>CM053584.1:87713531-87733352 GCA_028627135.1 Pseudochirops cupreus
TAAATAGTGTTTATGCTCTCAGCCTAGCCTTCACAGACCTATTTAACACATAATGTAATTGAAATACTGTACAGTTGCAATGAAAAATGGTAGAAAACAATACTGTTGCAATATTAGCAATTAAACATAATAGAAAATCAATATAACTGAATAAGAGTTTTAAAAATGGATGTTGACTGCTAGTACTAGGGGGAAAGCAGGTTAAATTAAAGGAAGATGAAAAAGTAGATGGTGGGGGCTGGGGAGATGCAGATTCTGTAGAGGTGATCTGGGAACTTTCAAGGACACACAGCTCAGTTAATGTCAACCTGAACAATCTTCCTTCCCTTCCCTATCCTTTTTGGTTCGCTTCCCCTTTTTTTCTCTTCCAATTCTTGCCCAGTTACCTCAGTAATTTCTTTCCCTTCCATTATTCTATCTGTAATCCAAAAATAAACTCTAATCATGGCTGATCCACAGAAAAGTAGTGCTAATGATACACCTACACCAAGAAAAAGGGAAGCCATATGTTTTGAATAAAGGATTTCTGCTCTTTACCTCCAATGTCCTTGAAAGTGTCCAGAAAATCTTCATAAAAGCCTCTGAGAGTAGTAAAGAGTAAGAGGGAGAAGTTGTTCTGGGAGGGAGGGGATGAATTGCTTTGAGGGTGTATAATTGACATGGTGGTGGGACCCTGAAATGGAAAGACATTGAAAAATATGGTAGTAAGTGCCTATAATCCCTGTTACCAGGAGGGCTGAGACTGATGGGGTGTCTGAACTCAACAGCTCTGAGCTACAGTGGGCTAAGTCATCTGGGTGTTCTCACTAAGTCTGTAATCAATATAGTGAGCCCTTGGGTGGGAGGGTGAAAGAAGGGAGCATTAGCTTGCCTAAGAAATGAACCAGCCCACGTCAAAGCTCCCAGGCTGATCAGAAGTGGGATCAGGCCTGTGAGTAGCCGCTGTATTTCCAGACTGTGTGAGATAGTGAGACAGTCTTTTTTTTTTTTAAATGAAAGGACAGCTAAATGGAAAAGTCTAAAAAGCAGCTGGGGATATGGGAGTAGAATCTGGATAAGGGGTCTGAAATGGAAAAGCCCAGAGATTTTGAGCCACTTGCCTAGGGTCACATAGCAATTTGGTGCCAAATCTCAGACTAGAAGCCAGATGTCAGGTTTCCCAAAACAGGAATTGGCCTGAGTTGATGTGGATAAGTGAGTTATATGTGGTAGGGAAAGGAAGAAGGCACTGTGAAAAGCCAGGATTTGGCGATTTCAGTAAACAATCCTAAATTGGCTGTCCTTGTCCTAGGTGCTGACTAAAATATTAACAGAATATGGCATAAAAACCTACTTGGGGTTTTATAAAGTGACCCTTCAGTTTGACATCCTTCAGTCTGTCATCAACATATAGTGATGTATAGAAGCAACAAAAGATAAAGTTCTCTTGTCCTTGCTCCATCCCCACCCCTCCTCCCAAAAAGGCTTACAATCTACTTAGGGGATAGACCACACACCTAAAATATCATAAAAAGCTGCTTAAATACAATGCAATCTGCTTAAATAGCATACAATGAAATGCAAGCCAGGCTGTAATTGCATTAGGGTCTTAAGCACATGTAAGTGCATTAGTAATAAAAGATCAAATTAGGGTGAAGTAAATCAGGGAAGGCTCTTCTGGAGGAGCTGATTTTTGAGCCTCTCTTGGAAGGATAGAAAGGACTGATGGAGAACATTAAATATCCCCAGAAAAAAACACCACCCACCTAAAATAACAACAAACAACAACCTTGAGCACTTCTATGCACGCTCTAGTACACACTACAGAGAGCAGGCAAGGAATAGGAGAAAGATTTTATAGGAGAGATTTAATGGGTTTTAGAGATGGGAGCAGCCTCTGAGAAAGTCTGGTCCAACCTTCTCATTCTACAGATGGGGAAACTGAGGCCTGGAAGGGACTCGCCCAAGGTGCTACAGGTAAGCAAGCAGCAGAATCAGGATTTTTTTCCTAAGATGCCATGTTGAGAATCTCCTCTCTGAGCTAGAATGGATGCCACCCTCCCAGCTCTGTTACTCACTTGTTGACAGCTTTCTCTTTAGTGCAGCAGCCTAATGAAACCCCTGACTTGCTGATTTCTTGGTTAGTGAAACTGTTCTGAGAACAGCCGCCCTCTCTTTTCGCCCTCCCCCTCCCCCCGCCCTGAATATGGAGGACAAACAACAGCTGGGATTCTCTTTCGCTCTGCTGGGCTGAGTTAGGAGCAGAAATGCACCATGACAGGCAGCTGATGTCCTAGCATAGGGACCCCTGAGGCTTCTTCCTCTTTCTCTCCCACCTCAGTTTTAAAGGCAGAGCTGCTAGACCATGGAACCATTTATTTATTTGCAGGGCCAGCCTTGAGAAAGTCCAAAAGGCTCCCCACATTCTGATCTGCCACATGCTCTCATAGATTTTAGAGTGAGAGAGGACCTTAGAATTCATTTAATCCAAACCTTTAATTTTACAGGAAAGAAACAGAGGCCTTGAGAGGCAACATGACTTGGCCAATGTCACAACTGCTAGTAAAGAGTATGCCTTTCTCTGTATGCCCAGCACTGTGTAGAGTCCCTGGCACATAGTGAAGCTTCATAAATGCTTGTGGGTGGGGTGGTTCAGATTCGGGTCTTCTGACTTCCAGTCCACTGGTCACTGACCTATATCAGGTAGGCTAGTTTCCTCTCCCTTGTTTTCCTAGGGTTATTCCCCCCCCAAGGATGGGTGCCCTTGGATGCTCCAAAGGGAAGGTTCCCAGAGTGTCTTCTAGTATTTGCTGTGCTTGCCCTTCAGAAGATCTTTAGTCATCTTTGCCAATCTGTGATACTCCTCTCCCTTAAAATGGGACTTAAAATCCCATTGGACTTGAGAGTCAGAGGGACCTGAGTTTGAATCCTACCTCAAACCCTTACTAGCTGTATGATCCTGGACAAGTCATCTAACTTCTCCTATCTTGTTTCTTCACTTGTAGAATTGAGATAACAGTGGCACCTAATTCACAGAGTTTTTGCGAGGATTAATGGAGATAATGTATGAAAAGCACTTTGCAAGTCTTCATGTGCCTGTTATTATGACTTGTTTTCTCTAAGAAGCATTCTCTGATTTGTTGTTGTTCAGTCACTTTTTTAGTCGTGTCTGACTCTTGGTGACCCCATTTGAGATTTTCTCGGCAAAGACACTGGAGTGGTCATTTCCTTCTGGATCTCGTTTTTACAGATGAGGAAACTGAGGCAGTAAACAGGGTTAAGTGACTTGCCCAGTGTCACACAGCTAGGACGTGTCTAAGGCTGGATTTGAACTCAGACGAGTCTTCCTGACTCCAGGAAGTGCTCTATCCACAGCACCACCTAGTGCCCTCTCTGGTTTTTACTCCATTCTAATTTTTTTTAAAATCCCTTCTAATGTACTCTAGTTGCGCTGTGAATACTGCCCTCTAAGCATTTGTAAGAACCATGGTGTCTGGAAAGAGTTGTGGGTTTGGAGTTATAGGCCAGGGGTTTGAGTCTTGGCATCTTTGTGATCTTGTACAGACCATTTCTCTGGACCTCAGTTACCCTGTCTGTAAAATAATGGTGCTAGATTAGGCAGATGACCATTAAGGACCTGCTAACTTTAAATCCTTTGAGTTACTGTAAATCATTTTACATGTGTACGCTCTCCCTCCCTAACTCTGTTATAAACTCCTTGAGGGCAGGGATTCTACCTTCTGCTTTCTCTATACATCATTATGTGTTGCTGATTAGAGTGAGCCATTTCAAAATGAATGAACTCCCCTTATTAAGCCTCTCATGAGAGGTTGGGCTATTCCCGATGGGCAGCAAGGTGGCACCATAGTGCATACAATGCCAGGCTTGGAGTTGGGAAGACTCATCATCCTGAGTTCAAATCTGACCTCAGATGTTTACTAGCTGTGTGACCCTGTTGGCCTCAGTTTTCTCACCTGTAAAATGAGCTCAAGAAGGAAACAGCAAACGGCTCCAGTACCTTTGCCAAAAAAAACCCAAATGGGGTCACGAAGAGTCGGATACAACTGAAATGACTGAACAACAGCAACAAGAACTATGCTTGCTAATACATACTGGAAAGCTTGATGACCTTGGTTCGAATCCCAGAATGCTACGGTTGGAATGGAACTCCCGCTATCTTGCCTATCTCCGCCCCCTTGGTTACATTTGGCCTTAATATATTACCTCTGGTCAGGCAGGTTATATATCCTTCAGACTGAAAATCAGTGGAAATTTGGGTAGTCAGGGAATCGTCTTCCTCCAGAGGAACTGAGAAGTCCATCCTATGCCAAAACCTTTTAGGAGCCAGGCAAGGGGATCCCATGACCTTCCCAACCCCCATCTCCCTCCGATTCCCCGCCAGGGGCTCTGGTCCTTTCAGAGCTTTCATTGCTTGTTGCTTTCTGATTGGCATTCTGTGTGGAGGTGACACATTCTCCAACATAACCTCCCTTTTTCATTCCAGGAATCTAATTGTTATTTCTGTGTTTGTGAAAGATAAAGGATTAGCTGAGAATGCTTTGCATTAAGACGCCATTTGTAAATGCTTTATAATTATTTATGAAATTATTCAGCATTTTATAGCATGGGAGATAATAACTTAAACTGATGCATTAAACATGCGCAATCATTATTTTAACAATATTAAATGCACCTCTGTCGAATAATCATTTCATAAATACGAAGAAAGCATTCAGAAGTGGCACCTTAATTTAAGACATTACAGGATTAGTGACACCAGAATCCACGACCCTTTTTCTTGAAGACAGATGGAGTTTCTTATCTGGCTGCAATGTTCCTCTTTCTTGAAGTGAAAATGAATTCTTAAATTAAAAAATATATTATCGAGGTAATTTTGGCAATGTGCTGAAGCAATGGGAGAGGAGATAAGAGGAGGCATTTCCAGAGCCCAGAACAAATTGGACAGACCTTATCTTCTCTCTTCTCCACCCTCCCCAAGAACCAAATGTTCCTATAGCCACCAAGCTGTTTTAGGTCCCTAGGTGTCCCCATGAGCTTTGGAAAGTGTTGGAGATTAGGCAATGTGGTTGGTGGTCACACTCTTCACCTCCTGGGCCCAGAGCTTGGAGCTGGTGTGAAGCCCACAGACTGAAAGTACTCAGTCATTCATCATCAGTGCAGGAGGAACAGATTGGAGAGAAGGGTAAAGGGAGTGTGGGAGGGTGGAAATGACGATTGTGGAATTGTAAGCATTGTGTTCATATCCCAGCTCAGTCACTTTCTAGCTTCATGACCTTTAATAAGATACTTTTCCTCCCAAGGCCCCATCAAATGAGATAATATTTGTAAAGGGCTTAGTACAATGCCTGGCATATAGTAGGTGCTTGTTTCATGTTTGTTTCCTCCACTTTATCTGTAAAATGGGGGGGGGGGTGGAGTTGGCCTCAGTGAGGATGTATATAGATAGATAAATGAAGTTATTTATTTTCCATAGCCCTTTCCTTGCCTAACAATGGTCTCTGAGAAGGATTTTAAAAGTTGCATGATTCATGGAATCTTGCTTTAGAAAAGTGACATTAAGACAGTCATTCTTCTTCCTTCTACCTCCTGGGTCCCAAGTTGATTGCCCAGCCCTTATTCAGAGGGCCATTGAGGTGGTCCTCTAATGGTCACTGCCAGAAATGCAGCAACTCAAGTTAAGCTCACAGACCGTCCATAGGCTTAGAGCTCAAGAGTCTAAGGGGACCTCAATCCTCCGAAGAAAATGAGGGTCAGAGAGGCAGCTAGGTGGTGTAGTGGATGGAGTGCTGGGCCTGAAGTTACCTGAGTTTAAATACAGTCTCAGCTAATTGGTAGCTATGTGACCCTGGGTAGGTCACTTAACTTCACTTGGCTCATTTGTTAAAGGAGGATAATAATAGCACCTATATCCCAGGGTTGTTGTGGGGATCAAATGAAATAATGCTTGTAACTTAGAATAGTGCCTGGCTCATAGTAGGGGCTATCTCTGTAGTTTTGCCTGGTTTTAACTCTCTGGAACAAGATGCCCCTGGACGGGTACCTCCTAATGTCCTCCCCCACCCTTTTCCAGTTTCCTTTTGGGTGTTGTATTTTCCCATTAGATGGTAAGCTCCTTGAAGGCAGGGACAATCTTTATTTTTTTCTTCCTTCTTTCCTTCCTTCCTTCCTTCCTTCCTTTCTTCCTTTTGCTTTTTGGAGGGCAATTGGGGTTAAGTGACTTGCCCAAGGTCACACAGCTAGTATGTATTAAGTGTCTGAAGCTGGATTTGAACTCAGGTCCTCCTGACTCCAGGGCCCGTGTTCTGTTCACTGCACCACCTAGCTGCCCCTATCTTTCTGTCTCTTATTTGTGTCCTCAGTGTTTAGTACAATGCCTGGTACATAGTAGGGCCTTAATAAATGTTTATTGAATTGAATTATTTCTTTATTCTCCCCCACCCCCTTAAGTGACTTGCCCAAGGGGGCACAGATTAGTAAATGGTAGTAACCCCAACTCCAGTTCTCTTCCACTGACCCTTAATCTTGGGAGGCTATGTCATCTACCCCAAGGCAGGACCCCCACTTAACCCAATCCAGACAGATGAGAATCTTTGTTTAAAGAGTCCCAAAGAAAGTTTTTCTTAGTCTTCCATTTCAATGTTTTAATGGCTACAATTGGAAATGTTGTCTAAAGTCTAATCTAACTCCTTCTTGCTACAGCATAAACCTCTAAAGCTATATATCACAGATATCAATCCTGCAGCATGCAATGTTCCCAAGTGAGGCCAAATCAGATTAACATGTGATTGGGAAATGTTTAACAAAATTAATTAATTAATAATAATAAAAAATCTACAAACATGTGGGGTTTTCTAAGTCAACATGTGGCCCACAGGGATCCTGATGTATGATTTAGTAGTTCCTGTTTCAATTTGAATTTGACTTCATGGCTGAACATTGCTTCAGACCCTTGTTACCTGGATGAATTAATTTACCCAGCCATCCATTTTAACCATTATCCATTTATCCACTTAAGTAGGATTTCTTAGGGTCATAGAACCAAAGCTGGAAAGAAAGTTAGAAGTCATGTAGTCCTGCCTTCTCATTTAACAGAGAAGGAGTTGAAGTGACTTGTCCAGTGTGGGGATGAGAATGTGTGTTGCAGGAAGATCCATCTCCACCAACTGTGCCTTTCTTCCCTTGCCTTTCCCTTCTCCCTTTCCTGCCCCATCCTAACCCACCAACACCTCACCCCAATTCATCCAGGGTGCTTGACTGCTTGAGTGGTTTGGAGAAATAAGGGCTGCCAAGATAACAACCATCAGAACTTTACCTTCTGCTTGGCTACTGCTGCCTAAGGGTTTCTAGATTTTACCATCCACCTTGTTTCTATGCACCGTAGACCCTTGGCACTGTTCCATGACCCACTGGGCATGCTCTCCAACTTTTTTAGGGCTTCTGGTTTTTTCCATCTATCTTGCAGCTGAACTTAAAAAAAAAAGTGTTGTCTCTTCTAATTAGATTGAGTTCCTGGAGAGGTGGAATGCCTAACCTTTTCTATTTGTATCCCTGCTTAGCATGGTGTTTGATGCATAATGAGTGCAAAAGAAATGTATTTTTTTTTCTTGAAATCATTAGGAGGCAGGTAGGTGGTACAGTGGGTAGAACACTGGGCCTGGAGTCAGGAATACCTGAGTTCAAATTTAACCTCAGATACTTACTAGCTGTGTGACCCTGGGCAAGTCATTTGTCTGCTGCTGTCTGCCTCAGTTTCCTCATCTATAAAATGGGGGTAGTAATAGCCTCTCCCTTCCATGGTTGTCATGAGAATCAAATTAGATAATAATTGTAAAGTGCTTAGCACAATGCCAGGCACTTAGCAGGTGCTTAATAAATGTTAATTTCTTTCTATTTTCTGAGTCCACACATTTTAGGAAACTTAAGAGATGATCTAGACCAACACTCCTATTTTATAGAAGCAAAAACTGGAGCCTGGGAAGGTGAGTGATAAAGTCACATTGGTACCAAGTTGCTCCGTTAGAATTCCAAAGTAGATTTTTCTGACTCCAAATGTCTATCACTAGCCAGTGGCTGTGGTGTGGGGCAGTCTCAGGAGCATATGAAACACTACCACCTGAGGCGGAGGGCCCTGGAGGGGAGGCCCAGGCGAGAAGTCTTAATCCTGCAGTGACATCAGAGACTTGGGGGGTGGGGGCAGTAGAGTAGCTAGCCTTCTGAAAAGCCTCCTGAGTTATTGAAGCTACAGCTCATTATAGGGAAGAAAGTGAGTCTTTATTTTCCAGTAAGTGGCACAGGAGTAGAAAGATGACAGTGTAATGGTGTTCCAGCAGAACAATTATTTTCCCAAGATGAAGCAACATAAAGTATAACTTTGATTACTCTCTGCCTTTTTCCCCTCCTAGTTTAGTGGCTAATAAATCTTCTTCTCTGACCCACGTCTGCTGTCTCTATAGAGAGCTCAGTCTCTCCCTGCCTGGGTGGGACTTCACTCACTCATGTGACTTCTGCATCTCTCAGGCAGTGAATGGGAGAGATTGGAGAAAGCTGGGGCCCTCTGCCTCCAGATTCAGGGTGAGGAGGTGGAGGCCTCACCTTGGTTGGGGACAGCTAGATTGGAGAGGAAAAGGCCAACTGGAGAACAAGTTTAAAGAAAGCTTCAGTTGGATTTAGTGCCTCTTTAGATATTAATCCGTTCATCCGTTTATGAAAAGAATGTGTAGTAAGTGCCTACTATGTACAAGGCACTGTGAAGATATGAAGCAGAACAAGACAAGGTCTTTTTTCTTATAGGCTATGGTGAAAAGAGCACTGGTTTTGGAGTCAGAGTGCATGGGTTCAAATTCTGCCTCTGATGCTTACTCTCTGCACAGTCTTGAGTAAGTCACTTAATCTAACCAAGCATCAGTTTATAAATAAACAGGTTGTACAAGATTGCTTCTGAGATCCTTCCCAGCTCTAAGTCTTAGAGCCTGGTGAGGAAAATCTCTCTTCCATTGAAGAATGGCACTTGTCTGATTCACTGATTCACTGAGAGGTGAAGTGACTTGCCCAGGATCATGCAACCAGTATGTGTCTGAGACAGGGTTTGAACCCAGCTTTTCCTGACTTGAAAGCCAATTCTTTATCCACATCATGATGTCACATTTCAATCATTCAACAAGAATTTATTAAATACCTAATATGTGCCAGATCCTATGCTAACCCCTGAGAATACAAAGACAAAAGTGAAGCAGTCTCTACTCTTAAGAGGCTTACATTGTAACATGTGAGATAACATGTATACCTATATGTATGTGTGTACACAAATACACAAGATACAAGGTCTCAGAAGGGAAGGAACTAACTGGGCTGTGGGGGGAGGAGACTAGAAAAGGCATACAGAATGTGACACACAAGTCTTGAAGGAAGTCAGGTATTCTAAAAGGTGATGGTGAAGAGGGAGAGCCTTCCAGATAGGGGGGGATAGCCAGTGCAAAGGTATGGAGATGGGAAATGGTATAACAAGTAAGGAATAGTCGATAGGTTGATATGACTGGACCAAAGAGTGCACAGAAGGGAGAAATGTATAAAAAGACTAGAAAGGTTAGTAAGAGGCAAGTTTTGAAGGGATTCAAATATCCCAGAGAAAAGTTTTGATATTTGACCCAAGAGATAGTAGAGAACCACTGGAGATTTTGAGTGTGGGACAGAGGGGAGATGTGGAGTGTGACATCGTCAAACCTCTAACTTTGTAGAATCCCTTTGGTGGCTATGTGGGGGATGGATTTGAAGTAGGAAAGCCTTGAGGCAGAGAGACCAATTAAGAGACTATTACAGTAATCAGTCAAAGGTCCTGAACAAGGGTAGTAACTGCAAACAGAGATGATGACAGATTCAAGAGATGTTGTGGGAGTAAAATCAGTTAGACTTGGCAACTGATTTGCTATGTATAATGATTGAGAGTGAGGAGCTGAGGATGATGCCAAGTTGTGGATTGTCTTTAAATGCAAGGGCTGTCTACCTCCCCAAAGACAGTGTGGCTGTGTCTCCATACATCTCAATATGATTCATATATACATGTATTGAATGGATTATTCTGTTGGTGTGGGTATTTGTCCCACTAAAGCTGACCACAACCCAGGAGATGGTCTTCTAGAGTTGTGATTGGCTGAAAAATTTATCACCTTGCATCTAGCTTGGTGATGCACAACTAGGAATTTAGGGAGGCTAGAGCTGGAATAATAGACAGTCTATCATTGTGACCTATCAGCTTCCAAGAATCTGACAAGTTTCACTGTTCTAGCCCTCAGAAAGTCAAAGTATCCTCTTTGCCATGATAGATATTAGAAGAATATGATGTAATAACAGACCCTGATATCATAAA
Organism: Pseudochirops cupreus; assembly: GCA_028627135.1. Classification (NCBI taxonomy): domain Eukaryota; kingdom Metazoa; phylum Chordata; class Mammalia; order Diprotodontia; family Pseudocheiridae; genus Pseudochirops; species Pseudochirops cupreus. Next base: position 87,723,895 of record CM053584.1, read on the forward strand.
ATGTTACGAAATATTTTTATATACATTGTCTTGAAGAACAGTGTTCACACCGACACCTTATTTTGTCAGGCATAAATGTCTACCATAGGCTTGCCTCTCTGATAACATATATATTGTCTAAAATAATCCTTACAACAAAGGTGAGGTGGGTAGTATGAGCATGATTTTCTTCATCATTTGGAATATTTTCTTCATTAGTAATGTCTTGACTCCATAGAGTTCCTTAAGGTTCCCAAGAACTTTACATACATTAACATACTTAATCTTCACAAAGACCCTGTGAAAGGTAGGTGCTAATATTATGCCCATTTTACAGATGAGAAAACAGGCGACTTGAACAGGGTCACGAAGGTGAGCACAGTACTTCCTGATGTCAAGCCCAGTGCTTAATCCCCTCTACTACCATGACTCTGAGGTAGGATCTATAATTATCCCCAGTGTACTGATAAGGAAATTGAAGCTTAGGGGAATTAATGATATGCCATTGTTCTCATAGTAAATGTTGGAGGTAGGAATATCGATACAAATACGTCACTCTCTTTCATGAACTTGAGTCATTTTCCAGTCTAGACAAAAAGGCATTGTTGTTCCTTGAACATTCCACATCCGAACTCTGTGCGTTTGCATTGGAAATCCCCCTTGCCTGGGATGCTCTCCCTCCTCCCTCTGCCCATCTGCCTCTTAGGTGCCTTTCCTGCTCCCCCTAGTGGTTAGTGTGCTACCTTTCCTCAAGTTATATTGTATGTCTCTTAAAAATTTTGCATCCCTACCTCTCCACTCCCCTCTGGCAGTCAAATGCAAACTCTTTGGAGGCAGGGGTTGGTTTCCATTTTGACTTTTGATCCCTAATGCAGAGTTTAATAAGTGTTCTTTGGATTACTGAATTTAAGTATGAGCCAGGCTGGGATAATGGGAGAAAACCCTGGCTTAGGAGGCGGAGGAGCTGGGTTTGAAACCTTGTTCTTCCACTCAATCTTTATTGCCTGGCTTACCTGCGCCCAGTTATTTAATCTCTGTGGGCCTCAGTTTCCTGATCTGTAAAATGAAAGAGTTGGACTAGATGCCATCTTATAGCCCTTCAAACTGGAAACCTATGAGCCTACTCTAGTTTGGGGGAACCTTGAAGAACAGTGTTCATATTGACACCATACTTTGTCAGGCATAAATGTTTACCATGGACTTGTCTCTCTAATACATATATTATTGATCAGGGCATGTGAGAGACACTGTTTTCCCTACTCATCTGCACAAATCCAAGTACAGGTGGACTATATTCTCTCTCTCTGTCTTTCTCTGGTACTGTCTCTGTGTCTCTCAATCTCTCTCTCTCTCTCTTTCTATTTCAGTTTCTCTTCTTTCTGTTTTCTCTCTTTTCTTTTCCCTTCCTCTCTGTCTTACTGTTTGTCTCTCTTTTCTCTGTTTCTCTCCTCTCTCTGTTTCTCTTCTCTTTCTGTCTTTCTCTCTCCTCTGTCTCTCTACTTTTGTATCTGTCTCTCCTCTCTCTTTATCTCTCTTTTTCTGTCTCTCTCCTCTCTGCTTTTCTCTTCTCTCTCGGTTTCTATTGTTCTCTTTGCCTTTTTATCTGTCTCTCCTCTGTCTCTGTCCTTTTTCTGTCTTTCTGTCTGTTGCTCCCCTCTCTGTCTCTTTGTCCTGTCTTTGTCTCTGTTTCTTCTTTCTCTGTCTCTTCTCTCTGTCACACTCTCTCTCTTCTCTGTCTCTGATCCATCCTTCTCTGTTTCTGTCTCTCTTTCTCCCTCTCTTTCTTTCCCCTCTTTCTCCCCCCTCCACTTCTTCCTTCAATCTCTCTCCTATACAATGAGTACTCATGATCCCTGCCCCTCTTACACAGGGTTCCTGAGGGTCTAGGAATAAGGGGAGGGACGCCCCCTCTGGTTTTCTTTAGTATTTGTTTGGTTTGGGGCTGGACCCCAAGCTTGAGAACCATAGTAACTAGCCCAGCGGCAGAATTGTGCAAACTTAGCCAAATCCCTGTCATTTCCCTGATGGCAGGCCTGTGCAGGAGCCCTCTAATGAGGGCTTTCCCCCCAGCTATGGGGTTATAATTGTAGCAGTGGATGGGGAGGGTCTAACATTTTTCTTTCCTGGCCTCTCCTCTACATTGTGCCCTTTCCAATTCCCTCCAATTCCTGTAACACCCTCTCCTCTTGATTTGGGGAACTGTCCTGCTGCTAGGGGGCAGGGATTGAGGGGTCAAAGAGTCATTGCCTCTCTAAACACTGCTTCTCTGGGTATGGCGAGGATGGTTCCCTCTTCCATGCTTGGGACTTCCTTGAGGGAAAGGCGGCCGGAGGAGCTGAAGTGAAGTGGGGAGAAAGATGAGCCCTAGTTGCATAGTCGCATGTAAATGAATTCGACGCATAGGCACGGAGCTCTGGGGAGTGAGCATCTGCGATTTGCCAAGCCAACCAGAAAATTAAAAAGATGGCTTGACATGCATGCCTAGATCACATGGGAAGGAGTTAGTTAGTCTAGAGCAAAGGGGCATGGGTGTTCGGGTGGGAATAGGGCATTTAGCAAGTCCATTGATCAAATACCAGACTGGACTGAGGCAGGGTGGTGGCAGATGTTCCAGTTCCCTCTTCCAAGGGTTATACTTCCTGTTTGATTTATAATTACAATTACTTTTGCCTCGTAGCTAAGGAAGCAGTGCAGTAATCACAGTGTAATGTAAAGAGATTAGATTGGATCTGGATTCTGAGGATATAGGTTCACATATTACCTGTATGATCTTAGATAAGTCCCTTGCCTGATCTGGGCCTCAGTTTCCTCATCTGTAAAATGAAAGGTTTGGATTAGTCGATCTCTAAGTCCCCTTCCAACTTTAAATTTCATGGGGTCAGTATATTGGTGAGGTCAGTCTATTGAATCTTAAGACAATTGGAGATACATTTCATCATACCACACTTGCTAGCTTTGTGACCTGGCAAGTCACTTAACTTCTGTTTGCCTCAAGTTTCTGTAAAATAGGAATAATAATAAATAACACCTACCTCCCAAGATTGGAATGAAGATCAAATGAGTTAACGATTGTAAAGCATTTAACACAGGGCTTGGCACAGAGTGAGCACCATAGAAATGCTAGTTATCATCATTATTATGACATATAATACATGGCTACATTCCTTGGGACCCACACAGACTAGTGTTTCTTTTGGAGAGATGACAGGGAATCTGCAAGAGACCTTTCTTCCCTGGCTTGACTTCTGTCTCTCTTTGTCTCTGGGGGCACCTAGTGCTTGGTTATATGGTACAGATACAAAGCTTCTTGGCGGTAGAGACTTTCTGTCTCTGTACTGCAATGCATCCAAATTGTGAGCATTCTCCAACATTCTGCCTTTTATTTTGCTTTTTTTTTTTTTTGGAGAGGGGAAGGTAGGGCAATTGGGGTTAAGTGACTTGCCCAAGGTCACATGGCTAGTAAGTGTTAAATGTCTGAGACAGGAGGTCCTTCTGACTCCAGGGTTAGTGCTCTATTCACTGAGCCACCTAGTCTCCCCCATTCTGCCTTTTAAACATAAAGCAACACATGTGTGAAGCACATAGAATTTGGCAACAGGAGGAATTTAGGCCAAACACCAGAAAGAGCTCACTCACTTAGGCAGATCAGCATTGAAATAAGTGACTGAGGGTGGTAGTGAGATCTTAATCACCAGAGCTCTTTAAAGACTATAAGTTTCTGTCTAGATTGGGGCAGGGTTGTCCTGTGTGGAGGCTACAGAAGGGAGAGAGGGAGGGACGGAATGACCCACCAGCAGCAGAAGGTTAGGTTAAGACCAGAGGATTTTCCTAATGTATTTATTTCAGGGGCCTCTGTTCTCTTGTTGGTTGGAGGGTGGGAATGGGGTGGGGGTGAGGAGGTGTTAGCTTCTTTGATGTGACCTCAAGGAGTAGTTTGCATCCCAGGTGAAGCCAGGCTGCCATCTGTGCGGCAAGTGCTGTCCCTGTCTGCTGAGCCTGGGACAGTTCCCCTATGAGCCTCACTGCTCAGATCATTTGCTTGTCAGACAGCCCCTCCTAGCTTTTATCTCCACTAGGGTAGTGAATGACCTTTGGCTTCCGGTCATTCTTGTCACTTCAAAGGAGTCCAAAGTGACAGTGGGAAAACCAGAAAGACACAGAGAGGGAGAGACAGAGGGAGTTGGGAGGATCAAAAGGGAGAGCATGAGAGAGACAGAGTTTTGATGGACATGGAGTTGAGTCGTAAACATGGAGCTGAATTCTCAACTTACTGGTGTGGCCTCTGGAAATCATTTAACTTGATGTAATGGAAAGGATGATGGAGTCAGAAGATTTGGGTTCAAATTTCACCTCTGCTACTTACTACCTTGTGACCTTGGGCAAGTCATTTTATCTCCCAATGCCTCACTTTCCTCATCTATAAAATGAGGGTGTTGGAACAGATGGCCCTGAGGTCACTTCTGTCTCTAAACCAATGAGCCTAAGGACCTTCTGGTCTCAGTTTCTTCATCTGTAAAATGAGGATGTTGGACAAAATGGCCTCTGAGGTTCCTTTAATCTCTAAATCTATGATCCTATGACCTATGGGATGGAAACTCCAAACAGGTTTTCTGTTAGATGTCCCCATGGACATCCAAACTAAACCTTCGAATTTTTCTGTGTTAAGGAAAGAGAGAGATACAGTGGGGAAAATACAGGACCTTGGTTAATAAAAATCCTCAATTAACCAGCATAGCCCCAAAGTCATATGTATGGGACTCTTCTCATTGATGGAGACTGATTATTTAATATTCCACTCCTCATCCAGATGAGGGACATCTCAATCAATGAGGAATGGGAAAAATGCTTCTAAGCTATTTGCTTTTTGATTGAGGTTTGACTTTCACCTTTAGTTTTATGAGATAAATCACCTAATAAGCCTTCACGAAATGCCTACTCTGTCCTAAGTACTGTGTAGGTAGGTACTGAAGTTACAAAGATAAAATGAAAATAGTGCCTGCCTTCAGGAGGTTTATGTTCTATAGGGGAAGACAGCTTGTATAGGTATAAGTAAGTGTTGAAGGGGAAGATCTGGCACCATATCACTGTGGTAAGGACAGTTGGATTGTAAAAGGTTTTGCTGGACCTTTCTTCAGTGACAAGGTTATCTAAGTGGCTTGATAACTGTGTCAGCCAGCCTAAGCAATAAAACTTCCTGAGACACAATTCAAAGGTCTCAAGCTTTTCCTTACCCTGTGACCTGGAGACTATATGGAGGAAGGAAGGAAGGAAGCCTAGAATGGAGGGCTAACAGAAGCAGCTTCAGTCAAAGTATTGAAGGGTTCCACTCTCTCCCCCTCCCTCCAGTAAAATGTAAGCTCCCAGAAGGCAGGGACTGTGTGTTTTTTGTGTTTAAATCCCCAGTACCAGCCATTCACTACATACTTAATACAGGTTTTTTTTTTTAATTGACTTGAACTTCCTTATAATCCCTTCATTTTTGGACTCCCTCATCTCTGGTAACTTTGCTGGGCTCTGAATGTTCTGATTGGCAACCTAATTACCTGCCAGTCACAAGCCCTTGGATCTCTCTTGGCAGGATTGGCAACCTGATTACATGTGGTTTCAATCTCCGATACTTGCTAACTGACCTGGTCTGGCTTTCGCATTACATCCGCCCTCCCCTTGATTCAGGCCTGCTCCAGGAGGGGACTACCCTTCTACCCTTCCACCCCACCCAGGGCTTTTCCTAATTAATAGCATGTGTTGGCCATGCCTGAGATAGAAAGTGATATAAAATAACAATTAAAACCACATCAAAATACTAGGAAACAGAAAATATATGCAGTTAAGTCTGTGGGCAGATCACAGGCAAAGGAAAGAGAGATGGGTGATTAAACTCTACCTAGTGACCAGGCATCATGCTTCTTCCCAACTCCATCAGCCATTGGGGGCAATACAGCTTCTGGAGTCAAGGGTCTCAGCCTTCCCCTTCCCCACCAAGTATATGCTTGGTGGAGGAGGGAGGCCTGAAGGCATCATGGGACTATAAGTGGAAGGGATAGGCTTGGAATCAGGAAAGTCTTAGTTCAGGATACTGACTAACTGTATTACCTTGGGTAAGTCATTTTACTTTTTTGGTCTCAGTTTTCTCATCTATAAAATAGGGATAATAATAGGACCTACCTCAAAGGTTTGTTGAGAGGATTAAATCACATAGGTAAAGTGCTTTGTAGACCTTAAAGTTCTATATAAATGCTAGCTATGATTTATATGCCTTCTCTGGCAGTGGCAGTCCCCTTTCTGATGGGGCCTAATAAAGAGCACCCAGGCAGAGTTAAAGATGCTTTAGCGAAGCCCCTTCCTACACGGCCAGGAGTCTCTAGGCAAGGCAAGGAGCCCTTGTATTCAAGAGCAGGGCTGATGGAGCAGGCCCGATAAGGCTGTGGTTGTTGGATGAAATAATAATAGTCCCATTTATTAGTATCCAGCCGTACTAATAGAGGCGGCACTTTTAATTAGCTGATGCTTCGGTGATATTAATTTTTACTCAGACTTGTTTAAGTCCAGGAGTCTCCCCTTCTCTGTCAGCCGTTAGCCAGAGGGCAATTGGGAACATTTGTAATTGGATTTCTGCAAGGGACTTAATTATAAAGAGACAATAAAGCGCCCCCAAATGCATCAGGTTCTACCCTGGTAACTATTATTTTCCAGAGACATGCTCAGGCCCATGAATGCCTAGATTTATCTAAATTTATAATTTTTTCAATGCATCATGAGCCCTACTTCCCCCGCCTTTTCCTCACTTCTCCCCAAGCCCTTTAAGGATGGAATAAGATCTAACACATGTGTGGATGTGAGTGGGATGTGGGCAAACTCTGCCGGGAGCAGAGCTCAGATATAGGACGCTTCATTCCCCTAATCAAGGCTTTTGCTCCACGGGCCACTGAGTGGCTTCCCTGTCCCCCTTGGGATCTTAGAAATGTATTTTCTTTCCTTGGCCAAATGGCTTATTAATAGAATCGGCTTATTTATATCTCGCCCAGAAAATCCCAGAGTGATACAGCAACTGGGAGATATCGAACCAATTAGTTGTCAGGGATGGCGTTGCAGGGGGAAATCCAGTTATTAATTTGCCTCTTCAACGATGGTAGAATTGATTTGGAGGAAACTGAAGGGAAGGAAGAAAAAGCCATGTGTTCTTGGGCCACTTGGAAAATGCATACACAGAAGTCCTAACTAGTCACTACCTCAGTAGGGCTTTCCCTAGAGGGCTTTGGGGCCCAGGGCCATCATCAGCGTCAACAAGCATTTATTGAGTGACTGAAATATACAAGAATGTGCTATGGGTGTAGCCTGAGGCAAGTCACACTGCACTTTCCCCCCCCACCCCCATTTTATGTGAAATCAGGGTAAAATGAACATCCAAGGGAACCTCAAAGGACAAGGAGCAGCCTGAGGGGTGTGTGTGTGCCTGCGCACAGTGCCTGACACAGTAGGTGTTCAGTAAATGCGGATTCTCTTTCCCTCTCTTCCCCCTTAGCATAAGATGGTGCAAACAACCATTCCTACTGTCTCCCGGTGATAAAAGTATCAAAGGCTTGAAGAGTTGGTCTGAATCCATGAACTCTCAGGATTTCAGAATCAGACAGTTCTTGAGTTGGAAGGGGGCTCAATAGTCATTCAGGCCAAACTTTACATGAGAAAGAATACCATCTATCAGGCAAGTTATCTTCCATTAGCTTAAAAATCTCAGGGAAAGTCAACTCACTACCCTTTAAAGCAGCAGCTAATTCCATTTTGGGTTAGCTCTGTTAGGATTTATTTATTCTGGAGGGGAGCTACATCACTTCTATGTTAAAGAATTGATGGGTTCTGGACACGAAAGGAAAAACCAGCATCAAGAATGATGACACAGTGAATAGAGCACCGACCCTGGAGTCAGGAGGGCCTGAGATCAAATTCGGCCTCAGATACTTAATACTTACTAGCTGTGTGACCTTGGGCAAGTCGCTCAAGCCCAATTGCCCTGTCTTCTTCCCTCCGGAAAAATAAAAGTAAAGAATGATGTCCAAGATGTTTCAACAGATTGGAAAAGACCTGTTATTCATGTGGCCGCTATCCATGAGTCAGCTGTTAGTGTACCAGGAGGTCATCGATTTGTTAGATCTAACATCAAAATTAGTTTAAAAAAATCAAGAACAAAGAATAATAATGAAGAAAAAATATTTTTGTACAATTGTAACAACTTAACCTTGACCTGCTTAAACAAGCAATTAAAAATTAAAAATGGGAAATAAACCATGGTAATGACAGTGATACCAAGTATAATAGTCAATCAACCAGTATTATTAAGTGCTTACTATATATCAGGCATTACATTAAGTGCTGGGATTCAAAGAAAGGCAAAGACATGGTTCTACCCTCAAAGACCTCATATTTTAATTGGGGAGAAAACATGTAGATAATTACGTACATAGAAGGTTTATCCATAGTGGAAAAACAAGGCGTAACAACTGAGGGGATGGAGAAGAACCTTCTGAAGTAGGTGAAATTTGGACTGGGTCTTGAAGGAAGCCAGAAGTTTAATCAATATAAATTAATTGCCACAGCAAGGAGACCCAAAGAGCCCAATATATGACCTATTTGCCAAATGGAAAGAGATTACCAAAGGCAAGCATAGGTTGGAATATAAACTCATTTGTAAAATCTTGCAAAAAATAATGAAAGATAATTCTGAACAGTGTCATCTCATAAAACAGAGAGAAGAAAGTGTGGCAAGATTTCCATCTAGGTAAAGTCATTTTGAAGGTATTCAAGGATGAAAATATATGGAGGAATAGAAACCAAAGAAAAATGGAAAAGATTTGCAAAAAATGCATCGACAAACTATTTTTTTCTATCGAGGATAGTAAAAATCACTTCATTTGGACCCTGACATCCGTCCCAGATTGGTTTATAGAGTGGGTTATGACATCAAAGAGAAAGGTGGCAAAGCAGCTGCATCAAACCGAGTATGTGTAGAGGAAATTTATATTAGTAAAGATTTCAATTGTGAAGACGTTGAGAGACCAACGTTCAAAGTGTCTGACGGAAGGGAAGATATCAAAGGATGGGGGAAAAATCTTGGGATTTATTAACAATGAAAAAAGAAGACTGAATGTTAATAATCATCAACCGTAACACTTGCTCTCACTTTTGTACAAAAGCATTATGGGTGTTATTTATACAAAAATTGAAGGCATCCTTGATGAGGTCTTCATAGGTAACAAACAGGCTTTCATAATCAGTATTCTGCTGGTGGGCCTGCCTCGCCCAGGTCTTTGTTCCCCCCTCCAATCCATTCTCCATTTATCCACCAAAGTGATTCTCCTAAGGTAGAGATCTCACGCTTGTCCTCCCCTACTTGGTGAACGCCAGTGGCTCCCTATCACCTCCAGGATCAAATACAAAATCCTGTTATTTATAGCCTTCATAGCCTAGCCACCTCCTACCTTCCT
>CM053584.1:87733852-87757572 GCA_028627135.1 Pseudochirops cupreus
AGTTCCACTGACCTTTCACTTAGTCCTTTTTTTCTTATGGCTTGATAATTCTGGATACTCTCACAGCTGCTGCAGATCCGCTCTCCTGAAGCTCCAGCTGTGGCTCGGCTGGACTCGTCAGGCCACCTCCAGGCCCATGCCACCATTTCAGGCTGGGCTGGTTTTGGCTCCCAGCACTGAGATGGTCCCTCCTAGCCAAGCTGCCTTCAGTGGAAGGTATATTTGTGTGTGTTTTAGAGCTCTAGAATTTGTTTAGTGTCATATTTTATGGGTATTTTGAGGTGGCTATGTGGGAGCTGCGGTACCTTGCTGCTCCTATGCTGCCATCTTGGCTCTGCCCCTCGAGATCATTGGTTCAATTCTTGAATTTTACAAGTGAGGAAAGAGGCTCAGAGAGGTAGACAGGGCAAATATTATCCCCCTTTTTGTTGGTGAGGAAATGGAGTCTTAGAGAAATGAAATGAAAAATCCAGGGTCATTCCATGAGTGTCAGAGCCAGGACCTGAACTCAAGTCCTCTCACCTGTGATATAGAATGCTGATCCTGGAATTAAGAGACCTGTATTTGAGTCCTATCTCTGTAAAATCCAGGCCGTGGGATTCGGGACAAGTCATTTCTCTTCCCTCAGTTTATTTCCTAATCTGTAAAAAAGGCGAGGGTATCAATTGTTGTTGTTCATCCTTTGTTTTCAGAGAGGATCAATGACATTGCAAGGTGACGTCTTGATTCCTGTATGAATTGGATTTAAGTGAGGCAGAGCTGCACAAAGTTGTCAGCCTCATTTTCTCTTCCAGAGTCGTCGAAGTCCAGTAGCAGGACAAAAGTCTAGATGGCTGGTGATGACCTGGTGAATAGAACACAAGGCCTGGTGTCAGGAAGACCTGAATTCAAATCTGACCTCAGGCGCTTAACTAGCTGTGTGACCCTGGACAAGTCACTTCACCCTGTTCGCCTCAATTTCCTCATCTGTAAAATGAGCTGGAGAAGGAAAAGGTAAACCACTCCAGTATCCAATAAAACCTCAGACGGGGTCATGAAGGGTAAGACATGGCCAAAATGACTAAATAACAACAGAAATAACTGTAATAACTCTTGTAACAGGTGTGATAACTCTTGGGCTCCCTACCTGATGGGGGTTATTGTGAGGAAAGTGCTTTAAAACACGTCTGCAGAGCAACAGGTAATTTCAAGACTGGAGCTCTTTTAAGTATAACCACAGGATGAAGACTGGAGAGCTAGGCTTCTGGAGGGCATGGAGCATGTTTCAGTCACCTTTCTGTTCTCTGCAGGGCCACAGGACACCAACCCACCCTTCCCTCGCCCACCTGGTGAGTGCTGGTTAAGTAAATGATGACGAATCGATACTTCTGCCATGCGGGGTACTGCAGCCAAAAGAGGGTCACAAAGGAGGACTTCCACTGTCCAAGGTTGCTGGTTGGGTGCCTAAGAGTGACTGTGGATCTCTCCCTATATATCTGCAGAGGGTGGGAGAAGGGAGGCGACTGGGAGTTCTGGAGTGGCCCACTGGTGTAAGGGGCGCAGTAGGGGGTAGTCCTCCCAGGCTCCCTCCCTCCTCTCCACCCCCACTCCCAGGTTGCAGGCAATGCCTCCTTCAGACCCCCCCAGGAGCTGAGTCGTAGTCAGTGGTGACAAAAGGAAATCCGAGTGCTAATTTGATCTGCCAGCTCCTGATGGCTAACTGTATTAACACATCAGGAAATCACCAGGGTCACATTAAAGCTTTTGTTGAAGAATGATTACACCTTTTTGGCTGTGGTGGAAGTCTCACCAAAGCTTTTGATTTGCATTTAACACAGAATCACAGGATGGCATTATGTTAGCAAAACAGTCCATTGCCCTGACAGAACACTGGGCTGTTATTTAAAACAATGGGCAAATTCCATCCTGACCCCAGCTCTCCCGTGGCCTCCTTTGGGGGTGGTTTGCATTTTCTTTCACACCTAGGAGCAGAATTTACATCTCCAGCTTCACTGGAAATTAGGAGGTAAAAAAAACACTACCAATAACTCATTCCCAAGGAATGTCTGTCAAGCATTCTTTTCAGTCTTTTCCTTCTCCAGAGAGACATTCTGGATTCCCCCCAGCAAACACTGACCATTCCCTGACTCTGAGCTTCTGAGCACCTCTGATCTTCCTTGTTGGGTTAACATATATTCTGTTGTATTCATAGTATTATACAACTAGAATTCAAAGGAACCTCTAACCTTCTTTCCAACTTCCCCCCAGAGATGGAAAAATTGGGGCTCACAGCAAGTGACTTGTCTAAGGTCACATAGACTAAAGCATACATCTTTACTCTCTAGGTCTTCCATCTGTATCTGTCTCCCTGGTCCTATGGGGAGGGGAGGGGGGGCAGGAAGAGGGAAGATATAGATATCCTTCCCTGAGGTGAGGATTCATTTTCCTCTTTATGCTTGGAGCTCTCTATTTGGTGGAGACCATGTTTCCCCCATTACAGGAAGCTCATAGTCCTGTACTTGGAGGGTCCAGGGTCACATATAGGTTGAGTTGTGCAGCTGGGATTGGAACCCAGATTCTCAGACAACAGAACCAGTGCTCTCTCCACCATGCCACACAATCTTTTAACAAGTGGAAAGAGGGTCTGACTTGGAATTATAAGATCTGAGTTCAAATCTTGGACTAATCTCACTGCTTGTGTGACTTTGGGTATTTAGGCACTTAATCTCTCTGTGCCTCAGTTTCTCCATCTGTAAAATGAAGGGAAGGGGACTGGATTAGATGAACTCTAACCTTTAGAGCTATGATCCCTGGGTCTGTCTCCCCCTCCCGTTGGGAGCTCTCCATGAGAAGGAACTTTGTCCCCTCTTCTATATTATTACCCCAGTGCCCAGCAAATTAGCCTCGTCAGGGACTCCAGAAGACTCTGTCTCCATCAGGTCCTTAAGTTCAGGGCTCTTTTGGTTTCTTTGTCAGGAAGTGAGAGAAAGTTCGTCCCAGGTAGATCTAACCTAGCTTGTGACTGGATCACTGGATCTTGTGTCGGAAGTATCTAGGTTCAAATCCTGCCTCAGATGAATACTAGCTCTGTAACTCTGTATGTCACTTAATATTTCTTAGTCTCGGTTTAATGGGGGCAATAATAACACTTACATCTTAGGGTTGTTATGAGCATAAAATGAAATAACATATGTAAAAGGTTCTGCAAACTGTAAAGCTAACTATTTTTTTCATTCTCTAAATGCATTTGTACTTTCTCTATGCATGTATGTATTATCATTACTTAATGTACCCTTTAGCTCTTCTACTAGATTACAGGCTCTTTGAAGGCAGGGACCCCGTCTTATTTATCTTTTTTTTTTTTGCTTTTTTGGAGGGGGGAAGGCAGGGCAATTGGGGTTAAGTGACTTGTCCAAGGTCACACGGCTAGTAAGTGTTAAGTGTCTGAGGTTGGATTTGAATTCAGGTCCTCCCGACTCCAGGGCTGGTGCTCTATTCACTGCGCCTCCTAGCGGCCCCCTTATTTATCTTTTTATTCTTCCCAGTGCCTCACAAAAAGTGCCTTAAGAATTGCTGAATGAATAGATTTGTGGAATTTTACTTCGACAAATATTTATTAAATGCCTCCTATGTGCAAATCATCTGGCCAGACAAAAGAAAGATATGAAACTCACCTTTCTTTCAAGGAATTTATGAATTAATAGAGTTCAATTATATGTAAACAAATAGTTATGATATAACGGAGAGAAGAATAAGTATAAAGGAGTGTTTGTGCAAACACTCAAAGAGATTTGCTATGGGGGGCATTATATTCCATTGGTGGAGGGGGGGGGGTGATGGACAGTTTGGTGGAAGAGATGGGACCTTAATTGGGTCTTGAGGAAAGAAAATTTCAACAGACTAGGGGTTTGGGTAGGTGAGTAGAGCCCATTCCAGTAATAGGTGGGGGGGGGGGGTGACATGGAGGTGGAGAGGGTAGGATGAGAACGGAAGGGGGCATAGTATAGAGAACTTTCGGACTTGAATGTAGAATCTTTCCTTATACTGTTATATCAAGGTTAATTAACATTATTATCCTTATTATTAATAGTAGTATATAACGCTGGCAAAGTAGGCTAGAGTTGGCTTTTGGAGAGCTTTGAATGCCAGCATCAGAAGCTTGTGCTTTATTTCATTAGCAATAGGGAGCTATTGAAAGCTTTTAAGTAGATGAGTGACATGATCAAAAAACTATGTTAGGAAGACTGCTAGAGCATCTGTGAATGAATGAATCAATTAATAGATGCCTTGAACACTTTTTAGAAATGTTAGAAGGCTTCTGGAATTTGAACTTAACTGTCACCTGTTTGAAGATGGTTTGTGGGAGTTACGTCAACATGTCTTGATAAATGAAGGAAAAACAGAAAACATAGCTTCGATAGAGAATAGAGGAGGTGATGGTAGTGGAGGAAGATTGGCATTCTCATTTAGAGGGAATCCCAAGACTTGGAGTCAATGAAATCACCCTTCTATTTCCAAGACAAACAGCAGAAACTTCCTGCCTCCTGCCAGTCTCCAAGCTAGCCTGATGACTTTTAGAGACCTGAAGAGAATCACTTGTTCTTTTTTGCCTGTTCTGTAGTTATACCAACCTGTGTTGTTCAGACATTGTTCCTTAGAGCCAATCCAAATGTCTACCATTGCCAAGGACATTTCTCCTTAAAGCAGGGTTGAGATAGTCATAACTTGTAGTAGTCAGCCACAGAACCAAGCCAAATCTCCTAAAAGTCAGCCCACTCTTGGGGATGTATATAGATTAACTAGTATTTAGGGAGGGGAACTTACTGTAGGGGAAAAGGGGCCAGTTTTTGGAAGTCTTATTGACATTACATCTCATCACATCCAAGGCAGGGAGTTGGAGACATGTATTCTGGGGTCTTGGCACTAGGGGTCAGTGTTGGCCCATTGCTTATGGAGAAAGTTGGGGGTATGCGTTGAGGGCAGGGGAAGGAGTTGTGGTGACTAGATGTTAATTGGATCTCTGAACCTGGACTAAGTGATAGTAGAGTTTGCAGTCACCTACATTATGGAAGAAGGCCCTCTAATACAATAGAAGGGGCACTCACTGTCTCTGTAGGCCAAGGACCTGGGTTCAAATTTTCCCTCTGATGACTTTGTACCTGTGTTACCTTGGGCCACTTCTTTAATCTCTCAGTCTTGGTTTTCTCATCTGTGAAAATAAGGCAGCTGGATTCAGTCTCAAAGTTCTATTCCAGCTGGAAATCTATGAGCTTATAATTAGATGAGAGAGCATTGGTGCAGCATTTTAGCCAGTGTGGAGTCAGGAAGACCTGCATGCAAAACCTGTCTTAGACACTAGGTATATGACCTCAGGCAAGTCACTTAATTTCTCTTAGCTTCAGTTTCCCTGTCTGTAAAATGGGTAAAATAATATCACTTACCTCCCAGGGCTGTTATGTGGATGGAATAAGTTGCTATACATAAAGTACTTTACAAACCTTAAAAGGATATATAAAAGCCACCTATTGTTATGATCCTTGGGGTCGCTTTTAAATGATTCTGTGTCTCCTACATGACTTAATTTTCCTGGACTTTAATGTTCTCGTCTATAAAATTAGGGAACTGGATTAGATGGTCCCTAAAGTCCTTTTCAGCTTTAGAACATGATCATAAAATTGGGAGCTTAGAAGGAACCTCTTAGATCATCTTTCTCATTTTGCAATTGTGGAAACTGAGGCTCAGAATAGGCAAATGACTTGGCTAAGGTCACCCAGGTAGTAAGAGGCAAGATTGAGATTTCCTGTCGTTTCTCATCCCACTGAGACATCTCATTCTAGGTTTCTTTTTTTTTTTTTATCCAGTAAACTTTATTTATATATAACAACAGTACAAAGTGTGTCCTTGGCTTGCAAAATAGGGGCGTTTCATATTTACAATAGGTACACAATAATATATTAGAATAATAACAAAAAAAATCCCAGGTTTTTTCTAGGAACATTTTAAATACTTAAATTTTCTTACAGTTTTTTTCCACAACACCTGTAAAAACAACAAAACCAGACAAACACTGTTTCTTCTCATAAAAAAAATATAATACAGAATTCCAGTGTGTCGAGAAAAGAGGGTTTGTTAAGGGAGAGAAAAGAGGAGACAGGCAGGTATGCTGAGGAAAAGGGATCCAGATGATGGGGTAAGCAGAGACTTTGAGGCTCCTTCCCCATTTGGTGTAAGGAGAGAGTTCCTTCCAGACACACACACCTAAGATACTTCTCCCCATCTTCCTGACTCTTTCCCATTTCAATCTCCACCTTGAACATAACTTTGACAAAGAAAGGAGGTGAGAATCAAGAACCTAACTTAAGTCCTGCTGTTCTCCATCTTCATATGGGGCAGAACAAGAGGGAATGAGACACATTATAGCCCATTTAGGTGAGACATGAACTTCCTGAAGGAGTGGGTTGGGGCACGATGTGGGTCACACATGACTGGGAATAACCATGGAATCAATCACCTTCACTGAGAGTCTCCAGAAACAGGCAAAACAGCAAATCTGATGGTGGTCTGGGGGAATCCTTCCTGGAGGTAGAGGGAAGGTCATGTTAACCTCTCAGGGTATCTCCTAGCTCTGGGTTTGGATGAACCAAGACTAAAAACACATCCCTGCATCCAAGGATGTATCTGGTCCTAGGTATCAAATATGCAGTCTTTGGAGAAGGGAAAAGAGACTTTGGAGCAGTGAAGACGCCACCACAGGTGTTCCTGAGAGTATTGCCCAGAGTCCCTTAACCACAGCAGCTGAATCCCATTTCAGTCTAGAACCTTAGCGATATGGCGTTTCCTCTCCAGAACCTTGGACAGAGCAATCAATTCCAACTCTTTTTCTTTCACCTTGACCCATGACTTCAACTTTCACCTCTCCCGGAGTAAGGCTGCCACAATTTAGGGAAGAGGATTCTTGCTACTGATTTACTACGATTAGAGAGGACACATTGTCCATTCCCAGAGTGCAGCTGCTTGCTTGACATTTACTGACAACAGGCTAATGGGGCCAGGTGTGATGCTGAAATGCACCTGGAGATTTATCTGCCATGGCTTTTTAAATGTCCCCCATTTATTGTCTGGACCATTTTAGTCTGTCCTGTAGAGCACACCTATCCATCGTTCCCATTGTGGACTCAGCAGTTATGGTACCTTTTGTTGGTATTTAATATCATCCTTAGGGGGAACTGGTGAAGGTCAAAACCTCAGGCAACAAGGGAAAGTGAAGCTGGAACAATCCAAGGTAGTGGAAACTTTGATGGGGGGACATTCCAGAAGTCTTTCCCAGTTGTTTTCTTCCTCATGCTGGCTCTTTGCCCATAACACTCTTACCTTCCACAGGTTGGGGCATTGAAGTACAGAGATGAATGAGGCAGCTGGTCCATGCCCACTCTTCTGATAGCAGAAACAAGCAGTGAGAACATCAACTGACTCATGATGGCAATGACTGGGGTCTATACATTTTATGTTGGATTAGTTGGTTGGTTGGCTGGGAAGTTTCTTGGGTTAGAAGAACTTCCTTGAACTAGTTTGAGGAGATTCATCCTTGTAGATAGTATGAACAGATCTCTCCCTCTCTCCTAATCCAGTGTTCTACTGAGGATGAAGTGGAAATGCCTTGTCCACAGAGTGGAACTGAGGGCTACTCTTCCACAAAGCTCCAATTTCCCTAGAACACCCCTAAACTGGGAGAGACTTCTTGAGTGAATGAATGAGGACAAATTTGTCCCATTCCATTTCCCCATGCTTTGTGGGGTTGTAGGGGATCAGAGAGAGAGAAGTATTCCAAGACCTCATCATCTTCATGGCTCCATGGCTTAGCTTGGATCCAGATGGGCATTCCTTCCCAACTTCTTAGGAAGTTATTCTTCCTGACTGAGTTTCTTTTTCTTGGCTTCCAAGTTACATGTGGTTAGCTCCTTTCTCCCTGACTCACCAGGCAGCCTCCCCTTCAGGTCCTCCCTTCATTCTTAATCTCAAATGGAAGTACCTGAAATGAGGTACATTCTCTACCTTGCTGGTAGACCCCCTGTTTCTAGGTTTGGAGGTCAGCAAGGGCTGCAGCAGTGGGATCAGCTAGGGTGGGTGGTGTCATTGGTGGGTGAAGGTGCATTAAGATGATGCTGAGTCTCTCAGCCTTCAACCTCCAGCTCCTGCAAAGCTTTAGGAGGCAATGTTATAAGGGTGAATCATCATGTGAGAGGGATCATCAGAACCTCACCATTCAAACCAAGCCTGGATGGCGAGCATAAAGGATTCAGAGATAGGTTCCTTTGCTGGAAGCAGGAAATCTCCATCTTAAATTCTTCTCTCCCCTTGGCTCCCTCACCCCCTCATTGCTATAAATCATGGGCTCTGAGTCGCTAAGCTTTGGATCTGTGAATGTCAAATGCTTTGGCTTCTTGCACAAGGTCGGTCATTAGTATTTCTTTCAGGCTATTAATAGGGCCCAGAGAAACTTTAACAGAGGTGGATTATCAGAAGAAAAGTGGACTTGGCATGCCTGGCTGTGAATCATAATTTAAACAGCAAGTTTCCTGAGTATTTCACTGAATGCTTTTCTCTTCCCTTTTGTCAGCTGCATTCAGGCAAGAAACTGGAGCCGAACAGACCAGGGGAGTCTGCTGTGTGGTTAGTGCAGCAATCCAAAGCCACAGGACAGCTGAGGCTGGCAGCCAGCTCTCCTTCACCCATTTTCCTTGGGAATTGTGCAGCCAGTGGAAACTTTCAAAACTGGGACCGCCTGGAGACATCGCAGGATAGTGAGGGAGAGGGATGATGTGAGTTAAAAAAACAGAGAGAAGCCACAATCCCTTCTCCCTTGAGGGCAGCCTGTTCAGACCTCTAAGAGCCACAGCCTGAATTTCTGGCCCCTTCCCAAACTGAAGGGATGAGAGGAGGGAGAGGCTGCTCTTCTCTTTCTCTCCTTCTCTTCTTCTGTAGCACCTGCCCTTCCTTTCAGTTGCTCCTGCTGGAGAGGGTAGTTCCAGGGAAGACAATCTTGATTATTTAGATCATCAGAGAGTTTAGGCTTCTCAGATCAATGTAGTCTCACCATCAGCCACCAGCTCCCAAGGTGGTAAAGCCAACATCTGGGGGAACTTCCTAGCCTCTGTGGGTAGCCTGGACAAGAGAGGTGAAGCTTTGGTCTCTTGGTAAACAGCACTCAGGAAAGTTGGTCACCCATTGTGTTTAGTGGAGGGAGGGAGGGGGAAGGATCTGAGCCAGTTGCTGGCCTCCCCACACCAAGAATCAGCAACGGAGACAGAGACAGAGACAGTGACAGAAGACAAAGACTCTGGCACTCTCTGGGAGTCAAACCATTTGTCCTAGTCTGATCCCCTCAGAGGCAAGCCCTGCACATCCAGGGACATGTCCAAAGATGAATGCCAAACATTCTCCTTCTCTCTGCAAGCATTAAACAACTGGAAAAGTAGAATAATAAATATTGCAGCTTCTTTAGCTAACTCTTTTCAAGCATTACCTGCTGTAAACAGTGTTTGTTTTTGTATTTTTTTTTTACTGCAAGAAATTGGAGTGAAATCCCAGGAGTGAACGCCCATTTCCCCCAAATCAAGTTCCAGATTGAGCCTGGAGAGCTGGTCCCTTTATGGCCCTTGTATGGCCCATTGAACTTTTTTCTCATGCTCAGGGTCTCTGATCACAGCCCAGATAGACTGTGCCCCATGAGCCAATTGCTAGGATGTAGAAATGGCTCCCCAAAGCAGTGTGTGGCAGGAAAAAGACACGTGAGGTGGAGATGTTTGGTGTCCGAGTGAGGGTCATGAGCCCAGCATGAAGAGAGGCCCATCTCAGCAGCCCTTGGCTCAAAGGGGAGGTACTGAAGATCAGGTCCTCGATTGGTTAGACACAAAATTAAAACAAACAAACAAACAAAACAAACAGTAGCAAAAAGCATAGACACTGTATAAAGACAAAGCTTCTCTCCAGAGATGATCACACACAGGTATGTGTATGTAAAGCTTGGTTTCCAGCCAGGCAGGTTTGGTTTCATCTGATGCTTCAGAAGTTCACACAGAAGTACCAATGAGCTTTTGACTGTTGGGATATTTCCAGGTTTGACTGTGAAAAACGTTTGGTGCAAACTTGTGTTCATTCTTCCCCTCCTCCTTTTCTCTACTTCCCAGGGAAAGGAAACAAATTATTTTCCCAAGATTCCCATCGTCATCTGTTTGCAAATTGTCACTGGAAAGGAACAGGAATCTTGTAAGGGAGGAGTGCTTGGGAGGATAAGAAAGAAAGGGGAAAAACCAGAATGGAAAAAAAGAAAAAGGTGGGACGGGATTAGCAGAGTGGCTTTTTGTCTATTTTATTTCTGTGGTTTTTTTTTTCTCTTTTTCTTAAAAAAATTAAATAAAGTTTTCATTATTTCCCAATATACATTAAATGATTTTTTTTTCATGCAAAGCAGCAGTCACAGAGGCAGATCTGTCCCCAGCTCCTGCCTCTTGGCTTTGAGGACAACTTCTTGGCCCCCATTTCTCTCTCATTCTTGCCAAGGATGCATGATGCCTACAGTTCGATGATTCTGGTAACTGAATAGGATGAACCCTGGCTGATGCTGTGGGAGGGGCACAGCCCTCTCCTTCCCCCAGGGTGGGTTCAGTGAGCCCTGGGAGCTATACACCCTTCACTAGTCCTTCACTCCCAGCTTCCTAGTTTGGAGGAACTGAAGGCTGACTCCTTCTTGCCTTCTCTTTCTTCTCTCAGGAGATGTGCCAAGAGCCTCCCCTCAGCTCTCAATGGACATGGCATTGATAAGTTGTTCCACTTTATATGACAGCCGCTGCCGCCGTGCCTGTTCATCTTGCTCAAGGGCCCCAATGATCTAGGGGGGGAAAGAGAAGCACACAAGTCAGGTGGACATCATAGATCTCAGGAGTTCATTTTTTTTTAACTGTGTTTCATCCTTAAAACCACCCTATGAGGTAGGTTCTATCCCCATTTTGTAGAAGAAGAAATTCAGGCAGACAGAAGACAAATGATTTGCTCTGGGTCACACAGCTAATCAGTGCTGAGACAGGATTTGAACTCAGGTCTTCCTGACTTTAAGCCCACTATTCTATCTACCGGGCTATTGGTCTGCTTAAGGTCAAATACACTGTCAGTGGCAGAACCAGGATTTGAACCCAGGTCCTTTCAGATGCTAACATCTAGGAATTTTTCTACTATACTACAGATCCTACTCAGTCCTCATCCCCTCTTTCACCTTGAAGTCTTTCTAGATGAAGGCAGATTCATTTAGCATACCACATCTCATCAAGACACCCACTCACTCTCATTTTAATGAGTAACCTATACCTATGCATTCCATATAATCTATGTGGGTGGTCTAATTTCTGCACAGACCTAAAGAATTTTGAGGTGTGGCATAGTAGAAAGAGTGCTAGCTTGAGAGCCAAGAGACTTGCCTTGAAATTCCACCTCTGAGGTTTACTCCTCATTATTGTTCATCCTTCATTTCTGAAGAGGACCAATGACATCATGGGGTGATATCTTGATTCGTGAGTTAACTGGATTAAAGGCAGGCGGAGCTGCACAAAATCATCAACCTCATTCTCTCTTCCTTAGTCAATGAAGTCCAGTGACAGGCCAAAAGTCAGGATGACTGGTGGTGGTCTGGGATGCAGTGGATGACCTTGGCATCTTTGATGTGTGGCCAAGCTCCAAGCACTCTACAGTGCCTGCTTCAGCCTCCTTCATGGCCATTGGAACACATTGTTCTTATTCTTACTACTTATATAACTGTAGGCCAGTCACAGCTTCCCTAGGCCTCCATTTCTTCATCTATTAAATGAGGCCTCTACATTCCTTCCCATTCTTTTTCTATCATGCCCTCATCTTGTAAGAAGGGGAAATCAAGGCCTAGGAAGGCTAAGTGACTTGCCTAAAGTCACATGAATAGAAGTTAGCGTCCACTTGTCTTTCTGCAAATTCGCAGTTGGCATCTTCTCAAATGCAGAGAAGAGCCTCATTCAGGGTTTTTTTTAAAAGCAATGATGCTAATTTTAAAATACTTTATTGAGATAAGATAATTAAGTTAGTAAAAAAAAACCCCTTCACTATTTTGTTAACAGCATTAAAAGTGATATTAATCAAATGACTTTCAACCGCCAACTTGCAAATGGGCCAATTTCTGCACACAGATCAATAGACATCTCCTGTCTCTTGCACATAATAGGTACCCAATGAATGTATATGAAATTGATTTACTCATTGGATGAGATGTTCTTCTCTCATCTCATGGTGGTCACCCATGGCGGCTCATCTCCCGCTTACCTCTTCACTGTACTTGCTGACATAGGAGTAGATTTCATTGAGGGCACTGAGCATGTTAAACTCCACAGCATGGAGACGTGACTGTTCTGCGAGGTAGGCGTTCATGTCCTGGTCACTAATGGCTGGAAGCTTGGCAATATCAGCATAGTATCTGGAGGGGATAGGAGAGACCCCAGGATTAGGGAGCTGGAGGAAGGTGGTCTGCTCCACTCCTATTCACCTTTCCCCTATTGCCTCTCTTTATTTGGCATTCAAAGCTCTTTATGACCTGGTTCCTTCCTACCTTTCCAGCCTTCTCTCACACACCCTGTGATCCAACCATATTGTCCTATTGCTGCTGTTTGTCCTTCATTCTCAAAGGGGACCATGATGTCAAGGAGGTGATGCTATGACATGCAAGTGATTGGATCTGAGTGACAGAGGGCTGTGCAAAGTTGCCAGCCTTACTTTCTCTTCCAGAGCCATCTGGATCCAGTGGCCAGGTAGCTATCAGGATGACTGGAGATGGCCTGGGATGCAACTATTCCTTAAATACAACATTCAGTCCCCCCCCACCCCCCCATTACTCTGCCTTTGAATTGCTTGCTTCCCAAGCCTCCCTTCCCTTCATCTTTTAGCTTTCCTGACTTCCTTAAAAACTCAGCTCAAATCTCCTCTACTCCAAGTAGACTCTCCTGATCCTTCCAGGTTTTAATGCCTTTTACTAAAGATTAACTTCCATGTAGTCTGGATATATCTTGCATGTGCCTAGTTGTTGATTTTTTGTCTCTTCCATTAGAATGCAGGTTCTGCTTCCCCAGTTCCCTTTCCTTGTATCTCTAGCACTTAGTGTCTAGAATATGGTAAGCACTTAAATGCTTACTAACTTGATTTCTTGACTCCCTAGCACTCCAGTCTCTTGCATGGCCTGTTGTGACTGGAATACCCTGGGTAGGGTCTTGGTATTTACCTGGGAGCTTCCTGGCTGGTCAAAATCAGCACTGTCAAAATGGCAAATGCATCTTTCTTTTGACAACATGGAGCTCAGGGGAAGTATGGGGAATTGCAGTGGGGCAAAGCCTGGGGATGGGACCCATAAGGTACAACCAAATGATGTCATGGCAGGTCATGGCAACGCGCATTCTTAGCTGCGCCAGTGGGAAGCAGCATGACGGTGCCCAAGGAGTGGGACCTAACATCCTTATTCAACTATCTTCTTTGGGGTTGGGGTGAATCAGGGTGTCCTACTGACCTTTCCACCCAGCTCTTGTAGCTGGGAATGTCCTTGGCATAGAGCAGCTTATTGGAAGGGGAGTCCTTGCCCAGCCGATGCTCAGATGTGGAGCAGGAGTCCATGAAAGTCTGTGCCACCACTGAGAGGCAGGCATCCGTGATACTCCCTTTGTGGATATCAAACACGAACTGTGGGTTCTTGATCACGTTCACCCAGAATCGCAAAGGGAGGCTGTGGGATGGAGGAGAACTCAGTGAGCTCCTGGGCTTTGGGAGCCAAGAGGTGCATACAAAGAGGCCTGGCCAATATCAATGTCTTTTCAGCCATGACCCTACCTCCAGTACTAGTAGGTGCATCCACTGACAGCTTAGCTCCCCAGTCTTCCTACCATGCAATATAAGAGAAACTAGGATTCAGAGCCCATAATTTGGCAGGAATTGTTATTCACCCAGGAAGAAGGAGAGGGGGAGAGCAGGAGAAGGCAGGAAGCATTTTTGCCCTAACCTATTGGAGATGAGAGAGCCCAAGGTCAGAGGATTTCAAACTGGAAGGAACTATAAAGGTCACTGAACCTAAACTCATTTGCAGATGAGGAAATTGAGGCTGGAGGAGGTTATGTCCTCCCCAAGGTCACACAGGAAGGAGGCTGCAGAGTACGGACATGAGCCCGGGTTCTCTGACTCAGGGTCCATTGTACCAAGATACCTCTTTCAGACCTTTCGTGTCTAGGTCAGTACAATGTATACAGGAGCTCTGGGTGCATTCACATGTGGATGAGTGAACGTACAGGAGGTGGGGAATGAGTAGTGGAAAGGGACTTGGAGTTGGAGAACTTGGGCTCAAATCCTGACTCTATCTTTGTGATGTTGGACAAATCGCCTTATCTTTCTGGCCCTCAGTTTTCTTATAAGTAAAACAGAGGTTGAACTCATGACCTCTAATGCCCCTCCCAGTTCTCAATCTGTCATCCTAAGATCCTACATAGGCAAGAGGAGAGTAGTCCCTATGGAGTCCCTTGTCCATTGGGATGGCTCATGACTCTTGGGTTCTAGGACATGTCCACCCTTCCACGAATGAGATGACATTTTAGGAAAGATGAAACCCCAACTCACTGTCTTCTTTTTCTACCAGCTATAGAGACGGAGAGCCCATCTCCACTCCTGAAAGCATCGCTAAGGGTCTCAGTGCTCTGAGTGAAGCTTATTCCTCAATGGTAATATAAGGCAGCATTATTTTCTTGGAGTCTCACACAAAATCATTGGCCATATTGTATACTCCATGACAGTGCCCACTTCTATTGTCTGGAGGACAACTGCAGAGAGCCCTGGGTACTTCCACTGGACAAGGACAATGGTCTCCACCTGTGAGTCACGCCCAGCCAGCTTCGACCTCCGCTCCCGCCATCATTTCCCAGAGTTGGCCTGGCCTGGCTAAGGAGGAACTCAGGCTAGGGGAATGGGTTCCCCAGGGAGTCCTTTCAACAGGTCTCCTCCTCCTGGAAACGCCAGTTCATTCAAATGTCCAGGCTGCAGGGAGTCGTGGAGAGAGCTTGGGGGAGGGAATATAGTTGTGAGGCTGGCATCTCAGAAAACGACTCCCTGCAGGTTTTGGGCTGCTCTTTCTCCCCAAAGGAGGGGAGAGGATTATTCTCTGCTTCTTTGGCCATGGAGGAAAGGACAAATCCAGCCCACTCCCTTCCCAAATCCCCAAACAGCTGCTGCTTTCTCATCATTTTCCAGGCTGTGATTTTCCATCTCCAGCTACACCCTTACAGCCCTTTGGACTCTTTGAGAAGCAATGTGGTATAGTAGAAAGAGTAATGAATGGATCAGGGGCTAATGGACCTGTGTTCAAATCCCACTTTTGTTCTTTTGATTGGCCAATACCCTAAGTTTAACTCTTTAACCACTGCTCAGTTTTGCATTTTTATAGAGTAGTGGAAAGGGTTGGGAAAACCCTGGAAAGCCAGGACCTTGACAATAAATATTGCTGTGGCCTTGGACAAGTCACTTTGAACTTCCTGGGTCTCTGTTTCCTTATCTATAAAGTGAGGGGGTTGGCTCAGATGACCTCTAAGGTCTGTTCGACTTCCTGATGATCCCAGGACTCTGCTGAAGATCCATCACTGCCTTGGTCACAGACATTCACTCTATCATTCACAGTTCCTTCAGGTCCCAGGTCCCCTTTGGCTGGCCTCAGTGGATCATTTCATAGCCCTCCACCCCCTTTCCACTTCTATTTTCACTGTCTATAAGCTTCTGACTTTCCCTCCTTTCTCACGTCAGGCTTTGTGAAGATGTCCTTCTCTACTCAGTCTCAACTCTGCTCTCTGGGCCCTCTCAGGGTATCACGGTCTCAGTCTCTTGTGATCAGGATGAGGCTGATGTGGGTATTGAGGGTCGTCCTAGTCTGGGCAATTCCCTATCTTCTGCCCCATCGGGGGTGTTCATAGACCTCACAAGTCTCTGGGGCAAGTGCTGTGTGGATAGCAAAGTTAAGGGTTTCCATGGCCCCAGACCCTTCAGAGCTCAGCCTGGGGGCTATGTTTATCTTTGCTAAAGTAAATTTGGGGGATAAAAAACAGTGAGTGCTGTGCTGGCAAGAAAGAGCCAAGAACCTGGGATCATTTCTTTATCTCTCCAACATCAGTGCCTATGCCCAGATAGTGCTGGGCAGAGCTGGGTATCACACAGAACAAATGAAACATGCAGGCCCCATGTCCTATCTTTGTCCCTCCCTCTCCTCCTCCTTGGGGAGGGGTTCTGGGAAACATATAGGACACACAATGAAGGAAGGATGAGAAGGAAAGGATGCCAAAATGACAAGATCAAAGATTTATAGATGGGAAGAACCTTTGTCATCTAGCTCCCCCTCCCCCCCATCATTTTACAGATGAGGAAACTGAAACCCAGGAAAGTTAAGTGTCCAAGGTCATACACATATTGAGCGGCAGGGCCAGGATTTGAATCTAGTTTTTCCTACTTCTAAAACCAATACTCTTTTTCATTAGATCACATAATAATCACTAACATTTCTATAGTGCTTAAAGGTTTGCAAAGCACCTCTATAAATACTGCCTCATTGGATCCTCACAATGACCTTGTGAAGGTATTCTCATCATCCTTATTTTTCTTACGAGCTACAGAATCTAAATGCACTGGCAACCACAAAGAGGTGGAGAGGGAAACGACTCCGGTTTTGTCTTGGTTAGCTTTCCAGAGCGCCTGGTGTTTTCCAGGTCTGATGATCCTCAAATACCAGCCTCAGCACATCTTTGCTCTCTGTCTTCTGAGAGGGAAAGCTGGCTATAGACAGCTGTTTGTGCTGCCCGCCCACCATGTGGACCAGGACCTCCTCGCTCCCCCAGCAGCTCTTCTGTGCTCTTTTCCAGGGGAAGATTTCCGTTCTGGCTCTCGGCCAGACTTTGTCTGACCCAAGTGCTTTCCCTGGCTCTGCCTCCAGTCCAGCCATTGTCCTTTCTTCAAGGCCTCAGAGGGTAGAAGTCTAAATTCTCAGTCATGTGCTAAAGGACACTGGGAAATTTGTCTCCAGTTGCTGGTGTTGGCTGCTTGTTATCACCTTTGGGAAGAGTCATGTCTGAGGGCCATCCCACCTGCTGCTCCTGGGATGCTCTGGCGCCGGGGGTAATAACTTGATCTTAAGAGATTAGGTTTGAAATGAAATGCTCAGAAACAGCTGGCTCCAGCCCTCAGTGGGTGTTCGTTCTCCCAGTCTTGTCCTGAACTGGTCAGTTTTTCCAGATTTGGCAGATCTGGTTTCAACTAAAGCCATCACTGTCTTTATGAGGTGACCTGGGTTCAGCCTGACTCCGTATGTCTAAGGCTGGATGTCATTTCACAAACCTGTCCTGGCTTTGTAGTTCTACTGGTAGACTTAAAGCCTGCCCGGTTATGGGATGGAGGAAGATGACACCCATCTCTCACCCCCACCCTTCCACATCACCGCACTGCTAGCTTCTTCCCCCCACCTTCTTCCGTCTTCTCTAGAAGAAGAGATCTAGGTATCAGGGGTGGACACTCTCCAGTGAGGGTTGCAGCCTTGAGGACTAAGCATAGACACCAGCCTCAATGCCTAAAGTTCAAGCCAGCAGGCGAACTTCTGGAGGAAAAAGCTGCTGGGGAACACGCTTACTCTTTCAAGCATATGTACGCTATTTGTTTGCTAGGCTCTGGATTACTGAGCCACAGCTGAGAATG
The DNA here is from genome assembly GCA_028627135.1 of Pseudochirops cupreus. Classification (NCBI taxonomy): domain Eukaryota; kingdom Metazoa; phylum Chordata; class Mammalia; order Diprotodontia; family Pseudocheiridae; genus Pseudochirops; species Pseudochirops cupreus. The sequence continues at coordinate 87,751,601 of CM053584.1, forward strand.
ACGACTCCCCATCTCCCGTTTCCCCTTTGCCTTTCTAGCGTCTGCCCCTTGCCAGCCCTGGGCTCTTCTCCGCCACAGGCCAGGCTAGCTCTCTCTGTTCTGTCCCTCCTAAGGGGCTTACCAGTTGCTTTTCCAGGTGTGCCGCACATCTGTATCATGGATGCTGTGCCTGTCTGCTTGCTCATCCAGGAAATCAAACATGTACTTGATGGCCAGGGGGAGGGCACTGCCCCGGTGTACAGTGCTGAACAAGGTCTCGAACAAATCATCCACAAACTTCTGCAATGTACCCTGGGGGAGGGGAAGGATAGTGGGAGGTGTGAAAGAGAGGCTGGGTGGGAGAAGGCTCAGTAGGGAGGGATGGGGGTGGGGGAGGTGCTAGCAGGCAGCAGAAGGGGATGCCAGATGGTGCCACGGGCTTTATACTGTCTTGGAAAAGTAAAAATGTCTATGTTGTGGGGATGCACAGACTGTTGGGGGGGGCGTTGGTGGTGGAAGGTTTAGGGTGTGGGTTGTGGGTAGGGGGAGGTGGGAACAGATGAATAGGCATTTGGCTCTGTTGGCTGTGATCTCTGGGGGCAGAGTTTTTAATATCTTGTGGGCACAAGGCCGAGTAGTGGGCTGGTGTGGGCTCAGCACTTGAGACCACAGGGCCTCAGATTCTATACTTCTTATCAACAAGGAAAAGGCTATGGGCTAATAGGCAAAGGAGATGGCTGAAAGACAAGCTAGGCAGTGGGGGGCCATATGGAGAGTTTGGCAAGGAGGTCCCTAGGGTGCTTAAGATACTAATTGGCTTAAGCTGGGCTAAGTGGTGGCTGGGAGCATGGGATCCAAGGTAAGGGGCCCAATCCTAACCCTGATTCTTGAATGTTCTAGGCAAGTTCTGAGCTCCCACATTAATTTATCACATATCACATGCTGTCCCCCAAACCTATATAGGGGACAGCACTGGTACAGGCCCCCCCATAGCACACAGAGCTCAAAAGCTGTCCCTGGAAGGTAGCCAGGAGGGGGCACTTGGGAAATGGCCCAAATCTGGAGTTCATCGGGGGTTGGGGGGTGGTTGTTCTTTTCTTGCCAGAGAAGGCGGCTGTATTGTGTGTGTGTGGGACATTTAAAAAAGCTGATTTTGGATCACCTGGATTACTGATACACCTACCACATCTTCACAGCTCCTGTTTCTAATTCTGGCTCAGTGGAGATCATAGGATTGTAGATTCAGAGCTGTGAGGTACTGTAAATGTTTGTCTAGACAGACTGTCTCATTTTACAGATGTGGAAACTGAGGCCCAGAGAGGCTTGGTGACTTTCCAGGTCCTCTGCTTATTAATTTATCCCTCTTTCTACTGTACTGTGCTGGGAGTAGCAGCAGAAATCCCAATACTTGACCCTAGGAAAGATGTGCCCTTATCTTGCTGAGCCAGGAAAGGAATTGGTAGCAGTGGTGGTGATGGAAGTTACTCCCTTGTGCAGCTGTCTCTGTTAGCATTCTTAAAGCAGCAAACTGTGGCTGACAAGGCCAGGAGGTCTCCTCCCAGAGGGCATTCTGGGAGGGAGGAAACACGTTATTGGGAGAAACCTGTAAAACTTGGAATTATTACGATGGGGTAGGGTAGGGAGTAACTCCATTTTAAGAGATTTGGTTACATTACACTTGTTTTCATTGGGAAAGGAAATAGCTGTGTCCAGCAACCTTGAAACTTTGTCCTGTGACCTGGCATCATGAAGATTGTACTCAGCCTACTTAACACAGGTTGTGCCATCTTGAACAGGGTCCTACTTTGATGGCTGACTGACCCAAGAGTCATCTGCCTGTGAAGCATCATTTTCAATCCTCCTCTGTAGGAGGGACAGGGTCCCTCTCAAATCTGTGGCTCTTCTCCCCTTCCCATTCCCCCACTGCTCTAGGTCTCAGAGGCAGCACAAGGATTACCTTGGTGGCTAGCAGCCGGGTCAGGTAGATTTCAGATACCATCTTACTGCCCCGATCCCCTTCTTTCTGGTCTCCATGATCATGATTCTTGACCAAGTGCCACACCTTGACCCCACTCTCCAGGTCAGGAGTGATCATAGGTGCCCGGGACCTCAGGCTGTCTGGACTTCCTGTGTACCGGAAAGATGAATCTGGTGAAGAGAAGAAATGGGGTGGAAGGCAATTAAGCTTAGGGGACTTTGTTATGCTTACTTCAAGCTCCTTGGATTGTGGTCTCTTCCACATGCTACATCCAGCTCCACAAAAGTCAGTTTTTATTGGCTCATGGCCTCAGATTTGGGGAATAAAGGCTGGCAGAAAGGTTTTTGGTTGGCATGAATGCAAAGGAAGGTGTCTGGCACCTTTTAAAAGTGATTATTCCATTGAGAATTGGATTAAGACATTCTGAAGCTGGGCCTACTGAAGAATAAAGGAAGCCATCACACTGCCAACAATGAATAATAAATATGTGATTTTCCAAACAACCACAAATCAAGTTGGAAGTCATCTCATTTTAATATGGTGGACTTGTAAATTAGAATACCCCATGTTGGGAGCCAGCTAGTCCTTTCTATATTGGGAACTAAGAGATGGATCCTTGAAAACCCATTGGAGGCAGGCTAGGTTGACCCTGTGTAGTCCCCACCTGGCTGGCCTGAGGGTCATTGGCCCAGAGGTGATAAAGGAGTAAGAGAGGGTGAAGCAATGTCTAGGAAATGGAGCAGCATGATTTCTGCTGCCTAAATTCCACTTTGGTACTTATCTGGGAAAGCACGGACCCTGGTTTCACTAGCCCTGGGGTAAGCACTTCATTCCCTATGTTTGCTTAGCTGATAAAGTAGAACCCGCAAGACACAGCTCTGAGCAGACCAATGATATTCAATATATATATCCATAATCCAATGATATTCCCTAGACAACTAGAAGATGAAGTTGGGGGAAGACAGCTAGGATCTGTGATTTCCTTGGTATAGAGAATTCCCAGGTAAGGAAACTTTGTCCACCAATGCAGATGAGTACCTTCTCTGTGACTTACAGTTTGAGAGAATTGTCAAGAGCTCTGAGTCATCAAGTGACTTGCCCAAGGTCACAAAACCAGTATATGTTGGTAGTAAGGCTTGAATCCAAGCTTTACTGGTTGCAATGGCAGCTGTCTATCCATCATGACACACTGCCTCTCTAGGGAAATAGGGATGAAGAACAGGAATATAACTTAAACTGACCCCAGTCAGTTAAACACTCTTAGGAGGAAGGGATCATGAACTGGGCTGTATCACCAATCACTGTCCAGATCAGTGAGAGGATTTAGTCTCCCACCCTCTGCTGACACCCTCCCCCCATTTGTCCATTCCTCACCGTATCTACTGATGGATGTTCGGGAGATGCTGGCAGAAGCGGGGATGTTGTAGGATGAAGTCTGTTTGGGGACGAGGGCCACCACAGAGCGGTCTGACACCTGTCAGGGTAGAAGGAGAAAACAGCTGAGGTGAGCAGTGGTATATAGAGACTGTCATCATTCCAGGATATTGGACAGGGGAAAATTCAAAAGGCATATGAGTTAAGCACATGTCAGCATTTGGTGTCCACAGGGGTGGAAAGTAGAGTTTCCTGGTGGTGGAAATTAGAAGTTAGAGAATTGCAAGTGGAGAATCCACAGAATTTGGATTTTGAGCTGGCATCCTGGTCTGAGTGAGACCTTAATTCTTTTCGGTCCCACCCGACTTCTTTGTGTTTCTGGGCCTACAAAAACTAGACTTAGCATGTGGCTGTTCTAAGGGCTAACTGTCACATGGCCTCGGAAGAAAGCCTCTCACTTGCTCAGTCCCTTGTGGGGACTTCATTCACAGGCTCAACACCCAGCCCCTCAGGGAGCAGGCTGATAAACGAGGAGACATATTGAAGACATTTGGGGCCATTTTGATTTAAGGCCACACTCCATCCAATAAAAACGGAGAATCCCTAGAATTGTGGCGATCCAATTAAACCCTTAACGCAAAGGGAATAAAACAGCTATAATAATGTTATGGGCCATAAAACATTCCTATTAAACCATTTTTTATTTTAACAATTTTTATGAACTTTATAAGTTTGATTTATGGCTGCACCAGCCATAAAACCATCTTTCTGGGTCTTAAATTGTCAGTCCCTTTCTCCCACCAAAAAGAATTAAATGTGGGGAAGTCAAACTATAAATGCACATTAACACTAACGAGATTCCCTGATAGCTGGTTTTAGTGGCGGGTGTTTAATTTTACCCTCCTTATAAATCTACAGAAGCCTTGGAAGTTTTTTAACATCTCTTTGTTAATTAAGATTATGGAGATTTCCTCTAGTTGGGGCCCAAGGACCTTTTTTGAAGGGGCAAGGGTAGGGCAAAGCTTTGGACTTTGGCTCAGTGGCTTGGTGCTATAGCTAGTAAATTTTCTGTTCCCTTAAGGTCTCTGATGTTAACAGAACCATAGACTTCTGGAAGGTGATAAATAGAAGCGATCTGTGAGGTTATTGAGTCTAATAAGTTCGCTTCATTTGCCAGGGAAGAAAATGAAGTCCACAGAGGTGATGTGACCTGTTGAAGGTCACTTGTGTAGAGCTGGGAGGGCTACCTTCCATTCCAGTGCATTTTTCACTGCCTATGTTGTGGCCTTCATCCATGTGGTCCTGAGACAGGCCCATGGCTGAGTTTCAAAGGGTGTGGAGCTGGAGGGGGTTATGGAGAACATCTAGTTTCACCCCGCCATTTTATGCCCAAAGAAACTGAGGGTCAGAAAGAACTCGGGACTGTATTGTGGGAATGAGACAATATGGTGCTTGGCACATAGTAGGTGTTATGTAAATGCTAACTCCGATGATGACGATGAGATTTAGAACTACAAGGGAGCCTTAGAAGTCATCTCATTCAGCTTCCTCATATCAGAGATAAGAAGTCGATCCTAGGTGGGGCTTGTTGTTGTTGTTGTTTTTTGGTCATGTCTGACTCTCCAGGACACCATTTTGGGGTTTTCTTTGGCAAAGATACTGGAGTGGTTTGCCATTTCCTTTTCCAGCTCATTTTACAGATGAGGAAACTGAGGCAAACAGGGTTAAGTGACTTGCCTAGGGTCACACAGCTAGGAAGTGCCAGAGGCCAGATTTGAATTCAGGAAGATGAGCTCCTGACTTTAGGCTCAGCACTCTACGCACTACGGCTACCTACCTGCGCCTAACGGAAAGGCTAAGTGACTTGCTAAATGTCCCCAAAGTAATAATTTCTAGAAATTAGATGATTTGAATATATTTGACTCCAGATCTAGTGCTATTATGCTACACTGCCCATTGCCTCTCACTTTCGTATGGTAAAGTGGAAAGGACACTGGACCTGGAGTACAAAGACCTGGCCGTGACTTCCAGTTCCTCCCCTTTATTACTTGGGCAAATTACTTCACCAGGACCTTTAGCTTCTCATTGGTAAAATAACTGGGTTTGATTAGATCAACCAACACGCATTTATTAAATGACTGCTTTGTGCAAGGTACTGACTGAGCTCTGGAGATAAAGAGACAAATGTGAAACAGCCCTTTGCCCTCAGGGAATTTATGTCCTAGTAGGGATGACATGTACATATGAAAACACAGGGTGTCTCAAAAAACTTCAGCTAGCTTTAAGTTTTAATAGGGGGATTCTTCCATGGTCCTCTAACTTAAGCTTTAATAGATTAAAACTTCACTAAGACTTTTTGAAAATATAAAATAACAAATATCACATAATATAATATATGACATACTATTATACTATTGTATGATATGATATAATATGATATAACAATATAATATATGACTTTATAAACCTCTAACTTAAGCTTTAATAAATTAAAACTTCACTAAGACTTTTTGAAAATGTAAAATAACATAACATAATATAAGATATGATATACTATTATAGTGTGATATGATACAATATGATATAATGTGCTATAACAACATAATATAATGGCTTTATAAACCTCTAACTTAAGCTTCAA
>CM053584.1:87758072-87805011 GCA_028627135.1 Pseudochirops cupreus
AAAACTTCACTAAGACTTTTTGAAAACATAAAATAACAAATATAACTACAATATTTGATATACTATTATACCATAGTATGATATATTATGCTATAATATGATAAAACAACATAATATAATGACATGACATTACATGGTGTGATGTGACATCATAACATATCATAAATCATATCATATCTACAAAATGAATCCAAGGTAATTTTGGGAGGGATGGTATTAGCAATTGGATCAGGAAAAGCTTCAAATAGAAGTTTACCTCTGAAGGGAATCAGAGATTCTAATGAGCAAGGATGAGGACAGAGAACATTCTAGGCAGGGGGCACAGCCATTGCAAAGGCAGAGAGTCAGGAGATTGAGTGTTTTGTAAGAGGAATAGCAAGGAGGACAAAACAACTTAGCGAAAGAGAGCAATGTATAAGAAGACTGTGAAGGAGGCAAGGGGCCAGGTTGTGAGCAACTTTAAATGCCAGACAGAGGAGATTACATTTGCTCGCTGAAGCAGTAGTGAACCATTGCAGTTTACTCTAAGGCCCCTTCAAGCTCAAAATCTTTGATCCTATGAATTCAAAACTCCCCCTTGATAGCCAGTTTCTCTGTAGTGCTAACAGGGTCCAAGCTGGGAAAGGCACCTGGCTGTGACCCCTCCACTCTTCTGAGGTTTCCATGTTCAATGCTCTAATACCTCTCTCAGATTCTCTCAGATGATCCTGCATGGGAAGCTGTGGGGTCCCTCTTTCTTTGGCTGCCTCCAGGAATCCCCAGCCCAGAGCTATGACTCTGAGCGCAATCATGGGGAAGCTGATTCTCTTTAGAGGGATAAAGGGAGATCAGATGGCCATTTCTAGGTTGTTGTTTAGACTCGGGAGCCCTTCTGTAAGTGGGAGGCAGCATGGGGTAGTGGACAGAATTCTGGCTTTGTGATCCAAGGACCTGAACTTGATTTCTCATTCTGTTACTTAACTGGTCATTAGACTTTGGGTGGTAAGCCCCCTTTGCCTTTTGGGCTGTTTGTAAAATTAGGAGGTTGGTCTCTAAGGTTGTTGCTAGACCCAGATCCTAGGATCTGAAAAAAGCCCGGCCAGGCAATTCAAGTGAATACAGTTAATTCATTTTAATTCAATCCCTAGTCAACTAACCACTCTGTAACTCAATTTCCCTATCTCTTATAGGGAGTGAATGTCATTATATCTGATGCCTCCCTTCATGCAGGCTTGATGTCTTGTACACAGTAGGTAGTCAATACTTGTTGACTGAGTGAGCGATGCTTGCTATGAGGAAAGTAAAAGCACATGGTACAAAGGCACCGTGGGAATGGCAAAGATAGTGATGAGCTAAGGGCAAAGGGCAGGGGCATTTAGCTCAAAGAAAGAGACACCTCTGTCCACACAGGAGTCTAAAATCATAGATCTCAAGCTCAAAAGGTCCTTAGAGTTCATCTCATCTAGCAGTTCTTAAACTGGGCACCAAGGGATAGATAGATAGATAGATTTCAGATCTTTGAACTTAGATGGGAAAAAAACCATCTTTACTTTCACTTAAGCTGTAACTAAAATTTGTCACTTCTTTCCATGATTTAAAAAACATTATTCTGAAGTGTCCATAATACCAAAAAGATTAAGAAACTCTAATTTCTAATCCAATTAATGCATTTTAAAGGTGAAGAAACTGAGGTCTAGGAAAGTTAACTGACCTGCCCAAGGTCACCCAGGTAATTGTCAGAGGTAAGATTTGAAACCACATCCTTATGAGTGAGGCACCAGTGAAAAAGGTTTCCTATTTAGAGTCAGAGAACATGGGCTGAAATCCACCTTGGTATTTACTACCTGTGTGATTCTAGTTGGGTCATTTCATCTTTCTGTGTTTTAATTATCTGCAAAACGGTGGTGATAGTGGTGGGTTTAGACCAGTGGTTTTCAGTCTGTGGGTTATGTTCAATTTGTAACAATGAAAGTACATTCTGCATATCAGATATTTACATTACGATTCATAACAGTAGCAAAATTACAGTTATGAAGTAGCAACGAAAATAATTTTATGTTTGGGGGTCACCACAACACGAGGAACTGTACTAAAGGGGCACAGCATTAGGAAGATTGAGAACCACTGGTTTAGACTAAACGACCCCCGGGGTCCGTTCCAATTCTGAAGCAATGGTTCCATGACACCAGAGTCAGTGGACTTTCCCTGGTACTGCTCTGCTTCTGATTATATAAAGAAACATATGCACTAAGCCCATAAATCTGGTCATTCTGTACATTCTCATATTGAGCAAAAATTTGTTCATTTCTGCTGTTGTTGTTCAGTCGTTTTCAGTCATGTCTGATTCTCCGTAAGTCCACGTGGGGTTTTCTTGGCAAAGATACTGGAGTGGTTTGCCATTCTCTTCTGCAGCTCATTTTACAGATGAGGAAACTGAGGCAAACAAGGTTAAGCTACTTTCCCAGGGCCACACAGCTAGTAAGCATCTGAGGCTGGATTCAATGTCTCCTAGGATAGTACTACCATTCACATCATTCCTCCAAAGGAGAGCCTCTTGCCCTTTCAAGTCCCATGTACGAAGGCCATGTCACAATCTCTGGATGACCCAGAGGACTTCAAGTTAGAATGCACTATGGAGACCATCTAGTTCAACTCTCTGAGGAAACTGAGACCCAGAGATCTGCCCAATTCAAAACCAGGCTTTCTCCCTCCAGATCCTGTGTCCTTTCCACAATATTCTCACAGACCTGGCTTGGAAGGATATTAAATATGTAAATCCCATAGTTCTTTGCAGTCAGAAGTAGCTGCTATCTCTGGCTGACTTTAATTTCTTCCAACCTCCCTCATTTCCAATTTCTAATTTAAAAGTTTCTTCTAGAATTCCTCCTGAGTCACATCTCCATTGCAGCATTCAAGCTTTGGCTCCCAAGCTCGTCTCTTGTTTAATCCTATAGAAACCACCCATTTTGAGCCATTTTCTGGGGTGATAGGAGTAGAGGGAGGACAGTAGTGGATAGTCTGTGGGAGCGCCCAAGACTTTCAGATGGGGTGTGAAAGAGGTAAATGCCACTGAGAAAGCTTCTCTCTCGGTTTTGAGTTACAGAGAACGTGTCTGAGGGAGGGAACATGAGGACAGCTTCTGCCAGGGCAAGATATTCCATGGCAGAATATGACCAAAGTGCTTTGGTTGTAGATATAATAATGAAAATAATAGTAACAGCAATTCACTTTTACATGGCCCTTTAAGTTTTTTAATAAGCATTTATTTAGAACCTCTTATATGTCATAGGAGGGGCAGCTGGGCAGCTCCAGGGTGTGATGGATAGCATGCTGGGCTTGGAATCAGGAAGACTCATCTTCATGAGCTCAAATCTGGCCTAAGACACTAGTTGTGTGACCCTGGGCAAGTCACTTAACCCTGTTTGCCTCAGTTTCTTCACCTGTAAAGTGAGCTGGAGAATGGATGGTAAACCACTCCAGTATCTTTGCCAAGAAAACCTCAAATGGGATCACGGAGAGGTGGACACAACTGAAAATGGCCGAACAGCAACAACATGTCATAGATTATCTCACCTGACCACAGATTTAGAGTTAGAAAAATCTTAGAGATAATCTAGTTGAAGTTACTCATATTTACTGTTGTTATTATTATCATTATTGCTTTTTGGAGGGGAAAGGCAGGGCAATTGGGGTTAAGTGACTTGTTCAAGGTCACACAGCTAGTAAGTTGTTATTGTTTTTTACAGCTAAGGGAGCAAAGGTTCAGAAGCAAGGGGAACGAGAAAGAAGTATGACCCAAGGTCATATAGTGATTAGCAGAGGTAGGGTTTGAACTCACTTCTTTGCCTAGACACCAAAGGCCCATATCTAAGCATCTTGAGCCTGACTTGCTGCTGTTTCTGATCATCTTCACTCTGTGCTGCCTTGTTTCATCCTCCAGTTGGGGGTGGCACTCCCCCCCACCCCGCCCCACCCCGGTTTCCTGAAATCCCGATTGGTGAGTTTTTACCAAATCCAGACACCCCCTTTCCCACCATGCTGCTCTCAGGCCATCTCCATGCCAAGCTACGCACCTTGTCCCCCACCCTCTTCCATCTCTTTCTCTGGGAACAACCATCAGATCAACCCTTTTATTCCTGGAAGGCATGTGTTGATTAATTGCAATATTACTCTACCCATCATCTCTGGGACTTTCCAAACCACAGCACTCCTCCTTGCTCATTATATATGTAGTCTTTTCTAACTGGAATGTAAGCTCCTTGAGGGCAGATCCTGTCTTGCTCTTTTTGTATTTCTTTCCTCAGCTCTTGGCCCAGTACTTGGCACATAATAATTGCTTTTTCATTTATTTCCAGTGCTCCCTTTCCCTGTATGATGTAGCCTTGTGTCAGGGAGAAGATTGCCCAGTAAAGGTAAGAGCCTGGGGCTCTTGCTCTTGCTTGTTCACCTGATAATGCATCAGCGTGTTGAGCCTTTTCCAGTCCCCCTCAATCTTGGTGGTGATATCTTCATCTTGTAGTACAACTCGTGCGATCCGTCCCTGGCGCCACTCTAAGGAGAGAGTGAGTATTAGAGCCATGGCCTGGGATCCCTTGGTTCAAAGCGGGAGTCTCCACAAAACAGAGAGGATGGAGGTATGGGAACTCATCCCTGCTCATGCTGCCGGTAGGTTTGTAGTTGGGCAGTAAGGATCACAGGGGTTTTGCTGCCAAATGAATCAGTAGGACCACCTCCCTTGGTACACAGTAGGATAACAGGATGGTTTTAGATTTGGCAGACCATAGTGGTCCAACCCTACCTCATTTTACAGGGGCCAAGTGATAATAAATAATTTGTTCAAAGTTATACAGGAAGTAAGTGGTGGAGACAGGATCTGCTTAGGTCCTGTGATTCCAAGTCATGGCACCATGATGGGTGTACCACCCCCTTCCTCCTTTAGGGCAAGGTACGGGACAGTGATATCTACTATGAGGCAGAAGCCTTGCCATGGCATTGGCATGCGCTGCCCAGCAATTCATGGAGAACACTGGTGCTTTCAGTAGGACCTCTGTGACCTCCCATCCCAGCAGCCAGGCCAGATAGTCCCCCCAAAAGCCTCTTTACCCCCCACCCCAGCACTCCAAAGCACTTGGCTCCTACCCAAATCCATGTCTACAGCTCGGGGCCTCTGAGAATAGGGCACATTCTTATACACGGCATCCAGGATCTTCTCTTTGACCTGCGTGATTGTGTCACAGTTTAACACCTTCACTGGAATCTCTGGGCTGTTTTCGTTGTCTGGATTCACACAGTTCAGGATCTGCAAAGAGGAAAGTATGAAGGGGGGTTGGAAAGGGAAGAAAACTTCCATGGGGCTGAGCCAGGCCCTCCCACCCCAACACACATCTAGGGAGCGCTGCCTTAAAGGAGAAAAGATGGATGGCTTGGTTTTGTAGCTGAGTTTCTCCCACCTGATTCCACACCTTCCTCCCATAGTTGTTAATGCTCTCTCTTTTAAACTTACTCGGTAATAGTCTTGTTCAGAGTCTGTAATTGATTTATTTCTCTCTATGCTGTTTTCCTCCAGTAGAACACAAGCTTCCTGAAGCCAGAGACCATTATTTTTCTTCGTTTCTCTAGCACCTGACATAGTGCCTTTCACATTATTGTTGTTCAATTGTGTCCGATTCTATGTAACCCCACGGACTTCTGTCCCCATTTTACAGATGAAGAACTGAGGCAAAAGAGGATTAAGTGACTTCTCCAGGGTCACATAGCTAATAAATGTCTGAGGTTGGATTTGAACTCTTTCTTTTTATTAAGCATTTTAGTAAGCATTTATAAAATAATACATAAAAATAAAAATATGTTAAAGTATATTAAAAAGTTTGTTGAATTTAGTTTTAGTTGACACAGCATATAAAGACTCCAAAAATTTTCTCCATGCTGCACCAGGGGATCAGGATTCTCCCTACTCTTCTTATCATCTACTAGGCTAATCAACCAAATGTCCATCAGTGAATTCCCTCTCCTTCATACTTTTTCTGGGTAAATAGAGCCCTGGGGACATCTATTTCCAGCAACTTCTTAGTCCCCTAGTTCTAGTAATGTAGAATGTAAGCTCCTTGAAGGCAGGACTGATTTGGTTTTCTCTTTGTATCCTCAGCACCCAGAACGTAGTGGATGCTTAATAAATGTTTGCTGATCAATTGATTATTTTAAATCTTTCTCCCTTTCCCAAATATTTTTTGGACATGGCCAATGCAGGAATGTTTTTTCATGTCTGTGCATGTTTATTACAAGAGTTTGCTTTGTTTTTTTTTTTCCCCCAGTGGAGGGGGAGGTAGGAGGGAGAGAAAATAGATTTTTGTTAATTGAAAAAAATTAAAAAAGAACTTTCTCCCAATCCATAGTCTGTCACCTTCCTTATCTGCCTTTCAAAGGTCATGTCCTGGACAGAAAAAGCTGAGGGCAAAGTCTGATGTGTAAGTTGGAGATGAGGGGGCAAGGTTTGAGAGGTTTGGAACAGGACAGGCCACAAGCTGTAGGTTTCCATGTGGTTTTTTAGGAGTGAATGGCAAATGGGCCATTGTGGTCAGAACACTGATTACATGAAAGGATGCCTCACCAGAGTCTTGTACTCAATCTGCTGTCGAATGAGCTTGTCTTCACTCAGGGAGTAGCGGGCCTCCCCAGTGATGGCATCAATTGGGCCCTTCTCCATCTGCTGCTTGATGGCACAGTACAGCATAAACAGTGGTTCCCCTGCACATTCCTAGTGGACACACACAAACACACACACACACACAGGTCATGGGTCTGGGCCCAGAGATGTCCTTTGGGCTCAACTATCCAGAGCTCTTCTGACTTCCCTACTCAGCTGATAGAAACAGACTTTACACTAAGAGCCTGAGTGGCTGAGTGGGGGCTCCCCAAGGCCTTTTTATTTTTCATCCCCCTTCCCTAGGTCATCTGCTTGAGGGGCAGAGGACAGTCCCATAAGCACTAAAGCTACACACTGCTGACTCTTGACTGTTCTACTCAGTGGCCCTTCCCACCCAGCATGCCCCCTTTCTCATCTCCCTACCCCTTGCTAGCCCTCTACCCATATCCATTCTTACCTTTAGGAATTTGTGTAGGAGAAAAGCAAACCAATTGGTTAGCATCTTCTCAGCCACAGACTCTGTCCTGAAGGAAGGAACAGGGAGTTAGAATCTTCATTCCAGAAGCCAGTCACGAGGGTGGGGGGCAGGCAGGAAGGTGGGGAATCCCTAGGTGTGAGTCAGGAGCCAGGAGCCTGGGAATGAGGCATCATGAGCCTCTAGAGTCTGGCTTCTACCACTACCTGAGTGATCTAGGGCAAATCACTTTATCTCTCTGGGCCTCAGCTGCTACAATCTGGGAAAGCTCCCAGGGTTGGTCTAGATGGCTTTTAAGAACGGATCCAACTTTAATGAATTGCCCCAGCTGCTGTGAGACCATGCAGCTGCTTGGGGGAATAGGGGGAAGGAAGGAGAAACAACTTCTTAATCACCCAAGGTGCAGGGGTTTAGACCTACTAGTTAGTTAATTAATTCAGATCTTGGTTAGTTAATTCAATACATTTGACATACGTTTATTAAGCATGTAGTTCATTCTGACTCCAGGAGTATGGGGAGAGGGTCTCAGTTGACCCAGTGGTCTCCCTCCTATGCTTTCTGTTCCCTATTTTCTCCCAGCCTGTCTCCTCAATCATCTGCTTAGGAGAGGCAGTGGTGCCTTGCACTCAGTAGGTATGGGATAAAAGTTTATTGTATTGAAGTGAATCTAGGTAACCTAGAACCCAGCCCCTGTGGGAGAGGTAATCTGAATCAGAAGTGGAGGAGTGGTGCTCGTTCCCAACATGGGCAGGACCTGGTTTCCCTCGGCATCCCAACCCTTCTTCCTCTGATCTCCCCACACAAGTGTGTTCGGCTAGCTGGGTCCCGGGCAGGAACAAAAGCGTCCACAGTTAGTAACTGGCCGGGCTGATGGGATTCGAGGGGTATTTTAACTCCGCACGTGGTGTAAATTATACCTTCTATCCAGAGCAAATCACAGACATTTGCCAGGGCTTCCAGCAATTTGGGCCCCAGAGTGACAATGGCAGGAGAAATTGTAGCTTTCTCTCCAGGCCCCACCCAGCATCTTCTCCCGGTATTGTGCCTGAGATTAGCTCTAATTTAAATACAAGGCTCTTAATGAGCGTTTCTAATGCTCAGATTGGCAGGCTGGGGGCTCCCTACTTAAAGAAATAGAGGCCTTTCCTCCACTCATCACTACCCCACGTGGGGCCCTGGGAGCTGGGGACCTTTGCAAGTGACAGTTTCAGAGAAGAGGAAAGGCTAGTAAGTCATGGTTAATGGCCTCCTTCCCCACAGCTTCCAATAGGTGCTTTGAAAGTGGCCAAGGGTCTTCCATAATAAGTGGGCTGTGGCTAAGTGAAGGTCAGCAAACAACTAGCTGGGCACTATTCTGGGCACTGGATATACAAAGGGAAAGACAAAACTGACTCTGGCCTTGATCTACTAATAACAATTAATAATAATAATAATACGATGCCTTTATCTACAACTTTAAGGCTTACAGAGCAACTTAAAACAACCGTGTGAAGGAGGGAATGTACCCTCATCCCCATTTTACAGAGGGAGAAACTGAGGTAGGTGACTTATCTATGCTCCTTTAAATCTCGACTTCCCAAGCCATACTAGCTTCAAATGGCTATCGGGAAGCTGAAACTTGAGTGACAGGAAATCACTTTTCCATGATTACAGTGGGTTTTTATTTCTGTTTATTTTTTTGAAGTTGAGGCTGCTGGTGGTACAGTGGATAGGGCACAGGGCCTGGAATTAGGAAGATCTGTGTTCAGATCCGGCCTCAGACACTCACTAGTTGTGTGACCCTGGGCAAGTCACAAATCTCTGCCTGCTTCAGTTTCCTCATTAAAAAACATAAGGATCATAACAGCTCCTACCTTCCAGGGTTGCGAGGATCAAATGAGATAGTCATTGTAATGTATTTTGCCAACCTTCAAGCACTATATAGATAAATGCCTGCTGCTATGATTATCAAGACCCTCCCTCTTTTCAGGACATCATGCCAAATACACAGATAGGTGGCAGGGTAGTGCCTATGCCCTCTCTTGGTTTGAATCTGAGCTGACACTGGTAAACTGGCTTCTCCAGCTGGGGCCCAGGGCACTGGGTGCCCTCAGTCTACACTGGTTCCCCATGACAGACCTCTACTCTGATTGGAGTCTCCAGCCTCCCCCTCCCCCCCCCCCAACCAAGTGGCAATCAGACCTGCGCAGAAGCAGTTTGGGGTGGTTCTTGTTCTCCAGGTTCTTGTCAATGAGGTCAGACAACAGCTGTTTGAGCACATCAGTGGCATACTCCAGCCGGCCCTGCAGCCCGGTCATGATAAGGGAAGCCACATTGCCTCGGTCCCGCATGGAAAAGCTGCGTTGCAGCTCCAGGGTTCGGATAAAGGTCAGCAGGAAGACTTTATTGTTGATGAGCTGGGCAAAGAGCTTGAGGGCCTTCTCCACATGCTGCTGGCCATTCCCCTGGACCTGTTGGGGTGGCACCCTCAGAGGTCAGACCTTCCTCCTCCTCTCCCATTCCCACCATCTCCTAGGAGCCTATGGAGGGCCTACTGCTTGAGCTTACCTGGGCCACAAACCCACACTCCATCATCATGCTCCTTCCCTTTACGTCTTTGGGGGAGCTGGATAAATAGCCAGGTGCTAGGGCTAGATATGAACAGGGTCTCTAACCCTGTGTTATCTTTTAGAATAAGGCCTGGGAGAGCAACACTAGGCAGGAATCAGGGCTGAGTCTCCAAGAGGAAAACTGGGAGATATACCAATGGGCTCAGAGCTGGAGACTAGCCTAGAGGACTCAGTTTCCCCCTTTGCCTCTCTTCAATTTCTTAATCCCAACAAAAGTCATTTATATCTATATGGTATAATAATGTAGCCTGTTTGCTTGCCCACTCAGGTCTCAAAATATTTAAAGGCCAGTGAGTCATTACTTGCTGGTAGATTTCCTGGCAATGGGGCATTTTCTGTTGGTGATGGTGATGGTGGTGGTATATATGTATACGGTTGGCTATGGTAGTGATTGGGTACCAGGGTATTACCTCCAGTTCCCGAAGGACAGGGTGATCCTCAATGCCAGGGAACAAAACCCTCATGGCATAGGTTCGGTAGTCCAGGTAGGGGATCCCTGAGCGGTCCAGGTCACTGGTCAACTCATTGATGTCTGTCTGCAGCTCAGCAAAAGCTGTGTGTAGGGGAGTAGAATGGTCAGGGGAGATGTGATAAGAATGCACGAAAGGATCATAGAAGCCATGAAGTCCAATACCACTCATTTTACAAATAAGGAACCTAAGGCTGAGAGAGGTTAAGTGCTCAGGGTCACACAGGTAGTATCCAAACTCTGATCTTCTTGACTACAAATTCAGGAGTCTATCCACTGTACCACTTAGCTTCCTCATGACCACTCTTATGACTGATATGAGTCCAAAGAGGAAAGGATAGGAGAGCAATCCCTGAAGGAGAAGGAAGATCCCCAGAGTACAGAGGCAATCAGCTTGAGATTCTGGGCTTCCAGATATCCTCCAAGGTCCAGTGCTAAGATTCTGCAAGGAGGCTTGGATGAGTTGTCTTCCAAGGTCTTTCCTGATGATATTAGGGTTATCCTGAAGATCTCAAGAGCAACAGGAAGGTTAGAAATGCTGAGAGTGGGAATTGGGCTCTAACTCTAAGGTTAAACTGAGTTCCCATCTCCCTTGTTTTGGACTTTTCCCAAAGTTTGTGGAGAAGGCCAGATAGAATGGGCAACTTTGGGAACCATGATGATCCCAACCTAGCAGGTTCCAGTGATTCCAAAGAAGTATCTGTTCAATCAGCAGTGATTTCAGTCCCTTTCCCTTCCTCCCTCCCCCCCAGGAGCCTCCTCCCTGCCTTTCCCTGAAACCTAACCTAGCTTCTCCCATACCCCTTCTCCCAAACTCCTTTAGTTTGCTTCTGATCTTGAGTTCTGAAGCAAAAAAGGAATGTCTTGACTTCTGTTTGAGGTATTCATCCAGAGAGTCTGCTAAGTTCTCAGTTGAGGATGGCATCCATAGAAAGTGGAGGCAGTGGGGAGGGGGAGTGTGTTGGGGGCTCCTGGTTACCTCATAGTTGAAATGTGTGGGAAGTGGAAAAATACAGCTTGCTTCCCTGCCCCCCCCCCAGACACATGACTAAATATGCATGGGCACAGGTGCTGCCTTCTCCAAGTATCTCAGCTTTCATAGATTGTAGGGGAGAGAAAAGGCTCTGATCCCTTCTCACTTGTTTGCTGTTTCTCCCATATAAGACAATGACTTCTTTTAATAGGTGACCTGCACTAGACCAGGGCTTTAGCTAAATGGTTTGAGATTGTTGTTCAGCCATTTCAGTCTTGTCTAACTCTTCATGATCCCATGTGGGGTTTTCTTGGCAAAGACACTGGAGTGGTTTGCCATTTCCTTCTCCAGCTCACTTTACAGATGAGAACAGAGGCAAACAGGGTTAAAGTGACTTGCCCAGGCTTGAATGCTTTGAAATAGGGCAGAGATTATTGTTCTGACTTTGCAGACGGAAAACCAGAGACCCAGAGAAGGGGAGGAAGTTGGCAGAAGATATCCTGAATCAAAGTCAGAAGTGGTACTAGAATGATACCCAGGTTTCCCTCAGTTCCCACACAGGTGTTCCTCGGGGAAACACAAGGGTCTTTTCCTTGGAGGTCAAAAGGTGCTGCTGGAGGAGATGGGACTAAAGTAAAGGAGTAAACAATAGAAGTGAGAGGGAAGAGAGAAAAGGTTGAAAATTCTTTGTTGGGGGAGAGAGAAATAGTGGAATCCCATGAAACCAAAATAATGAAAAAGCAGAAAGGTATTACATACCTTCCTTACACTCCAGGGCCACTCGGGACTCAAGATTGTCCATTTGCATCTGAAGGCGCTTGAGGGTGAGGTCGTTCTCTCGAGACTTGCGTTTATAGGCGATGAGGACGATGATGACGATGATGAGCAGGAGGCTGCCACCTGCCGCAATGCTGATGATGGCTGGCAGGGTCAGCAGGCTGTCTGAGATGACGCTCACTGAGCCAGGGGAGAAGACCATCCCACCCACGTGGACCTAGGCATCATGGACACACACACAGAGTCAGTGGCTGCTCAAGGATCATCAGAGACCTCAGAGACCAGCTAATCCAACCCCTTGGAAACTGAGGCCGAGGGAAGTTACATGATTTGCGTAAGGTCACAAAGTGAGCATCAAAGGTGGGATTTGAACCTAGTCCTCTGACATCAGAGTGAGTACTCTTCTATTATACAATCCTGCCTCTAAAGATATCAAGTTGCCCTTGTCTTAGGGGTTAGGATTTAGTCCACAACTACACAGTATAACCTCGAGGGCAAATCTATTTGTTGCTTATTGCCTACCTTTAATTAACTGCACTAGCAAGGTCTTTTGCTCCCTCACTCCATTTGAATCTGAGAGACTGAATAGTATAGGCAGGTTTAAGAGCATTAAATTTGGAGACAGAAGATCCGATTCTACCCCTGGCTTTGCAACTTTCTAATTTAAAGTCACACACAATTATTACACACCAAGTAAAAAAATGTCTAATACAGGACAGGCACTATGCTAAATTTTAGAAAAG
Organism: Pseudochirops cupreus; assembly: GCA_028627135.1. NCBI lineage: Eukaryota > Metazoa > Chordata > Mammalia > Diprotodontia > Pseudocheiridae > Pseudochirops > Pseudochirops cupreus. The sequence continues at coordinate 87,770,741 of CM053584.1, forward strand.
ATGCTCAGGTTGGAGCCTCCCTGTGTTCAGGAAGCTTATAGTTTAAAAGCCGCGTGACCTTGGGCAAGTCATTTTCTGAACTGAAGCTTCCTCATCTGTAAAATGTAGATAACAACACTTGTGCTGCACTCATTGGGTAGTTGTGAGGCTCATACGTTACCTATAGATGCTATGTAAATGTAAGCACCTACTGATGTTAAGTCCAACAAGCATGAAGTGGGGGGCTATAGGTACAGAACGCTGCCTTCTGTTTGATGCATTTGTTAGTTTTGCTGAAGTTCTTTTTTCTTTTCTATTGTTTATCCTCTGAGTGAGAGAGGGGGAGGTGATGCAGAAACCAAGATATAGACATATTTTTAAGGTTGATTTTACATGAGATAAGAAATATGGGGAAAATGAGCTGAAATCTACCCCTTTTGCAGGAAGTTGACTACGTCACCTTCTGGTCTATTTCCAACTTTAAGATCCTTCAGTTTTGGATGAAAAAGAAAGCCCCACTCACCATGACCTTATGTTGTCCTGTGAGATTTGGGGGTTCACAAAGGAGCTGCGTCTCAGAAACAGTGACGGCACAGGGGATTTCTCCAATCAGCACTGTGTAATTCAGTTTGGCTCCCCCCGAGGCTGGAGGGCAGAGGTTTTTGCCCTGTTGAAAACGGTAATAGAAAAATTGGTATGTGTATGCAAAAGCCAAGTGTGTGTTTATAAAAACAACAACTGAAGAGATGCAAGGGTAACTAGGAAAGCTAAAACGGAAATAGCGGATTCTATAATAAGCAAGAGTCATTTTAGCTGGGTTTTCAGTGGGTGTGTGTGTGTGTGTGTGAATGCTTCTGACTGAACAGATGAAGGAATTCTGGGTAACTATGTAAGAAGTCAAATGTAATATGGTTAGAGAAGAGAAATTTGGACAGTTATTATCATGGAAGCATGATCTGTGGAAATATGAGAACCAGGGTTACTATGGCAATCAAAATGACCCAAACTGGAAAAAGCTACAGCCAGTCTTGACTTGCTGCAATATTTTTGTTACCAAAGATCCATGATTGAGAAGCAAAAAGAAGAGGAGAAGGAGGATGAGATGGACGGGAAAGATGTGGAAGAGAAGAAAGAGAACAAGAAAGAAGAGGAAAAGAAGGAGGAGGAGGAAGGAAGAGGAGGAGGAGAAGACGGAGAAGAAGAAGAAGAAGAAGAAGAAGAAGAAGAGGAAGAAGGAAGAGGAGGAGGAAGAAGAGGAAGAAACAGTCCCCTTTTATCAAGTGAAGGTAATGCTTCAAATTCATATGCAAAGCTTGGAGAAGAGGAGAGAATCTGAACTATACCCTAACCCCTAGGGAATGGTAGGGAAGGAGTTCCCAACTATAGTCAACTCTTGGCCAATCCTATTCCTTCATGTCATTGTGAGCCCAGTTGGGGCTATACCATCTCCTCTTCTTGCCTTGAGTTGGTAACAAGGCCCAGTGGCTGGTGTGGAGGGTGGAATCTAAAAAAGCAAAACTCAAAGGAATATTTGGCAGAAAAAGTATGAATGCCACACTGGGAAGTGAAGGGAAAAGGAGGGAAGAGGGGAGGAGAGAGAAGATATGAAAAATAAGAGTAGGGAAGAGGTTGAGAGAGAAATGAGAAGGCAAGAAATCAATTAAGAGATCAACAAACATTTATGAAGTTCATACTGTGGGCCAGGCACTGTGCTAAGCAAAAGACAAAGAATGAGATGGGTAAAAGGGTAAAAGGGTAAAAAGACAAAGAATGAGATGAGCAAAAGAAAGAAATGAAGAAGAGAAAGAAAACGAAGAAAGAAAAGAAGGGAGGAGAAGGTTTACATGTTGTATGGTATTTTATACGTGTTTAAAGAATGAATGCATGCTCTTACCTTTAGTATGATTGGGGATCCTGGCTTCTGATCCAAGACCCCCGTAGGACTAAGCAGTTCAAAAGTTGGATTGGGATAGTAGATGAATTTGGTGTCATTATAGATCAGTAAGGACTGCACGTTGTTGAAGACAAACCCAAACTCGTCTGGTCGTTCGACAGCATCTAGGCCAGGCCGATATTCTGGAGTCAAAGAAGGGGCCAAGCAGGTCAGAGTGGTTGTGTTCACAACCTTACATACCTGAGGAAGACAAAAGGGCAGAAGCTTAGAACATGAGGAGCCAAACAAGGACAGGGTGAACAAGGGGCTCTCCACACTGTTGTGTATCCTATTCCCAGAGAGATTCTTCAGACCTTCTTTCCCAAAGCTGTATTCCTTATTTGGGCAAAATGCCAATGATGGCAAAGATTACAAAAAAGGAAAATGTTGAATGTTGGAGGAGTTGTGGGAAAACAGGTAGACTAATACACTGTTGGTGAGGCTGTGATTGTATATAAATATATATGTATATATGTGTGCATATATATACATATGTCATATATGTAATATATGTATTTCACCAAATATCTTTCAATTACATTTAAAACATTTTAAACATTCATTTTTAAAAATTTTGAGTTCCAAATTCTCTCCTTCCTTCCCACCCTACCCCATCCCTTGAGAAGACAAGCAATACATGTGAAGTCATGGAAAACATATTTCCACATAAGCCATTTTGAAAAAAAAAACATGCAAAAAACCCCAAGAAAAATAAAGTGAAAAAGATTTGCTTCAATCTGCATTTAGAGTCTATCAGTTTTCTATCTGAAGGTGAATAGCATTTTTCATCATGGGTCCTTTTGAACTGTCTTAGATCACGGTATTGCCAAAAATAATTAAGCTATTCATAGTTGATCATCATATGATATTGCTGTTACGATGTACAATGTTTGTCTGGTTCTGCTCACTTCACTTTGCATCAGTTCAAATGAGACTTCCTAGGTTTTTCTGAAAACATCCTGTTTGTCATTTCTTATCACACCGCAGTATTCCATCACAATCATACACCATAACTTGTTCAGCCTAGTCCCCAAACGATGGGCAGCCCCTCAATTTCCAGTTCTTTGGCACTACAGAAAAAGAGCTGCTATAAATATATTTTTATTCAAATAGGCCCCTTTCCCTTTTCTTTGCTCTCTTTGGGACACAGACCTAGTAGTGGTATTGCTACCCTAGTAGCATATGCACAGTTTATACCCTTTCACCCAGCAATTCCACTACTAAACGTATATCCCAAAAAGATCAAAGAAAGAGGAAAAGCAAAACACCTGGTGGCTCTGAATTGACTTTTATATAATTCAAATGTGGCACGGTGGATTTGGATTGAGAAGACTTGAATTTGAATCTCTGTTCTATTGCATATACCATTTTTTTTTAGCATGGGTAAGTCATTCTCTAGTATCTCTTCTACCTCTAGGGTCTATAGAATTTAATCTCTCATCTAAATCCTAGGTTGCCTCCTGCTTAACTGCAGTCCCCAAATGATAAGCTAAGAAAATTAAACAAATAGTTCCTTTTCTTGATTCTCTGCTGCCAAAAGGCAAGAACTGGGTTAAGGGAACCTTTGAAGAACCCATCTAAGTCCTAGAAATGGCTTCAGTTGTTACAGCCCTTAAAGGTTTATGAAGCCCTTAATGCAGTGACCCATGGTAGCTTCAGAGGACTCATGGTAAAGGATGGTACCTATGTCTTGGCTGAGAAGTGGTAGGCTACAGGTGCAGAATGAAGCATGCATTTTCAAACATGGCCACTGTGTTTTCCTCAACTCTACTTACTTGTTACAAGGGAAAGTTCTGCTTAGTGGTAGGGGGTGGAGTGGGGTAGGTGAGGCTAGACAGTGACAAATAATGGTGATTTTAAAAAGAAAAGGATGCCAATCAAACATTTAAAATGAAGACAAATGAACAATAGCCCTGCAAGTTAAGTCCTGCCAATATAATTTCATTCTTGTTTCACAGATTAAAAGAAACAATCTGGGCTTGGAGTAGCCTGTGATTTGCCCAGGGTTCCCTAGCTAGTAAGCATCAGAGTGGGGATTCTAACTGAGTTCTCCTGATTCTTAGGCCATTCTTCTTTCCACCAAACCACCCAGCTTCCTCCTTTCTACTTAGTGTTGGCTCAACCTAGTTTGGGCTTCGATGTGAGAGCCTCAGTTTCCCAACCACAGCCAAGACAGAGGCATCTGGCTTCTCAAGAACGTGTTGCATTGGCAGCCAACTTCGGGTATGTGTGATGAGCCAAGCACACACAGACACAGACACATAGACACACACACACACACACACACACACACACACACACACACACAGACTTTCAATTTCAGGAAACAAAAATGTATATATGAGTGTGAACATTTTTGAAAAAGCTGAGGTTTGTATGGATCTTCCAAAGGGAATTTAAGTATCTCAGCTGCTCCTTTTTGAAGGCCTGCTAAAAACCTCTCCCCTGGACAGTGTCATTCTCTAGTCCTCTTCATCTGAGTGAATAATCCTTTAAAAAACCAGGCACTCCCTTCATTTTCCAGGTACGGATTTTGAATCATGGGTAGACTGGCAGATATGCATGGCAAGCATAAGACTCCTGGTCCCAAGGCTTTGTGGGGGACCAACCCTGTTTTGGAGACCCTTTGATCTCTGCCTCTTTGCCTCTGGACAGCTCTCTCCCTGTCTCTCTTTCAGTTCCCCTGGGTTCAGCTCCTCGATGAATAAGCAAATAGCTCTGGAACGAACAAGCCTACTTCTGTTTGTTTCCTGTCTAATGCTGCATTGGCACTTTCTCTGCCAAAAATTCTTTTGGGTTGGACTGCTCTAAACTCTGTCCTCCACATCACCCAGGGAGGCCCTCTTGGTAAACCGAAGGTCAGAGAAAGAGGTGGTGGGAGCCTGTGCTGGCCGAAATGAGAAACCCCCTCTTCTCTATTCCTCTCTGGGGAGAGGGGGAGTCCCTATCATATAAGCTTGCCCTAATGTAGTATATGCTTCCCCTTAGGAGAAATCACTCCCAAGTGTTAGTCCAGTTCAAAGGAAAAGGGATTAAAATTATTTGCTCTTCTAGAGGGTCAACTAGGCTATCCCCCTGTCTCCAAACAGGAATATGTCTAAACCATGAGTCTTCAGTTTTTTGGTGGGGCGTGGTGAACAGGAAGGAAGAGTTATCTTTAAGAAAAATTCTTTGAAGCCTATATATTGAAAAGTAATTTTAAAGAGATATACATCTATATATAGATCTACATATTTATATCTATACCTCTATATATGTATCTCTCTACATGTATATCACTTGATAGAGACATATATGTACATATCTGTATCTAGGTATAGATATATGTATGTCTATATATAGATGTATACTCCAAATAATTATATATTTACATATTCTCTGTCTGTAATATATGTATATATTATATAATGTGTATATGTATACATATGTATCTCTTCACATGATATATATTTTATATATATTTACATGATATATACATGAGATATATATACATAATACATGATATATAATATATTATGTAAATATATGCATGCATGTATCTATTTCTTTACACGTTGTCTCTCCCATTAGAATGAGTGCCCCTTAAAGTCTAGGGCCATCTTTGTTCTTTTGTCATCTCCCCAGTGCTTAGCCTAAGTACTTAATAAATGCCTGCTGACTGACAGACTGAGAAACTACAAGATAGCAAAAAGCTGCCATGAATTCAGTAACAATTCTAAATCAATATGGACTCTATTAATAGTAATATATACTTGACAAATCGGGATGCATGTAAAAGGCATTTATTCAATCTACAGAAAGAATGTGATTATTTTGGATTCATATACAGATCTATGGACCTCTTGCAATAATTCCAAGGTTCATAGGCCCTGGATCACTGGAATTGATCTTCTTTAGAGGTCTCTTTTAGTTCTGAGTCCTATGACCATGGAGTAGGGAGGGAGCTGCTGAAGAAGTCTTTGGGTGAGAGGGAAGGGATATTGATGGGTCCCAGTGGATGAATGGCAAGTTATCCTGGACTGAATGGAGGGGTAGAATGGAAGGGTGCCCTGTCCAATCCCATTTCCATATGGTTCCTGGGAATCAGCATTCAGTACTTTGAAAACCCCCTTCTATAGTACACTTTTGAGCTCTCTTGAATACAGACCACATGTAGCTCATGTCCTAGGTGAGGAAGAATGCCTCCCAGGCACGGAAGGGTAGGGAATGAATCTGGAACATCATTTCCTTCCTTCCTTCAGCAACAAGCCTCCTACAAGGACCTCAGAACTGGAAAGGACCTTAGAAATGATCTAGCCAAAACCCCAAGAAGCAATCCTCCTGGCCTTAGTGATATCTCCCTTTCAGTGACAGAGACCCCAAGATGTCCCGAGATAGGCCATTCTACTTGGACCAGCTATCATGGTCAGGATGTTTTTCAAAATGATTATTATTATCCCATCAAGCCCAAATCTGCTTCTCTTCAGCATGTACTAATTTGCTCTAATTCTGTTCTCTGGGTCCAAACAAAATGAGTCTAATCTGTCTCCATCCCAAGCCTTCAAAGATTTGAAGACAGCCATCATGTCCCTCTTGGATAGCCCCCAAATAAGCTGGCTCTGGAGGCCTTTCTGAGGCTCACTTGGGGCAGGATGCTTTTGCTCTGGATGTGCTCCTTCTTTCTGTCTTTTTTTTCCTGCAAACTTCCATATCTCATCCTTATTTTCCCAATTTAAATCAACAGCCAAGCCCTAGCGTCTATGTGGTTGTGACAGTTTCATTAATCAATCAATCAATCAATCAGCAGGTACAGTTCTAGGATTTGGGAATATAAAGAAAAAAAATGAAGCAATCCCTGTCCTCAAGGATCTTACATTCCATGGGGGAGTGGGAAGGGAAGATAACATGTACACATACATATTCTACTTGGGAGATAACATGTATTCACATATCTGAAATTGAAAACTAAACAGATATGACTGAACCCAAATCTGCTTCCTGCTCCTCCAACCCAGGATGTTGCCCAAATGATCAAGCGTTCTGCCCCACGGTGGAGCAAATGAAGGACCCAGACATTCCACACATGAACTATGAAAAGAGATAGAATATTTGATGTAACCTGGGTGAAGGCCAGGCTCTCCAAAGGACCACTGTTTTCCTGCTTTGCCCAAAGATTATGGCACCTGAGGCACCTAAAACCCACATGTTTCCTTTGCCCTGAAGCCCCCTTCCCCTGCTTCCATTTGTCCAACCCCCTGCCCCTGAGGGTTCTGTTTTAGGCCTCAAGCCTCTCCTCAGGTGAGTTAAAATACACCATAATAAAGGAAAAGAGTTTTATGTACTGCTGACTGATTTTAGTCCTTTGAGAGAGGTTCTCTAGGGCCCCAGACCGCTGAAATGGATTGGCACCCCTCACCCCCCAAGCTCTCTCCTCTTCCAAACATCTCTAGCTCTTTCTACCAGACCTCCTTTAGCATGAACTAGAGGAGGCTATTACTACTCACGTTGACAGATTCTTTGCCGTTGAACTTCACCCGGATCCTGGGCTCCTGAATGACATCCAGGTTGAAGCCTGTGATGGTTAAGGGTGTGTGGCCACTGGGGAGAAGCAAAGACCGAATCAGGGAGATAATGACAATACTCGACACTTATATGGTATTCTTACCTACTTCTCACAGCTCCTAGAGGATGACAAGGCAGAAGTTATTATTTATGTTTTTCAGATAAAGAAACTGAGTCTCAGTGAAGTTAAGGAAGGATGGTGTAATGAAAAGAACCCTAGATTTGGGGTCAGGGGGCCTGGGTTTGAATCTCAGCTCTACTACTTATAACATGCTTGACTCTGGGAAAAGTCACTAAGGCTCTCTGGGCCTCAGTTTCTTCTTCTGTGAAATAAGAAGGTATGAGAAGATGATTTTGAAGGTCCCTTCCAACTGTAAATCCTCGGTCATACAGATCATAAGTGATAGGACTGAGACTTGAGCACCCATGTGTGTTCTTATCAACTAACTATAGGGTTTCTTTAAAACTCTTAAACTGCAGGCTAGCCTAGGAACCTTGGGACTAGGTGTTTGGGAGCCTTTTCTGAGTCTGTCTAGGCCTAAATGTGAACCTCTAGATTTTCTTGATTCAGCTGTACCCCAGGCCATGCTGGCTCATGGCTCAGTTGGGCTGGGGCCATCTGGAGTTCTCTTTCTGAGATTTTTCTGTTTTTTCCCCCCTCTCCCTTACCTGGCAATGCTCCACTCTGGCTCGATGCGCTGGACCCGAGGGTCATCTATATATTCAAACTGCAGGCTGCTGTGCACATGGGCTCGGTCCACGCTTACAGAAACAGGGACGGGGCCCAGGCCATGGGCTGATGGTGGAGAGACACACACAATCTCATTCATAGATCTCCTAGCAGGGAGACAGAAGGAAGGTAACAGAGCAATGTGGGCAGCTAGGCAAAAACAGTGGGAAGGAGGTAGGTCATTGGAAATACATTCGCTTCTGAGGCATTCTCTAACATAGAACAAGCAATTGTGGTCTGGAAGAAAGACCATTGGTTTGGGACCAGAATCCCAGCTCTGCAGTTCACTTCCTGACCCCTCTGAGCATCAGTTTCTTCATCTCCAAAGTGTGGCTATTAGATTCATGGGTTGTCAGAGACTGATGAGATGTTTGAAGTGGTCTCATGCAATCCTCTTGTTTTTCAAATGAGGAAACTTGAGCCCAGAGAGGTTCAGTAGTACTTGTCCTAATAATTGTACAGAGTTATTTTGTGTTCAGTAATACCTGCCCTAACAACCATACAGGGTTATTAATGTGAATCAAATGAGATGACGTATATGGACACAAGACTGCATCCATATATGTCGTCTCATTTGGAAAGGAAAAGTTCTTTGTAAAGGTCAAAAGATGTTATGAGTACCCCAAGCTGGGTTAGGTCAGAAGGACAGAAGACTGGGTAATGGGCAGAGAGTACTGAGACATGGTCTAATAATGATAATTGCTGGCATTTATATAGTGTTTTAATGTTGGCAAAGAGCTTTGCATGATATCTCATTTGATCCTCCTAAGAATCTCAATTATTCTGTCTCCATTTTATAGGTAAAGATCCAAACATTTACCGGATTTGAATCCTGGTCTCCCTGGCCCAAAGGCCTGAAGGCCACTATGCCACCTAGCTAACTGGGTATCAAAGTGTGGAATCAAGGGGACATAGGATTTTGAGAGAATTGCTTTTCTGTACAGTTGACTAGCCTCACTTGGGCTGTGGTTAGTTACTGTGTGCCCCTGATTTAGGGAGCTTGCTAGGTCATTCCTGTGGGCCTGGAGGAGGAGGTCAGTAATCAGAGGCCGCTAAAAAAGGTCACGGAACTATTACATCAGCTTCTGGTGATTTAGATCAATGAAGTCAGGCTCTTTTGGGAACAATGTTCCTTTAGAGAGAGGGGCAAAGCTGCTTAGCCAGAGAAGAGAACTGGGGGTGAGAGGGGCTCGGGAACTTTCACGAATAGATCAATTATGATGAAAGATGTGAGGTTGGGTGAATAATGGGTGAACCCTCTGCATGTGCCTCTTAGTGGGAATTGTCCCAATAAGGAGAAAGCTTTAGTGAACTCTGGGTTCCCTGAAAAGCCTCTTAGATCTCCCCTAGAATAGTGCATATTAAATATGCCAGGATCTCAGTCACAGTGCCTGGCACATAGTAGGTACTTAAAAAAAATTTATCAATTGACTGAGAGAGAGGAGAGCTGGGGACTTCTTCCAGAGATGTTCACTGGTTATGAGAGCTTCTCATGTGTGAGTTGGGACTGTGTGTTTGCCATAATTCATAATATCCCAGAGCAGCTGCTCAGTAAATACCTAATGATAACAATGGCAATAATTAAATAAACTCGGAGTTTCCTTCCAGGTGGGGATTCTCACGGTCCACTCTGAAAGGTTTTATTTATTTACTTTTAAAGCACTCAGACCCATTGATGAATGGCCATGGCAGGCAAGTTGATAAATTGTGTTTCTGATTGGAATGGGCTTTAGATCAGGGTTGTGAGAAAGAGCACACAGGAAAAAGTCCTACTGTTCTGGAAAATGATTTGGAACTTTATTAGAAAAGTCACTAAACTCTAAGTAGCCTTTAACCCAGGGATACCACTACTATTCACACATCCAAAAGACAGAAGGAAAAGTCCCATATGTATAACAATTATTTATCACTGTACTTTTTGACGTATCAAAGATCTGGAGACAAAGTGTGTTCACACCAATTGGGAAATAATGGAATAAATGGTGGTGTACAAATATGGCGGAGTGTTATTGTGCTGTAAGAAATGATGAAGATGAAAAATTCAGAGAAACTCAGGAAAATTTGTAACAACTGATGCAAAGTAAATCAAACAAGGACAATAATTTACCTGACAACACAAGAGTGTAATGAAAAACAAAATTAAAGACATTGGGACTCTACTCTTTTCTTCCTTGTCATGCGGGGAGGGTACAGGGCACTTCCATAAGACACCAGACACTTGGGAAAGAAATAAGGCATACTTTCTCAATTCTAGTGCCTTCCCTCTGTTTATTGCCTCCAATTTATCCCAAATAGCTTATCTTACATATTTTTTTCCTTGTTGTCTCCTCCGTTAGAGTGCAAGCTCCTTGAGGGCAAGAACTTAATAAATGCCTACTGATTGTTTGTTTCCATTGGGAAAAGGCATGGAGAACCACTCAAGTCAAGGACATCTCTCCTTGAGAAACTCAAGACTTTTTGATTTCTATTCCAGAATTATAAATGCGGTCTCCCATAATATATTATTGACCAACGGTAATTTCAGAGGACTAATGGTGAAACATCTCCCCTTTCTGGAGAGAGGTGGTGTACTATGGGTACTTAATGAGTCTTATAATGTCAGGAATGGCCTATGTGTTGCTCTGTTTTCCTGAAGAGGATTCTAAGTTGGGGGGTGGCATACTGGTGGTGGGGGGGTAGGGCACCTAATTGAGAAGCATCAACAATGTAAGAAAAGAAAGGATCAACAAAACTTGAAAAAAAGAGGGGCAGTTAGGTGGCGCAGTGGATAGAGCACTGGCCCTCGAGTGAGGAGGAGCTGTGTTCAAATTTGACTTCAAACACTGTGTGACCCTGGGCAAGTCACTTAACCTCAACTGCCTCCAAAAAACCCCCACCTTAATAAAAAAGAAATAGCACCGAGACAAAACAAGACAGGGATACATGTGTATGGTCATTCACCAGCATGCACACAATGTGTCAGATCACAATAGGGCTGTCAGCTTCTCTTACCCATAGAATTCGCAGGTCTGGTTTCCCAGGAACACAGTAACGCTACTCCCGGCTCCTAGGTAATGGCCGGTGATGGTCACCATGGTGCCTCCGGACTCTGGGCCCCTAATTGGGGCAAGTGACATCACTGTTGGGTTCTTTGGAAGGGAGCAGAGAAAAAGGATCATTGTTTAGGTATAGTAGACAGTGCAGAGTTTTAGTGAGACTTAAGGACTGGGAGAGGTACCAGCCACCTTCTCAGGGGTGACATTTCCTCTTTTCTGGGCCTTTCAAACCCAAAGGCTTTCTGCTGCTTACTCTGTGTCTGACCCTGTGTCTGAGAGCAGCTTTGGGGCATGTTCAGTTTGTATCAGGGCCCTGTCTCTGAATTAATCACCTCCCTGGGGAGTGTGGTGCTCATAGAGCTGATGGGAAGGCAGGTGCAACACTGATTGATCTATCAATTAGTTTACAAATTGAGGACAATTTGAAAATGCTTCCCTATCAGGAGCTAGTGCCAATTCCCTCCGTCATAAAATCAATGTGGCTGAATAAAGAACCCTTGTCCTGTACTGAGCCACCATGAGGCAGAAAGCCCCTTGCTTACAATAGCTTCTGCCCCAAACTTCTCTCCAGAACACTGGAAATAGCCCTGGGATGGGTTGTGGAGATGTGGCAGAGATCTAGCCAGGCTATGAAAACAAGCCTTCAGCCACATAGCCTGGGTAGGAAAAGAAACAGCCAGTGGACCTAATTTAAGGAAAAAGAACGAATTATTTCTGCTTAGAGAGGCAACATGGGATGGGAAATTATAACTAGTATTTATATGGGTCTTTGAAGTCTGTGATTTGCTTTATGCATGTTATCTCATTTGATTCTCACAACAATCCTGGGAGCTAGGTGCTATCATTGTTCCCATTTTCCAAATGAGAAGACTGAGACTGAGAGAGATTATGTGACTTGCCCAGCGTCAGACAACTAGCAAGTGCCGGAGACAGGATTTGAATGTAGGTCTCCCTGATTCCAAGAGCAGCATCCCATCTTAGGTTTGTGTTGCAGTGCTTGTACTGCCACTGACTTGCTGTGGGACATTGGACAAGTCACCCTTCCTCTCTAGGCCTTAATATCTCCACCTGTAAATGAGACATCAGACTTGGACATGTTACTACCTCTTTGGTTCTATAAAATTCAGGAATTAGGTTAGCTAGATCAGACTTGTCAAATACAGGGCCCAACACCCACCAGTGTGGCCTGAACTAGATTAAAATGTAATTGGGAAATATTTGACAAAATAAATAAAAATTTAACAGAACATAGATAATGTTAATATGTGGTTTTCTAAGTCAATATGAGGCCCGTGTGTATCTTTATGTATAATTTCGTAGATGTTTCTGTTTGAGTGTGATACCATTGAGCTAAATGTTCCTTCCAATTTTAATAAACCATGAGTTTCAGGTTCCTTCTGGCTCTAAGAATTGCTGTCTTCTGTGTTTGTTTCTCATGACATTACTTCATTGGAATTGGCAAGGGAAGATAAAAAATATTCATTAGTAGAGAGACAAGTGTCAGTACCAGGAAAAATGAGTAGTAGGAGAAAAAGTTGGGGGCTTTTTCTGGTAGGAAAGAACAGGAAACAAAGAGCATGTCCACCAGCTGGAGAATGACTGAAATTAGTATACAGATGCAATGGACTATCACTGCACAGACCATTAGGAAGAATTCAGAGAAACTTAGGAAGATCTGCATGAACTGATGCAGAGCAAAGAAAGCAGAACCAAGAGAATAATGTATATGATGACCATGATGTGACAGAAAATGACATAGAAAGATATCTGGTCACTGAAGTGACCAGTTATGACTTTTGTAAACTGTTGGTGATACATGCCTCCCTCTTCTTGGCAGAGGGGTTTAGACCATAGGTGCTAAATCAGGCCTACATTGCTATACAAGGCCAATGTATTCTTTTGTTTTCTTTAACTGTGTTTCTTTGTCACAAGGAGCAATATTAGTAAGGTATGAGATGGATCACTGGGAAGTGTCAGAAATGTAAAACCAAAACGAGTATCAGTAAAAACAAAAAAAAAACATAAAAAAGGAAATGGTGGGGGGAATGAGGTCAGGAGGAAGTTAAGAAACTTAGAAGACTGGTGAAATGTATCAGGGTGAAGAAAAAATTGTGGTTGGATGATTTTTCTATTTTTTTCCTTTTAGGGGCTGTATATAAAACCATGTGGGAAGTCAAAGGTACATGTTATTTACAGATAAGAAAAATATGCATTATCCATCTCTTGGAAAAGTGTCAGATTTAGAGTCCTGACAGAATCAGTCACTTAGAGTTTCAGAGTTGGCAGAGATCTCTGTGGCCATCTAGTTCACCCCATACATGAAAGATATCCCCTCTATAACATACCTAATGAGTGATACCAACCCTTGCTTAAAGACCTCCAAAGATGAGGGATTTGGTGGTTTTTGAAAACTGTTGGAAAAGCTGAGTTTGAATGACCCCATTTACTTTTTAATGAACAGTTTGCTGTAGGGGTGCAGGCAAGTGTCAAACCATGAACTGTTCAGGGCCCTAGAAGCAAGTTATTGATCAAGTACTAATATAGCCCCAGCCTTAGGGATAGCCTTCAGGAGGCCATACCTGTTGCCTGGCTTTGTGCCTACAAAGGTGTTTCCAGGTGTGTCTCTGAATAGGTGAGAACATACATGGACACTTTAACACACACACACACACACACACACACACACACACTCCCACACAGACACATTCCCTTCAGGCTTTCATTAACTCTTCCAAATTCCTACATACACCATTCTTGGCAGAAAGAAGCAGCCAGATAAATATAATACTATTTAATTAGATCCCCCAGGCGATGTGTCCTCGTTAGGATGAAATTAGATGAGGATGTCACACTGGCAGGGCCAACATGACCCATCGGCCTTATTGTGCCCTTCTCCTCTCCTAATGCTGTTCTGAATCACCTTCTAGGAAAAACTCAATTCTGTGCTGCTTAGAAATTTGGCCAGATACCCTTAGGGCTTCTTAAGTTGTCATAGCACAGTTAAATGTGGGTCATATGCCCCATCCCATTCTGGAAAAAGCAAAGATTCAGAGACTATTTTGCCCAAAAGATTTTCTGTAGGAGGCTCTGTTGTGAAAAGAACCTGAGAGTTTTGGGTTTGGGAGAACTCTGAAACAAGTTTTTCTTGCTTGCTCTCCCCCTTAGCCTGGTCCAGAATCCTATACTCACCACAAAGGTATACTGTTGGTGGGACTTGGTCATGAATTCTGGCTTACACTCGCCAATGCACAGGCGTACAGGACCGGAGCTAATTCCTGGGAGTGCACGACCCATTTCACAGACGATCCTGAAGATACACAGAAAACTCCTGGTTAGAGAGGCCTAAGGGAAGTGTTCCCATCCTACTCCCTATGACCTTGGAGAATGAATTAACGTAGTCTTGAAAATAAGGACCAAACATGTACCCGCCCATCCAAGTGGCTTACTAGCCTGCAGCCATCCAAGAAGGCTGAGAGAGAAAAATTTGGTCAGCATTTTTTTCCCTTGCTTATAACACATCTTTGCTTTTCCCAGACAAGTAGTTGAGGGGTTATTTGCCAAGCTGACTCAATCCTGGTTTCTTTCTGGCAGTGAGTTTAAAAAGAAGAATAGATATAACTGACAATTTGCTGAGATGGTAAGATCCAGAGTAGGGCGCTCCTAGCAAAACAGGATGAGCAGAGTCCCAAGACCCGAGGGAAGGAATGAGTTCATTAAGAGATCAGTTGACATTGGACTCCCACTTAATCAGGGGGAGAGAGACCTGGTGGAAAAGGAACTTGATTCAGCCCTGGGTTTGGAAGGCACGCCTGGTCTGATACTAATGGAGAGAGCTGGAGGGAAGAGAGGTGAGAGGAACTCACAGGGAGAATTCTCTCTCATCCAGCCCAGATCAATACCCCAGTGACTACTTCCAAGGCATCTGAGATAGTTACAATGAGGCCATTTAGACACTGATGCTGTCACCACAGGCACAGTCTGGAAAAGGCAGGTGATTGGGGGAGGGCAGGAGAAAGAGGGGGAGCCATCTAGGACTTCTACATGTGTGTGTGGGGTGGAAGGCTCAACTATTTCCAACTGGAAGGGGTACCCCAGAACAGAAAGGAGCTAGACCCCCCTCCTCCTACCATGGCCCAGATTGGGAGCATGGTGCTAGGAGAGAAGATGAGAACCAATCCCGAGTCACCCAGCACATAGTGGGGAGGGAGGAAAGCAAACCCTCTTCACCACTAATCCATGGTGTTATCATTGCTCTGTGGGGAAGATCCCTGTTTAACTGAGCGATTCTTATCTTAACAGCTTTTCTAGGAAAGAAGGTAACTAAACACAGATTCCATTTGGATGTAATAAAGCTTACATTAGACAAACACACTGCATGCTCACACAGCTCTGGTATGTCATTGATCCCCATCTTTCTCAGAACAGTTAATCGTAAATAAGGGCACTGCCTGCTGGTGGATATTAACATGACGTGCAATAATGGCCTTATTATGTTCTGCATATTAGATGCAATAAGGTAGCAGGATACACCAGAGGAGATGCTCCCCCTTTCTATACATATACATAAATTAATTAGGGATCTGAAGTCAATATCATGGTGATGGTGATGATCAATTAGCATTTTACATGTAACTATCTCCTTAAACCTCATTAGTGGAGCACTTGAAAGGCTTAATTGAAAGTACTATCAGTTGTTATTTTCAGGCTTGGCGGAACAGCTCTCTCTCCTTCCCTGATCTCAGAGCCTGCTCCCACCCAGGGCATCACAGGATGCAGCAGAGATCATAGGTCCAGAGCTAGAAGTGACCTTAGAGGCCTGTTTTATATCTGCTTCTTTTATGGACAAGGAAACGGAGCCCCAGGGAGGTGATTTCCAGAGGCTTTGCTGATATCACACAGGTAGTAATGATCAGAAAGAAGTGGAATTTGAACTCAGGTCATCTGACTTAAGAGCCAATACTTTTCCCACAGTACCCTGGAAATTCTCTCATTCTGCATAGGATTCACCTGTCATTTAGAGTAGCTCTATAGAATATTAACTAATAATGACTAATATGCCCTCAGCTACTGTATACAGGATTTCAGTATTTGCAAAGTAGTCACCCTGCCTATCCAGGGGCATGTACAGCTAGATCCCAATTAGTGCAAATAATGAGCCCCATTAAATGGTTAAATTATTTGAATTATAGCATTTTTCACTGGGCTAGAAGCAATTACTATATTTTTTCATGTAGTTATACTCTGAATAATACAAACTGGAATAATGTAGCTATTTCATTAGATTTATTATTTTCAGCAAACAAAGCCTACTTATAGTGAAAAGAAGACCATGTTAGGAGTAAGGAGTCCTGAGTTTGATTTCTGGCACTGAAGTGTCCTATTTGTGAGACTTTGTATAAGTCACATTTTCTGTCAGCCTCTCTTAGCTTTCTCTGTTAAATGGGAATGATAATATTGTACTATAAGGGAGATGCTTTGTAAACTACAAAGGAATAACTAAATTTGATTTATTATTATTATAGATCCTTCCAAGAACCCTGTGAGAGAAGCATGGTGTGTATTATTATCTTATTTATAATTGAGGAAACAGCATTGGAGTGCATGTGAGATGAATGAGGTGTAACCAGGAGGGAAGGAATGATGGGGAGAATCAAGAAGGACCAAACCCTCCTTCCTGCTTCCTAAGAAGCTCTTCATTCTACTTCCTAAATTCTTGGAAACTTTTATCTTTCCCTACTCCCTTTATCCCTGGGATTATAGTCTATATTTCTTGGATATATGTAAATATGCACATATATGCTCATGTTCTTTATATATTTATTCTGTATATGTTTATATATGGATATGTTATATCCATCAATAGAATGTAAGTTTCTTGAGAATAGGGATTATTTTATACCTCTATTCCCAATACCTAGCAGAGCACATGACATATAGAGGGTGCAATACGGAAGGAAGGAAGGAAAGAAGGAAGGGAGTGAGGAGGGAGGGAGGAAGGAAGGAAGTGAGGGAGGAAGAGAGGGAGGAAGGAAGGAAGGAGGAAAGGAGAGAGGGAGGGAAGGAGGGTAGGAAAGAGGGAAGGAAAGAAGGAAGGAAAGAAGGAAGGAAGAAAGGAAGGGAAGGAGGGAGGAAGGAAGGAAAAAAGAAAGAAAACAGCTTTGTGGGACATGAGGATAAAACAAGTTAGGAATATATCCTCTAGGTAGCCTGAATACTGGTATCCATGAAATATTAAAAGAACAAGAGAAAGACCTTTAGTACATTGGGTAGATTATAACAGATATGCAGAAAACCATGGGTAAGAATCTCATAGGATTAAAAGGATAAGCTGTGTCCCACATCACTGGCAGAGGGAATGCTTATACTGATGACATCATGGGTCTGTTGAAGGTTGATCTCTCTCTCTCTCTCTCTCTCTCTCTCTCTCTCTCTCTCTCTCTCTCTCCATTTCTATATCAGAAAAGCATCTAGGGGGCACACTGGATAGAGAACTAGTTCTAGGGTCAGGAAGAACTGTGTTCAAATCTAACTTCAGATACATGCTAATTATGTCACCCTGGGCAAGTCACTTAACTTCTGTCTGCCTCAGTTTCCTCAAATGTAAAATGAAGATAATAACGAAATTGATCTTGTAGGATTGTTATGAAGATCAGATGAGAAAATACTTATAAAGCACTTAGTGCAATGTCTGACACATCGTAGGAACTATATAAATGCCTATTTTCTTTCCCTTATGTCATACACACACACACATACACACACATATACACACTCATATACATGCATATACTATATTTGTCCTATATACAACATATATACACTATATATGTATAGTATAACAGTGTATATATGCATCCATGTGCACATGCATATTTATAGGGTAGACATACAGATACACGGATATCACAACATACAGTACATATATGTATAATTACATAATAGCATGCATACACATAGAGAATGTATCCATGTATATATGCATATAGGTATATGCACATACATATATATATATATCATAATACACGTGGGTGTCTATACATTTGCGATCAGTACACCATGTGTCTGCAAGCTTAAATAAGGTATATTGCTGAATATGGAGAAAGACACTCTTTGCACTGGAACGCAAAGAGAATGAAAGAACAAAATCTCTTGCATCGGCTTGCCTCCTTCCCACCTACACAGCCTTTTCTCTAGGTCAGGTTTGAATCATCTCTGGTCTGGATGACTATGGTCTCTTTACTGGTTTCTGTTTCTAGCCTTTCCCCTCTCCAATCTATCCTTATGCTTTTTGACAAAAATCATCCTCCTAAGTCACAAAGCCGAGCGTGTGAACCCTCTGCTGAACAGCCTTCCCCGTGTCTCTCCTCTTCTTAGGATCAAATACAAACTGGCATTCAAGGTCTCCTCCTGTAATCTGGCTCTGCTTTTGCTTTCCAGGCTCATTTCATTTTCAGTTCTTCAGTCACTCTGGGTTCCAGTCAAACTGGGTGTCTTATTCCTCAATTTCATCCCGTCCACTGACACCATCCCTCAGGCCTGGTCCATCCTCTTCTGTCTTCTCTGCCTGTTAAAATCCTCTTCTTTTAAGGCCCAGCTCTCATCTACTTCTGCCATGAAACCTTTCCTGATCTTCCCAGCTGAAAGTTCACTTTTCTTCCTTATGCTTTTCATAGCAAATACTTTGGACATCTCCTTTGCACTTATCACTTCCCGTCTGGTTTCATCTTTATTTCTGTACATGTCTGGTTCCCATATTGGACTATAAATTCGTTGGAAAATAAGAACGATTTTGCTGTTTCATCTTTGTACTCTCAACACCTAGAGCAGTGCCTTGTACACAGCAGGTATCTTATAAATGTTTAATAGAATTGAACTAAATTGAATGTAGAAGAGATGAGGCTAGCCAGTTGTAACCTGCCCTAAAAGATAGCATGTAAAAGGTTTGTTTGAGAGACTAGGCTATCTCCCAAATCTAATCAGAGTTGGGCCGGAGGCCCAATGGTAGAATACAGGGCTTAGAATTTTAGGAAGTCCTGAGTTCCAATCTTGTCTCAAGTACTTACTAGGTGTGTGACCCTGGACAAGTTACTTAACCAAGCTCAATCTCAGTTTTCGCATCTGCAAAGTTGGGATAATAGTAACACCTACCTCAAAGGACTGGGATGAAGATTAAATGAGTTAACATATGTAAAGTGCTTTGTAAACCTTGGTGTGCTATATAAATGTTTTCTATTATTAATAATCAAGAAACCAGTGTACATCTTTAAAAAAAACTGTCTAGGAGGGTTTAGTTTAAAATATAACTAAAGAAAATAAACTGTAATCTAATCAATTGTAGCATGTCCATGATGAGATACTTGTATAATAAATAGATAATGTCTCAATGGGTTCTGAAAAAACTCTCAGATTTAGAGTTGGAAGGAACTTTTTAGACTGTCTAACCTATTTCAGTTATTTTGGGGGTATTTTTCACATATTTTATTTTAATATTTATTTTAAAACATTTTGAGGTCCCAATTCTTTCTCTCCCTCCAGCTTTTCCCTCCTTCCCCCCCCCACCCCCCCTTCATGTATTTCTCTTAGTCATTATACAGATAATGAAAGTGAGGCCTGGAGAAGTTAAGCAACCAGCCTAAGGGCATACAGGTAATAAGTGGCAGAAGCCAGGATTCGAAACTAGATCTTCTCATGCCAAACCTAATGTCCTTTCTATTATTCCATAGTACTTATCAATGGGTAATACTTAGCCAGACCTTGTCTGGCACTGAGATAGTACACCCTGTCTGACTGACAGGTTCACATGGCAGACATCCCCTAGGGTGGATATGGAAATGGAATGGAGTAGGAAGGGAAAGGAAAAGAGGAGATAGGAGAAGAGCATTGCTATTGATTGCTGGGGCTGGGAGGGGTCAAGGATGTGAGGAGGAGAACAGTAAGTGAAAGTTTCTAGTTCTTTCTGATAGCCAGAAAAAACACAATTCACATTTACATGGCATTTTATAACTTGAGAGATACTTTATTCACAATAAGCCTGTAAACCAGTATTAAGTCCATTTTAGAGATGAAAATATCAAGCTTGGAACAGTAAAGTAACTTTCCCACAGTCACATAGCTAGCAAGCAGAGAAGCCAGGGTTTGAATATGCCCCTAAACCAGTACATAACCCTACTACATGACACTACACAGTCCAATCAGATAGAGAGACTAAAATAACTTTATTATTTCTTTTTTTATTTACTTTTCTGGGATTCTATGTCTATGAGGGCAGAAAGTCCTTGAGTGAGTTTGCTATAACCAGAGATATCTTCTAAGGATCTAGAGAAGAGGTTGGTATGGCTAAAAAAAGGTAGGGGAAGGATTAGAGGACGTTTGTGTTGGGGACATGACAAAGCAAGATTCTGTAACCCAGATAAGTCTTTTGGGCAAATCATTTAGAAGATCATTTGTAGACCAAAAGGAGAGTGGCCAGAAAGGTGTATATCAGCTTCCTAGTCAGAAATATTGGGCATAGAAGGTAAGCAGAAAGAGGACTTGGACATAGGAACAATGTTAAGGTAGCTGGTATACAATGGAAAAAGAAAAACGTGTTTGGTTGTTCCATTCTAGTTCCAGATGCTGAAGTAGTTTGCCATTCCCTTCTCCAGCTCATTTTACAGATGAGGAAACTGAGGCAAACAGGTTTAAGTGACTTGTCCAGGGTCACACAGCTAGTTAATATCTGAGGCTAGATTTGAACTTAGGAAGATGAATCTTCCTGACTCCAGGCCCAGTGCTCTATCCGCTGCACCACTTAGCTACCCAGTAAGTATAAGCAGAGAATCTAGGTTTGAATTTAAGCTCTTCTACATACTAGTAATGAGAACTTGGGCGAGTCACTTTCCTTTTTGGTGCTTGTTCTCTTATCCCCAAAATGAGAGCCATTGGCTAGATGGTCCTAAAGGTCTCCTCTACCTCTAAAACTCTGTAGACTTCTTTGATGTCAAGCTGGAGTGGGGGAGGGGGCTGGGATTGAGGCAGCAGGCCCTTGGCCAGATTCTTAAGGGTTCTGATAACCAACATCCATCCCCCTGTTAATGAAGATCCAAGAAAACCTGATTAACACACACCCAATGGTGGTGGTTGGGAAATGTTGCCCAAGGAATGGGATCAAAAACAAGGTAAGATTTTGCAGGTTGGATATACTTTACAGTCAAATCCTGAGGAAGGAAACCTGGACAGCAAAGGGCCTGGAGATCATGACATATGAGGATCGGTTGAAGGAAATGGGGATATTTAGCCTAGAGAAGAGAAGCCTTAGGGGAGACATGATAGCTGTCTTCAAGTATTTGAAAGGCTGTCATGTGGAAGAGTGATTAGATTTTTTTTTTCCTCCTTCTGCTTGGCCTCAGAAAGCAGTTCTAGGAGCAACCTCAAGGAACAGAGAGGCAGACATTGGCTCAGTGCAAAGGAGAACCTGAAGGAGAGCCCTCCAAAGGTGGGGTAGGTGGTCAAGAACTGGGTAGCTTCTCCCTCACCACCAGTCTTTAATGAAAGCTCAGTGGCTACCTATAGGATCTGCTATAAAGACGATTCTTATTGATGTCTGGATTGGACTAGGTGGCCTCAAAGACCCCTTCTAATCCTGTAATTTTGTGACTCTAAGACCCCAATGCCTGAGCACCATTTCCTCACTGCATAGTGTTTCTTTCTGTTATTGTTCCCTGACTCTTAATAGTTCCCTATTAATAGTCCTTACTAGTTTCCCACAGAGCCAAAGCTCAACACAGTTAAGAAATTCTGTCTTCCTCTTTGTTCCTCCTCTTCCTTTCAGTATGCCAAGTCCCCCATTTGTCACTGTACCCTAAAACTTCCCAGACCCCCAGTGCATTAATAGCTAATGGTGGCTATTACAATGCTTTTCTTTCTGTTAATCTATAAAATTGAGGGGTGGTAGGGCTGGTTAGATCAGAGACATAACATGGCCTAGTGAGTGGATAGATACCTGGCTTCTAAATCAGAAAGCAGCTCTGATACGTGCTGTGTGTTTGTGACCTTGGGCAAGTCATATAACCTTCTAGCTCTCTAGGCAACTTTCTAAAACCATAAATTGCAGAGGTGTTAAACTGCATTGATAGTAGGAATTTCCTCATCTGTTCCCTATAAAATGAAATCATAGGTCCAGTTCCTATCCCTCCCCTACACTAGATGGAAAGAGAATCATATAGAGTCATCAGTTCTGGGTTTGAATCTTGGTTCTGCTACTTAACAGGGAAGAGACCATGGGCTGGTCACTCACCTTCCCCAAGACTGTTTCTTCATCTACAAAATGAGGAGGTTGTCCTAGACTGGCTCTAAGATCCCTTTCCACTCTCAATTCTATGACTAAATCACCTCCAAGGCTGTCCCAGCTCTATTATTTTATGGTATCTTTCTTTGCATGCAACTTTTACATTTTAACAGGATTATTCAAGAGACAATCCATCAAAGAATTGATTTCTGATGGTGGGAATTCCAGGTACCTACCATCCAGTAGAGATTTCATTATTTCATTGACTCATTGTGCAGGTGTCTGCCTAAGCTGGGCCTCCTTACTCTCTCCATGTGTGGGGCATGTGGTTGTAGGTGGTACTTTCCTAGCACGCAGGGTTGAAGGTTGGGGAGGATGGGGTGTGAGTAGTTGGGGCCAGAAGGGCTGTGAGCCCAGATCTGACACCCTGAGGTGGTTCTGACCTTTCTCCTTCCTCCCCAGTAAGGGAGGTACCAAAACCAAATGTTGAGGTCTACCTCCCCAAATTTCCTGGTTACCAGATCCCCTGCTCCAGATCTGTGGGGTACAGATTATAGGCCCAAGTGGGGCCCTTTAACCAACATTAACCTAATTGCTGAGTGATAGATGGCACGGCGTGAGCATATGGTGAGTCATTACCCGGCCCGCCAATCCTACCACTTCCTGGGCCCTGGTGCCTGGCCCTTCTAGCCAAATTTATCTCATGAAGACATCTGTAACGATCACGCCTGCTGCTTGCTGCCCGGGATGAAGGCTTTAATGATGTTAACAAACTTTGAAACCTCAAGAGCTCTAATGAGCCGGGCGCCACTGGAAAGCGATGTTTGCATCCAGCCAGGCCCCAAGGCTCCCTCCATCCCTCCTGCCTGCCCCTTCAACAAGGAAGGAGACTGTGGTGGTTTTCAAGGGTAATTGCCAGTGAGGTGCTGCTGGGAGAGACCCCCACTCTGACCCTGCACTTCCACACTTTGCTTTTATCTCCTCACGTTCGGCTGCTCTGTCAGCACTGAAGGAAGTTCCTTCCCCTCTTGCTGGGAAGCTGGAGCTGCGTTGGTGATGTCTATGTTAAGGTGGAAATTACGAGTCAAGATCTCTCAGCTAAAAGCATCATATTGCCATGCTCTCTTGTTGGGGGGACTTCGGAAGCTTCTCCACACCTGTTCCTTTCTTTTTTGGCAAACGAACTGGAGAGCCTGGAGGTAAGTGCTTAGAACTGAGGGGAACTTTCGGGTCAGCGTGTCTGAGAGTCCTGCCCAGACCACAGCATTATACATTTAGAGCTGGAAAGGGCTCAGAGTCCATTTAGACTAATCCCTCATTTTATAGAGAAAAGTGGGACCCAGGGGAGATGGAGTGATTTGTCCAAGGTCACATAGGTAAGAGGCATCAGAGGTAGTACTTGAACCTAGGGCCTCTGCCTCCCACCAAAGTTAGCTCTCCTTCCATTGATTCACACTTCTTAGCGAGGCACCATTTCTAGAAGGGGCCCTTCTCACCCTGAGCTTCCCTGTAGACTGGCAGTGGCTCCTAACCCTGTCACTCTCTCTCCAGTCATCCACACTAGAATAAATGCAGCTCTCAAATGCTCCCCACCTATTTTCTAGTTTCTCTTTCTTTAAAATTTTTTCCTCTCCATCTTTCTTCCTTGATTTGTCTCTCTCTCTCTGTTCTGTCACATTCCTTGAGAAGAGTTTGAGGACAGGGTGAATTAGCCTATAGGTCCCTTGAAGTCCTCACCCCAGGATGACCACTTTTCTCTCCCCAGCTGGAGTCATACTTTCCCCCAGAAATATCTTGGAGGGTTCTCTCTCCAAAATGAGTCCCTCATCACCTCCCTTTTCCTCAAGAAGCAATGGCTGGTTGTGACCTTGAACATCAGGCTGGGCTCAGATCATTCCTAACATCCTTAGCATTCTTGATCCCAGGAAGCCAGATTAGGAAATCTTGGAACCTTGTGGCCAGGGACTATGCCGCATCCATACAGGCCAACTGTAAGGTGAGGAGAAGGGGAAGGAGGACAGGAGGAAGTGGACAAAGGAATGACCTGACTATACTCCATTTCCTGGCTCCTTTGGACTAACTTTTCCTTAAGACCACCATGTTTTCCTTCTGGAGTGATGTTGGGGTGACTTTATCAAAGGAATCATTCAGCACGTCTTCACTGTCCACCCCCCCCAAAATAAACCCATGGTGCGAAGCTCCCCTCCTTTTCCTCCTGCAGTCCCCAGCCTGCCACCCGCCACCTTGGCCGCAACCAAATGAACACCCCAAATTGGAACATATGTCACTCCTGGAGCCCCGCGCGCCTGTCCGCCGCCACATGCCTATTTTCTAATTTCCAGCTGACATTTCCCTTAGTGAAATAAATGAATTTGCTCCAGCGGAGGCCCTGCTCGGATTAAGCTGCTGTCATAGCCCCATGCGCCAAACAAATTGTCGCCTGCAGCCCACCATGTGGGATGCATTCCAATGGGGGCTGGGAGGGAGGAAGCTGAAGGTGGGGGCTGGATGGGAAGGAGTTTGAGGAGCTGACGTTTGTGGGAAAAGTGTCTTGGCTGTGCTGTAGGGAAGGTTCTGAATGAGATGTCACAGCAGAGCCAGGGATCCTGGTGTTTGGAGAAGCTGGGAGCTGGGGGAGGTGGTCAGGGAATAAATGTCTCAGCCCTTCGTGCACTGGAACTGGCTCTCTAACCTCACTCAAAGGCATTTTATACGAACAGTGGGGTTAGGAGGTGGGTTTAGGGGTGGGGAGTCCGAGTAGAGAGAGCAACTTCAAGGTATGGGTTAAACTAGAAAACCTTGGAGGCCCCTTCCAGCTTAGGAAATTTATGAGGACTATCTGAGAGATGGGAGTAGGGTGTGTGAGTTGGGCTGGGGTGTCCAGTAGGACTGTGTTCCTTTCCTTAGGCTGATGATAAGAGGGTGAATTTGGTCTCAGGGATGGCCTCTGGGGGGAGGAGAAAGCACACTCAATTGCTATTCTTGATAGGGGTCCCCTCTCCAAGTAAGAGAAGCTAAGGTCAGAACAATGCAAACTCACTGCTCAGCGATGATGTATTCCCCAGGGAGGGGAGTGCATGGCACCCCAGCCACCTGCACATGTGGGGCAATCTCAGAGAAGTCTAGACCCAGGTTCACACCGTGGATGGTGACTCGAGTCCCTCCTTCAGGGGGGCCGGACATGGTCAGAATCTGTGGAGGAATGAGCAATAGGGGTTAGTAAACTACAGTGACGAGCAGCAACATCACTGTCAGGAATACCTGTCCTTCTAAGAACTTGGAAGACTTTGGTGGATACTTGGCTCTGACTAACTTCATGTGTATGATCCACTTTGGAGAATGTCAATGTTTTTGTCATTAGCTGTCCTGTAAATAAGGAACCGAGACTCATTATACTGTGTATGAAACAAAACAAAATGAAAAAATCTTGATCAAGGAAACACACCTTTCTCCAGAGAGGTGGGGGACTATAGGTCCAGAATGTTGTAGACATTGTCACATGTGTTTACTGTATCATTTGGTTCTGTTTTACTTTTTTTTTTAGGATAGATACTCAGTAAATATTTATTTAATGAATAGCAATCATAATAGTTGATATATCACTAAAATTCTACTTTTCTTTGTTACAAGGAAGGGTTTAATAATAGGGATGGTTTTGTGCTATATCTGGAAATGATAACTGAGAACAAAAGTTATCAACAAAAAGATTGAAATGAAGGTAAATCTGTAAATGTCATTCATTTTGAAGACCGAGAAATGGCTTTCAGAGGATCTCTCTACACCCACTAGGATGGAGCTGGGTCCATGAGCCTAAAATTGGAGGAGACACTAGAGGCCATCTGATCCAACTCCCTTATTCTACAGATGAGGAAACAGAGGCCCAACAGTAGTCATGTGACTCAGACAAGGTCACGTAGCTAGCAAATGGTAGTCCTGAGATTTGAACTCATGTCCCTTGATTTTAAATTCATTGTTCCTTCCATTGCACTTCGATGCCTCTCATAATTAGGGTAAGTATCTCATTTTCCCCTTTACAACAGACCCGGGCAATGGGTAAGAGCAAGGGTTATACTGTCAGATTCTCCTGGGGGTGTGGGTTGCTCTCTGAAGGAAAGTCAAATCCTCTGATTAATGTGAATTTTAGGCCCAATGGATACTGTTCATACACTGGATGTCCCCACTGGGTGATCTGAGGGGAGGTGTTACAATGTGGTAGACTTGGAAACCAGAAAATATTACTCCAAATTCCAAATTCCAAACTCCCCAGCAGAATTCTGTCTCCCTTGACTCATTCCCCCATTCATTGGTGAAGGGGTTCAAGGCTACTACACCCTCAGTACTGAGTTAGATGTTGCAAGGGACATAAAATAAGTATTGGATAGAGGTATTTTAGCATGGTAAGAAGCAAACTGGATTTAGAATCAGAATGCCTGGGTTCAAATCCTGGATCTGCTGTTTACTATATATATATGTTCTTAGGTAACCTCTTTGGGTCTCATTTTCCTCATCTGTAAAATGAATGAGTTAAATGGACTCTAAGTTCCCTTTCAGGTTAAAAGACAATGACTCTATGACTGTGAAGAGGGATCTTGGCCTCCAGTTATATGTCACTCATTTCTTGAGCTGCCATGTTCTGGGCACAGTGGAAGAAGTGGGCTGATGATGCCACTCGTACACATGGGAAATCTGCTATGCTACCTCCTTCATGACGGCTTCACTTATCACACCAGCCTCTGTACTCATTGGGTCCTAGATTTCCCTCGGGGTGAGACCTTAAAGACAATTAGTTCAACCTTGTCATTTTATCAGTGATGAGCACAATGACTCAGAGAGCTTTGGTGATTGGCCCAGGCTAACACAGCTCGTAAGATATGCTGCCGAGGCTGGCTTCCAACCAAGGTCTTACCCACCCCCACAGCCCTTGGCCTGTCACTCATGATTACATCCCACCTGGCGTGATCCTTATTCCAGGTGCATCTCCTAAGATGCATCTTCCTAAGAGCAGGAACCTCAACTTAGAAAGCTTGTGCTCCTCACAAAGCTGAGTTCAGTGGCCCATAGTATGCAGGTATTCAATAGATAACTTTATGAAGGAAAGATTTTTCCAAGCAGACTTTCTTCTAGAATCAAAGAACCTTAAAAGCTGTCAGGGATCTTGGAGATGACTTGGCTCATTCCTCTGTCCTTCCCTTCTCCCACATGACCGAATGTCAGCTTCTTGAAGGCAGGGACTGTTTTTGCTTCCCTTTTTTATACTCAGGGCTTGGTGGCGGTTGTTGTTCAGTTATTTTTCAGTCCTTTCTGACTCTTTGGGACCCCTTTTGGGGTTTTCTTGGCTTGCCACTTTCTTCTCCAGCTCATTTTATCGATGAGGGATCTGAGGCAAACAGGGTGAAGTGACTTGCCCAGGGTCACACAGCTAATAAGTGTCTGAGGCTGGATTTGAACTCAAGAAGAGGAGCCTTTTTGACTCCAGGCCTTGGGCTCTATCCATTGTGTCATCTAGCTGCCCTGAGGGCTTGGCACTACGCTTGGCACATAATAAATACTTAGATGCTTATTGATTGATTGATTAGAGAAAACGACTCATCTAAGGTCTCCCAGGCAGCAAAAAGCTAAGCTGAGAATAGAATTCAGGTCTCCTGGATGATTAGCTACTTTCCTTGAACATGTTCCAGTTGCACATTGGCTGGAATCCCTTCCTCAGGTCTATGAATTTGCAAGTGTCACAACATTGTGGGCACCACTAGGAGCCTTTGAGCTTCGTGATGTAGTTAACAATGGTGTACAAAAGTCCTTGTTTCCTCCCTAGGATACAGGCACAATCAGTCCCCTCTCCCAGAAGCCATTGCAGCTGCTGGGAGATTATGGGCAGAGAAATGATGGTGGCAGAGCCTACAGGGCTAGTCCAGTTATTATTCTTAACAATAATAATAAATAGCATTTTAAGGTTTGCTAAACTCTTTACTAATACTGTCTCATTTTATCCTTACAAAAACCCTCCCATTTTACTAATGAGGAAACTGAAACAGCATTTAAGTGATTGCCCATGGTGACACAGCTGGTGGGTGCCTGGGACAGGAGCTGAACTCTGGTCTTCCTGATCTCAAGTCTGGCACTCACTTTCACTATGTGACCTGGCAAGCCAAGACCTCTGCTCCCTTCTGTGTCTGGGAAGATGAGTCACCAAGTGTTTTCCTAACTGTCAGGAGGACCTACGTTAACAAGTGGGCAGCAGAAGTCTGAGTTCAAGCCCAAACAGAGTTCACATCTCAGATGGCATTACTTGCCTCTGTCCCAGATGAGTCACTTCCTGACAGCTATACCTAGGGGCCCATTTTCCACAGGTCAGTGGTTTGGCCTCTTCCCTGGGAATAAACCATTTCACCTTATAAATAAAAAGAAAAATGTACAGATAGTGAAGATGTGGAGGAGAGCTTGCTGAGGTGTCTCTGGGCCTCCTCCACTTGGGGGAGGGTTGAAGGGGGGTGCTGTGGAGGGGGAGGAGCTGCCAGAGATAAGCCACAGCCACTGGCCACCTGTCTGCCTTTAGGAGTTCTAAAAATACCCAGTGACAACTGGGTTACCCCCTCTTCCCTCTCCCCTCTCCTGCCACCCCTAGCTCCAGGTGCCTCAGGCCCTGTGGGCTCTGGGAGCTGGAGTCTCATTAGTGGGTCACTGGGAGGGGGGCTCTGGAGGGTTACCACTGCAGGAGAACATCATTAGTATCACAGTTGCCATTTGCCACTGGCTCTCTATTGAGGAGCTCAGGAAATAGCTTTCTCCAGCCCTTGGGTCCCCTTGGTCCCCAGCCCTCAGCCCCCTCCCCACCTACAGCTGTGGTGTTCTCCCCTCCCCCTCTGCCTTCAGCCTCTGTCACATATTCTCTCCATTGGAAAAAAAAAATAGTCTTTGCCTTGCCATGGTTAATTACAACCTTTCAGAGAAGCTGAAAAATGAAATATTTCTGGGAACCTAAAAATATTTTCCTCTTGCAGGTAAGGTAGGGAGCTGAGATTTTATTGTGGGGTCATTCTGGGGCACTGGCAGGTAACTGCAGGGGGTGGGCTACCCCTGGATGAAAAGTTTTCACAGCTTGTGCTTTGGGTTTGGGGGCAGTGGTCATTGCTCACAGATACACACTTGTTATTACGTGGTAACCCATGGACAATGTCTGATAGGGTAGCGCATAGACAATTCTCAAGATCACAGAACTTTAGAGCTGTAAGGCACCTTAGAGATCATTTTTCCCTTCTCCCTTTATTCTATAGATGAGAATACTGAGGCCCAGACAATGAAGAGCCTCGATGAAGGTGACACAGACAGCAAGAACCAGGTCTTCTGATGCCAAATCCAGGGCTGTTTCCACTATGGCAGGCTGCACGGTTTGTTATTTTCTGTAGGATAGTTCATGTTCCTATTTGCTATAGTGGTTTGTTATTGTAGGATAGCTTAGCAGCATAACCCTATTTCTTCTAGTCAGTGCTTAGAGAATGAGAACCTTAGTTTATTCAGTGACTGGCCAACAAGTGATATAGCTCTGGCAAGGGGACATCAGACCAGGAGAGAGTTGGATGCAGGGAACACACAAGCCTTGCTGAGTCCCTTCTAACTTGGATGTCAGCTCTTGGGCGAATGAGCCCATCACAGTCATTTTTCCCTAGGCAGTCAGCAAACCAGGTGGTCCCCCATTTCCATAGAATTTGTAGTGGATAAAAGACTGGGGTGCTATGGACCATGCCGAGGTACCTGGAACACATTTCTTACCAGGAGACACAGACGGAAAACTACTCAGGTATGGACTGAGACATTTTATAAGTGTATCTCACTTTAAATAAGCCAGAAATGTGAACATCTTGATTTTTTAAAAATGGAAATTAGGAGATAATTGTTTGATTTTTGAGAAGATTCACCACAGGGTTCCTTTAAATAACCAACTGTCCTAGAGAAGTTAAAATATGATTTGATTTATGAAAGTCCTATTTCAACATAACTTTAAAGGAACCCATCAATTAGAGGAAACAAAAATTCACCCCTACAACAGTGCAAGGTCAGATAGGTCCACCCAGGGGGTGTGCTAGTAAATATTTAAAAACTGGCTTTCTGGAAAAAAAAAAAGGCATGCACAACAAATTTTTAAGTTTAATTTGCATGATTAATATTGTCTCCATCACTTGAAGCCTAGACAATTCACAAAACAATTAATTAAGCCTTGATTTGTATTGTAGTTCATACTGGAAATTTAACAATGGGCCCTCTTGAGGGAGTGGGAACTGGCTTCAGTTTACCAGTGTAGGCAACTCCCTTTCCCTGTGTGGGTACAATCAGAGGACAATGGTGTGGAGACCACGTGGTACAATGGAAAGAACACCGGCTTTGGAATGAGAAGACCAAGTTCAAATCCCAACACTGTCATTATTATCTCTGTGACTATGAACAAGTCTCTTTGGGACTCAGTTTCCTCAAAAGTAAATTGAGCAACTTGGACTAGCTGACTTTATAAGGTCCCTTTCCAGATGTAAAATTATATGACGCTTATATGACTGGAGTTGAAGAAGGAAGAAGGTGACTACTGGGAAAATAATTAATAGTCAAGTTCCTGAAAACCCCAAAGAGCAGGGGAGTGGGTCAGAGTGGATGCTCTGTGAAGGAAACTCCCTGGGCCCCCATTCTTCTCACAACATCCAGGACAAGTAGCAATTCAAACCATACACCAACTTCTCCAGTTCCAAAAAATCCTCAGTGCCAAGGCATGGTGAGAATGGGATTTGGGGACTGGAGATATCAATCCTGTCCAATGTCCATTACTGCCTGAATAATTTTCTCAATGCATAGCTCTGATCAGATCACTCCGATCAATAATCTTCAATAGCTACTTGTGGGAATTGCAGGTTAAAGTCCAAACTTAGCCTTGATTTAAAGCCCTAGTGGGTTCCTGAGTCAGGGCAACTGTGTTGGTGCAGTGTATAGGATGCCAGGCTTGGAGTCAGGAAGACTCATCATCCTGAGTTCAAATTTGACCTCAGACACTTACTAACTGTGTGACCCTGGGTAAATGCCTTGACCCTGTTGGCCTCAGTCCTCAACTGTAAAATGAACTGGAGAAGAAAATGGCAAACCACTCTAGTATCTTTGCCAAGAAAACCCCAAAAGGAGTCTTGAAGAATCAGACAAGACTGAACAACAATTGAAAGCTCTGAATATTACCTTTTACACTGCTTCCCTTCATAGACTCTATGGGTTTGCCCTAAGTTAATTCCCATGCCTGCAATGTCCTTCCTATCTCTTCTTGTATGTTGAAATCCTGCTAATTCTTTAAGTCCTGGGGCAGGTGCCTGCTGCCTGATGAAGGCTCCCCTATGCCCCGAGGCAGCAATGATTTTTCTCTTCCTCCTTGGATCTCTCTAGCATGTTCCACCTTCTTTATTCACCTGCCACGTTCTGACCTGTATCCTAGCTATTTATGTGCCCGTCACACCCTCAAGTGGATTGCAAGCTCCCTGAGTGCAGCCACCATATCCTTTTTCATCTTTGTACCCTCAGGGACTCGCCCAGGACCTTGCAGGCAGTAGAAGCCTGATAAATGTTTGCTGAATGGAAAGGACCTGTATATCCCCTTGACCTCTGCCTTGAGTTTCTGGCTCAGTAATCTGCTCCTCTAATTAACAGACCAGGTCGGAGGGTGGGGCTCTCCTGGCAGTTCTTATTAGAACTTCAGTTCTTGATAGCCCAGGACACCAATGGCTAGCACTCTACTTCCTCAAACTGGCCAGTGATCATTTTGTACATATTCTGAGTCTACTTCTATGATATGTGTGCACCGTCCTCCCACTTGAAATGTGAGCTCTCTGAGGGCAAGGTCTATTCAATCTTGTCTTTGTGGTCCCATTGCCTAGCACAGTGCCTAGCACTTAATGAATGTTTTTTGATTGAGAGATTGGCCCACCTGCCTGGGAGTGGGGAGGGGTTATCCCTAATTTATTTTCCTTCTTGCCAGTTTCATGGGGGCTCCCGGCATGTGACTAACTTCCCTTCCTCAGTCCAAGGAGCCCTATGACAATCCAGGACTGAATCACACAAGTGCCATTTGATGGATGGCAGCCCAGATATCCAAGTCGGAGGTCCTTTTCTGGCTATGCCTTATTTTTCCTCTTGGATAAGATGAATATCTTGGATAAGAGATATGTCTTCTGTTCATCGTCTCTTTATTCCCCCTTGCTTCCCTTGGATGCTTTCTCATTTGCCTCCCAGAGACAGTGGTGTGAGTGACTAGGATTACCATGGATTTACATTCCTTCTTGTATATATCAGCAATATGGAAATGCAAGCCAAGGATATACTCGAGGATTCCATATAATATAATAAACATTTATTAGGTGCCTACTATGTGTGAATCACTGTGCTAGGCACAGGGGATATAAGAATAAAATATGACACATTCCTCCTTCTCAAGTACCTTGAATTTTTCTGCTGGGTGTGTGGATGGGGGATAAGACATGTACACAGAGAAACGTAATATAAGGTAGAGGGTGATGGAGCAGAGGACAGATTCAGACAGAAGGAAGAAGAGAAGACTTAGGGGGTATGGGATCACACTCTTCAAATGCTGTGAGTTCCACAAGGGAGCAGACCTTGTTTAATCAATGTTCCACATCCACGGACCACACTCACGCCTTGCAAAGGAGAGAGGCAGGGGTTCATGCTGCTCATACACCTTCTTTGGGGTAAAATTGGGTCATTGCAGTTTCACAACATTCCATTTCGACTGTTCTATGGCTGTTATTCTTTGCACTGATTTTGCTGGAGTCTTTGTATCTATTATTATGTCTATTTTTCTGACTCTGCTTACATGCCTTTGCATCAGTTCATATAGATAACAGTAATAATAATAACTAACATTTACATAATGCTTTAAGGTTTGCAAAGTACTTTACAAATAATATCTCATTTGTCTTCCCAGTAACCATGGGAGGTAGTGTTATAATTACCCCCATTTTACAGAAGAAACTGAGATAGAAGTTGAGCGAATTGTCCAGGGTCACACAGCTATTAAGCGTCTCAAGCTAGGTTTGATGTTGGGTCTTCCTGACTCAAGGCCCAGCTCTCTGTCCATTGTGCCACCTAACGCTTGTCTAAGCCTTTCATGCTTCTCTGTATTCATCATGTTTGTTCTTTCTTTCAGCACTGCACTACAATATGTTTATCCATTCCCCAACTGATAGACTCTGCGCATCCATTTGATCTTGGGAAGGGACTGCAGAGGCCATAGAGACCAACTGGTATTTGAACCAAGTGGTCATCCAGCCTCAGCCTGAAGGCTTCCAGGGATGAGCAACTCATCACCTCTGGAGGCAATCCATTCTCCTTTGGGGAAGTCTAAGTGTTAGGAAGTCTCTCCTTTTGTGGAATCAACATGTTCTTTTATGTAATTTCCTTCTATAGGGCTCAGTTCTCTCCTCTGAGGCCAAAAAAAATGTGGTGACCATCAACTGTATATGATACTTTAATAATGCCTGACTAGTGCAGATGGTAGGGAATTGTTCAAATTTTGAAGTAGGACGAGCTCATCTTTTGTACCTTCCCATTTCCTTGCTTTCTGGACTTGTTCCTTTCTTCCCTTTCCCCTACCCTCTTCACTTTTCAATGTTCTGGTATCTTCTTAGTCTCTCTCTTTCTCTCTCCATCATCAAAATTGGTTTTCAGGAGAGGATCTGAAATCAGTCATAAGTCCAACGAAAACTCCACGTACTCCTTTGGTGTCCACAAAATGAGGAAGAGCTCTGGCCC
>CM053584.1:87805111-87838181 GCA_028627135.1 Pseudochirops cupreus
GGAGAACCTGAGTTCAAATCTGGCCTCAGACACTTACCACTTATTAGCTGTGTGACTTTGGGCAAGTCATTTAACCCCAATTGCCCTCCCTTCCCCCCTCCAAAAAGTAAAAAAAAATATATATATATATTTATATATATATATGTATTTTTTAAAATTTTATTTTTAATTTTTTCAGTTATATTATTTTGAAATGAAATACTTTGTTTCCTATTATAATAATTCCATAAATCAATACTCTGATAGGAGAGGGGTTTGTGGGTTTGTTTTTGTCATTTAAGTAGATCCTTCATAGAACTCCTGAATTTATATCACAAAGTCCCATTAGTGCCATAAAGTAGCTGAGTGACCTTGGGCAAGTAATTTCCCTTCCCTATGCCTCACATTTTTCATCTGTCTCTAGAATATTTCTAAGGTCCTTTCCATCTCTAAATCCTATGATTCAATAACACGTGTAGATCTCATCTGTGAAATGAATGGGTTGGATTGCACTACCATTATGGTTCTTTCTGGTGCCACAAAGAAGGCAGGACTATATATAGATGGATTTGGAATCAGAAGACCTGGATTTGAATCATCGTTTATACCTTTATTAGCTGTGTGACCATTAGCTCTCTGTGCCTCAGTTTCTTCGTCTGTATGATGTGAATTAAAATATTTGCATTATCACATACAAGGTTAAAACACTCTATAAATATTAGTTGTTATTACTAACATGATGATTCTAAATGATCCACTTGTTCAATGGGACCAGGCCTATTAATACATCCCAGTCATGTGTCCACACCATCTTTTAATTCATTTGTTCATTCCAAGTTATGACTCTTTAGGGAGTGGGTAGGGGGAAAGTGCAGTGTCAGCATGCTTAGGTCAAACTACCTAGGAGGAAGCCAGGAGAATGAGCTAAGGACTGCTTGTTGCCAGGATCTGCTCAGCCCACAGTAATGTCATGGTATGTGTGAGATTGGGCCCTATGGTTTGGCCTGCCCTGTTACCCACCTCCTGAAACCCAACCAGCCAGGAGAAATCCATCTCTTGCCAAGCCTGCAGCCTTGGGCACTCAAGCCAAGTGCCTTCCACTGCCAGACCCTGTCAAGTTTGTTTTCTTCCATGGGTGACCTGACCTGGAAAACAGCCGACATGGAGCTACACTCGCCCCCATTCTTGATTCTTACAGCAGCTAATTGAATGGTTGGGAGGGAACTGTGCCACAAAGCCGCCCCAGGGTAAGAGAGCAGATGCAACCGATTAATCACAGCTTGGGAGATCCATTGGGATGCACCAGAATTGGGAAGCACTGGAAAGCCCAGGGGCTTAGAAGGGTAGGAAGCACTCCTGGCCTAACTTGGCTGTTTCCAGGGCAAGGCCTAGGCAGAGTTAGGGCATGGGACCCACAGTCAATGCCACAACAGAGATGGGAGAAAGGAATGAACATACAAGGAGGCTTTGGGTCCTGGAGGAACCCATAGGGGTGATGCTTGGACCTTCACTCTCATGGCTCCATTACTCATTAGGAGAAGGAACTCGAAAGTATCTTCCCTCCAATACCTTGCTGATGGATTATAGAAGCTAGGTATTTAGCAATTAGACTTGTTCCATTTGGCTCTAGTAGGCAGGACCAGGGTCAATGGATAAAAGTTGCAAAGGAGCAAATTTAAGCTTGATATCAGGAAGAAAAGGTCATACAATCAGAAATGCCCCAAAGTGGAGTGGGCTGCTTTGCGAAGTGGGGATTTCCCCCTCCTTGGAAGTCTTCAAACAGAAGCTATATGACCACATGTAGAATAACTTATAGTGGGGATTCCTTTTGGGTATGGGCTAGACCAGATTGGGGCAGCTAGGTGGCACAGCAGATAGAGTGCTGGGGCTAGAGTCAGAAGGACTCATCTTCCTGTGTTCAAATCTGGCCTCAGATACTTAATAGCTCTGTGACCCTGGGCAAGTCAGTTAACCCTGTTTGCCGCCTCAGTTCCCTCATCTGTAAAATAAACTGGAGAAGGAAATGGCAAACCACTCCAATATCTTTGCCAAGAAAACCTCAAATGGGGTTACAAGGAGTCAGACACAACAGAAAATGACTGAACAACAACTGGACCAGATGGCTGCGGAGCTCCCCTCTAATCACTCAATTTTGAGAAGTGCTTCATAGTCCCATTCAGATCCAGCACTGGCTATTTTACCCATTCGTTTGGGTTCATCAAGCAATAAAGATTCATGACCCTAATTCTGCCTTTTAATTCATTCTGAATTAGCAGCACAAAAACTCTGGGTTTGGTTTCAAGAGGTCCTGAGTTCAAATTTAATCTCTACCACATAAAATGAAAGGGCATGTCTGAATTGCCATCTCCCTCAGTGGAGGGGGTAGCTGCCTTAATGAGCTCACAGAGCCATCAAAGCAGAGCAGCAAGTCCCTGTTCCCCAGTTGGATTGTTAAGTCTTTGAGGACAGGCTCCAGCCCTGTCTTACACCTTTTACAGTGTCAATAAATGTCGGCTGCTGCTGGGGATGAGGTGATTAAACTGTCACAGTCTCAGATCAGTCTGAGGCAGGGAGCTGGGACACCTGAGTTCTGCCCCGCCCTCTGTCACTGGCTTGATGCTCTGTGCTTCCAGGGTCACTCTCACTTTTGGTGGATTTTTGGCCCTGGATGTCTATTGAGTGCAGGGCAGAAGGCAGGCTGGCTGAGATCCACTGGGAGAATGGCTCAGGTTTTACAAGTCTTTTGTCCATATGAAGCTGCGGGGATTGAGCTCATGGTGGGAGAATGGGGGGGGGGGAGGTAGGGAGAGAAGGAGATAGGAGATTCCCTTTTGAGTTTGGGGAGTGCTATCTGCATGGGGAGGGAGAGGTTGCCTCACCAGCTTTTCTAGCTCTGCTTGACTACTTCTTAAAGACCCAAAGTTCACACGATCAAAGATTCAGAGTTGGAAAAGACTGGAGAAATCATCTAATCCACGGGTGTGGAACACTGAAAATACTGTCAAATCCAGCAGATCTGCTGCGAGCTTTGCTCAACTACTCTTTCTTTTTAAAAATTTTTTGTTCCAAGGGATAGCTTTGGGGGTGGGGTAGAGAAGAGAAATTCTATTTTTGGAAGTAAAGATGATGTAAAAACAAAAGATCTCCCATTAAAGAAAAAAAAAGAAGTCATTTGGCCCAATGTC
The DNA here is from genome assembly GCA_028627135.1 of Pseudochirops cupreus. Classification (NCBI taxonomy): domain Eukaryota; kingdom Metazoa; phylum Chordata; class Mammalia; order Diprotodontia; family Pseudocheiridae; genus Pseudochirops; species Pseudochirops cupreus. Next base: position 87,808,276 of record CM053584.1, read on the forward strand.
CTTATTTCACAGATGAAGAAATGGAAATTTACAGAATGTTTGAATCTTATATGTGGTAATGCAAATATCCAGAGAGGTAAAGTAGTTTTTGCAAAGGGGTATTTAGATTCAAAGACTGTCAGAGTTGGAAGAGTTGAATTTAAAGATGAGAAAATGGAGGTTCAGAGAGGGTAAGGGGCCTTAGCCAAGGTCAGACAGCCAGGCAGTGGTAGAGCTGAGTTATAAACCCGGGTCTTGGTTCCAAGTCCAGACCTCTTTCTATCTGTTGGCCCAGTCACTGACAAGGGCAGCCCAAGACTACATATCCTGCTGATTGTACAAATCACCTGTAGGGGGCTTCTTTGGTTCTTAACCTGCTTTCTGAGGGATGGTTTCAGAAAAAATGTGAACTGTTCTGGTGAAGTGAGCAGAACCAGGAAGACAAGTTACATGATAACAAAGACATTGGCAAGACAAACAATGTTGAAACAGTTGAGAACTCTGAGCAATATAATGACCAATTATGATTCTAGAGAACCAATGATGAAGCATCTTTGACACAGAAATGATGAATTCTGTGGGCAAATTGAGACATATTTTTTTGGACACAGCTAATGTGGGAATTTGCTTTGCTTGACAATGCATTTTTGTTACCAAGGTTTTGCCCCTTTTTTTCCAATGGGAGAAGGAAAAGAAATTGGGAAAAAAACCAAAAACAACCCACCTTCCTTTTGCCACCCCCTTGAGGAATCCTAGCCCTTCCCTCTTGGACAGGCCCACTCTAGTCTGTGTTAGAAGACTCAGGCTGAATTTCTGTCTATCTGAACGGCCATTTGCTGATTGGTGATTCTATCCTTAGTCATTTTATCAATATAAACCAAGCTGCCTTGTTTCTCTAGTATATTACATCCATATAATCCATAGGATCTAAAGAACACAGATTTAGCGATGGAAGGGACTTTAGAGGTCAACTCTTCATTTTATAAATGAAGAAATGGAGTCCCAGAGTGGTCAAACAGCTTGTGAATGGTTTTGTTACACCGCTAGTGAATGGCAGAGGAGGGATTTGAACCCAGGTCCTCTAATTCCAAATACAGTGTTCTTGTTACTACCACACCACACCGCGTCCTCATTCTTTCAGGTTCTAAAATCACTGGGTCTGTGTTTGCTAATTCATGGCAATCTAGGATCTGAGATTAGAAGGGGAAGGCCAGGTTTGGGAACATAAGGAGCCAGGTGCAGGGACATGAAGTGCTTGACCAAGAAATACATTCACGGTGGCTTAGAGAGCCCTGTGGAGCCAGAGGCTTGACTCCCAAGTAATGGCCATCATTTGCTCATTCGTTCATTCATTTATATGACAACCACAGAGGAAGATCACTGCACCACCTGCTGAGTGGGACATAAAGATTACCAAGCTATGTCTCTGGCATCACGAAGCCTTGCTGAGCTCTGGGATACTCTGCGATGATAATGTGCTTTCCCATTACTCTCTCCCTTTTCCTTCGGGTCACTCGCTCATCTATGCCCTCTGGGGCAGAGACCCTGTCTTCTCTAAAATACCTCCCATTCAGCAGCTCCACAGGGAGTATCTGCCTGCTGACCCCTGTACACAGGGTTGCAGGCATTTGCTATGGTGCCCTCGAGGATTTGGGCTATTACCTCTCCCTCCCAGCTCTCTGCCACTGTTTGGAGAGAGTAGCGGTGACCCCACTGCGGCAGAGTCTTTGTCCCAGCCTGTCCCAACAGAGTGGAGACTGGAGTCGATATAGGGCCCCAGGGAGAGCAGGAGCAAAACAGCGATTGGCTTTTCTGCCCTTTCTCAGAGTGTCTGTGTGTGTGTGTTCATGTGTGTGCCCATGTTCACACACATGTGTCAGCTCTATAGAACAGGCTAGAGCCCAGCTGATGAGCTCAGCAGGAGTCTATGGCCTCGACAGCCCCGGCTCTCCAACACTGCATGAATCCTCACTGGCTCTGTCTTAGCTGATAGTACATTCAAAACCTAATTGTTATCTCAGCAGAGTAACTCCATTATTCATCCTGACACTATCCCCTTTAGCTGTTTGTTGCACTGATGTTATATTAATGAGGCCTGCAAATAAATGAACAGGAGATCAGAGAGCTGCCTTGTTTCTCCATGAAGCTGGATGGCTTATTTATTTATTTGCTGGGAACTTTATAGCAAGTCATCCCCATGGCCTGGGACAGCTGGCTTATGGCCTCTAAGCAGAGGTTTGGTGCAGCATTGCAGATAAATATTCACAAATGACCCAGTCCGTAAGCCCCTTTATACGCCTAGGTCTATCCTGAAGGAAGATGGGGAGTAAAGAAAATGAGTCAATTTTTTTATTATATGGCAAAGATGGTAAGAATTGTATAGGGTCATATATAGTTGTATGGATGAATCCTAGGGGTGCTGGTCCTAGGGCCAGGAAGACCTGTCTCTGATGCTTGGTATCTGCGTGACACTAGGGAAGTCATTTAATCTCAAAGGGTCGCAGGAAACTCCCTAAGGCCTACCTTCAAAGCTCTAGATGGGTTATAATTTGTTAATGAAGTCTCAGAAAGGGGGAGTGAAACCAGTAGAGTTAATAAGATATTTACAAATTAAATTTTGATTTGGAATGCAATATTATGACATTTTTAGTCAGAGCAGCTGATTTGTCATATAAATTAGGATGTTATGTGATAATATTTGTATATCTGTACATAACAAACAGCCTTCTACATGTGCATATAAACATTGCATACTCATTGTTTTGTATACATATATAAATATGTATAGATAGATAGACAGATATGTGTGAGAGGGAAAAAAAGAAAGGGAGAAAGAAAAAGAAACAGGAAGAAAGAAAAAAAGGGAGGAAGAAAGAAAGAGAAAAAAGAAAAAGAGAGAAGAAAGGTTAGTAGAGTAGAAAGAGCCTTGGATTTGGAGTTGGAAGATGTGGATTCAAATCTCAGCTCTCATCTCCCGGCTTTGTGACTTTGGGTAAGGGATTTTACCTCTCTGGGTATCAGTTTCTTCATCTGTATAATGAGAGGGCTGTACCCTTACAGTTATAGCTCTGAGATCTTGTTTGTAGATGTATATTTATATGACTATATTTTTGGTCTGGACTTGGATTTAATTGGTTTTGGGAACTCACTCTGTCAGCAGATCTGTGCCTTGCTCCGTAACTTCTCATAGATAGTTGTCTAGAGCACTGAGGAATTAAATTATTGCCCAAAGTCACACAGCCAGTATACATCAGAAGTCAACCTGGAACTCCAAGTCTTTGTGGCTTTGAGGGAAACTGTGTATTATGCTATGACGCATGTTTGAGTACTTGATGAAAAATGATTTTGGGGGGGTGAGTATTTCTTCCACTGACTTAGATGGCATCCTCTTTCTGGCTTAACTGATGGTCTTCAAGACCATCTATGGTCTAAAATTTCATTTCATTACTGTGGCCTGAAATTTCATTGTCCTCTGGATCCCTTCACCAGAGCTAAGACGGTCCTTTGGTGACATGTAACCTTATCCTAGGGCCCACACTCAAAGCCTTTCCATCCTTTTTGTTGTTTTTTGCTTTTTGGAGGGAGGAAGGCTAGGCAATTAGGGCTAAGTGATCTGCCCAAGGTCACATGGCTAGTAAGTGTTAAGTGTCTGAGCTGAAATTTGAACTCAGGTCCTCCAGACTCCAGGGCCAGTGCTCTATTCACTGCGCTATCTAGCTGCCCTGTGCTTAACTTTCGAGAACTCAAGACCATACAATAAAAAGACATTTGAGTAGGACTTTAGTATATAAAATTTACATCTCCTAAGGCACATACTAAATTGATAATAGCTGTGATCAGAGGATTTAGAACTGGAAAGGAAATTATAGAAGATGACCAAAGAAAAAAAATTAAGAAAGTGGGTAAGCCAACTGCAGATAAGTGGAAGTCAGTTGTAAAAGTTACTCTTTCCTTGACATAAAAGACTCCTTACTCTAATAAGGTATTGATTTGCAAGATGCTTTCAATTCAGAATATGAACAGATTCTCATTCTCAATCCCCCACCCTCACCCCAGGAACAAAAGGTTAGGAGCTACCTGGGATCACCAGCTAGGTGGCACAGTGGGTAGAATATTGGGCCTAGAGTCAGAAAGCTTCCTGAGTTCAAATCTGGTCTCAGACTCTGTGTGACTCTGGGCAAATCACTTCATCCTGTTTGCCTCAATTTTCTCATCTGGAAAATGAGCTAGAGAAGGACATGGCAAACCACGCCAGAATCCTTGCCAAGAAAACCCCAACAGGGCCAAGAAGAGTCAGACATGACTGAAAATGACTGAACACCAATGAGATCACCTGGAGGACCTGTGTTTGAATCTCAGCTCTGTAACTTTATACTTGTGTGGCCCTGAGTAAGCTGCTTACCTCTCTGGGCCTCAGTTTCTTCATCTGTTAAATAAGGGGTTTAGATGAGATGATTTCTAAGGTCCTTTTAAGCTCTAATCCTATGAAACACCTAAAACAAGGATAGGCACCCACCACCCATTTCATTTCTAGCCTACTCTGCTTTCACTTGGCATTTCTTTCTACCCTGGAATGAGTAGCTGTGAACTGATTTCTGACCTGTCCTCTGGGTTTTTCCATCAAGCTGAGATGTTTGAGAAATCTGAGCATCCAGGCTGGAAAATCTGGGGCTCAGGTCATTACTTTAGCCAGACTTCCTATTAATCAACACAACCAGAAAATGTGTAAATTAAGGCTGATCCTGGTCTCCCCTCTAGAAATAGCCTGAAGTAATGGACCCTCCTGTCCAGGAGTAGCAAGGGCATAGTTGTCTTGGGCTCAGACATGCTGACTGGATCACCTCATGCCTTTTTGTAGTCTTTAATGAATAAATCTTTGCTCCTAACTCTGCAGAGGAAGAAGGCTGGGTTGAGGGGATCCTGATCCTTCATGCCTAGACTTGTCAATTTTCTCTAATTCTCTGAGAGTCAGTCCCCTGGAATCTTCTGGGAGGCTCTGGACTTGGGACACTGGAACAGCCCTTCCTGGTCTGGATGGAGAATAGAAGAGTAATGTGATTCTACCTGATTCAGCTCTTTGGAGCAAATCTCCAACAAACTTCCTAAGCCTCTCCCTGCTCCTGCATTGGCAGTGGCTTCCTGGTCAGGTTTGCCGGTCCTTGGAGAGAATGGTCAAGGGCAAAATGGATCTGCTCTGTGATCCTCCCTCCATGGTAATCACGGGCATCTATAGAGGACTTTAAAGTTTTCCAAGCACCTCCCATATGTTATCTTATTTGAGCCTCAAAATAGCCTTGTAAGGACGACAGGTGTTACTGGCCCTTTTTTGCAAAGAGAAAACTGAGGGGCAGAGCTTTTTAAGTCACATGTAGGAGGAAGGGGATCTTGGAGGCCATCTAGGCCAACCCTCTTACTTTGCAGATGGGGAAACTGAGGCCCAGGGAGATTGTGAGGCACTCAAGATCACAAAGATTGTTCTTTCTACTATCCTACCAACACTGATGGACAGTTTCAAGGCAGGGAAGAGAGATGGGAAGGTTCTGTCCTGAGCTATTTGTTGAAAATTATATCGCCTACAGGGAAAGCAGGTTCTGGCGTCCCTTGTGAGGTTAAAGTTGGTGAATGACTTCAGGCAAGACATGAACCTCGGCTGAGAGATCTCTAGCTCTCAATGATCAAACCATATGGAAAAGTGCCAAGGCAGGAAAACGGAGCTCTTGTCTGTGGACCAGTACCATGTGCTTATGTGTATAGGCCTGTGTGAGTGCCTGTCATGTTGCAAAGTTAGTAGGGGTAATAAATAGCGGTTGACATGCACAATGGTCCATACTAACTGCTGTACCCCTGTTATCTCGTCTAATCTCAATAATACCCCTGGGAGGGACAAAGTCCCATTTTATAAGAAATCATTCTCACCGTAGAGGAAAGAAACCTGAGGCCCCAAAGTCAAGTCTAGTAAGACACAATTACTTAAGACGGAACCCAGACCTGGATCGTCCCACTTCAAGTTTCCAATTCTACTGCACTGTCTAAGATTTTGAGAAATCATTTAGAGGTTTGGGCAAGATTGTATATGAGCTCCCTTTCAACTTTCACCTTTTCTTCTTTTAGTCTAGGAAAGGCAGTCTAGTACAGTGGAAAGCATGTTGGCCTGGGAGTCAGAAGCCTTGAGTGTGAGTCTCCGTTCTAACTCTAGCTGAACAACTTTGGGCAAGCAGCTTTGCTTTTCTAAGACTCATTTTTCTCTTCTGTATAATGGGGACAATACCTACTGACCCCCATGCTTAAAAGAAGCACTGTGCAGAGACTATTCTAAGTGAGATCTATCCCTTTTGGTGGAGAGAAAGGGAGTATGAGGCCTCCAGACCTTAAGTGACTTCCTTCAAAGTCACACAGTAGCAGAAGTAAGACTAGATTCCAGGTTTCCTGCATGTGTCTCAGTGTGCTCTGGCGTGTGTATGTGTGTGTAGATGTCTGTGAAAACTGCCAGACATTGTGCTAAGTACTAGGGATACCAAAAAAGGCAGAAGAAGATTCCTGGCCTTGAGAAGAACACAGTTTAATGGATAAGCCCATTTATCCAATGGATAAACTGTTTCTGATAGAATCTGAATTTTTCATGTTAACAACATGTTGTCAGATTTGGAGCTAGAAGACCCACGTTTGAATCCTACACTATTTGTATGACCTTGGGAAACTCACTCCCACTTTTGGGGCTTTCATTTTCTCATTGGTAAAGCAAGGGAACTGGACCAGATGCTCTCTAAGATTCCTCCTATCACTAGGACTGTGATCCCACCAGTGTGTGTTGTATAGCAGTGTGACCTTAGGCTTCCACTTTTACTCTCTGTGCCTCAGTTTCCTCATCAATAAAAAAGGGACTGCATTATTATGGATTGAAATAACTGATTGAGAGCTGGAAAAACACTTTGGAGGTCACTGGGGTTCCTTCTAGCTCTCTTCCAAGGGGAATTATCCACTCAAGGGTGTATTTCACTCCCTCCTTCCCTAGGCTGTTCACACCATTCTGAGAAATCTGTTCTCCAGATTTCCACTATCTTTAATGGGGGTGGTTCACATGTTCCTTGTTCTGAAGGTCCCAGGGCACCTAGGCTTCCTGAAATGCAGGGGAGTGGAAAGGGGAGGGGGGGAATCAAGCACAGTGGGTCAGGAATTTCTTGGGCTTTCAATCTTCTACAGCTTTCCTATTTTGGGGGTTGAACAGGTGAGACATGTGCAGTGAGACACACACACACACACACACACACACACACACTGCTGACAGCTGAAGTGGGAACAGCCTGAGATAGCTCCCAAGGGAGACAGCATCATTATCACACCAGAGTTGACTGGGAAAGAGCAGACGGAGAGTCTTGAGGGGGTCCTAACCTGAAGTTTATGCAAACTGGGAAATCAATAGGTTCTTTGACTCATCCTACCTGAAGCTGCCAGGAAGGCTGAGTCTCTAAGGGATAGGCTTGGTTGCCATAGTGACAATGGGGAGGGGGGTTAAGGGAAGAAGAACACATGTCCCTCAAGACCATCCCTCCTTTTTCTAAAGGAGAAGGGTCCTCTCTAGGTCATTTCATTCATTCCTGTCATTCAAGGCAGGATTGAACCAAGCCTAGGCCATTGAGAAAAGGACATTTTCTGGATGTGAAATTGGATTGCCCTGTTCAGATTTAATCAGACCCCACAGAATTTTAGAATCAAAGAATTGGGGGAGACCACTGAGGTCATCTAGTCCAATCCTGGACCAATGGTCCCTAGTCAATGGTCTCCCAGCCTCTGCTTGAAGACTTCCCCCAGGACTGGCCCACCTCTCCTCATTGTTCCAGAGGGAGCCTGGACCTGTCCAGGGATCAATTTTAAATGGATCATCTATGACAGGGAACTGTGTGTGTACACGTGGGTAGTGGTGGTTATGGAGAGATTAATAAGAGGAGCAATAGTCCTCATAAATCCTAGTGATTAAGAGACTGTAAAAAAATTCTTTGCAGGTTTCACCAAGTTGGGCAGACATCTGACTATGAGCCCAGAGGGATGCTTAAGAGAAAAAAAAAAGTCTTAAAAATGACTTTTGCAGGAAGATGACAGGAGAAGCAGGGCAAGGGTTGAGAGGAATAAAATGAAAGAGGGTATTTTAGCTCATGGGGAATAAAAGGGCTCTGGCAGACATCCTGCTCCACAGAGGGGCTGCTCCAGTGAGGGAAGCCTCCCAGAGGGCCCAGGTCTCTCTGCTTCATGGGCTTTGGTTTCCTTAAGGGCCTTACTTTTCTCAGTCCATTGCTTCTGGGTGAATAAAACTAATGGGAAACACCTCAGCTTAGGGCCCCAACCCCCTGCTGATATATTATCTGGGAAAATCAATTATACCCTAATTACCTCAGGGGGTTAATTAGCCTCAGTATAGTGTGGGTGCCCTCTAGGAACAGGCCAGAAAGGAAAGGATCTCCAAGGATGCTATTGTCTGGGCGCTGGGACAGCTCCCTAGCTGTCAAGGCCAGCCTGGGTGCAAAGCAGCAGGGGGGGCCTCTGGAGGGAGGGAGCGGGAGAGGGAGAGGGCCGGTGGTCAATTTCCTCCCAACATCCTCTACAATGCCCAGAGAGCGAGCTGCCGAGCTGGATGACTGCTAATGTAAAAGACACTACGGAGCTGTCCAAGCTCTCAGGTCAGCACACATGTCAAATCACTAGGATCAGAAAGAAGGCACGGAGCTGTAGACGTGGCTCAGGGAGTGAAGCTGCTTTGGGGGGGGGCACCAGCTGGAGACAAACACCATTCTCCGGCAGCACACTGTCTCTGGCTAATGTTTCTTTCTTCAGTCTGATAACAGTCAAAGAGGATATTCAGATCACATCTGTATTGGCCCTCAGAACCAGGCTTGGGGCCATCGCATGAATTAAAATAAAATTTTTGTGGGCTTTAAGCTTCCCAAAGTGTTTTCCTCACAATGACACTGTGAGGAAAGGAGCATGGTTGTTATTGTTCCCATCTTTCAGATGACAGATAAAATTGAGGCTCAGAGAACATGGAATCACAGGGTCTAAACTGGGAGGGATCTCACAGGAGACTTCTTTTAACCCAGGGGAGAAGAACCTGTGGCCTCAAGGCCCTGTAGGTCCTCAAGTGCAGCCTTTTGACTGAGTCCCAGTTTTACCAGATAAATCCTTTTATTAGGGAGATTTGTTCTGTTAAGTTTGGATTCAGTCAAAGGCCTGCATTTGAGGATCTAGAAGGCCACCTGTGGCCTCGGGGCTGCAGGTCCCCACCCTGACTCTAACCTATAACTGGAAAGAAAGTCTCTCGACAACATCCCCAATGGGTGGGCAGCTAATTCATTCATGTGAAAATCACAAGACAGAGGGAACTCCTTACCTCCTGAGAGCATCCTCTCCATTGCTGGCCATCTCTAAGACGTTAAAAGGTTAAGTGGCCCATCCATAGTCACACAGCCAGCAATGCTGGGGCCAGCGGTTTACTTTTTAAATGAATTTGGATCCAGGTGCACTTGCCTACAGCTTCCCTGGGGGGATCCAGATTTCCTTTAACAAGGGATCTTGCTGCTTTGTGAATGTACTGAAATCTAGACTGGGAGGGGCGAGGGAGGAGGTTCCCTCTTTCCTGTCCAAGTCAATCCGTCTGTCAGGGCGGGAGGTCTGATTACATTAATGATGATGATTGGTGGTAGCTGGGTGGCACAGTAGATAGAGTTCTGGGCCTCGAGTCAGCAAGAACTTCCTGCCAATCTGACCTCGGATACTTACTCTTGGTGTGATCCTAGGCTAGTCACTTAACCTCTGTTTGTCCCAGTTTCTTCAACTGTAAGAGGGGAATAATAATAGTGCCCATCTCTCAGCACTATGTAAATGCTATTTAATCGTGTACGGAATAACATAAAAACTTAGAGAAGGAAATAAATATTTAAATTTGAATGTAGTCTAGTCTAAGGACGACAGAATCATAAAGATTCGAGCTGGGATGCATCTTAGAGACCATCTCATCTCATTTTCCCACTTTAAAGAGGAGGAAACTGGAACCCAAATACGATGATTAATCAATGAATCAACATTTATTAAGTGCCTACTATGTGGCAAATGTTGTGCTAAATACTGGGGATATTAAAAAAAAAAAGAGGCAAAAGAAAGTCCATGCCATCAAGAAGCTTATAATCTAATGGATTTTCAGGTACAAATTTCCCTGAAATGGGTGGAAAATAAACAAGATCTTCTTCCTTTGTACATACAGGGAAACTGAGGCTGGAGGGAGGGGAGTGAGCTATCTGAGGGTTCTACGGTTCATTTCTATAAAGCAAAGATGAAACAGTATCTTCCTTTGCTCTTGATGGTGGACAACAATGCTACCTGCCCAGTCTTTTATTCATCCCAACCATTAGAAAATATGCAATTAGTTTCCAGCTACAAATGACAGTCCATGAATAGCAAGTTGCTAAGGATGATGAGCAGACAATGCAGCCTCAAGTAAAGCACACCTATTCCTCTCCTGGGCCATTCAAGCCTGAGTGCAGCTATATTTTCTTATGCATTATCTATTCATCTTTCTTTGTAATTTGCTATTCAGGAAACATCATTTTTCTGGGTAACTAATTACCTGTTTCTTCCCATTAAAATGCACAAACAAATTGGGACACAGAGAAAACCCTCAGAATGAGCGCTGGGGCTAATCTGGTCACTGCCTTCACTTTCTTATTCCAGTTTCAGCTTGGTGATTCTAAGCTAATTGCAGGCACCAAAATCCTGTTTCTGCTGAGAAAAGCCAAATCTGCTCCCTGAGAAGCTCACCTACTGTGGAGCCAATTTCTCATCTCCACCTGGCTCAGTTAGCATGGCAGGGAGGACAGGCTGTCTCCATCATTGTCTCCCAGGGTTATATGCACATGCACACACACATAGGCATGTATAGATGACCTATAAAGCTTGATGACGTATCCACTCCCTAGCTGCATTCACACACGTCACAACTGCATGTACACAAAGCTACTTTTGAACACTCTGCTGTACATCCCCCTACACACACTTTGTATACTCTAATACACACAGATACACAGTTAACTTACTGCCTATGTGACCATAAGCAGTCACTTCTTTTTTTTTTTTTGGAGGGAGGAAGGCAGGGCAATTAGGGTTAGTAACTTGCCCAAGGTCACACGCCTAGTGTTAAGTGTCTGAGGCTGGATTTGAACTCAGGTCCTCCTGACTCCAGTGTTGGTGCTCTATTCACTGTTCCATCTAGCTGCTCCAGCAGTCACTTCTTCTCTCTGGGCCTCAGTTTCCTCTTCTGTAAAATGAATGCATTTGACTAGCTCTAGAAACATGGTCTTTAAGGCCCCTCTCAGCCACAAGTCCCACAATACAACCTATATATATGATTTCATTACACATTCCTCTTTACTAGCCAGCTCTTCCCCAACCTCCCTGAACTCTTAACTGGTACAATTAAGGGTTTTCTCTATCCATTAATAGGCAGGAAGGTTGTCCTTTGTGTAGAACAGTCACCGAACGAGAAGAACTCTTTCTTGAGGAAAGAAACCCTAATGGAGCCCTAATGGAACTGACGCATCGATGATAACGGTGGGGACGCATGAAGTTAAATGAGCGCCCTGACTCATAGCAGACTCTCTGCCTCTCTGCGGAATGGTTTTAATTTATAGAGAAGTCTTGGCCTTTTTGCATTCTGGCCATCTGGCTGCCTTGTTCAGAATGCTCTCCTTCCTCCACTCTGCCTGAAAACCAATTCTCTTACTTCAAGACTCAGCTCAAGGTCCACCTTCTCCGGGAAGCCTTCCCTGATTGCCTACTCCCAGCTCAAAGTGTTCTTGCCCTTCTCAGCTTGGAGCACCACATAATTTTCTTCTCTGCCTCTATCACACTCCAATGTGAACATATCTCAAGGAAGGAAAGGAGGAAGGAAAAGAAACAAGCATTTATTAAGTGCCTACTATGTTCCAGGGACTGTCCTAAGTACCTTACCAACCTGATCTCCTTTGGTCCTCACAAAAGCCCTGTAAGTAGGTGCTATTAGGATTCCCATTTCACAGTTGAGGAAACTGAGGTAGACAGAGGTTAAGTGACTCGGTAAGAGTGAGACAGCTAGTAAGTGTCTGACTGGAGATCTGAACTCAGATCCTCCTGACTCCAGGCCCAGTGCTTAATCTAAAGTGACACCAGCTGCCTTATAGGATTATAGATTTAGATCTAGAAAGGATCATCCAAATTCCCTCCCTACCCCTATTTTTTCAGAAAAGGAAACTGAGGCAAATGTTAAATAACTTACTCAGAGTCATGTAACTGATAAGTATCTGAGGTAGGATTTGAACCTGGGTCTTTCTGATTCCAGGCCCAGTCCTCTATGTACCATACCATGCTACTTCATATCTATTCCCCCTTAGCAGATTTTAATTTTTTTAAGATTAGGGGCTATGTCTCTTCTCCTTGTATCCCAAATGCCTAGCCACTGCCCTGCATATAGTAAGCATATCTCAATTGCATCCATAGCATCATAGGCTGCAGAGTTGGGAAAGACCCTGGATCTAGTCCTAAGATCATAGATCTGGAGCTGGAAGGGATCCTGAAGGTCATCTAATCCAAAACCTGCATTTTATAAAGGAGGAAACCAAGTGCTCTGACTTGCCCAAGGTCTCATAGGTAGTAAGTGATAGAGGCAGGATTTGAATTTAGCTCCTCTGAAACCATGAACAGTCCTCTTTCCACTGTCCCACAAACTCCAGTGAGGGCCAGAGAGTACTGTGATTCAAACCCAGGTCTTCTGACTCTAAATCCCATGCTTTTTATACCATGCTAGGCTGCTTTCTGTGTAAGAATGTGCTATAAAAGGTGGAGCCAATGAAATTTTCCAGTTTCCTTACAGAGCAGCAAAATCTATACTTAATATCCCCATAAAGTGTTAAAGATCTCTTGGGAAGACACAACCAGTGGTAAACCTCCTGGAATTAATCCTGTATGTTTACAGGTCCATAGACAAGCGTGCCTATCCATATATACACAAAGAACCACCCTTCAATGAACACAGTATAAAATCTCTAGAATTACCCTTGTACATATATAGTGAAAAATCTATATGTATACAGCGGGGAAAAGCTTGAATAATCTGATCCAGATCTGCAGACAAGCATGTATATCCCTGTACATGCAAGTACATACAACACTTTGATGAAGCAGGCACAGATTGCTGTCTCTCCCACTGTGCAGGGTTCTGCTCTGGGCAACATTCTGCAATCTGAACACTCACCTCCGTGATTTGAGGGTTGGTGCACTTGACATTGTGACTGGACCAATCGAGCCAGGTTGGGTTGGAGCAATGCTGATGGAGGGTACATCTGCGTTCACCACTGCACCAGCCACACTCAAACTTCCGGTCAGCCTTGAGGCAGAGGCCACAGCTCTCTCGCTGGGCCGCACATTTGTAGAGGTGGACTGTGGAGAGATGTGGACAGTCATTCCCTGTGCTGATGGATGGAAAGTGAGAGTTCTCTTTCCCTAGTCTCTGTTCTCTCCTTATAAATTCATGATTCTCTGATATAAGCTGCTCCCATTTATAGATATGAGACATAGCAAGTTACTGGATTTGGAGGCAGTCAAGACTTGTGTTCAAATGCTTGTTGTATTGAAAATTCTGTCCCTGATGCTTTAAAGTTGTATTAACATGAGCAGATTGCTTAGTCTCTCTGAGCTTCAGTTTTCATCTGTGCAATGGGCTTAATAGCTGTAGCACTGACCTCATTAGACTGACGTGGGGATCAAGTAGAAAAAAATGCAAAGTACATTTGCAAACCTTAAAGTGTTAGATAATTATCTGTTATTAAATGCTATCAATCCTAGTTATCATGACTAATAGTTGTAATCAGAACCAGCTGGTATCTATATGTAATGTCTTTTCCAAGCTCAAAGTATTAGGGATTTTGTTTGCTGAATTTTTATATATATTCATTAGACATAAGGATGGACAAGACTGATTTTCTCTGTTTTACAGAACAGGAAAAGTGAGACCCAGAGGTTTACTGATGTCCAGAAACCCCACAGGATGCCAGTGCTGGGGTCAGAATCTGAACTTCAAAGTCTCAAATCAACAATGCTGTCTATATTCTGGGACACAGATAAGGAGTTGCAGTTTGCTTGACAGTTATGCTGGAGTTGCAAGGGACTGAGTGGAAAGCTGTGATGGGCCCTGAAAGACCAGTAAGAGCTGACAGTATAAGACCTGAAACAGCTTTGTTCATGTTTCTGAGTGACTTGGAAGGCATGACCCTATTTAGTACAATCTAGCTATTTAAAACTTTAGTAGGATGTATTTGGGAGTTTATAAATCCCTTGACATGAGAGCCACAATAGCTAGAAATTACCTGGCTAGGCCAAAGCAATCAAATTCATTTCGGCTCTTAACTTTCCGAGTAGGTTTTAAGTGGGGGTAGGTAGGGCTACTGTGTGAGCAAGCTGGGTTTTTACCCCTAGTGTCTAGCTAGTGGCTGGACCTCTGGCCAGTTGGGTTCAAATGTGTTTCTCTGTTGGCGTTTGATAACAATACCCTTAAAGGAAGAACCATATTTTCTAATCTTCCCAAGGTCTTCACTTGTAGCCCATCCCTCAGTTTTGGTTCTAAGGGAACCATTTAAAGGTGTGGTGTTACTCCTTGACTTTATTCCAAAAATTTCTTTACTATGTGCATATATATTAAATATGATATCTGTATATATATATATACATATGTATATCCACATACATATGTGTGTATATACACACACACACACACACACACACACACACACATAAAACAGGAGCCTCTAGTGATGGGGATAGAAAGGTACTAATCTTCCTTCAATGGAAGACAGTGTGGTATAATGGTTAGAGTGCTGGATCTAAAATCAATTCAATTAACATTTATTAAGTAGCTACTTTATATAATATCTATTTATTAAGTATCAATGTGTCAGACATTGTGCTAAGGGCAGGGGGCACAAATAAGAAAAAAATATATAGTCCCTGCCCTCAAGGAGCCTTATACTCTAATGGGGGGGGAAGACAAGTAACAAAAGGAAAAGGAAAATCAGGATGACCTGGGTATAGCTACTGCTTGTGATGATAGCTACATGATCAAGATCAATATCTCTGACCTTAGTTTCATCATCTGATGATAGGACCGCGGTACTTCCCTTGCAGGACTGTTTCAAGGTTTAGATGCGATAGTGTATGGTTTAAGTGCTTTGCAAATTTGAAAATGCTATATAAATGTCAATTATTATTATTTTGCAGCCTGAGCTGCAGGGATGTGACAGCTTGGATGGGGTGGTATTTCTTTAAGCTCCAGGTGCAAAATCAAGCTCTGGGAGTCAAGCCCAGAACATCTAGCAGGGGAAATCTCTCCTGTCTCTCAGCAGGGGGGAAATTTGGCCTGGAAACTGGGAACAGTAGGAAAGCTTTCTAGCTCAGTTTCGATATCCTGGTCATGAAGGATTTAAAGGAAGGGGAAGGGAAAGTCATTGAATTTTTGGGCTAGTGGGATATTGTCAGTCTTCTGCCTGATAGGCACATGACCCCTTAGAAGGGATGATGAGGTAGATACAGATGTAATTAATAATCACATGATAATATTTGTGAGGGAAGAAGCACTAGGGATCAGTCAGGTGTAGATGGCCATTCTCATCCTGTTGGGAATTTCATTCATAAGTGGCTAAACGTCTAAGTGATAGAAATCGGGCAGAGACAAGAAAATGCAGAAGTTGATAGCTAGAAGAAAGGCTATTACCACGTAGTGGCAAGGAGGAGACCAGGGATGATGGCTCCAGCTCCTCATCTGAATTAATGGAGGAAGTCATGTGGTTAAAGAGATCAGATCTAAATCCCAAGGGGTGTGTGTGTGTGTGTGTGTATGCGTGCACCCGCGTGCGTGTGTGCGTGCGCGCACACATCCTCATGCATTTAGATGTTTAAATTTGGGAACACTTGAATAACTATTGTATTATATATAATATATTGTGTATAATAATAATATATAATATATTGTATTAGCCTGAAATTTCCTTGACTTACTTTATACATTGTATTTTGTATGTACTTCAATGTGTATAGTTTGTTTCTTCTGAGAGAATATAAACTCCTTGAGGGCAGGCATTGCTTTGATTTTTACTTTGTATCCTCAGCACTTAAATGCTTGTCTGACACTGTTATTTGACTCTACTCTCATAATACTGGTTGTATTTGTAAAGAAAATCCTCCCTAAACTGTGTCTATTTCAGTTGTGAAGATACATTTCAGGGTCTGGAAAAAACATTTGGATATTGGAGTGAGGGGATCTGATTAAGTGGTATGGAGGCTCAAATTAGATTGATATTGGATCCTGGAAGGTGGCAGCAGCCTAGTGAAGAGTCTCCTTTGAGAATCAGCTTTTGTTAGTAAGTAGGGTACTAGACCGAGAGTCATGAAGACTTGTGTTCAAATTCTGCCTTAGACATTTGTTAATTGTGTAAATCATTCAACCTGGAAGCTCCAATTGTGCCTCAGTTTCCTATAAATGTATAAATGGAAGAGGCTGCGTTCATTGGCTTCCGAGATCCTCTTTGGCTTCTAAATCTATGATTCCTTTATGGGTCTGTGACCCCAGCACAGACATATATTCATCAGGGTCCCATTATAAGTCTAAGAACCTTTATTTAGTTACAAAGTTAGAGATTGGATGTTTATGTCATAGAGTGGGTCAAGGTTTTTGCTCCCTTTCTCTGCCCTTGTAGGTCCCATTGCGACCTTGGTCCTTGCCTCATTTGGACTCAGTTCCTGCTGATGGTTTGGGTTGGGGCTCAAGAACAAGGCTGGTGCTATTTGATAGGTAATGAGCTACATACTAGAAAAGTTGGGGTAACCTGGTTCCCAAATCCCCAGAGGGAATTTTCTCCCACCCCTATACCATCCTATTTTCCTAAATTTTCCTTCCCATGTACCTCAGGAGAATAGCTTTGAAAATCCTGTTTGTATAATGACCCTGGCCAAGTGGACAAGAGAACAAGTTTGGTGGAAAACAATGTCTCAATTTCCAAGGAAGCTGGCAGGGCTCTCCTGCCTGCTGTTCTAATAGATCTGATTCCATAGAACATTTCAAAGGCCCCATGACTCAAAGGATAACAAGGAGGAATCGGCAGGCCATGCAGGAAAGGCTCTGTTTCTAATAAAACATGGTTCCCCACATGGAACCTCTTTGATGGCCCCAAATTTTTCTTGTAGATCCACTGAACTGTTCCCCAAACAGGGGATGTATTCTTCATGGCATACTGGCTATCTGGTTCTTCTCCCTCCTACCTTGCCCTTCCCCAGGGTTGTTAAGACATCAAAATGCAACCAGAAAGTTGTCACTTACCTTTTAGGTTCTCTGGATTGTCAATGACGAAGTTGCCATTCCATACCACGGCAAAGTCCACGGCCAGATTGCTGATGTCCATCCCATCATACTGGTACTGCAGAGAATGAGAAACAGGCATGGCTTACCAAGATGTTGTCACATGCTCCCAACCTAAGGTCAGCCAGAGGTCCTGGTCCATCTGAGGAATAAGGTAAGCCCTATGCCAAGTGTGCTGGCATCTTGGAGAAATGGATACTACAATATGGAAGGCATGGAGCTCAGGGGAGAAACCCACAAATTTGCCCATTCTTGGATCAGCATAAATAAGAATGAGAGATTCCCAGGGGAGCCTCATCCCTGTCCAATTAATCACCATAGCTGTACTATGCCTCTGTAACTAATCAATCCACCTAAACAATCCCCCCAAATCCTTCCGTGGCTTCCCAGTACCATGTTCTTTAGCTTGGTAATCAAGGCTGGTCCCAATATGACCCCACCTAATCTTCCCAATTTTATTTCCTCAAATGAACTCTCCATTCTAGTTGGACTGATATACTCACTGTCCTTTGAACATGTCTTGTATGAACCCTGCCTCTTTTACTTTGCTCAAACTATTCCCCAGTTTTGGAATGTCTCCCTCTGTTCTACCTCCTGGGTGACTCAGATGCCTTCCTCTCCCATCTTCACATACTTAGTCCAACTCATTCAAATTTCAGCTAAAGTTACATTTCCCAGGCCACCCATCCTAAGCAATCTCTCTCTTCCTTGAACCTTGGAGCCACCCATTAACCAGAGTCCTCGTGTTGACAATGACCCTATGATATCCTGTGTTGTTTGGTATCTTTTCAAGTGCATCTATTTATCTCCCCAAGTAGACTGTAAAATAGGCCTTATGTGGAGCAGTCGATCAATAGATGATTACTGACTATGGGCTCTTGGGAATCCTTTACATTTTCTACATTATCTTTAGAGCAAGATAAAGGTTGTCCTGTACCTGAAACATGTATTTGTTAACTCAAGTGGATATGGGGAGCCTCTCTTCACCAAGTGAACTCTGACTGGGGAAGATGCAAACTAAAAACCTGTAACATTTGGGGGTGGGATAGGGTGGTTGGCCTCAATGACTGGACCTATTCTGTGGGAATCTATAGTACAGAGGACTTTTTGTTGTTCAGTAATTTTTCAGTCATGTCTGACTCTTTGTGACCCCATCGGGGGTTTTTTTGGCTGAGATACTGGAGGGATTTGCCATTTCTTTTTCCAGCTCATTTTACAGATGAGGAAACTGAGGCAAACAGGGTTATGTGACTTGCCCAGGGTCACACAGCTAGTGTCTGAGGCTGGAATTGAACTCAGAAAGAGGAGTCTTCAGCTCTGGTGCTCTATGCAGTATGGTGCCACCCTGCTGCTCCTAGCATAGAAGATTAGATCTCGGCTTATATCAATCACTCAATCAGTCTATAAGTAATTATTAAGCATCTGCTATGTGCCCAGCACTATTCTAGGCACGGGGGATACAAGTACAAAAAAAATGAAACAATTCCTAATAATAATTATAATAACAGCTAGAGCGTTTATAATACTTTAAGGCTTCAAAAGTATTTTACCCACATTATCTCATTTGATCCTTGAAAGAATCCAGCAAGGTAGGTACTATTATGCTTCTCATTTTACAAATAAGGAAGCTGAAGTTGTTAGAGGTCAAGTGACTTGCCTAGGACCACACAGCTAGTCTGAGGCAGGATTTAAATTCAGAGTTTCCCAATTTTCAGGTTCGGCTTTACCCATCAGGCTACCCAGCTGCCTCCCTACTTGCAGGAGGGGTGGGTGGGAAGGGGCTACATTCTACTGGGGAAGATAACAAGGACACATATAAATACATACATTAACATAAAATGAATAAATATCCATATCTAAAAAGTGGTTCAATACATGATGGTTTGGGAGAGAGACCACAGGCAGCTGGAGGGAAGCATATACATATGTATATCTCATAATCTGGTGGCCTTCCCTGGTTGCCCAGTTCCCGGGGTTCTCTTCCTCCTCAAATGATCCTCTCCATATTATCTGCATGCATATTGTACCCCTCAAGTAAAAGGTTCATACAGAGAAGGATTTTTTTTTCCCCTCAATGTCTGGCACAAAACCTTCCACATAGTAGGTATTTAATAAATTGATCAATGGATTGACTACACCCCACAGCTGGCCTCTCCTCCTCTCCCTTGGGCCCTTGTTGCCTATTCTTTCCTCCCTGGCCCCGCCAATAGTCCCTTCAGGACAAAGCATAAGATCTGTCCAATCCCCAAATATTGAGATGTGGTCTACAGACAAATCTTCTACTGCCGGTGTAATAAGGACCTTATGATTCTCCCTTCACTTGAAAAAAAATAGCTTTATGCTTTGGATTAGATATAAAAATAATATATATGTAATATATAAAAATATAAGTCCATATCTGGTTGGGATGCCAGAGAGGTACAGTGGAAAGGGAGCTGGCTTTGGAGTCAGAAGATCTGGGTTTGAATCTTGACTTTGTCTCTTATTACCTGTGTGGCCATTGACAAGTCACCTAAGGTCTTTAGCCCTCAGTTTCTTCATCTGTAAAATGACAGTCTTTAAAGGTCTTTCTTACTCTTAAATCTTTGATTCCACGATCCCTCTGCAGGGTTCCTGATGACGAACTCCAGGAATCTCCGATCCTAGAGGCTGCCCTGGGCTCCTGGCACCTATCTATTGAATGTGTCACTGTTGGGATCTTGCCCAACCAAACCCCCACCCCCTCTTCTCCCTTTGTTGTTCTGAGCGCCTTTCCCATCCCTCCTTCCCTTGTGCCTGGAGGCTTTCCACCGATTACAAATTCTATCAAGCACCGGTGACCTGGGAATCTGACAGCTCCCAGATAAGAGGCCTGAGATTTTCTTTATCTCTCCCAGGCGAATTAGCTTCCCTCAACACCTCTGTCACTTCACCCCCACAACACACACATCTCCGAGCTGACCCCCCACCGTCAGAGACAGTGACTTGGCAGATAAAAAGATCTTCTCTGGGCTAGTATTATAATTAAACACCTCCCAGCTCTCTGTCTGGCATTCAGGATTAGTTTAACCCTCGCTGCTCAGGAAATGCATTATTTTCCCCCCCCACTTCCTCTGGTTTTTCCCTCCTCTTCTTCCCTCTTTCCTTTCCCAAGATTTGATGGAAACTGAGATCTATGCTGGCTTTGGGTCTTTGGACTTTGAGGTGAAGATGGTATTAATGTCAAGATTATATGGAAGGAAGTGAATGATGCTTCAAGAAAGCCAACCCAACTCATCTCCTCAAGCCCCATATGACCCAGTCTTAATACTGAAACTATATTTGTCCTATTGACGTAGTTTAAAAAATGCCATGTCGTAGGTCCATGACTATTCAATGTAACTTCTCCTCTGTTCCTTGGATTATTGGATGAGCAAATGGAAAAGACAGAAGGTCACTGGGGGCCTTTCTTACTGAGCTGTTCTGGCACTGGACACTGGAGCTGTTGAAGCGAAGGGCGGGAACACGGTAGATGATTCCCTGGATATTGAGGACACACTCGTAGCCCCGCTGGCCAGACTGTGGTTGAGGCAGATTTCGGGCCTTCAGAGCAATTGGCTTCACCTCCCCCACTGGGATGAGGATCTCCTCTGTGGGCACCAGCTGGGGGCAATCCTGGAGGGAGAAAACAGACATAGTTAATCTCTTCCATTTGCATCATCCTACATATGGCTGGGGACCCCAGACTCAGCTCAGTTCTTAAAAGGGCCAACGAGCCATTGGTGCATTGAGGCTTCACGTGTTTAGATTACCCCTTTTTAGATGATTACTATACTTTGCTGTCTTTGCTTCCTTCCAGTAGGTCACTTAAAGACAAATTGGTACAGTGGAAAGAACACTGGAGCTGGGCTCTAATCCTGACTCTGTCACTGGTTACATGTGAAATCTTGGGCAGCTCATTTAGCAAGATCGAGCCTTGCTAGTGTGTGTGTGTGTGTGTGTGTGTGTGTGTGTGTGTGTGTGTGTGTGTGTCTGTGTGTGTCTGTGTCTGTGTCTGTGTGTGTCTGTGTGTCTGTGTGTGTCTGTGTGTGTCTGTGTAGGGGGTGGGGAATAGCACAAAGTGGGGTAGGGCAGAAAGAGAATCAACTCTAAAACAGAAAAGGATGAGAGTTGACTTGGCCCAGAGGGGCAGGTGGGAGTAGTATGGTGAAGGTAGCATGATGGAGACAGCTTAAACCAGGCCCAGAGGCTAGAAAGAGGGGAGTAGGGATAGTTATCCCAGCAAGCTATGATGATGATCTGAGGACAAATAGGGGTATTTTAGGATAAGATACACATGTTGAGGAACTTATATGCTAAGAAAGGAAATGGACCTATGATTTCACTGGAATAGGGCAGTGGTTCTCAAACCATCTGGTCTCAGACTCTCATTATGGTCTTAAAAATTATTGAGGACCCCAAAGAGTTTTGTGGGTTATATCTATTGATACCTGCCATATTAGAAATTAAGAAGTCTTTGTATAACCATGAAAATAGTTTTGACCTTAGGGATTCCCTGGAAGGCTCTCTGGTCAAAGTATCACATTTTGAGAACCACTGGTACAGAGAATTCCTGGATGACGACACTCCCTCTTCCAATGTAGGTCAGCCCTAGAGAGTTGCCTGGAGGAGCTGCATCAACCTCAAATAGAAATAGGGGTCTTTGAGCAATACATAAGGATCCCTGTGTACTTCCATGTTGATTTAGAAAATCACATGATAACACTATGTATGTTTATTTATTTTAAAATTACATTTCAATCTGGTTCTGGTCAAACTCCACAGTGTTGTGGGTCTCAAGCAGGTTGCGGGTCATTTAATTGACACCTTTGGCCCAGGATACTAAGAAATAAGTGACTTGGCCAGAGCCATACAGCCAATGTATGTCAGAGGCATGATTAGATGCCATACATTTCTTCTGGGCATCAAGGCCAGCTCTCTGGCTACTACACCAGGCTGCCTCTCTGCTGATGAAACTCTATTAAAAGTCACCATCTGTATCTGAGGACCATAGATTTAGAGATGATATCATCCGGTCTTGGGCTTCTTAAACTTTTTCCATTTGCGATCCCTTTTCTTGTTTTAGCAGTGTTCGCTGGCATTGTGTGGCCTGACATACAGTGCAAAGCACGCATGCTTTGTGTTTAGAACCAAGGCTGTGGGGAAGTTGTGCCATGGAACATGGCCAAGCACTGCCAGAAACACCTCGGATTCATTATGCATCTGAGTTTTAATTAATTTTTGGTTGTTGCATGTTCAGAAACCTTTTACTATTACCATATTGTTCATGACCCCATATAGGGTCACTACTCACAATTTAAGAGGTGCTGATCTAATATACGAACCCCTTAATTTTATAGCAAGGACCTGCCCTGAGTCATAGCAGTAATAAGCTCCAGAGCCAGGGTTAGAACTCAGGACTTTAGCCTCCAAATCCAGCTCTCTTTTTTTTTTTTTACTGCTCCATCTTTTGTGAATGAATGGAAGGAGTGATGGATGGGGAAGCAGAGGTTCTGGGTTCAAATCCTTACTCTGTCTACTTAATATCCATCTGTGTGACTTTGGAAAAAGCATCCTGAATCTGGGGTTTGGTACCTCCAGTTATAAAATAAAAGGTAACATGATCTTTAGGGATCTTTCTAGTTCGCTGGGCCTACACATCAAATGAGATAATAATTACAAAAGGCTTAGCACAATTCCTGGCACACAGTAAGAGCTTCATAAATGCATGTTTCTTTCTCCATCCCTGTTGAGCAAGGATTAGCAGCAGTCATTAAGAGACAGCTGTGGGTCATCTGTCCTCAGAATATTGAGATGTGGGTCAGTAGAGAATTACTGAGTAGGGTAGAAGAGGAACAACTTTTGGGGGAGTGAGAACTAGCCCCCTTCTTGCTGAGGCATACTTTATCTCAGGCTGTCCTAGGAGAAATATGTGGCTTCAATGTGACATGTGAGTCAGCAACGTTTGAGTTTGAGTCCCATCATGGACATATACTTGACTATGTGACCCTAGGCAAGCCTCTCAATGCTCTAGATAACTCTTATGCTGCACAACAGAGGCTGATCTGCACTGGTAGAGGGAGTTTCCTTACTGGGAGTTTCCTGGTCATTGATATGCAACACAGGACAAAAAAAAAAATTTAAATGTGGGGAGGTAGAAGGAAAAATGAATTCTCTGTCTCAACTCCCAGGGGCTTTGATATTGTCATCACAGGCATGTGTGTGTGTGTATCTGTGTGTCTGTGCGTCTGTGTGTAGGAGGGGTGATGACAATTCACAATGTAGGAAATAAACTGAAGGCCTGGATTTTATCTCCTGAGACAGAGGACCCTCAAGTCCCTCTGCCCCCTCCCGCCATCTGGAGGCTCTCTCTTCTTTCTCCCTTTGCCCCATTTCTGCCAGCTGACCCCCTCATGCTCCTCTCTGCCAAAGGCATCATGTTATCAGTAGCTTCAGCTTTCCAGCTCCGGCTGAGCCTGGCTTTCCAGGAGGTGGATTGAGCCCTCCCAGCAATGCTCTAAACACTTGCTCAGGCTTTTTATCTTGTTTAATTACCAGGCCCTGCGTGAATGCCATGTTGCTTTGGAAAACAAAAAAAGAAATAGAATAAAATGTTATTTGGGGGAGGAGGGGCCGAGGGAGAAGACAGGGAGAGACATTTATTCATGCTTGTTGGGTTTGCTCTACCTCCTTTCAAGTCATCTGCAGGTACAGGAGAAAGAGTACCAGGCGGAGCCAGGAGACTGAGATTGGAACCCTAGAGCTGCCATTTTTTTAAAAAGCTTAGCGGCTGTGGGGAAGTCAACTAGCTTCATTGACCCTGTTTGCCTCAGTTTACTCAACTGTAAAATGAACCAGAGAAGGAAATGGCAACACTCCAGTATCTGTGCCAAGAAAACCCCCGATGGGGTCATAAAGAGTCGGACAAGACTGAACAACAACAAGAGTCACTTGACTTCTCAGGGACTGAATTACAGAACAATCAATGGTTTGCATTCCTAGAGGGAAATTTCTTTTTACTTTTCTTAAAAACAACAAAAACCAGTTGCTCCCAAAGCCCCACAATTGTATCTCAGGCCCCAAAGCTCCATGGTTTTAGAATAACTGAATGATTCTTCCATCATTCATTCCATCATGTAAGAAAGACAGGCAGCATGGTGGAGGGGAAAGAAAGTGGGTTCTAGTCACAGCTCTGTCATTAACTGCTAAGTTATTTCTCCTTTCTGGGTCTCACTCTTCTCATCTGTAAAATGGGAGGGGTGTGTGTGTGTGTGTGTGTGTGTGTGTGTGTGTGTGTGTGTGTGTGTATGTGTGTAAGTGATGGGGAGGCAGGCTAAATCAGATGGCCTTTGAAGATTCCTTCTGACTTTCACTGGCTTTCCTCTACTCCTGGAATTCCCTCCCTCCTCATTTCTATCTCCTGGCTTCTCTGGCTTCCTTCAAGTCCCAGCCAAAATCCCACCTTCTCTGAGATGCTTTTCTGGATCTCTCTAAATGCTAGTGCCTTCCTGTGATTAGCTCCAACCGAGCTTGTTCATATCTTTTTGTGTGTTGTCTCTTACCGTGGGTCTTGAGGGAAGGGACTGATTTCTACTTTTTCATATGTCCAGTGCTCAGCACAGTGCTTGGCATGTAGTAGGTGCTTCATAAATGCTTGTTGACTTGACTGGGGCCCCAAGCATGTCTCTTTAGAAGGCAGCTAAGCAGCACAGTGGATAGAGTACCAGGCCTGTAGTCAGGAAGACTCAAGTTTGAAGCCTTCCTTACTAGCTGTGTGACCCTGGGCAAGTCATTTAACCTCTCTCTACCTATTTCCTCATCTGTAAAATGGGGATAATAACCACCCTCCCAGGGTTGCTGTTAGGTGAAGTTCTTAGCACATAGTTGGTACCTAATAAATGCATATTCCCTTCCCTGCTCTTCACTGTGAGAACCAAGAGGGCTGTTCTAGTGATTGTATCAGCAAGGGAACTGTCAGGGAATCTCAGAGAGAGAAATTGAGGCAGACAGGGTTAAGTGACCTGCCCAGGGTCACACAGCTAGTAAGCCTCTGATGCTGGATTTGAACTCAGGTCTTCTTGACTCTTGACCCAGTGCTCTAACCACTGTACCATCTAGCCCCTATAGCCATCAGGCAGCACGGGCCCGCACTGTGTAGTGGAAAGAGCATTGGATTTAGAGTAGAATCACCTGAGTCTGAATCCTGCCACTTACCACTTGTGTGACCTCTCTGGGACCCAGTTTCTTCATCTGTAAACTGAAAGGGGTAGAGAAATGATTTCTAAGATTCCCCCTTCCAGGTCTATATGTAGAAGCAAGGAGCACAACTCATACAATATTCCTGCTTTTACCATATCTGCTCATGCATAAGCACATACCCACCCATGCATACAAACACTGATGCCTTGTTAGGGACAGGAAAGAAAATCATTACATTGGGTGATGCAGAATGCAGTGTTACTGGGAATGCCTGCTCTCATGAGGGATCTTCACAGCCTACTAGGGTTGGGAGACACCATCTGAGGTCATCTTATATCTCCCTCCACCCTTCCTGCCCCTCCTCTTTTAGACAGACTTGTCTAACTAGGCCCGGGCCCTGCCTCCTCCCTAACTCCCCTTCTCTCTTGGTAATCATAATGAGAAGCATGTTAAGGATATCCCAGAGGACTCTAGGGAAGGTGATAGCCCCAAAGACAGATGCCCAGGAGCCCAGGGAGCGATAGTCCCTGTGGCTCAGCTCCGATCAGCAACACTTCATCAGCTCCCAGAACAGGGGACACTCCAGTGTGTTGAATCAACTTCTATGTGGAAATGGCATTATCTTCACCCACCGGACTTCAAAGGGGGAGCGAAGCCGGCATCCTGGGAAGCTAATCGGATTTATTTAGTTCTATCTCTCTCCTGAGACAGAGCGTAAAGAAGATATTTATGTATCTACATCATGCTAGGCCTGGTTTAGCCATGGAGGGAGATGAGCTTTTAAAGTTAAAAGCTGTTTGCACACCCACAACCCTGACGCCTTAATGCTGTGTCATAGGCTGGACCTAGCATGAGCAAGGAGAGGCAAGAATTCCTTCCAGGGTCTCACCTCCAGGGCTGCTGAGCATGCATCTGGGAGAGGGATAGTCCTAGGCACAGCCTCAAAGGAAGGCCAAATTCTTTTAAAGAGACTGGTACATTTCCTCATTTTTTTTTTGGTGGGGCAAGGGAGGGTGAATAATAGTGCTTTAAGGTTTGCTCAAGGTAGCTAGGGGGTGAAGTGGATAGAGAGCCAGGCCTAGAGTCAGGAAGACTCCTCTTCCTGAGTTCAAATCTGGCCTCAGACACTTCCTTACCAGTGTGACCTTGGGCAAGTCACTTAACCCTGTTTGCCTCAGTTTCTTCATCTGTAAATGAGCTGAAGAAGGAAATGGCAAACCACCTTAGTATCTCTGCAAAGAAAACCCCAAATGGGGGCATGAACAATCTGTTACGACTGAGCAATATTTCAGTCAAGGATCGAAAAGGTCTTTATGTCATCCCAACTGATTTTCACAACAACCTGGTGCTATTATCAGCACCATTTTACAGACGAGGAAACAGAGCTGAAAAGGATTTTGGAAGTTTTGAGTTTGACCTCCTCGAGTTATAGACTGAGGAATGAGAGGCACAGAGTTTCATGGAAATAGACCTGACCTCCCTCATGCATTTACATGAGATTTCTCCCATTCAGCTTCAGACAGAGCCCAGAGCTGGAGGCCCAAGCTGATTCCCCCTCCCTAGGATCAAGGGAATCCTGAGAAAGCTCTAGGGATGGACTGGGATGCTTTCTGCCTTGTTGGAATTCCTCTCCTACACTCTCCTTCCCTGCCCTCCCATGCTCAGCATCTGCTTCCAGGGGAACCTTCTTCGTAACTTTCATCATAGACACTGACCTGCAGGCATTGAAAGCATGACTTACCCAGGGTCACATAGCCACTGTGTGCCAGAAGCAGGGCTCCAAACCCTGGTGTTCCCAGCTCTGAGGCCAGACCCATATCCTCTTCCACTGCCTACCTCTCATCTTACATGTAGTAAGCATTTAATGAACATATGTTGAATTAGACTAGATTGTATTGCGTCAAACTGGATAAATAGGTATTAATGAAATCTGGTTTGATGATTCTGACTTCTAAGCCCTCTGATTAGACACAGACACACAGACACACACACAGACACACAGACACCCCCCCCGCCCCACGCACAATGGAAACTGAAATCTCATAGTGTCAGAAAGGAATTTCCTCAAACCCAACCACAGGATGGGTAGAGGTCCCCTTGAAGTAGGGGATGCCCCCCCAGGGCATATCCTCCCTTGCTGTGCCCCAGCCTCTCTGGGCTGCTGTTCCCAAACAGAAGGGCTCTGGTCGAGAGTACCAGGCCCCAGCAGTTGGGGTTGACAGCGATAGGAAGTGTGACGAGCTGTTGCCTAGGGTTAAAGCAGTGTTTTTTAGGAAGTGGCTCCTAACAACCTCCCTGACAACCTGTAGCAAAGTTAGGAGCTGGGCTTTCTGTTTCTCTCATTCCCCTTAAGAGAGGAAATCCCTGGAGAAGGACCTAGTCAGTAAGTATTAGCCGGTATAAAACCAGCTGAGTGTCTCCCCCTCCCACTTCCCTTTCACAGGCTTAGGGGAAAGGCAGAGACTGAGTGGACAGTAGACTCTTAGCCACCCAACCCTGGGGGAGCAGAGAGAATGCTCAGTATGGGAGGGGAGGAAGGGGAGTGATTCCACGGAGGTAGGAAGCATCCCAATCTGTCCCCAGGGCTTTCTCAGGATTCCCTTGATCCTAGGGAGGGAAGTCACACAGCATCTTGGGGTTCCAGCTCTGGGGCCTGTCTGAGGGTGAGAGGGAGAGATTTCATGTAAACTGCACAAGGGAGGTCGGGCCTGTTTCCAATTAGCTTCTTTGTGCCTGAGCTCTGCCGGTCTCCACACCCGGGCTGTGAGTTTATTTGTCTGGCTTTGTGTTACAGCTTTGTGTTACACTCATCCCAGCATCTCCCCAGCTGCAGGTCATTTTCAAGTTTGGCCTCAGGTTTCAACTTTTACTGAGTGGGGGGGAGCTCCCCTGGAGAAAGAGAAACAGCTGCCCTTTCTTGTCTACATCAGCATTTCTTTGGCCTCCCCCACTCTTTCCTGGCCCCATCTTTCAAAAGAAACTCAAGACTCATATGCTGGTCCCCAGGAGTCAGTGCCCAGCCTCCAGGCCCAACCATGAACTGAGCTCACCTGTCCTCCCATTCCCCTGGCTACAGCTGTCTCCTCCTTACCTCGGCTCCTTGCCTCATCCACCTTCACTCAGACATCTTTTTGTGGATTCCAAGAATCTGGGCCTTCAATCTCCATTTTCCTCCCTCTCTGGCAGCTTGAGCTAATGGGTCTCCCTGGTCTACTGTTTCACTGGGAAACCTCCCTCCCTACTGAAGGTGCAGAAGCCAGCTCCTGCCTGGAAGCTAATTCACAGAACTGCAGGGCTGGAAGAAATGCTCAGTAATTGTCTAGGGCAGAAGCTTGGCATTGGGGAAAGAATGCAGGAATTGGTGTCACAAGGGGTGGGTTCAAGTCTCAGCTCTACTTTTTTTTTTTTTTTGCTTTTTGGAGGGGAGAAGGCAGGGCAATTGGGGTTAAGTGACTTGCTCAAGGTCACACGGCTAGTAAGTGGTCAGTGTCTGAGGCTGGATTTGAACTCAGGTCCTCCTGACTCCAGGACCAGTGCTCTATTCACTGCGCCCCCTCACCACCCCACAGCTCTCTACTCTTTACTAACTGTTTTTCCTTGGAAAAGGCTATTTGTTCCTCTGAGCCTTGCTTTCCTCTGTAAACATGACAGGGTGGGGTTAGAGATCTCTAAGCCTTGTTTTACTGTTAACATTTTGTGATTCAACCTGTGTGACCACGAACAAATTACCTCATTGCTCCTGTCCTCTGTCCTCGCCCATGAAGCGCAGGAGTTAGATGAGGCGGCCTCTGAGGCTCCTTCCAGCTTCCCGAGCGAGGGTGGCAGAGCCTCGATCTCGGGCCGGCATCCCACCAGAAACGCCCTGACTCCTTTTGCCTTCTTTACATCCTCGACACTCAGCAGGTGTTTAATAAATGTTTGTTGGTTGACTTACTGAGCCCAGACTGAAAAGGGGAGTCTTTTATGAGACCCAGAGCTGGCGGGGACGGATCTGTCGGCTAACAGACTTGGAAACTGGGGACCATGGAAGGTGACGCGGGTAAGGAGCAGTCACGGTCCAAACTCTGCCCTTCTCTCTTCTCTCTCTCCCCGCTCCCTCTCATTCTCTCTCTCTCCCCTTCTTCCTCTCATTCTCTCTCTCTTCTTTCTCTCCCCTTCCTCTCATTCTCTCTCTCTCCCCTTCCTCTCTTCTCTCTCTCCCCACTCCCTCTCATTCTCTCTCCCCGCTCCCTCTCATTCTCTCTCTCTCCCTGCACCCTCTCATTCTCTCTCTCTCTCCCCTCCTTCCTCTCAAACTCTCTCTCTCCCC
>CM053584.1:87838681-87893728 GCA_028627135.1 Pseudochirops cupreus
CCTCTCATTCTCTCTCTCCCCTTCTTCCTCTCATTCTCTCTCTCTTCTCTCTTCTCTCTCTGTCTCTGTCTCTCTCTCCTAGTTATTTTCTTATTTGTTATCCCATTAAAATGTGAGCTCCTTGAAGGCAGGGATGGTTTGTCTTTTCCTTGTAAGCCTGATGCTTAGTGTCATGTTTGGCACAGTCCTAAGTGCTTAATCAGTTCTTACTGCCTGACTCTTTGTGATGACAGACCATTACCCTTTCTCTCTCTCTCTCTCAATGATGGCAACCCCATTTACCAGCCTGTAAGTGATGAATGTAAAAATGTAAGGTGCTAAGAACTGATGGAGCCCAGAAGCAAAGAAAATGAGGGAATTCAGACTTTGCTCCCCAGGCTCCTGTGTCCCCCCACTCCTGAGAGCCACCAATACTCATAACCAATGCATTACACATCCTGCACCATTTTCCAGCTAAGGCCAAAATGCATGCATGCATACTATCAGTCTCCCCTAACTATCTTCTACAACTCCCAAACCCTTGAAACCCCAGCCAAGCAGCCACCAGCAGGGGTCTTGTTCAGGTACAGTGATCTAATCCAAACGAATAGACCTCTCTCCATTCATGTTATTTTTCCTCAAAGACAGAATTAAAGGGACAAAAGCATTTAGACATTCACACACATCGGTCTGGATAAGACATCTGTGGTCTTTGAAACTCAAATCCTGCTGTTCTGGAGTGTAAAACACATTAGAAACAAAAAAGGAAACAGACTCAGCAAGTCATACTATCCTCAGGCTCTTGAAATAGGCCCAGCAAGCCAGCTTCAATCAATATTCATTGACCTGAAATATTTATTGGGAAGATAAGCAACTTGGCATTTCACCGTGTTGATAACAAAGACAGGTCAGGCACCATGGATGGGATGTTTACTAGATAACAAAATGACACTTTAAGCCATACATGGCACTCTCCCCTGGCTATAATTCATTCTCTCCTTCCCTCCAACAGTCCACTACCTGTGTATGTATTAGAATATTTGTGGCTGTTCCATCATGTCTGACTTTTTGTGATCCCATTTGGGGTATCCTTGGAAAAGATACTAAAGTGATTTGCCATTTCCTTATCCAGTTCATTTTTACAGATGAGGAAACTGAGGCAAACAGGGTTAAATGACTTGCCCAGTGTCACACAGCTAGAAAGTGTCTGAGGTTGAATTTGAACTCAGATCTTCCCAAATCCAGGCCAGTGCTCTATCAACAAGATCAATACCTGCCTGTATTAGGGTATATAATATTCCAATGTATTAGAATAAAAAAAACAACCAGTCTTTTATGAGTGGAAAGGACCTTGATATGAAAGATTGACAAAGAGAAAGGAGACGTTTTCTATTGAACTAGAGCTTATGTTTTGCAAGTTTTAAAGTGACTTTTCTCCTCAAAGAACTCCATCAATGAAGGCCATTGTTTGATGTTCCAGTACAGGGTATCTGATTGGATGTTCCTATATATCTTCTCCAAATCTTTGCTTTTGACTCCTCGGATATTTGGATGGCCAGTGCTCTAAGGGATAGAGTTAATGGTCCCAGCTGAGAACTGCAACACATATTTACATTGCAAGGATAATTTTCTCCTCCTTTTGGAGTTTCTTGGGTGGATATTGGAACCTAATTCACCTGTATGCTTTAAAGAAAGACACCAGAGAGAGCCCTAAGGCAGGGAGATGGCATGAAGGAGCCTACAACTTACCATATGAGAATGGGCAAGGCCACTCAGACTCAGCAAGCATTCTATAAAGCTGAGCATGTGCTAGAGTTAGCTCAAACTGGCTTGTGAAAGTTAATTGTTAAATTTCAAAGGGCCAACTTACACTTTGGAAAGTGGCAAACTATAAATCAGGGCTTCATTTATTTATCTATCTATTTATTTAAGTGATGGAGAAAAGGCTAATGATGCAAATTAAATTTAAGAGTGTGTCATGCACACTGCTCTCTCCACCCACTCCAGTGAGCTGGTTATTAAACATTTACCAACACAATCCTACATAAAGCCCATGTTTAATTTTGGCCCACCTTACCTCAGAAATATTGATACGGCCTTCTTGGAAGGAACATGTGGTGGGGTCATGGGTGCAGAGGTTTCGATATTTGCACCAATGGCAGCGGAAGGCACTGTTGACACAGGACAGGCACCTACATGGAGGGAGGAAAGGAAAGACAGAAGAAGTTGAGAATTGGTTCACACTTATCAGTTATTCCAGTGACACTGAGAGGCGAGAGTCACATACTTTATTTCCCACCCTTTAAAAGGATAATAGGGACAGCTCATAGCAATGAGAACCATTTGTTTTCCATCCAAAGCTCTTATAATAAGATCCTGTCACTAGTGAGTGAATGAAGCCAGAGAAAAGCAAGGTGATTCATTCATTCACCAGCCTTAGGAAGGTAGTTTTAATATTGAATAGAATAGCAGATGCGGGGGCAGAGGAGAGAGGAAAAGGACTTGGAAGGAGCTTGGAATAGTGGAAAGGAGCCTTGACTGGTCAGAAGACCTGCCTTTTCTGCTCTTATTGATTTACTCAGGCAGCCAGATGTCATGATGGATAGAATGCTGGACTTGGAATCAGGAAGCCCAGAGTTCAAATCCCATCTCAGGAAATTACTAGCTGTGTGACCCTGGGCAAGTCACTTCTGTTTGCCTCAGTTTCCTTATCTCTAAATTGTAGATAATACTGGCACCTTCTTCCAGGGGCTGTAAGGATCAAGTAAGATAACATATGTAAAGTGCTTTTCAAGCCTTAAAGTACCGCATAAGGGCTAGCTATTATAACATTTCTGAGCCCCAATTTCCTTATCTATAAAATGGAGATAATAAATTGATCTTATAAGGAGAGGCTCAAATAAGATTGCATCTGCAAAAACACTTTAAAAAACAATAAAATGTAATATAAAATAGAAGATATTATTCTCAAGAGCTAAAGACTTTTTCTTATTAATTTTTTTGGGGGTGGTGATTATCTCATAAAATTGGGGGCGTTTGAATGTGGGAAGGAGAAGGTAGTGGATTAGCTGAACCCTCTTGCTCTTCCTCCAGAATCCAAGACCCAAGCAAATACAATGAAATTGTGTCATGTAGCCCTTAGGACAGTATAAACAGAATTGAGTGTGACACATGGGCTTCCTTGACAGACAACAGACAAACCTTTGCTGCTCTTTTGGTTTTTCTCAGAGATGGCACGTGTCAGTGTGCGTAAGGGGGAGAGACTGGCCCACTGATAAAACGATGCTGGTTTTAGGGGATGGAGCAGGTCACACACCTCCTTTAATTGCTTTCTGCTCTAAACTAGTTAGGAGAGAGTGAAAAACAGAAGCTTTGCCATTGATGAGACATTGAGAGATAGCGTAGTGTAGTGAGGGCAGTTAGGTGAGTGTAGAACCCTGGACTACGAGTTAGGAAGATCTGGGTTTGAATACTGTTCCAGACACCTATACTACACCAAATTACTGAATCTCTCTGGGCCTCAGTTTTCTCATGTGTGAAATAAGGGACTGTAATAAATGGTTTTAGCTCTGAATCTATGATCCTCTCCTAGGACCACCTCAGTGGTCTTGGTCGAATTACTTAACATCCGTGGCTGGGTCTGAGCTTCTTCACAAAAAAAAAAAAAAGGAATTTGATTAAGATTCCTTCCCCTCTAAGAATATGACCATTGGACTCCAAATCCAGAGATGTCAATTTATATTTTTGCTTTTTATTTGTAAATGAACCTAAGAAAACAAAATCTTGAGTGAGTGTAGAGATGGAATCAGAAAGAAAGGAGTTGCTGGAAACCAGCATTAGATTTCTGTTTATAGTTAGCCTTTATATAGCATTTTAAGA
This sequence comes from Pseudochirops cupreus, assembly GCA_028627135.1. Taxonomy (NCBI): domain Eukaryota; kingdom Metazoa; phylum Chordata; class Mammalia; order Diprotodontia; family Pseudocheiridae; genus Pseudochirops; species Pseudochirops cupreus. The sequence continues at coordinate 87,842,540 of CM053584.1, forward strand.
TCTGTTAAGCACTTTACAAATATTTTCTCCTTTTTCTTCACAACAATCCTGGGAGGTAGGCACTATTATTATTTGCATTTTACAGATTAGGAAATTGAGGCACAGAGAGGTAAGTGACTTGCCCAGAGTAACACAGCTAGAAAGGGTCTGAGGCTGAATTTGAACTCAGGTGCTCCTGACTCAAGTCTAGCACTCTATCCATTGCACCACCTAGCTGCCTATAAGCAATATATACGGAGGCAGGACCTGAACCCAGGTCTTCCTGGCTATGAGGCCAGCTCTCAAGAAAGTGGAGGAAATTTTGGGTTTCAAAGTAGGATTTGATGATTGGGGGAGTTCCAAAAGTGGTGATGCAGAAAGCCCTGAGAGCAAAAGGTAAGGTCCCCGAGGCTGCTAGAAGGTGACTCAAGTCAATGAGGCTTAAGGTTTAGGACTGGCTTCTTGTCACAGAGCTGGGTATACTATCTACTGCCACCTTGTGGGGCTTGTGTTACTGTCAGGAGTCAGCAGCAGGGTGACACTGGCCATGCCCCCCTGTATCAGCCATGAATACTCTAGGGAAGCTTCTTCAACTCAGTTTCCCCATAATGCCCAAACCTACCTACTTTTTGCCTCTGACCCTCCACCCCTTATGTCAGACTCATGACCCACCGGTATATGAGAGCCCAAAACCCAAGTGTTGCCTAAACCAGATTAAAATGTAATTAGGAAATGTTTAACAAAGCAAAAAAAAAATGCAATGAAACAAAGATAACGTTAATTTGTGGTTTTCTAAGTCAATATGAATGCTTGTTTCTATCTGAGTTTGGGATCACTGCTTAAGTGATTGGTCTGAGAGTTTCTGTCTATAGCAAGCACTCAGAGAGGGATCCTCCAACAACAAAATAACATAAGGGTTATTTAATGAACACACAGAAGCCATTCATTCAGCTTCTTTCAGGTCCACTTTTGGATCTGATTGGGCTCTGTGGACCAATGTCTTTTAGTCTCATGGGCATGCACTCATAGCACATTATCAGACTCAGTAGGATCTGGTTTTTAGGAAGCTCTATCATGGAATGTAGAAAAATATTGGAAAGAACACCAGGGCTCTCAGCCCCAGCTCTACAGAACCAATGAGTTCTCTTTGGAAGGGAGGAGTAAAAACACTAGATTTTTTTTATGTTAAGAAACAAAACCAAAACCTGAGTTTCAAGGAGATTGATTTTAGTCCAAAATAAGGAAGAACTTCCTAACAGAACAGTACAAAAATAGGATGTGCTTTCTTGACTTGGGGTCTGGAAGACCCAGGAATTGAGTGCCCTGTCACTGGAGATGGCCAAACAGAGGTTGGATGAGCACTTCTCGGGAATGTTGGAAGAGGATACATGGACATTGGGCCTAGAATCCAACTAACTGACCTTTTAGGTCCCTTCTGATCCTGTGTGACCTTGTGCAAATCACTTAATCTCTGGACCTTGTTTTTTTTTTTTTTAAATCTGTAAAATTCAAGTACTAGACAAGAGAATTTCTAAGGCTCTTTGGTTCCAAGATGTTCAATCATGAATGTTGGAGAGGAAACATCACAGGATGCCAGATTTAGAAGGATCAATGACTTCAGAGGTCATTGGGACAACTCCTTCATCTTCTAGATGAGGAAGCTGTCCAGAAAGGTGAAGTCACATCAGTAGTAAGTGGTTGGGGGTTGGATGTGAACCCAGGTTCTGCAGCTCTAGAGCGAGCGCTCTTTTTTCCTACAAGAAGAAGAATGTTTTTGGCAGCACAGTGAAATTTCTACTGCCAAAGCCTCCTGGTTTCTGCTGCAATCCTGTATACTGTGACAGCATCCATATTGCTACAGTAACCTGAGAGAGAAAGCAGTGACATCACAGAAGGTTGTCATGGAGATGAGGATGCTATCATGAAGAATGCATTCTCAAAGGAGGAGGGCTTGGTTCAGGCTCTAGTTCTTTGCCCTACTGGCAAGATTAATAAGATGGGGGCAGAACAGAGAGGACCATCAGGGTAACAAGGGCTGTGCTGGGCTTTGGGAAAGAGAAGGAAGAGGTTATAGCCTCAAGAGTCTCGAGTTTCCAAAATGCGAGATTGGTGAGGGTGGTTCTGGGGAAGCCTGGCCTCATTTTAGATCTTGCTCTTGGCTCTCCTGCTTCCTTTCCACCCAGGCCTACCTTAGTCAGCCCTAAAACTCTGGCTCTCTCCTTTTCCAGATCAAACATAACTACACATGTTTTGGGTTTTTCCCCCATTGATGCTCAGTAGTCTCGGGCAGCTAGGTGGAGCAGTGAATAGAGCACTGGATTTTGCAGTCAGAAAGACTCATCTTCATAAGTTCAAATAAGAACTCAGACACCTACTAGCTGTGTGACCCTGGCCAAGTCACTTAACTCTGCCTCAGTTTCCTCATCTGTAAAATAAGCCAGAGAAGGAAATGGCAAACCACTTCAGTGTCTTTGCAAAGAAAACCCCAAATGGGTCATGGAGAGCTGGACACAACTGAAATGACTGAACAGCTCAGTAGTCTCTGTTCTCTGCCTCTCTAGTGACCTTATTCTAAAAATGTAAATGCAGATCTAAGCAGAAAAGATCAAGGACTGGGGGTTTATTTAGCTATTTATTTGAACCCTCTCCTCTCTTCTCTTCTGAGAAAATTCTTTGTTCTGGCTTAGTGTTGTCCCTCTCAAGTACACTGCCCAGCCTGTGTCCTACAAACATGACATTAGTAGAGTCCTGACTCCTGTGCAGGCCCCGTGTGTCCTGTGCCAGGTCGCAGAGTATATTTTATTCCTAGGGCTTGGGTCTCTGGGAATAACCTGATTGAGCTCAGTGTCTACCCTCCACCCTCCCTGCTGAATGCCCAGGGCCATTGGCTCCATGCCCCTTTCTGTAGCCAAATAGATGCTCTTCTTAGAGCCAAATGCATGTGAGCCTGTAAGAGGAGACTCAAAGCCTTTCCAAGAGAGGGCTCATTCAAGAAAAACCCCATGCAAAGGTCAATCCTTCATCCCTGTCCCTTCCAGCTAGGCCTCTCATTGAAGACGTTCCCAGCTTCTGTGTACAGTTACAGAATCATACAGCTTGGGGGCACCATCAGGTTATGCTAAAGCCCCAGGAGGAGCTTGACTCTATCAAGTAGGCTGCCTTTAGACCATCCTAGAAGCCCTTTCTCTGCTTCCTCTCAGGAAGGTTGAAGGAAGGAGGGCACAAAAGGCATCCCTCCCCTTCTCCCCAGCTTCTTTTATTTAACCTGTGCTGCCTCAGACCAGTTCTCCCTTTCCTCATTTCTACTTCATGGGTGCTGATCTTCAGTGGAGTCTTTCCCAAGACGGAATCTCTTCTAACTTCAAATGCATATGGTGCCCTTCCTAGTGCCCCCTCAATTTGTATACTACCATCTCCATCTTCAAAAGCCCCTTTCCCTTCACCTTCAGTGTCTATAAATGCTGCTTTGTCATCAAGACCTAGGATTCCATCAGGGTCATTGTAAATGAGTTTGTAAATGAGTCAAGAACTCAACCTTTTACCACAGCACATGTCTGAATTGAGGTACCTTTTGGTTCAGAGATCTGTGATTCTGGATGAGGGCTGGGGGTAGGAGCTGCTGGGACTGGGGAGAGGGTGGAGATTGTAGTCAAGGGATAAATAATGCTTACAGTTGGTGGGCACTGCAATTGTAAAACTTGAACTCAGTGCTGACAAATATCTTCCCTGTCTCCTTGGACCTTAGCTGTAGTTCCAGGCCAAACCAGTCTGGAAGAGAAAGGAGAAGAGAATGAACAAACAGGTATTCTGATGAGAGGTTGAGGGAGAAGAGTGCTCTCCAGATGTGGGCTAGGAGGAAACCCTACAGATTAGAGCTGTGAGTTTAAATCTGATCACCTCTACAGTAGTTGGATAACTTTTATGCTTTCTGTTTTCTTGCGCCTTTTGTAACACACACATACACATGCGTGTGTGTACTCCCACTTTTCTTTGTAAATAAATACTGTCTAACTTTATGTTGGCACCAGCATATGGAGCTAGGAGAAAGACAAAGGAAAAGGGGAGTGGATGCTCAAATGATAAGCTTCTGCAAGGTGGTAATAGCTTGGGAGTGAATGGCCAACCCTGACACTAGTCTTAGGACCAACCAGAACTGGAACCTTGCCTTCAGACTGACCAGGGTTCAAGTGATTTCTTGAGGCTATTAGTCTAGTGGGGAGATAACACAACTTGCAGTTTAGATGATATTCAAACCCTTCTAGGAGCTATGACTTTTTTCCCTCACCTGTGTCCTCACAAGGCGTGAAACCCTGGGGACTGTGAGGATGAGCTAATGGGAGTTTTTGGAATGACTTCTCAAACTTCCTAGGAGTCTGTTAATCAGCTGGAGCCATAAGCTTGTATCACCTCTCAAAAGAGGAGTCACCTTTTTTTCCTTTACTGCTGATTCTAAGCAAGTCAATTCTATTCCATTCAATTTAATAAGCATTTACTAACTACTTACTATGTACCAGGCATTGCAGTGGGTACGGGGGATACAAAGACAAAAAACCAACCGCCCCAAAGTAACACTTGTACCTGCTTTCAGAGAGCTTACAATTCTACTTAGGGGAAACACCATATAAGCAGATAAGTAATTTCAAAATCTATTTAAAAGAAAAGAAAATTGGGAGTGGGAAAAGCCAACCATACAAATTCTGACTCAGTTGAAAGAAGGCTTGCTTAATTGACCATATGTTCTACAATCTCTTGGTTTGGGTTGAGGTAAAAGCAGCTACTGAGGGACTTTCAGATCTTATCAGAGCTCTAGAAAGCATTCAGTGCTTGATCCACAGAGGAAGACTCAGTAGATGTGACTCCATATTCCATGATCCAAAATAACCCTGAGCACACAAATAATATAATGGTATACCCTAGATCCTGTCCTGTTTCTGGCCTTCAAGGTAAGGGTATGCTCAGCTCAGAGAGGGGGTGGGGTGAGAATGTTCTGCCTAGCACCCTGCCTTTCCCATGGCTCCCTTTTCTCCTTGGTGAGAGCTTCCTCCTGTTATCGATCCCTTCTTACCTTGATCCACAGGGATGGCAGGGACATCCTTGACCCCAGGGGAGGCACAGATAACCTGATTCCCCGCCACCTGCCCTTCCACTTCTGTCAGGTTCCCAAAAGCACAGGTAACACCCGCAGACAGGTCTGGGGCATCACTGACGGTCAGGCTGAGCTGAAGGAGAAGGAAATGCAATTTAATTCAACCCAACAGATGTCTACTTAGGGTCTTCTACAAGGTAGGCACCATAGTAGGTGCTGGGCACACAAAGACAAAAATGGAACGCTTCCTGACCTCATGGAGCTTATATTCTACTGGAAAATATCGGAAACTGGAATGGTGGAATGTTATAGAGGAATGCACACAAGGATGGGATTCAGAAGAGGTGGGTTCAAATTTCAGCCCTGTTACTAATTCCCTGTGTCACAGTTGGTGAATCTAGGCCTCAATTTCCTTTCCTGTAAAACCAGAGGGAGCCTCAGAGAACATCTAGTTTAAGCCCTTCATTTGAGAGACGGGTAAACTGAGGCCTGGAGAAGTGCTATAGGGAGCTTTCAAAGCATACTGTATTCCCAGCTCCCTAGCACAATACCTAACACACAGTAGGTACTTAGTCAATACATATCCCTTGATTGACAGTATTTCCCAGTCTCCTTGTTAGTTACTTTGCTCCCAGATTTCTAGTCTAGTTTGGTTCCCTTCAGACAATGGACTCCCTGCATCATCCACCCACCCTGTTCTACAGAGGACAGACCGCTTTCTAGGAATGTGGGCACTGAAATAATGGGTGGTTCAGCAGCTAATTAATGCTCATGGATGTTCATAAAAATCCTCTGAAACTAAATGACAGTGCAGGGCCCGAGGACGTGCAATATTTTGGGCTGAACCTTGACAGGTGGCTAAAGGACTTTCTATCTTGAACTCACACATGTGTGGGATTAATTGCCATCCACCCCCAAATATACATAGAAGTAACTCATGATTTATGCTAGTGGAGGGGCAGTAGCAGTGTTAAGGGTGACCTCAAATAGTGAATAATGGCAAGAAATGGGCTTGGAATATGTTTCAGGCCTACTTCATTCCATGAAATCCTCTGAATGAAAAAGTCTCAAAAAAACGAAAACAAAAGCAGATGAGATAGGCTTTGGGGGAGGGTAATAATTGATCATTAACTTTTTTTTTTAAGATTTCCAATGTTTTATTTCTAGCTTTTCCCCAACAGTTAAAGTCAAACTTACAAGTCAATACTTTACTTTTTTCAAAGTCAGAATAATATAAGTCCTTCTTGAGTCTTGTAGCTTTTCTCTCTCCCCATTTTTTTTACATTTTTATTTAAAGATTTGAGTTTCAAATTCTCCCTTCCTCCCTCCTCTCCCCCTTTGACTTCTTTTAAAAAGTGGATTCACTATAGAATTCCTCTCAATGGAAAGCTCTGCCAGTGGATTTAAAACAAGATTCAGCTTAAACTGTAAATGGCTTTTCACATAGAGACAGCCCCCCCCCCCAACTTTGTTTGGGGTGCTTACCAATCGGCTGTGTTCAGAGACGGAGATGCTGCTGGGTTTCACCTTGAGGCTCATGCATTGGCTGATATTTGCAGCAAACCTGTTTGCTTCCCGGGCCCTCTGGCATTTGTCCCTCCGGGAGCACCTACAACAGACATCAAGTCATTGAAGAGACAGAGCTCTTCTTCTTGGGCAGGGTAAGTGACATGGTGGCTTGTCATGATGGAATTGAGGACTGATCCATTCAGGCCTTCCCCTGTTTTTCTCCCTCTTCCTAGGCAAAGGACTCCTTCTGGCTGCTATCCAAGAGCAACTACTATGTTGACTTCTATTGAACTCAGGCTGAATGGGAATGGATTCAATGTACAGCAAAGGTGATTGAACTTAGACACAAGAAGGCAAGATCCAAGGCTGAAACTTCTATGGAAGAATGAAATTCTGGTGGCACAAACACAGATGAGTCTGACAGGGCTATTGGATAGCATAGCAGATTGAGCATAGGACTAGCAGTTATGAAGACCTCAGTTCAAATTCTACCTTAGATGCTTACTAGCTGTGTGACTCATGGCTGGTCACTTAACCTCTCATTGCCTCAGGTCCCTCATCTGTAAATTTGATTTCTAATTCTCCTTTTAGCTCCAAATATATGATCTGATAAAAGTGGTGCTTTGCTTAAAGAGCATCAACCAACTTAGATTAAAAAAAAAGACATTGACTTGATATAAAGGAAACTTAACAATGACAACCATCCAAAGATGCAATGGGCAGTGAGCATGTAGTGAGTTTCCTCTCACTGGAAGTCTCAGATGGAGCGTGAATGGCTAGTCTTTGAGGATATTATTGAGAGAAGTCTTGTTTGAGTACGGGCTGGTGCCAACCTCAACTGGCTCATTGGCCAGATCATTTCTTCCGTTACTGTCCCCTTGTGCTCTCAATGTAGACCTCACAGAGTTTCAGACCACTCTGATGCCTAATCCCTGAATCCATCTCCCCCTTGTCACCTACTTGCCCATTGTCTCTACTGAAAAGTCCTATAATGAGCAGTTCTCTGTAGCAGAGACCTCCAATGCCTGCCTTGGTCCCTCCACCCAGATGGTAATGTGTGACCAACATCATGGCCTGTTGCATGCTATACCATGGTGATGTGGTACCCAAGGATGTCAATGCTTCCATTGCCACATTCAAGACCAAGAGAACCATTTATTTCATAGACTGGCAAATCTGGAATTGATTACCAGTCTCCAACTGTGGCACCTGGTAGAGACCTGGCTAGCATACAACGGGCAGCATGCATGCCCAGGAACACAAAAGCCATTGCTGAAGGATGGGCCTGTCTAGATTACAAGTTTGACCTTATGTATGTCAAGTGGGCATTTATGCACTGGTATATGGGTGAAGGTATGGAGGAAGAATTCTCTGAGGCTCAGGAAGATTTGGCTGTCCTGGAGAAGAATTATGAGGAAGTAGGCACAGATTCTATAAAGAGCAAAGGTGAAAGTGAGGAATTCTAGAACATATTTAGCAAACAAACTGATCTGGCTCCTAATAAAATCTTTCCTTACTTGCAATTTTAAAAAATCCTGGCAAGAACTCATTGATAGATAACATCCTACAAAGCTGGGATAAGTTAATGGAGGGAGTGAGTAGAATGCAAGAGGGAAGGGACTGTTCATTCCTAGTTTTGCATCCACAGCACCTGGTAAGGTGATTCTCTTTGTAGGTGCTTCATAGATGTTTGCTGTTGTCAGTGCAAAGTGGATAAAGTGCTGGCTTTCTAGATAGAAGAACCTGAGCATGAATCTTAATTCACAGATTTATTAGCTGTGTGACTCTGGGCAAGTCATTAACCTCTCTCAACTCAGTTTTCTTATCCATAAAATGAGGCTAAGTTAATAATAGCACCTACCTTAGGGTTGTTATGAGGCTTAAAGGAGATACTATATGTATCTTGACTATATCGTGTTGGATGGAGAGACCATAGGATCCAAAGTTGAAATGGGGCTCAGTGACCACCAAATCCAAACGCCCTCAATTTACATTTGATACTAGTTAATTCTTATGGTTAGAAATTGCTTTTATCTCAACCCATTTGTAAGATATATATTTAGGATAATTTGGGTGCAATGTTTCCTGCAGACAAAGGAAGGGGGAGAAATGCCAACCCGGGCCATCTCAGATGACCAGGAGGGACCATCTGAGGGCAATGTCTCTTTTTAGGGCCTCTGTATCTGTTTCTCTTGGATTTTTTTTAAACCTCTCTGGGCCTCAATTTCCTTTTCCTGTAAATTGTGGGGCTTTACACAGATGAATTCTGAGGTCCCTTCTTCCACCTCAATCTTATGATCTTCCTCTCCCTGCTCTAAGCCGCTGGTAACTTGGGCTCTATAGAGCTAAGTGCCCTCACAGCCAGGGAGGCCAGGGCCTGCTGCTGAGGAGAAAACTCTCTGAGGTTAGCACTTCTCTACATTTTATGCAGCAACTTCCACCCCACCTCCCTCCTCATCCCCCCACCCCCTAAGGTCCCCTCCTCTTTCCCTTTTCTGGCACATAATGGATCTAAATATGAATGCTGTCAAAGAAAAGAATTATTGAGGTTTAAGTGAATCTGTAAGATAGCTCCAAAGTGAGCTCTTGACTGGAGCCTTTATCTCATTGACTCACTGAAAATGGCTCTTTTTTTTTTTATCATACTATTTATGGCAACAGCCCTAACAGAGATAAATAGCCCCGGAGACAATAACACACTTGGAATAGCATGGCATACAGAAGAGACAGGAAGGTTTCAAATCCCCCCCAGACCCAAGAGACTCTTTAGCAATCTTCCCGAGCCCTCTGCCTCCCTCTCCGAGAAGAAGATGTGGGCCTGGGAGTGAAAAAACCAGACAAACTCTGTTGCTGCTGCTGTTGTCGCTGCTGTGGCTGGATGATTCTGGGAAGGCCCAGTTGAAGGGGGATGGGGTGGAGACAGCTCTGCTAATAAAGGGGTGAGGATCTAATTTCTCTTTCTGTCATTCTTCCATTCAACAAGGTATTGAAAAGAACGAAAAAAAAACCAAACCCCAAACCCTGCCCTCAAAGAGCTTATATTCTACATAATACCTCCCCCCCAAGTAAATACAAAAATATACAGAAAGCAAATTTCTGGGAAGCAGAGGGCGCCCGCTGAAGGGGAGGGGATCAGAGAAGGCCTCCTAGTCTGGTAGAAGGCAGCACGATTGGGAAGGAGAGGAAAGCCTTGTCCGGGTCTGGGTCGATTTATCACGCTCGTGTTAGTTCAGGGGGACAGTGCTCTGTTGAGGAGTCATGTGACACATCTGGAGCTTGGGCAATAGCGGCCAACACTGGCATGACGGAGTTGACGTGCCTACTGGCAATTTTGTGGTTCCAGAATCCACACCACAGCGAAGCAGAAACGCGTTCTCTGCTGTGATGGCTTACCACAGCTGCACCCGATGAACAAGCAAGACTGCACATGGTGGTGATGGCAAATGCCTTTGTTACTGGGAACCAAATGGCCTCCGATGAAAATCTGTACATGAGAAGGTGTTCTGGGCCTCACGAGGTGAGACAAGACAAAAATAAGGATGAGGCGTGGTAGGTCAGTGGAAAGACTGATTCTGGCGTCAGAGTAACTGAGTTAATAATAATAAGGATGGTTATAATAATTGACAATAGCATTTACGCAGCCTCTACGCTGTGCTGAGGCAGGGTCTTCCGAAGGCCATCTCATGTATTTGTACGGCATTCAAAGCATTTTCACTGCTACGGCAGCCTGTGAGGTAGCCAGGGTGGTGATTCCTGCTTCTGAGCTAGGGAAACGGAGGCATCGGAGAAGAGAAGGACTCACAGCTACTGAGCATGTTGGAGGAGCTGCTGAGTACATTATAAAAATGATCCCACTTGATCCTCATAACAACCATGGGACGTAGGTGTTACTATTACCCCCATTAAATGACTTGTCTAAGGTCACACAGCTAACAGGTGTCTGAGGCCAAACCTGAATTCACGTCTCCCTGACTCCAGGCTGGGCATTCTATCCACTGAGCTGTTAGGTACCAATACTGTCTCTTGTAATTTCAAACTTTGTAACTGTGGCCTTAACCTCATTAACCTCTCTGGGCCTCATTTTCCTCAACTGTAAAATTATGGGGCTAACCTCCATGACCGTTAAGGTCCCTCCCGGCTATATTTCTATGAGCCTAATCTAAACTGGGACCTGCCGGTTGTAGGAGAATTGGTGGTTAGAATACTCTCAGAGGGGAAAATCTCAACCTTTTACCCCCAAACACAAGCAGGGAACCCAGCTTGTTGGGGGGGGTCCTCAAATCCAGTCCAGATTTTGCATCTGTGATATGCCAGTCTCCCTCCCTTCTTAGCCCTCCCAACACCTGCTGCTAAGGCTGGGAGCCAAGAGCTATTGTGTGGGACCCTGAGCTCTGGCCCTCTGCCTCCGCCCCAACTCAGCACATTTCTTGGAGATGTTTTCTGGCTGGCACATGGCCACAGGGTTTCCAGCTCTCTTGGGGTGGGGGAAGGATTCTTAGTTTCTCATCAAGCAGCCTCTCAGGCTTGCTCCCTTTCTTTTCCCTCCCTGAGCTTCTCTCGGAGTTAGGGTCCCATAGCCAGGAAGGCAGTGATCCTGCATTTTTATCGGACTGGCTCTTTCAGACATGGGCTACTTCATTGTCTGTATCCAGGCACAGTCAAGAGGAGATGCCAGCGCCTTTGAATCATAAAGTACTGGGGCTGGGAGGGTCTTCCAAAGGTCATCTCATTCATTTGTATAGCACTTTATACTTTTCAAAGCACTTTCACTGTTATGGCAGCCTGTGGGGTAGTCAGGGCGGTAATTCCTGTTTCTGAGATAGGGAAACTGAGGCATAGAGTGAATGTCTCACAGAGCTTCTCAGTGACTCATCTGTTGCTAGACCCAAAGGAGCCCTTACCTGTCTCCTTTCTACCCCACTGAGCTGCCGGGAGGCTGGACTGTGCTCCACCTCTAATATAATAGCTAACATTTATACACTAAGCACTTTACAGTTATTATCTCATTTGTTCCTCACAACAACCCTTTGGGGTAGATGCTTTTATTATCTTCAGTTTACAGATGAGGAAACTGAGGCAGATAGAAAGTAAGTGACTCAGCCAGGGTCACACAGCTACTATGTCAGAGGCTGGATTTGAACTCAGGTGTTGCAGACCTCAGGCCCAGCACTCTCACTGTGCTATCTACTGGTTCTTCTAGACAGAGAGGGGAAGTCTTAGAGTGCTGGCCACGGAGTCAGGAGGCCCAGGGTTCAAATCCCTTCTCAGACACTTAATAGTTGTATGACTCTAGGTAAATCACTTAACCTCCCTCTCCCTCAGCTTCCTCATCTGTAAAATGGGAGCAAGGGGAAGCTGTTTTACATAGTGGCAAAGCCTGTCTCGGGAGTCAGCAAGACCCGGATTTAAGTTTCACTTCTGATGAATGTGATTCTGAGCCAATCATTTAACCACGCAGAACCCCAGACGACTCTCTAAGACAAGAAGGTGCACAGTCTATCAACCAATCAGTAAACATTAATAAAGCTCCTGCTATGTGTCAGGCACTGTGCCAAGTGTGAGGGAAACAAAAAGAGACAAAAGAGGGTCCCTGCCCTCAAGGAGCTTACAATCTCATGTGAGCAAACAAATTTAGACAAAGCAAGCTATATAAGGGATCAGTCAGAATCGATTAACATCGAGAAGGCATTGGTATTAAGACGGGTAGGGCAAAGCTTTTTGTAGAGGAGGGGATTTTAGTTGGTACTTAAAGGAAGCCAGGGAGGAAGCTGAGGAAGGGGAACACTCCAGGCATGGGGGCAGCCAGAGAAGATGCCCGGGGCTGAGGGATGGAGTGTTTTGTCCACGGACCAGCCAGGCCAGGGCCACTGGACCAGAGAGGATGTGTCAGGGACTAAGGCGTAAGAAGACTGGACAGGTAGGAGGGGGCCAGACTGTGGAGGGCTTTAAATGTTAAATGGGAGCCATCCAAGACAGGATTTCCCTTTGCCAGTGAAATCATACTTCTGTTTTTAAAAAAATTGAGATAATAATAGCGCCTACCTCACAAGATTGATGTCACTATCAAATGAGATAACGTGCAAAGAACTCTGCAAATCTCAAAGAGCTACATAAATGTCAGCTATTAAGTAAGGAAATGCTATAGTTTCATCCTGGAGTCCTTTCCCGTGATCCTAACTCTTGCTTAAGGACACATAGGCCTGACTTTGGAGCAACTGGGAAAGAGACCAAAGCAGAGGAAGAGGGACTCAATTTTTCCTGCTTCAGGGGGTTTGGTATTGGTATGACTCCTTATGATATCAAGGCCTGGGTTCCTGATATTGATGGATTCTAGAACAAAATGGAGGGATGAGATGCCTGAAGGGGAAGGAGTCTCATGTTGTAGCTCCTGGAGCTACCTCCTGTCCACATTCTATCCATGATTAGTACCAATCAGCTGGGGAAAGAGTATCACTTCTTTCTCCCCATCAAGCACAGCTTGATGACATTTGTGCTTGGTTCCCTGTGTTCATGCAGAGGCTATGTAAAATAAAAAAATCACAGGGGAAAGACAGGGAGAAGAAATTGTAATTCAAAATTTTGTGGAAATGAACGTTGAAAACTAAAAATAAATAGATTAATTTTAAAAAATTAAAAAATCACTATACTTCAAGTCAGAAGGCCTGGTTCTGCCATTAAATGAGTTGTGTGATCTGGGGCAAGTGGCTTGTTTCTCTGAATCTCACGTTCCTCACCTATAAAATGGCAATGCTAATTCTTGCACTATCAACCTCACAGTGTTCTTGTGAGGAAAGCACTTTGAATACTGTAAAACTCTGTGTCAATGTAAGTTGTTGTTATCCAAGACTTTCCAGACTTACATGTTATGCAAGGCGCACCAGCCACAGTGAGGGTCCCCTGAGCTCAGGCACTCCCCACATGTCGTATACTGTTCACAGGACTCTACTGGGACCCTGGAAACCTAGTAGAGAAATGGAAAAGAGCATGGGGATAATCAGTCTTGTGGATCAGTCTACACAGCTCACCCCTAACCACCCGTGCTTTTCCCCCAGTCTCCTATGAGGAGGAGTGCAGTGGGAGTGGAATGAATGACATCATTTTGGTCTACCTGCCCAACAGGTGTTCTGACTCAGCCAATTCAACCAGGCTAGTGGCTATTTTCAAGGCAATGATAAATTTGTTGGCTACTGTGGTACTGGGTTAGGTACTCCCACCCCCTCTAGAGATACAAATAGAACTCCTTAATCTCCTTCTGCCAGCCTTTAAAATCCCCTATTCATGCCAGTGGGCGAGAGCTGAAAAATGGTTAAATCTGCTGAAAGGCTAGTGAGTGACAAACTCATCTGTGAAGAGCTGTCAGCTGGGCTCGGGGTAAGACATCCTGCTTGCACAGAAAACAGAAAAAAGAGAGGGAGGGAAAACTTGTCCCATCAAATAATATTCAGAGTATGGCACAATCTCTTTACATTCCACAAAATATACCACCTGGATCCAATTATCCCATTCTCTGATGTATGCATTCATACTCTCTAGTAAATCTCCTAGTCTTTGAAAAGTCTGGGTAAGGGGGAACCATCCCCACTGATGAGGAAGCTGTTTGTCTGATTCTTGTCTCATTGGGGAGAATGGGAATCTGTGGAATCAGAACCCATCTCTATCCCCATTGGAGAGATCGGTTTCCTTATTTCCCCCCTGGATTGTAGAAAAGCACAGACTCACTTCACCTATTAACCAAAGAAAGTGGCAACAAAGAAGTGTAGGACAAGTGTTATAGGTCATCATAAGGGTGATGCCTGTTTTTCTTACCCCCAAGGCTATTCATTTGGAAGAACAAAGGTGAGTGGGGTGGTAGGTTGAGGCAAATATTTTGTAGACTGGTCCATTTTTACTTCGTATGTTAGGACTTAGTCTCTAATCTACCTGTACTCCACATAACAAACCAAAGAAATATATGAACTCAGGTAACATAGAAGACATAATACCCTTTTTGTTTGGGGTGGGGGGAAAAGAGGTAGTGAAATTTTTTCTGTTTTATTGTTATTTTATTGTAAGCTTAATAAACCCTAAATAAAAAGAGAATTTCCTTTTATATATAAAGTAGAATAGAAAATTGGGCAGCCTAAGCGAATCTCTACTATGTGTAGCATGTCCTTTTCTTTAATAAATTCAACCTGAAACTTTCAAAACTATCTTTTTGTCTGTGTTTCCTTCCGTCTATTCTCTTCTGTGCGTTAAAAAAAAAAAGAATGCTTCAATAACCCTTTTTTCTTTACTTTTTTTGTTGGACAGGAGGATAATTGTGGTGCTGAGCACCCTTGACCTCTTGTTCCCTCTGTTCCCATTGAAAAAGGGGGGGAACCCCACAACAACCCTTGCAACACATATGCACAGTCAAGCATCCCCATATTGGCCCTGTCCAAAAAAAAAAGTGTGTCTCACTCTGCACCCTGAGCCCATCATCTCTCTGCCAGGAAATGGGTAACCTGTTTTTTCACCAACCCTGTGGAATCCCAGTTGGTCACTGCATTGATCAGAGTTCTAAAGTCTTTCCAAGTTTTCTTTATAATATTGCTGTGTTGTATGAACTGTTCTCCTGATTCTGCTCACTTCACTTTGCACCAGTCCATACAAGCATGCTCATGTTTTTCTAAAACTATCCCTTTTGTCATTTTATAGCACATTAATATGCTAATACATTCATAAAAATAATTTGTTGAGCCATTCTCCAATTTGTTGGTCACCCTTTCCCCTTTTGTTTCTAGTTCTTTGCTATAACAGAAAGAGTTGCTATAAATATTTCTTACACATATGAGTCCTTTTCCTCTTTCTTTGATGTGTTTGAGCTATAGGTCTAGCATATGTAATAAGCAGTCTATCAGGTTAGATGTGTGGTCTCTCCATTGCAATGTTATATGCCTGATTGGACACAAAGAGACACTAGGAGAGTACCCTGGGTAACTATGAGCCTTCTCCTCTATGACAGTCTCTTCAAAGAATAGGCATAGGTTTTATTGCGAAGAAAGTATTTTCAAACCTTAAAGTATATGGGAGTTATTAATAACTAATAAGATGACATTTAACAAGGAGAAATATGTAGACCTATATTTATGATTTTGGAAAAATCAATTATATAAACAGAGGAGAGTCCTGGCTTGATAGCAGTTCATGAGAAAAAGATCTGGGGATTTAAGTGGACCATAAGCTCAAGGTGAGGTAATAGTATACTATGGCATATTAACAAAGAAAAGCTGGGGATGGCAGTTTTGGACCTGTGATTTCATTGGTGTAGGGAGCTCTCTGTATAGAAACCACTTCTATCAATACAGGTTGGCAATTGTCTTAGAAATATTTAATTAAAAATGTTTTTATGACACTTTCATATCTGAATATCTCTCTGGCTGCTGCAACCTAGCCAACTTTCTCTAGTAGGTATCTGAGGCAGGATGAACTTAGGTCTTCCTCACTCCAAGTCTAGCATTCTATCCACCGTGCCACCTGATCCTAGAGTCAATAGGGAGCCATAGGAGTTTATTAAGCAGGGAGAATGATATGTTCATGAAATGCATTTTAGGAAAATACACCTATATGGAGGATAGATTGGAGTGAGGGGAAACTTGAGGCAGGAAAACCAATTGGGAGGGCATTGCAGTATGATGATAAATACCTAGACTAGGGCAGTAGCTGTGTGGGGACCAAGAAAGAAACATGATAGATATTTAAGGAATCGATTGGATATGTAGAGTGTGGGAGAATGAGTTGGGGATGACTCTGGGTCACAAACTTGAATGACTTTAAGTCCCCTTAATAGTAAAAGGCATTTGGATTTGGGGGAGAAATAATGGAATGAAATCTTTGTTCCTAACCGTGACCCTTCCATGCTTTGGTTTGACTATCTCTATCCCATGCAAAATGAAGATAGGGAAAGCTGGACTTCTGTGGTCAGTGACGCAGAGCCAGCCCTCTGAGGTACTCCAGCTGCAGCCCAGAGATGAGTTGGGGTACAGAGGACAGATTTGCTAGGAGTGTATGGGGGACTTTTCCCAATGGCTGCTGTGGCTGTGGGTTAGCTAATAACTTCCCTGAGGGGACTAGCAGGGATCGGAAAGGAGGAGGTACGCTGGCCTCTAGCATAGCCATGGGAAGGACATGGGAGGATAAGGGTAGGTATGGTTTACTGGAGATCCATTGGTTATACTGGAAGGGAGAGTTGTGATAAGGCCGGTCTTCTGACTCATCACTACTTAAAGTCCTCATTTGAGACCATTGTTCTATAAAATAGGATTGCTTTAAATCAGAGGTTTTTAACCTTTTTAGTCAAGTTACCTAGGTCGGACAATGGATAGAACACTGGGTTTAGAGTCAGGGAGTCTCCTTTTCATGAGTTCAAATCCAACCTCTCACACTTTCTAGCTGTGTGACCCTGGACAAGTCACTTAACTTTGTTTCAGTTTCCTCATCTGTAAAAAGGAACTGGAGAGAGAAACGGCAAATCATTCCAGTATCTCTGCCAAGAAAACTCCAAATGGGGTCATAAGGAGTTGGACGCTGAACAACAAAAAAATATTTTTGGTGTCATAGACCACTTTGACAGTCTGATAAAGACTATGGACTCCTCAGAATACCATTTTTTGATGCATAAAAATTACATAGGATTACAAAGGAAACCAATTATGTTGTACTATAGTCATAATCTTAGAAAAAGAAAATGCTTGCAGAACCCTCCAGTTAAGAAATCCTGCTTTAAATAGAGTTGTGTCTTGTGGTATGCAAAACTCCGTCCTCACAATAACGTCATGACATAACTAGTCCAAATAGTATTAAACCCATTTTACAGATGAGGTGGTTGAAATCCAAAGAAGGAGAATAATTTGTTTATGTTACAGTTAGTAATGGAATTGGAACCAAGCCTAGTTCTGATTCAAAGTCTAGCACTCTTCCCACTGCTGGGAGAGAGGATTCTTGCCTCTAGTTGGGAAGCTGGGCTGGACAACCCTGTCCCTTCCAAAAATTCTATGATTCTTTTATCAACATAGATCTACCAAAGCCCTTTCTTGAACTCTTCCATCTTTTAGTTTCATATGACCTTTTGTGGTAAAATATGATGTCTCAACATCGCTTCTTCCCTCTTCCTCCTATTCTTACTCTTGCCCCCAAAGAACAGCTTTATGACAAGTGCATGTTGTCTCTTCCAGGTCCTGTCTTCATTCTGGACTCTACAGTAGGATATCCGTTACCCTGACTGCCTGGTCTCCTTCCGCCCAGCCCCCTCCAGCCAGCCTTCCACTCTAGGCAATGATGGCAGCAGCCCAGTGCCCAGCCTCCCTTTCTTGGGTTTCGGGCTCCTTGTTGAGTGATGTCTGCATCTGGCTGGAAATTAAAACAACTGTCTGCATTGCATTCACCCCGTCCGTCAAAACACAGCCCGGCTCTCAGCAGCTGGGAAATAAGCCCCTGAAAGGGAGCAGTGTCTCCAGCAACAAAGCCCACTTTCAAGCCAAGTGCCATGGAGATAGTGAGAACCCTCTTCCTCTCTAAACATGAAACCAATAGCACAATTATTTTTCTTGTTTCCTGGGCCCTCCGGCTTTTATTTTTTAAAAAATAATTTGAAGAACAAAGTGCAAAAAAGCCCACCTATTGGATATGGGGAGGAAACTTAAAGCTGAACTGATCTCTCCCCAAAGATGTTTCTCTCTTTACTATGGGGAAGAAACATTGTATTTTGACAAATGCAAAGTACATTGATTTTCTACATATGGCGTAAAGGAAAGCACACTGATCTTAGAGCTAGAAGACCTTGGTTCAAGTCTAGGCTTTGACCTGGGCACATTGCTTAATCTCTCTGTGTCTCAGTTTCCATATCCAAAAATGGGGATAACAGCAGTTGCTTTCTCTACCTTTTAGGGCTGTGAGAAAACATTTTGCAACCTTGAAAGCACTTTATAAATATGAGTTGATCTTACGAAGCTCTACAAAGCACTGTAGTGGCACCACACTGGCATACCCAGGATGGCTGCTAGCACAGGTTCTTAGATCCGCTTTACTAGGAAAGATAACTGTTCAAGGAGTCAACAATCTTTTTTAATTACATTCACTAGTTCAGGGGAAAAGTCAGCACCCTGAACTTCAGAGAAAATACAAACAGAGAAAATACAAGCAGAAAAATAAAGACCAACAGACAGCCTCTGACTGCCTGAATCAACTATATACTTTGCATACATCCCTGGATGGAGAGAGCCTTTACATCTGAGTAGTTGGGGAGCTCTGAACATAAGGCAACTCAGAATCTTGACCAGGGAATCACAAAATCCTTCTCATAAGCAAGTTGCCAAAGTAAAATATAAGTTCAGAGTATATATACACTTCTCAGAGCCATCACAAGGCATCACAACCCTCTTGATTTAGTACCTAATTAGAAATTAGCAAAAGATGTGAAAGCCTTCCTATAAGCAAGCCTCCCTTAAGCAAGCTTCCCTTAATGGCTCCACTGGAGGCCTATTAATGAACAGGAAAGATCTTAAATTCCATTAACATTAAAAGCATTTAGGCTCTCAAGGCTTCTAATTTAGGCTATTAGAAATTCAATTCAATTCAAAATTTTATTATGTGCCTACTATGGGCAAGGGCAGTTAGGTGGTGCAGCAGACAGAGTGCTGGGCTTGGAGTCAGGAAGACATCTTCCAGAGATCAAATCTGACCTCATACACTTCCTAATTACCTAACTCTGCCTCAGTTTCCTCATCTGTAGAATGAGCTGGAGAAGGGAATGGTAAACCAATTGAGTATCTTTGCCAAGAAAGTCCCAAATGGGGCCACAAAGAGTTGGACATGATTGAAATGACCATATAACAACATTATGGGCAAGGTATTAGGCAAAGTTCTTGGGATACGAAGATGAAAAATGCCCCAGTTCCTGCCCTCAAGGAGCTTACCAGCAAGTAAGGAAGTGCATGCCAACAATTATATTCTAGGTTAGTACAGAATGGGAGGCGAAGGAGTAAATCTGTACAAAGTGTTCTGTGAAAATCTGAGGGAGGAGAAAGCACTTTCTTCTGAAGGGTAGGGGAAAGGCTTCAGAGAGGGAATGGCAAGGAAGGAGCTTGAGACTTGAAGGAAGAGAAAGATTTTAAAAGTTAGAGATGAAGAAAGACTGAATCTTGAGGCAGGAGCTGGCCTCTAGGAGCATGTTGGGAACGATGAGTCAGTTGAGAACATACAGTCTGTGAAGGAGAAATGATTTTGAAAAAGGATTCGGCCATAAAGGAAAACTGAGTCTCCATGGATATCAGTCATTCATGGTAGATCTCACCTAGTCCTAGAAACCTTATTAACTTAGGCCAAGGGAAGGGACTCTAATAAATGTCCACCTCATAACATTACAACAGTTAAACTGACTTGCAGAGGGGCCAAAAAGTACTTCAGGTTAGTACTTTATAAACCATGGGAACTTAATTATTTAAGAGTCTGTGGGGCAGATTTGTATCTCTGGATTTAGGGCCAGAGTAACTTTGAATTCCCAGGGCTTGTAGCCAGGTCAGTGGCTACTCAAAGCCTCCTCAGGACATTCATCCTTTGTCCTGGACTGGAGGAAGAGAGAAGAGAGTATAGCAGCAACTACACTGGCATATCCAGAATGGTCAACCTATCACAGGTTCTTAGATCTGTTTTACTAGGAAAGACAGCTGTTCAAGGGGTCAACAATCTTTTTTAATTACATTCATTAGTTCAGGGGAAAAATCAGCACCCTGAACTTCAGAGAAAATACAAACAGAGAAAAAAAAGAAAATACAAGCAGAGAAACAAAGACCAACAGACAGGGCTTTTAACTGTCTGAAAAATTAGCACAGATCAAGAGACAGATCCGACTGTCTGAGCAAGGCAATACATACAATACATAGTTACCAGAGGGAGAGAGAGAGAGAGAGAGAGAGAGAGAGAGAGAAAAGCACCAACATCTAGGCTTTTCAAAGGGGGTAGGGGGTTTCTTCTTGGCTACCCAGAGTCTCATACTGTCCAAACCACAAGAAGACTCTTACACTCTTCCAGTGAGTGAGCCCCAAAGCAAAATGCTAACCTCAGAGTATATACACCCTCTTTAGAGCCAGAGGGCATCACAACCCTCTTGACTCAGCGCTTAATTAGAAATTAACTAAAGGTGTGAAAGTCATCCTATAAGCAAGCATCCCCTAAGCAAGTTTCCTTTAATGGGCTCCACCTGAGGCCTATTAATGCCTAAGCTTATATCTCATTAACATTGGTGTGGGGAAGGAAGTTCATTCTCAGCTCTGGAGGAAGAAAAGATCATAAGACCTTAGCATTTAGAGGTAGAAGGGCTCTGGGGCAGACAGGTGGCACAGGGGATAGAATGCTTGACTTATGGTCAAGAAGATGGGAGTTCAAATCCTACCTTCACACTGACAAGAAATGGGATCCTGGACAAGTCACTCAACTACTATTTTACTCAGTTTCATCACCTATTAAAAAAGTGGCAATAACGATAACCTACTGTCCCAGGCTGTTGTGAGGAGGTAGCGTTTGCAAAGTGCTTTACAAATCTCAAAGCTGCTGTGTAAGTGCTACCTGTTACTTTTATTTTAGAGATCCTCTGGCTCAACCTCCTCATTAGTTTTCTCTTGGAAAGTTTCCGTTGTGAAGAGGTGTTCTGTCAGGGCTGATTCAGGGTTTAATGGAACAATGCATGACTCTCTAATTAGTGTTTGTTTATTATTATTTCATTTTAATTAAGCCCCAGGCTCTCCCAGCTCCTTCAGTACTGGGGTGTAAGGGTGATGGGAATGGTACAGGTTTGGGAATTATGTAAAGAGTCCTAGGCCTAGGAAGGAATGCCCACATCATGACCCCTACTTCCATCTCCCTCCTTGGGCCCCCTCTTGTGTTACACATGCTCTTTTGACTGGATTCCACTCTGACCCCCGTGCATTCTTTTCTGCATGATCATATGTTTTGTAATTATGCCTCTGATGACTATAACTGTCCTATTAAGTCATTTACTTAAGAAATGCTCTTAATTAAAGGTGACTCTGGCTGCTTTCTTGGCTCTGGTGGCCTCAGGGATCCAGGTCTCCAGTGGCTCTTTTGTTTTGAGTTCAACTGGGTTCATGATTGTGTAGAAAGACTTTGGTAGAGGTGAGGAAAGGAAAAGAATGTGCTTTTTACCTCCTTCCCTGACTATTCACCCAGAATCCATAGGGTGTCCACAGGGTACTAGGCACTGCATAGTTGAAGAGAATTTTGGATAGTTGATTGCTTGGACTCAATGGAAGTTGTGGGCATCTTTAGGAAGAACAGACATCTATCTCCCCTCTTTTCACTTCCTTGGGTCTACACTGACTAAGAATTGTAGGACCAGAGACATGGAGCTAGAAGGGCCTTTGAGAGCATCTCCCTGAGAGCCATGCTGAGACAGTGTGGAACAGTGAACAGCAACAACAACAATAAAGTCCTTTCAAGTTCTAGATCTTAGATCCCACGAGCTCCAGGTCTGATCCACCATATACTACGTTGCTTCTACACCAGGGTTCTTCATCTGGAGTCTATGAATTAAAATCATTTTTTATAACTATATTTCAACACAACTGTTTCCTTTGTATTATATATTTAAAAACAACATTCTGAGAAGGGATCTAAAGGTGTCATGTTACTGCCAAAAGGGTCTATGACTCAAAAAAAAAAAATTGAGCCCCTACTCTATTAGGTAGGCACATCAGCTAGACACACAGCATAGTTAGGCCCTAGGAGCTGAGACCTAATACATAATTCCTTATTTCTATGTTGGGGCAGCTGATCTGTGTAGGCAGACTTCAGAGAACAGAACACAGGGCTTACAGCTTATATCTAGGGAGGAAGCTTAGTTGGCTTAGTGGATAGAGCACTGGGCTTCAGACTTGTACTAGCCGTGTGACCCTGGGTAAGTCACTTAACCTCTGTTTGCCTTAATCACTGGATACGAAAATGGCAAAACACTGGTATCTTTATCAAGAAAGGGGACATCATTGGCCATGAGGTTCACTAAGAGTCACGTGCAACTGAACAACAACAATCTGTACCTGGGCTTGGACGGAGGAGTCACTAGATTGGTAGCAAAGAAACTCAGTGGGTCTTTGACCATGAAGGAAGCCAGCCCACAGAAACAGTACCACATACTAGCTTGCAGAAGTTCACAAATATCTCAACATGGGGCAGCTAGGTGGCACAGTGAATAGATCACCAGCCCTGGAGTCAGAAGGACCTGAGTTCAAATGCGACCTCAGACACTTAACATTTACTGGCCATGTGACCTTGGGCAAGTCACTTAATCCCAATTGCCCTGCCTTATCCCCTCCAAAAAGCAAAAAACAAACAAAAAAAAAACCCCAACCAAATATTTCAACATGAGCCAGAAATACAAGCATCCTGAAGAAGTTTGGATGTGGTCCATGGCTGGCTGTAGAAATTGCCTACCCTGGGCACTCAGTAAGGCAAAAATTGCTTGCTGGGTTCCTTTGCAATCCCACAGGAGGAAGAGAGAGGCAACCAAGGCTCTGCCAAGTGGAAGAGGGATTAAATTTGCTCTGTTTAGCCCCAGAGGGCAGAGCTAGGAACAGTGGGTGGAAGTCAGAAAAAGGCAAATTCAGGCTTGAGTCAGGGGGAAAAACAACTTTCTAACAATGCAAACTACCCTTTCAGTGGCATCGGACTGCCTCAGGCAGTTTCCAAAATGAGGTTTCAGGACCTTACTGGAACATAGACTAAGACCTGGAAAAAAAAAAACCTCAGAGGCCACGGAGCCCAACCCCTTCATTTTACAAATGAAGAAATTTGAAGATAGGTTAACTGACTTGACCAGAGTCACACACTGAGCAAATATCTGAGGCGGTAACTGAAGCCAGTGCTTCCTGATCAGAAATGCGGTAGGAGCAATTCCTTTGAGTGTATGGGTTGGATTAGAGGATCACTGACGGCCCTTCCCACTCTCAAATTCTTGGATTTGGTAAAGGGAAAGGGAGCACTTCCCCAGGCCTTTCAGAGCCCTGAGCCACTAAGCACTTAATCCTTCCGTTGTACAGGAATCTGTTCCCCAGCCTTACCAGATGGTACACCTGTCCCCACGCTCATCCCCTGCCTCCTGGAGGCATCACAGAGTGAACAGTGGGCCATGTCACGGACTGGCACAGCCGGTACATATCTGAGCTTGCAGTTGGCGTGATCAACAGGCTCCTATTTCCTGCCCTAGGGAACTGGGGAGAGGGAAATTGGGAGAGACCAGGTGACAATTAGTGCTGGAGGCAGATGTTTGTTTTGCGCTGAGGCACAATGTGTAAGTAGGCTAAATTAGCCAGTCTTCCCTCTCCAACTCTTTTTCTGGTCTTCTCCCTTTTTACCATTCTGTTGGCCTGGAAGCCCACCTCAGGTACTCAATGACTTCTTTTCTCCACATACTCCGTGATCCTGGGGATGTGATCCTTGGTTGTTCCTTGAACACAACATTCCATCTCCAGACTCCTAGAACTTTTACTGGCTGGAGCTCTTTCCCTCCTCATCTCTATCTTCTGAATAGTTGTTTTGTGATTTAGTTGTGTCTGGACCTTTGTGACCCCATTTTGGGGTTTTCTTGGCAAAGATACTGGAGTAGTTTGCTATTTCCTTCTCCAGCTCATTTTACAGATGAGGAAAGTGAGGCAAACAGGATTAACTGGCTTGCTCAGTGTCACACAGCTAGTAAGAGATTGGCTTTGAGGTCAGGTCCTCCTGAAGCCAGACCCAAACACTCTACCCACTATGCCCCCTACCAGCCCATACTATGTGAGTTATTTTAAGTCTCAGCAAAAGGCCCACCTTAATCTTAGTGCCTTCCCTTTGAAAGCACCCAATTTATCCTGTCTACATCTTGTCTGTACAGAATTGTTTGGATGTTGTGTCCCCCATTAGAATGTGAGTTCCCTGAATACATGAACTGTCTCTTGCCTTTCTCTGAATCCCTGGTGTTTCACACAGTGCCTGGTACAAAGTAGGCCTTTAATAAATTCCAGTTTACTGATCCTCCTTTCCCCAATTACCTGATCTGTGAATTTGGGCAACTCAACTCAATGAATATTTATCATTTCCCTTATCTGACCCTCAATTTCCTTCACTGGCAAAGGTCAAAGTAGAGCTAGGTCTTTTTAAGATCCTTTCTGGTATGGGCATTATGTTAGTCTGTGATTTTGGCTTTAAAAGATCAGGGCAGTAGATGGTTGGGGCAGTTGGGTGGCTCAGTGGATAGAGCGCTGGGCCTGGAGTCAGGAAGACTCCTCTTCCTGAGTTCAAATCTGGCCTCAGACACTTCCTAGCTGTGACACTTCATCCTCTTTGCCTCTGTTTCCTCATCTGTAAAATGAGCTGGAGAAGGAAATGATAAGCATTTCTGCCAAGAAAACCCCAAATTGGGACACGAAGAGTCGGACGTGACTGAAATGGCTGAACAACAAGTGGGTGGTTGGGAATCTTGTAATGGGGAGAGGGCTGGAAGAGCTGGGAGGTTCAAATCCTATCTCAGGTACTTACTAGCTGTGTGATCCTTCTAAGTCATTTGACCTTTTCTAGCTTCATTTAGTCAATCAACAAGCATTTATTAAGTAAACACCTACTCTATGCCAGGTACTGAGCTAGGTGCTAATGATACAAATATATGTATACATGAACTGGTCCCTGTCCTCAGAGAGCTTACGTGCTACTGGTTTCCTCATCTGTAAAATGGACACAATTATATCTGTAGTACCAACCTCACTGGGTTGTCATGAGGTATGTGTGGAATGTGTTTTTCCCACTGTAAAGTTACCTAAAAGGATGATTATTGTGCTTCTATGAATTTTTTCAGTGATAGGTTTCTATTGATCTCTGATGGCTAATGGGTGGCCTAGACCTCTGCCTTACTTCTAGGCTGCATCCTCACCATGGCTCTAGGACAGCGGTTCTCAACCTGTGGGTTATGTTCAATTTGTAACAATGACAATACATCCTGCATATCAGATATTTACATTACGATTCATAACAGTAGCAAAATTACAGTTATGAAGTAGCAATGAAAATGATTTTATGGTTGGAGGTCACAACATGAGGAACTGTATTAAAGGGTCACGACATTAGGAAGGTTGAGAACAACTGCCCTAGAAGGTCTGTGGTCTCTTCCCTTTCCTCCTTCCCCACATGCTTTCCAGCACCCATCTATATATTTTCTTCTTCTACCATTAGAATGTAAACTTCCTGGAGGGCAGGGGCTATCTTGATTTATTTGTATCTCTTGCATTTAGCACAGTGCCTCTCACCCTGATAAAGGATAAATCAATTCTCTATATCTAGCATCCATCTATCATTTATCGATCTAATTATCTTTCTCCTTTCTCTATTTCTATCATTCTGAAAAAAACTTCAAGCTGACTGTTAGCCTAAAAAGTTACTTCGGGGAGTATTTACATTCTAATAACCCCAAAAATCCATGTCCACCCAGCTGCAGTGCAGCCAAGTCACCCTACATGGGGAGGAACACCTCACACAAGGCAAGTGCTCGCAAAGAGGTCAGAAGAATCAATGCAAGGACACTCTCAAGGTCTCTCAGAAGAACTTTGGAATTGATTGTGAGACATGGGAGACATTGGCACAGGACCGCCCAACATGGTGTGCCTGTATCAAAGAAGGCGCTGTGCTCTATGAGCAAAGCAGATTGCAGTAGCTCAAAAAAAAATGTAAGATGTGCAAATTTAGCGACACTTCCATTCCAAATGTTCCTATGGACTCTCTGTGCCCAGCCAGTGGTAGAGCTTTCCCAGCTCATATTGGTCTGATCAGCCAGTCAGACATGCTGTCCCTTGACCCCGACGTAGTAATGTCATTTTGGTCCTATCTGAATGAAGGACAACAACACAATTTAATTGGAATCAAAGCTTTAATCTAAAGGGTTGAAATGCTAATAACTGGATTCCCAGCATTAGCTGGATTTTCTGGGGTTGGGGGTAGCTGGGTCTGCTGCCCCTGAAATCCTCCCACATAGGTGGCTGCCTATGGGCAAGGCTGGTTCTGGCCAGCCCTGATGCTGCTTTCAAGCCTCACATTCTAGCTCTGCTCAGTTCAGTTATTCATAATTTTGGGTGAACTCCCACTCCTCATGTGTAAGATCAAGGGATTGGACTAGGTAATTTCTAAGGGTCCTTCTGGTTCTAAGTAAATGATCCTATAATTATGAGACCTCTGAGATGCAAATAGTGCTAGGGAGAGAGGCTTGAATTCTGGACAGACTTTGGGCATTATGATGGCTTGTGTAATAAATGTCTTATAGAGAGGAAATGACTCATTCAAAGGGAATGCCAAATCCATGGCAGGGTCAGAGACTGGGCTTGACTTGTACTAGCTATAAAAATCTTCAAAATTTTCACTCTCACCAAATACCCTTTCTGACATCTTTCCCCAGGAGACAGTCTGAGAGTCAAATGCAATCTGATTGGAAGCTGTCAGAGGCCAAGGCTTCTGAAAGGAGTTATAATTCAATTTGACAAACATTTATTAAGTCTTTAAAATGTACAGGGCACTGTGCTAGACCCTGGAAAGGGCTTTCCTCTGGGAATAGAGGGGATGGTGGTGGTGGGGATAAGCTGAGTGTTGGGCTGAATTATACTGATATTGAGGTAATGGGAGCACAGTGTCAGATGCATGTCCTTGTTTGGGTTTGGGATGAACGTGAGGAGCAGGAAGGAACTACCTGGTTGACTAAGTAATTCTTTAGTAAAATAGGAAGAACACCAAAAACCTATCCTTTGGGAGCGGAGTTTTCTGAATTGCTGAGAGGAAAGACGAAGGGAAGAGGGAGAAAAGTGATTTTAAAGATAGATCGATCTCTCTATCCATCAGGCCCAGGAAGATAAATCAATAAGGGATTGCTTTAGCGCAGAAAAGGCCATTCTTACTGAGGGAGCCATGAGGTAGCTGCATCTTCTTAGCCTAGAACCACTGGAGGCTTGGGGAGGATAGTTAGAACAACATAGGAAGCTTAGGGCCACCCAGCCTGGGGTAAGATAGATTTCTTTTGTATGTCATTCTAATTCTCTTCCTCCAGTTTATTATTCATGAATTTCCATGTTTTCCATCCTCTTGTAAAAATAAACCCTAGAAAATATGCTCCTTGGCCTGGAGAGTGTGGACACAAGGGCTGGAATGCTAACCAGGGAGGTGAATTTTGGCAACAGGCAGCAGCAGCAGCAGCAGAGGAAAAGGGCGCTCTTCAAATTCAAGTTTGGATACAGAAGATCTCTGAACTCGACAAGCTGAAGAGGAAGGTCCACGAGGCTCCGAGCCTCAGATGGGGTGAAGAGATCAGCACAGGCTTAGAAAGTAATGAAGGCTAAAAGTCCTGCAGCAGAAGGCGAGTTTCCCAGGACTGCAATGGCTCTGTCTGCTACCGCTTGGATCTCAGAGAGCTGATTCCGAGACCCAAGGCCCAGATACAGATCCTTCAAAACGGAACTATTTCAGAGCAAAGGGGGAGCTTTCTAGACAGCAACAGAAAGCCTGAGCGAGGGTTTTGTCTCATTGGCTGGTTCCTCTTGGTGCTGGTACTACGTCAATCTATAACCTCATTGCCTTTGATGCTTCGGACAGATGGGATGAGAGGTGCTTCCGTGACCACAACCCAAGAATATAAATACACAGTCTGACTTCCCTGCTGATTTCCCTGCCAAGTTCCTTGGCCCACGTCCCGGGGTGAAAGGACCTCACACTGAGTTAAGGAGTTTAGTTCTAGGCGGTTAACAAACATTCACTAAGCACTTTACTATGTGTCAGGCACTCAAACAAACAAAAAGTAGTCTCAGTCCCTGACCTCAGGGAGCACACAGTCTAGTGGGGGAGACAATATATAAGCAACCAGCAGAGGTGGGGAACCTGCGGCCTCAAGGCCTTCTAGGCCTTTGGATTCGGGTCTTCTGATTGAGTCCAAGTTTTATAGAACAGACCCTTTTATTAAAAGGATTTGTTCTGTGAAGTTTGGACTCAGTCCAAGGGCCACACTCGAGGACCTAGAGGGCCAACATGTGACCTCGAGGCCTGAGGTTCCCTGCCCCTGAACCAGGCACATAGAAGATACACAAAGTAGGTAGAAGTCAGTCTCAAAAGGGAAGACATTAGCAGCTGAAGGGACCTGGAAAATCCTACCACCGACAGTGAGATTTAACTGTCCTGAAATAATCCAGGAAAACTCAGAGGTATAGGGAGGGAGGCAGAATTTAACAGCTGTGGGAAGTTGGGGGAGCAGTCAGTGAAAAGGCATGGAGAGATAGGAGATGAAGCATCGTGAAGAACCCCAAGTAGAGCCAGCACAGTTGGTTCACTGAGTATGCTGAGGGGAGTAGGATGTATAACGCTGGTGGTAGGTGAAGAAACTGAAGCAAACAGGTTAAGTGACTTGTCCAGAGTCACCCAGCTAATATATCTGAGGCTAGATTTGAACTCAGGTCTTCCTGACTTTAGGTCTAGCACTCTCTCTGCTGCACTACCTACTGGCCAGGGTTTGTATAATTGCATCTACCATGCAAGGTTATTATGAGGATCAAAGGAGTTACTTGTGAAAAGTGCTGGACACAGGGGCTGGTGCATGGCAGGTGCCATGTAAATGCTTATTCCCTGCCTTTCCTCCAGACAGAGAGACCAGTCAAAGATCATTGCTGTAGTCTAGGTAAGAGATGAGAATGGCCTGAAAGAGGGCTGTGGCTGTATGAGTGGATAGAAGGGGGCACAGATGAGAGATATCATGGAGTCTGAAATAATAAGACTTGGCAAAGGCCTGACTATGTGAGAGGAGTGAGGGTGAAGACTTGAAGATGAGCCCTAAGGGGTGAGTCTGGTTGCCTGGGAGGATGGCAGAGGCTCTCCATAGTCCTCAGGAAGCTTGGAAGGGAGCAGGGTTCTGATCGGGAAAACAAGGAGTTCAGATTCGGACACGCTGAGTTTGAGATGCCTCTGGGGCGCCCCATTCAAGATGCCCAGAGTTAAGGAGGTGGAGACAGCCTGTAACTTGGGACAGAGACTGGGCTAGGTGCGTGGTTCTGTGAAATCATCAGCACAGAGAAGAAAATGAAACCCACGGGAGTGGTGAGATCGCCCAGCAACCTGATATAGAGCACAGAGAGAAGGGGGCCCAGGACAGAGTCTGGGGGACACCTATGGTAAGTGGCTGTAACACACAATAGCAACAATGATAAATAAGAACAATCAGCATTTATATAGAACTACTACGTGCTGGGCACTCTGCCAAACACTTTACAGGTGCGGCTAGGGATGGGGGCGGCGAGGGGGCACAGCAAATAGAGCACTGGTCCTGGAGTCAGGAGGATCTGAGTTCAAATTTGACCTCAGACACTTACCACTGACTAGCCGTGTGACCTTGGGCAAGTCACTTAACCCCAACTGCCCTACCTTCCCCCTCCAACTCCCCCCCCCAAACCTCCCCCAACCAAATACTATCACATTTGGTCCTCACAACAACCCTCTTGGGTAGATGCTATTATTATCCCCATTTTACAGTTGAGGAAACTGAGGTGAATAGGGGTTAAGTGACTTGTCCAGGGTAACACACAGGCATTATATATCAGAGATGGATCATGACCCCAACCTCCCGACTCTCTGTTGGCTTTATAACTACTGTGCCATCTTGCCTCTTCTTATAACTTACATTTTTCCTATATTAATGTTTAATTATTATTTATACATTTATATTATGCATGTTATGTTTTATGTTATTTATTATTTAGCTTTATTAATGCTAATGATGGTTAATTAATAATTAAAGTTAATGAGGCACTCTCATGGATTTTTATCTCCTTCAATCTTCACAACACATTTGAGAGATCATGCTGGAGTGACTACCCCCATTTTACAGATGAGGCTCAACAAATTTAAGTGACTTGTTTAATACCGCATGACTTATTAGTCACAGGTGGAGATGGCCCCAAACCCAGGTCTCTCTGACTTCTAGATCAATGTTTCTTTTTACTAAACTCCAGAGCACAGGCTCAGTAAAAGTTCATTAATGGATTCATTGATGGAATCTCCATACTTCATCTCAGGTGGCCCAACTTTTGACCCCAGTGGGGTGAGTGGGTAAGACTGGCTTACAAGAGAGTCCTGAGTCAAAAGATTCTCTATTTTCCCTCTGTACCAGGAAGCTGAGGTTAGCTGAGGTTTATAGTCCTTAGCAGGAAAGAAACATCCCTAACCAAAGGAATGTGAGCAGATGGCATTAGGGGAAGCCAAGCCTGGGCCCTTAGCCCTTGCTTCAATACTCCCAGGCACTGGAGCCAAGGTGGACATTCCATAAGCTCATGGCCCCCAGAGGGGAGGCGAAGACTTTCCAACTGGTTTTGTGCTCCTTTTCCTGCCTTGGTATGGGAAGTCTCCAGGGAAAACATGTGCTTTGGAGGACTGCTCATGGTTCCATGTCTCTCTCTTGGCTTACTAAGAGCAACAGTAAAGTACCTAAACCAGCCCTTTTGCTATCTCCATCGTGTGAATGGACCAGCACTATGCGGTGGAAAGAACTAGACCGGTAGTTGGAAAACCTGGGTCCAAATCCCTAAGAATTTAGGCAAATGATTTCAACCCTCTGGGCCTTTGTTTCTTCATCTATAAAATCTGGGAGTTGGTCTAGATTGCTTTCAAGGTTCTAAATCTGTGTTCCTATGGTTATCTCCCTGGAGTGAAATTCAATGGGATCTGTAGAGAAAAATCCTCCCTCTGAGCTGATAGGAGACCAGGGTCTTGACCGTGACCTACTCTGAATCAAGGCAATGCTTTTCAAATGTCATGTAGCCACGGGAATGGCAGAGACTCAGAAAGCCTTTCAGAGTAGCGCAAAAAGGGAAACTTTCTTTAGGATATGGGCCATCCTACCCACATTGTGCTGGGTACCTTCGAACCATATCTTGTTCTTGGATTTTTACACTCCTAAGCAGGAACCCATTTCCCTGTAATTAATGTGAAAGACTCATTATTGTTTTTTCCTAGGGTTGGATTTATTCCTTTAAAAATCAATAGTAACTTGTGCAGATCCCCTTAAATCCTTATTGTAAACACCAGCATAGCCCCCTACAGACCCTTGAGCTATGAAAACATAGTGAGCAATCCTATTAAGAGGAGGAGGAACAACTTCCCCCCATGTCCCCCTCCCAAAAAAGAAGCTAAAGTTTCTAGAGTCTGTGATTGCTACTAACACAATAGCTAACCTTTGTGACCAGGAGGTGACCCTGAGGCTGTCCCCTAAGAACTATGGACTACCTGGAGACCAGAGGGGTAGAGTGGAGTTCAAAGAGAAAATCTATTTTTAATGACTTAGGGGAGCAGAGCTGAGTTGCTGAGTAATTCTATGTAATTAAAGCTATCTATCACTTGGAGAGGAGAAACCCAAAGTTGATGAACTTTTCAATGAGGTTTTCCCCCTTCATTCATAAAAACTCAGCACGGGGTCCCTGAGGAAACAAAGAGGGGAGAGGTTGAAGGGGAAGAAGCTGCTGTTTCTAGGCAGGGGAGATTCCACCTTTGGATGAGGGTCAGAGCAATGACCTTCCAAGAATCCAACTTTCATTCTGAATCTGTGCATGCCTCCCTAAAGGTGGCAATGAAGGGCTGGGAGAGACATGCTATAATATAATTTAATGGAAAGAGTTCGGATGCCCAAGGTTTAATCTTGATTGCCACTAATATGTTCTATGACCTTGAGCAAATCACTGAACAGTAATTAAAATAAATCACATTTCTAGAAGCTTTAAGGTTTGCTAAGTGCTTTCCCCAAATCATGTCAAAGGAACCTCACAAAGGGTCCCTGTGAACTAGGTACTATTATTATCGTTTTACAGATAAAGAAACTGAGACATCAAGTGACTTGTCCACGGTCATGCTGCTAGTAAGTTTTAGGGGCAGGACTCAAACCCACATCTTGATGACTAAATCCAGGATGCTATAAACCACATTGGGATATTTTTATATACGGAGGAAAATGTTTTGTATTCCTGAGAAGAAGCATATGGATGTGAATTAACTAATGAAATATCTTACCACCCCACTTGGAAGGGAGGCTGAGACTTAGTCTGCTCAGATGAAAGGTACCAAATTAAGAGCATTCTTTTAAGGAGGCAAGAAAAATAGAAACAAGGAAATGGTACTAAGAGTCTTGGGCCCCCTAAGATAATAAAACTAACTGCACAAAATAGGTCTTCGAAATGTACCCCTATTGGCTCTCTGAGAAGAGAAGGTGCGGTTTGTTTCCCTACAACCCTTTTGATGTGGCAGTGAGACTCTGCATAGCTGTGCTTTTTGGAAGGGTAAACAGACAAAAAGAGCAGAGATGCTGATACTGTGTGTTGTCTCCATGACAACAATGAAATTACTCAGGGAGAGCAAATGGGGCTGGAGATGGGGGCTAGGAGGGATTTGGAAATAGGAGAACCTGCTGGGTCCCATGAAATAACAGGGACAGCTCAGTCTCTTTTATTCCTCTTGTGAGCATATATGGTCAAAGAAGCCCATAAAACTTATCTATAGGGGGTGATTTAGCTTCTCCTGTGCTGGGGCAGGGGATAAAGTTCCTGAATGGAAAGGGAATGCATAACACAAGAGAATAATCCTGGTATAAACAGGCACCCCACTTCCATATACTCTCCTGGGGCTTAAAATTATCTTGCTAATCTGAAAACTGAACCCTCCCATCCCCCGCCCTCAAGTTGGATAGGTGGGTAGAAAATGCATGGACTGCTCTCCACTATTTGGACTAGCTAATTGGAGAACTGTCCAGAGCTCAAGTTCATCCCACCTTCTTAACAGAGTATGGGAGGCAAATATGCTCACGTATAGCTCAGTGATGGATAGGTAGGGGCAGAGGCTGATCGAGGACCTGGCAGAAGAACATCATTGTCTTTGGGCAAATGATTTAACCCTTCTGAGTCTCTACTCCTTCATCTATAAAATGGGGCTATCAATAGCACCTATTTCACAGAGTTGTTGTATCAAATGAGGTAATGCTTGTAATGTAGGTAAAAAGCTTTGCAAACTTTGAAGCTCTATATAAATTCAAGCTATGATTATTGTTATTACTAGGACATCAAGGATCTGGAAGGAGTATGATGTCTTATGAAGTGATAGCTTTAGGGATCACTCCTGGGATGGGGAGAGCTTTCCTTGGGTTGGTAAGTTTCCCAAGCTACTATGCAGAGAGTATAGCAAGGGCTTCTGGGAATATCACCATCTAGTTTCTGTTCTCTGGCACTCTTCCTCTCCCAGGGCAGAATCCATTGGCTTCTGGGTAAAAAGATTGTCACTATATCTATGTGTCCAAGAGCCTTAGACAGACATTAATGGATGTGAGGTGTAGAAGACCTAAGTCCTGCCTCCTCCATCCTGAAACTCATTCTGCCATGGGGAGCTCCAATGCCCATAGAGGACCCTCAGCAGAAATAGAATTGGCTAGGGCCAAGAGTCTCTGGGCCCTCCCTCACTGAAGTTCTCTCAGATTATACTTATAGACATGACTTTGAGTTATGCCATCATCCCTAGCCAACGTTTGTCCCAACAGAAAGAAGTCTCAGATCCTGGAGAAGTTAGTGTCTTCTGGTCCAAGGTGAGGAGGCTCTGCGGGACATTTTTTTCCTAAAGAAGAGACACCAGAACTTCATGTTGTAAAATAGGATTTTCAAAAAGACTGTCT
This sequence comes from Pseudochirops cupreus, assembly GCA_028627135.1. Taxonomy (NCBI): domain Eukaryota; kingdom Metazoa; phylum Chordata; class Mammalia; order Diprotodontia; family Pseudocheiridae; genus Pseudochirops; species Pseudochirops cupreus. The sequence goes on from CM053584.1 coordinate 87,876,832, forward strand.
CTGCGGAGTGGTTCCCTCCCTCCTGCTGCCCCGCAGTCTTCCCTTTCTAAGCAACGGAGATTTTTGTTCCTTTTGACTGCTAAACTCTTAGCTGCTCTGAAAATATCCATCTGTAACATTTCTTTGTAGGGTGAGGGCCTAGCTCCATTAGGGGAGTTTCCTACAGCTCTTTGTTTCCTAAGACAAGATGTTCTGTGTGTTTATGAGAGAGAGACAGAGATAGACAAAGACACAGAGACAGAGATACAGACAGAGAAAGAGAGAATGGGACAGAGACAGAAAGAGAGCAACAAAGACAGACAGATAAAGATAGAAAGAGAAAGACAGTGACAAAGACAAACAAAGAGACAGAGAAAGAGAGTGACAGGTAGAGAGGGACAGAGACAGAGAGAGACAGAGACAGAAACAGACAAGGAGACACAGAAAGACAGAATGTGACGATGTACAAGTGTACGTGCACATTTAATTTCTTCTGAAAAAAAAAACAACTTCATGCAATGGTATTTGGGATGCTGTCATTTCCTTTTACACTGAACTCCAGACTTGGGCTAATAGCAGCTCTAAAGAAAACTCATGCTAAGCACCAAGGAAGAACTTTTGGATCAAGAGCCCTGTCCTTTAGGGAAATGTTTCCTGGATCTTATTCTCTTGTTAATCAGGATAGAAATAATTCTACAACCAAGTCCTAGGGACTCAGGGAAGTGGACAGATAGACAGATAGTAGGTTGATCTTCTAATAACATCATTGCTTTTAACTGACTATTTCTGATATAAACTAATAATTTGTTCATAATATGAATAATACTAAGGATGATTTTAAACAAAGAGAAGAACTCATGAATGCCTTCTCAAAAGCGATGACATTCTTTCTAGAACTCCCAGTGGTTTTATTTTGTGTTGGTGAAGGAATGGGTGGGGGTAGATGGTTTCTGAGGTTTGCCAAACTGGTCCATGGACCAAAAGAATTTCAGGACTGCAGGAGTGACAAACACCAGCTCTATTTACACCTGCCCTTCAGGGAAAGCTGTCACAGAAGGACCTATTTCATTACAGTCTCTTGGAGACAACCTGCAATAGCAAGTGAAGTCAAAGGGCAGGGCCTCCTATCCATCTCTGTGTGACTATGGGCAAGTTAACTAATTTCTCTAAACCCTGTTTCCTCATCTGTAAAATAGGAGGCTGGGCTTTGAGGACCCTTCTAGTTCCAGGTCCCTGATGCTAGGGTGCTAGGTAGAAGGAATCCGATCTCTCACTCAGCTCTAGGGATTGGAAGAGCAAACTTTGTGACCTTCCTGGGAAATTTTATCCCAAACAACAAACCTTTATCTGCTCACTCTACTGCTTCCTATACTTGATGTCACCAAAGTCATGATACCACAAAAGGCATGTATGTGCATGTGTGTGTATGTGTATATATGTGTGTGGTGTGAGGGGAGAATAAAAGGGGTTTTTTCTTTCTTTTTTTTTTTTAATAAACAGGTGCTTAAGAAATTAATTAGAGCAAATAATAACCCAGTTCTTTCTGAGTCTCTATTTTACTTGGTGCATGCAGGGCCTGGTGAAAAAAAAGGGGGGATTTTAAATAATTTTAGAGTTATAACTGATGTAATTAGGTGCTCAGTGAACACTTAGCATCGAGCCGTACTTATTAAAATTGCTGTTTTAATCAGAACATTGCCTGAGAATCATTAATAATACAATGGCTTGATTCCCTGGAACTCTAATTAGACCTGGACTTTTAACCACCTGAGTGTATTCTGGCTCCGTCTCACCACGCACCATGGGTGATGCATTATCATGGCAGGCCATGCAGGGACAGAGCATCAATAGTGCCATTTAGTGACCAATTGAATGCTTTCCTTTGGAATGTTTGTGAACATGCCTATATGTGTATCGATGCAATGCAATGCATGCTCATGTGTGTGAATGCACATACTCATCTACATGCACAGATGTGTGTATGGGGATCACTGGGAATGTATTTCTTGCGAGATGTGTGCACATGTCCATATATCATGTATGGCACATTTATACACATGTACAAAACATGTATCAATACCTTAAATGACTAGATATGACTATTCATGCAAATGCATAGACATATACATGCATGTGTGAGTATGTGAATGTATGTGTGTAATATATTTATGCATATGCAATGTATGCACGGGACTATGCATGTATGCATTTGTGCTTGAGAAGATGCATCTACATATATTATTGGTATATATGTAGGACTGCATGAATACAGATGGCATGTGCACATATGTGTTTATATGTATGTATATTATGTGCAAACACATGTGTGTGCATATTTGGGCAGGGTCGATGCTGAGTATTAGTACTGAGTGAGGTGATCAAGATGGCTGGAACATGATGTTGGGGAGGACTCTGAGACCCAGGGGAAAAAGTGAGTAGAGGTATTTTGCTTTGCCAACGTGGGACAAACAGGCCACTTCCCTTTCATCTCTGACCCCATCTTTATATGAGACAGCATTGTCATAGATCATTTTGTCCAGGCCCCTGGCATAACACAGGACCTCCTTCACCCATCCCAAGGAGAGTCTCAGTTAATTTCATGCCAATGAGCATTAGAGAAGGCCAATCCAGAATCCACTAAATAAATGACTTAAAAGGGACTCTAGGGAAGAGTAAAGCGCCTAATTTTCCTGTTCAGAACCTGGAGTCACTAGAGGGAGAGTGTTGGAATTGGGCGAGTTCTCCTTACGCAGGGTCCTAGGACTTGGGGAAGGGAGGCTAGGGCCAAAAATCTTCAATGATTCCCCTGATTCATACACTTCTTTTTGGAGGATTATTAGCTGAAATGGTACAGAGAGAAGAGGGATTTAAGGAAGAGGCATACAGTGCAGGGTAAGATATCTGCTCCAGGGTGAGATTACTGCCCCAGACCCTGGTCCTGAACATAAAACTCCAGGGCTGGTAGACCTAAGTCACTTAGTCAGTAGCAAGAACTTAGAACCAGCTCTGTAAAGCATCCAGCTATAGATGCCAGGTCACAGGACTCTATATAGGATAACAGATTTAGAGCTGGACGAGATCTTAGAGCAAGTTCAAGTGTATTATTTTAATAGATGGGGAAACTGAGGCACAGAGTACTTTTTCCCAGGGTCACACAGCCAATAAGTGTCTAGTGTGGAATTTGAATCCCCAGTCTTTGTGCCTTCAAGTCTAGCCCCCCATCCCTTCTACTACGGAGACTTTTTTTTGAGATGGGGAGGTGGTGGCAGATTTGTGATTCTGTCTCTGCTATCTCTGCTCCTTGGTGAGGAGACTTTCTTTATCAATGTATATTGGTAGCAGTTTATAATATAGACAAGATTTTCTTATTGTACGTTCCTGACAGCCTTGTGAAGGAGATACAGCATGTTATGCTCTTCATTTTACAGATGGGAAAACAGACTTCAAGATGTTAGATAATCTGTCCAGGTAACACAGGTAAGAGTGGCAAAGTGAAAACCTGAACCCAAGGCTCCTGACTCCTAATCTTGTACTCCTCATTCCAAAAAAAAAAAAAATGCTCTAGGGGAGGGAGAAAGTCCTCACTCTAAACCCCTCTGGAGTGATACTGGGGCTCTCACAGGTTCCTCTTCCAAGTCTCAGTTTTAAAGTATGGAGGTAACTTTTTAGCTCAGGAGAAATTTGATTATTGCTGATAGCATCTAGCCCTAGTCCCCTAGAGGATTCAGAACAACTTTCCTAGGAGTGCTGGTTGGTTATGGTGCTTGACTTGATTCATTCTGGCCCAGTTGAGCCCAGAGGAACAGAGCCTCAGAGAGCTATTTATTCTTTTTTGATAGGATTTTACCCTGCTTCCATTTCTCATTCCTTCTCCCACTTAGAGTCACAAAGAGAGGTATTTTACAAAATAATTTTTAAAAGGGAAAAGTGTCACCTGTTTTTCAGGGGCAGAGTAAACTATAGGAAAGAACACTGGATTGGCTCAATATTAAGAAAATGAAACCAAATAAACCATATTAATATCAAAGTAATCAAAATTATATGATCATATCCATAGATGCAGAAAAAGTTTTGGACAAAATACAATATCCATTTCTGTTAAATGTTAAAAAGCAGAGGGATAAATGGGCCTTTTCTTACTATGGCAAACAGTCTCTTTCAAAAGTTAAGAGTCAACACTACATGTAAAGGAGACAAACTAGAAACTTTTCCTATAACATCAGGAGTAAAGCAAGGAAGTCTACTACTATCACTATTATTTAACATAGGGCTAGAATTGCTAGGTATAGCAACAAGACAAGAAAAAGAAATGAAAGGAATAGGCATAGTAGGCAAAGTATAAAAAAAAAAGATGACTTTTTTTTTTAAAGAGGAAATGTTGTGTGTTGTGGTGGTTTGTCCTTCATTCTCAAAGAGAACCATGACATCAGGAAGATGATGCTATGACTCGCAATTGACTTGGATTTCAGTGAGGAAGGGCAAAGTCAAAGTGAGATGAAATGATGGTCTATATAGAAGACCTTAGAAAGTCAGCTAAAATTTATTGGCTCATTTAATAACTTGAACAAGTATCAGGATATAAAGCAAGCCCACATAAATCATGAACCATTTTATATATTACCAGTAAAATCCATCAGGAAGAGACAGAAAGAGAAATTCAATTCAAAACAATTATAAAAAATATAGAAGATTTAGAATTCCATTTACAAAGACACAAACAGGAACTGTATGAATAAAATTACAAAACACTCTACAGAAATAAACATAAATCTAAACAAGTGTAGAAATATAGTTGGGTTATGCCAATATAATAGAAAATAAAATCTGTCTAAATTAATTTACTTATTCAGTACCTTCCCAATAAAACTACCAAAAGATTTCATTAGAGAGCAAGGAAAAAATAATAACAAAATTCATCCAGAGAAATAAAAAGTCCAAATTCTCAAGGAAAACAATGACAAAACCGGGAAGGAAGGGGCCAAGCGGTAGTTTATCTCAAACTAAAATCCAGCACAGTAATCATCAAAACTATCTTGTACTAGCTACAAAACAGAAATTTTCATAAGTGGAATGGATTCTGTACACAACACACAGCAGGAAATGAGCTTAGTAACGTATAGCATTTGATAAATCCAAAGATGACAATATTTGGGGTAAGGACTCAATATTTGACAAAAATTACTAGAAAACCTTGGAAAAAGTCTGGTAGAAATTAGGTGTAGGCTGAGATTTCATAATATACATATTATAATGAGTTTCAAATGGATTTATTACCTAGATATAAAACATTACCTTATAAACAAATTAGAGGAATAAGAAAGAAAATATCTTTCACAACCAAGGACAGGGGAAGAATTCATGACCAAACAACGAACAGAGGGGATCACAGAAGAAGACCATTCGTTACATTCAATTAAAAAGCTTTCTTACAACCCAAAACAATAGAGTGAAAACCAGGAAGGAAACATTTAACTTGAAATTAATCTTTACATCATATATATATGTATATATATATGCATATATATACATATATATACATATATATATACATATACATATATATGCACACACACACACACACACACACACACACACACACACACACATATATATGGAACTGGTTCAAATATGTAATAGTGACAGCAGTTCCCCAATCAATTAAAAATGTGAACAGGAAGTTCTTAAAGGAAGAAGTCTGAAGTATTAATAGTCATGTAAAAAATTCTCCAAACTACTAATAATGAGAAAAAATACAAAGTAAAACATCTCTGAGTTCTACACAGCACTCACTATTTTGGCAAAGACGACAAAAACAGAAAATGACAATAGTCGGAGGAGTGATGGGAAGATAGGCACACTGGTACATCATTGGTGGAGTTGTGAATTGGCCTAGGAGAGCAATTTGAAACTATTTCCCTAAAGTGACTAAATTTTGACTCCTCTTTGATCCAGTGATATCATTAGTGGGTCTATACCCTGAAGAGATCAAAGAAAGAAGAAAAAGACCCACATGTACAAAAATATTGACAGCAGCTCTTATTGTTAGAGCGAAGACTCAGAAAAAAAGACTGGCAAAAATGGCAGGACAAACTATGGTATATCAATATAATGGAATATAAGTGTGCCATAAGAAATGATGAAAGCAGCTATTTTGGAGAACCATGGGAAGGCTTTTATGAATAGGTGTGGAGAACAACTCAGATGTTCCTGATTCTGGGCCCAGAGCTCTATCCACTGCACCATCTACCTGTCTTTGCCTGGTGGACAGGAGAGATAGTATGCATTGGTGCCATCCATTGGTACAACCTTGACCTTCTCTTCAATCATTTTTGGGTGGTTCGTGGGAAGGCCAATTGTACGCTATTTACCATCTCCATGATGAGGAAGTGTGCTGTTCACCTCCTGAAAGAAGGGTGATGGACTCAGAGGTGTAGAATGAGACATACCTTTTCAAACATAATAAATGTGGAAGACTTGCTTTCCTCAATTATGCTCATGTTTCACAAAAAAGAAAAAACAAAACTATGGCATATGAATGTAATGCATAACATTGTACAATAATAAATGATGAATATAAGAATTTTGAGAAAATGGGAATATTTATATGAAATGGAACAGATTGAAATGAATAAAACCAAGGAAAAAAACCATACACAATGACCACATTGATGTAAATGATATCACTAAAAGAAAGCTGAATTCTGAGTAACTGAAAACTCAAGGAAGGCCACAGAGAAGGGATGATGAAATATAGTTTGTCCCTCAAGGTGGGACAGAATACTGTATATATTGGCAGACATGGTCTCTTTATCAGATATATTAACTTAATTTTTTTTTTTTGTCGTAAGGGAAAGTTCAGTTTGGGTGGATGGGATGGGAAATGAATGTAAAGACAAACCATATATTTTTTTAAAGAGCATTAGGTCTGAAAGCAGATGACCTGAATTTAAATCCTGATTCTGTTTTCTACTATTCATATGACCTTGAGCAAAGTCACCTAATCTCTCTGGTCCTCAGTTTCGTCATCTGTAAAATGAAGAGGTTGGCCTAGATAATTCCTCAGATCCTTTCCTATGACTTCATGTGGACCTGATCTCAAGAAAATTACATAGTATAGAAATGTCAGGGCCCATCTGAAGTTGTCATAGTCTAGCTTTGGGAAGAAGGATTAGGGCTGCCTAAGATTAAAGAGAGGAGTTAAAAATGACAAACAGGCTTCTAAATGGGATTAGAGTCTTAATGAAAATCATAATGAATGGAAGAGCACACAAATATCACCCATAAATGGCCATAAATATTACACCAACAGATGAAATCCTGCATACTGCTATTATGGACCCCATCAAATTACTGCTATTATAATTCATCAATAAATAATGAGACCCAACATCATATTTAAAGTTCTCTTTCTCCCTTTTTTTCCCCTTCCCACTTTTGGACTTCTCATTCCCATGATTTTATGGAGTGGTCACTAAACTCATTACCCAAAGAGCTACTTATAGGACTAGTACCCAAAGACCATGCAGATCACAGTCAGGTTAGATACCTTCAGTAGGTAGAGCAAGGAAAAGGGGAAAAGGGGAAAAGGGAAAAAGATAAAGAAAAGGGAATAGGGAAGAGAGAAAAGGTGGCTTTTTTACAGCACAGTCTTTAGATCCTTGTTGCTATAATAGACACACTTGCAGCTTACTCTCTGTCTCTGTCTCTGTCTCTGTCTCTCTTTCCCCCTCCCTCCCTCCCTCCATGTCTGTCTCTGTCTCTCTTTTTCAAGGAGGTCAATACCAAGGGTCACAGAATTTCTCTCCATCCCAAACCTTGTCCTTATATTTGAGGACCTCAAGGTACTGAGGCTCTTTAAACACCTCCTCAATTTAACACCTTCCTCAATTCTTATGATTTGCATTTTCTTTCTATTTCAACCACTCCCAGCAGTGGTCACAACTCAGATCTAGCCGCCATGCAAAGCCATGTCACCTCTATGACCCTGGATTCCCAGACTGCCTTCTGTGATCTAAATCCCTTTCTAGTTTTCTATTTGTTTCATTCCTCTTAAACATATTCTTCATCATTCACTTGTTCTCCAGGCCCTCTGCTCCTCTCTGTTTTCTGGCTTAACACTCCTGCTCTGGTCTCACTTTCCTCCTTTACAATATTGACTGTGAGGTTAACCAATTCACTGTCCTCCACCTTTAAATTCCTTGTGTCCTTGCCCTATGTCATAAAGGCCCTTGCATTCCTTAACCCTGGCTCATACCCTCCCTCCCTCCCTTTTGCCTTCCCTGCCCTTACTTTCTGGCTGCCAAAAGCTGCTGAAGGTGGTCACCCAACTATGGTGACTGAGTCAACCATAAATTCATATTATCCAATCTCAGTGGGGCCCTCATCACTGTTGGGGCAATCCTTTTATTATTCCTTGATTGGTTCTATCAGGCTTCCCAGGGTGGTTTCTCAAAACTCCATTCTCCTTTGCCCTCTCTGCCCTAATTTCTCTCCCTTCTTTATAAGGAAATCTAAACCACTAGTTGTGAACTCCCTCATTTTTTCCATTCCACATATCAAAATTCCCCTCCCTAAATATCCCTCCCTGTATATGGACTTAAGTCTCTGAGGGAGAACTGGCCCTTCTCTTGTCAAGGCCAACACCTCCACTGGCACTCTGGATTCTATCCATCCCTGTCTCCTCTGAGAACTTACTTCATTAATCATTCCCACCTTGTCATCTTTAGCCTCTTCCTATCTACTGGCTCCTTTTCTACTATGGCATGCTCCCCTAGCCTTCCTCTCTAAAGAAACTCACTTGACTTTACCATTCCTCCAAGCTATTATCCTATATTTTTTCTTCCTTAATTGCCAAACTCAGTCACTTACATTCCCAGCTTCTACTTCTATCCATTCATTTTTCAGTCCTCTATTATCTGACTTCTGATCCTTCCATACTACAGAAGAAACTCTTCCAAAGGTTACCAGTGATCTCTTACTAAATTCAATGATCTTCTGTTACTCATGACTCTGTTTGACCTCCATGTACCTTTTGACCTCTATGCACCATTGTTGAAACCCTCCCTCTTCCTGGACACTCTCTCCATCCAAGGCTTTGTGGCACAGAGTAGGTACTTAATGTTTATGGACTAACTACATCTACCTTTCTAACTGATCCTTCTCAGTGTTCATTGCTAACTCAGCATCTATCTCCCACCCTCTAGGCATGGGTGTCCCCGAGGTTGTATCTCCCCACCTCATGCTAGTACTCCAGCCTCAATCCATCACATCCATGCCAATGGAACTCGCTTCTGTGAATTCATACACAAGCTATCATCCCTACTTGAAATGGACTCATTTCTTATTTCCTCTTTTGCAAATCCTTATTTTCCTTCAAGATTCAGCTCAGATGCCACTTTCTCCTGGAATCTTTCTTGATAATCCCAGTTGGTTGTCTGAGCCTCCTGAAATTATACTGTATTTACATTTCTGCTATTACACCTCCATATGGGATAATCCCTTAAGACCATGCCTGGGAAGAGCTAAGCCACTCAGCCCTGTATTCCCTGGTGCCGTATTTCTTCATCCCTGACATCTTCCACATTGCCACACTCTCCTTCCCCCTCCTAGGGGATGTATGACCATATATTTAGAGCTGAAGGGATTACAGAAGACATACAGTACAACCCACCCATTTTACATATATGGAAATTAAGGCCCAGTGAGGTAATGAGACTTTTTCAAGGTCACAAAAAAGTAATAAGTAGAAAAGTGGAAATTCAAACCCAAGGCTTCCAACTCCAAATTCATTGCACCAGGTTACCTCCTCCTTTGACACTCTGCCTCCTTTGCATGCCGTAGCCAATAAATTCCAAGTCCTGTTGATTCTCCTTCCTAAAGCGTCTCTCATATCCATCTCCTGCTTTCTTTTTCTTAGGTCATGCCCTCTTCACTTTTTTCCCCTAGACTCTCCCAACAGCCTTTTAACTAGCATTCTATTTTTAGTTCCTTCTCACTCAGATTTATGCCACATAATACTACCAGAATAACCTCAAGATGCCTCCCTGCTCATATCACTGGACCATTCAAAAGTCTTCAATGAATCCTCATTGCTGACTAAATAAAGCCCCAGATTCTATTTCTACACATACACTTTATGTTCCAGCCAAGCTAGAGTACAGGCACGACCCACCTAACACCATTAATTGTTTCTGCAGAAACACATTAGGTGAAACAGCATTTGTCTCAGCTTAACAGGAGCAAAGCTATAAATGGGAGATATGTTCCTGAGCAACCAGAACTGGTCTTGAGGTCTGTACTGAAACCAGAGATTTAAAATAGGCCTTCATGGAGAGCTGAGACTATGTCATCTTTATAACGGTAATGCTCCCGCCTTCCCTAATTCTTCCTCTTTCTCCTCACTCCCCTGTGGTTTCATTTCATCCACATCCACAACTCCAGCACTCAAACCCTTACTGTTCATCTTCCAGGAGATAGTAGTAAGTCATGAGGCTTGCTTGCTCTCTCCACATCTCGGATAGAAAATGACAAGGATGGGGCCCATGCATAGAAAAAAGAAAGGAAAAAGGAAAGAAGGAAGGAAACAAGCAATTACACAGCCAGACAGTGCTAAGCACTTTATGAATTATCTCCCTTGGTCCTCACAACAACCCTGGGAGGCGGGTGCTAAAATGAGGTAAATGGAGGTTAAGTGACTTGCCCAGGATCACACAGCTAAGAAGTACCTGAGGCTGGGTCTGAACTCAGATGTTCCTGATTCTGGGCCCAGAGCTCTATCCACTGCACCATCTACCTGTCTTTGCCTGGTGGACAGGAGAGATAGTATGCATTGGTGCCATCCATTGGTACAACCTTGACCTTCTCTGCAATCATTTTTGGGTGGTTCGTGGGAAGGCCAATTGTAGGCTATTTACCATCTCCACCAATTACAGGGAAGAGAACATTTGAAACCTGAGTGACCTGATTCAACAAAGTGATATCAATGTTTCTGGAAATTAGGGTGGGATTTGGTTATACTAGAGTAATGACACTATTGAGAAAGGTTATTGCTCAGAGCCATGCTATATGTTATATGCTCTTGCTTCCCAGACCCTCTCTGTGCTTCCCTAACTTCTCCAAACTGCTTCTGGGATGTCTCCCTGTTATCACCTCAGCACAGACATACCATTTTGTCTCAAAACCTTTTAAGGCCCCACTCAAATTCCATCTACTCCATGAAGCCTTCCTTGATTTCTCCCAACCAGATGTCAATTCTCCTTCCTCTGATTTTAGAGCAGTTTGGTTTTCTCTTACAATACTTCCCCTATTCTTCCATGTTAAATCATCATTTGTATATGTGTCCTCTTTCTTATTCTAGGCCTTTAACACTCAAATGCTACCTGCTACAGTAGGCCTTGCCTGGTTCCCTCAGCTTCTAGAGCCTTCTTCTCTAAAGTAACCTTCTATCTACTTTTATATGTATATAATTATTTACATATTGTCTCCTCTATTAGAATGTAAGATTCCCGAGTTCATAAACTGGTATTTTTTTCCTATATCCTCAGAGATTAATCTAGTGCTTGATACATAGGAAATGCTTAATGAAAGCTTGTAGATAGCCTGTCTAGACTATAAGCTTCTTGAGGGCAGGAGCTAAGCCTCCTATTAAGTGCTTAGAACAGTATCTTGCTCATAGTTTGTCTCAATATACAGTTTTTGAATGAATGAGACAGAAAAACTGGAGTCAGCATGGTGAGTAATGGTCCAGAGTTAGCAGCAAAGCACTGAGTGACCATCGTGGGCTAGTATATGACTCCTAGAATGACTACCCTCAATTGTAGAGGGGAGGTGGTCAGAGCAAGAAAGGATCACTGAGGAGTTAGCCTGAGCATCGTGATTCTACAACTGAAAAGGTTTGGAAGGAGGAGAAAAGTCTGGGACACCTATGGGAAAAGACAGATAACACTGCCATTGGCCTCAAGAACCTTGACTGATATACTCCTTAGGAACTTGCATTGATGTGAGTGCCTTCTCTATCAGTCCACACGCTTTCCATCAAGTGGAAAAAAAAAAAGGAATAGATGCTCTCCTTCCAATAAGGCCTTCTCAAGCCTATACTTTTATGAATTAGAATTAATCAGAAGACATAGATGAGAGTCTTACTGTATTTCTCTCTTCAGCAGGAATCCTCCACCCTGGGTGGTAATACTCCCACTGTCTTTAGTTATCTCAAGCAATGCCATCTAAGCCCCCCAACGAAATTAATTTTATTTTACATTTTAAACCACTGCTAATGTGGCAGCTCTTTTAGGCGGGGCGTGTGCTGAAAAAGCAAACAAGCAATGATATAGTGTGTAACAACTCCAAAAAGGGTGGGAATCACTCTCAAAGAGAGCAAAGAATTTAATCAGATATAAATGCATGATGAGAGTACAGACTAACGTACAATATATGGGGATGATCTGCATAATAGCAAAGCTGGCCCTGAGACCTGTGGTTACTGCCTGGGAGCTTTGGTCCCTGCTGGGATTCCTGCCATCCAGATCTCCAAGCCTGTCTGCATTCCATCCAGCAAAGTCCAGCCCATTTACTTGGCCCTGGAGCCCTTTTGCAATCTACTCCCAATTATGCTCCCAGTGAAACAAATCAGGCTGTCCCTGGGAGCAAAAGCATATGAGATTCTGGGAAAAGTCAAGGTACTAGGATTTTCTCAGTTAATCTAGGGATACTATTAATTTGCATTGCAGGCATACATTTGCATGTTGAATTCTAGAGGCTTCTCTAAATCTATAAAATAAAATTAATTCTTGCAATTTGTAAATCAATTCCTATAATCTTCCCTGATCATATTCAAAACTAATATTCATAGCTTGACACACCGAATATTTCATTCATTTATTCAAATACTTATTCAATCAGATTTTGGGGGGTGTCCATAACACATACATACATGCATACATGCACATATAAATGTACAGTACATGCATGTATAACACACACATGTGTGTATGTGTATGTATGTGTGTGCATGTATATATTCTGCAAAACTGTCCATTTTTTTCCCTTTGGCTCCAAACTTCAGACATGAAGGCTTGACGGAGGCAGAGCTACTTTTGTATTTTTCTGTTTTGATGATTATCTCTCAGCATATGTGTATATATGGAAATATAACACAAATATACATGTTTATATATGTAGATGTAAATATATCCACATGTACATGGTAGAGTTTCTCTATTACCTAGTAATAGGCTAATATCTCATTTCCCACTGTGTATATGTATATAGGTAAACAGATACACAGAAAGGTATATTGTACAATACAATGTATGTATGTGCATATTACATATTTACATGTGTGTATGTGTACAAATATACGTGTACAAATACACCCACATACACCCATTGCCTTTCGAAAGCTTAGGCTAGCTGAGGCACGATTAAATGAATACAACTAACTACTCCCTCAGGTTTAGCTGAAGTAGCTGAGGATGTTTGATCTGAAAAAGAGAAGCTTCAGCAGGCACATGTTCATTATCTATAAGTATCTGGAAGGCTCTCACTGAGAAGAAAGCTTAGACTTGCTTTGCTTGGCCCCAAAAGGCAGAGCTAAGAGCATTGGGTTCTTCCCCATTGGAGGTCTTTGAGCAAACTGCTACCCAGCGGATATATCATAGAGCAGTGGTTCTCAACCTGTGGGTCGCAACCCCTTTGGGGGTTGAACGACCCCTTTCACAGGGGTCACAGGGGTCACCTAAGACCATCAGAAAACACGTATTTCCAATTGTCTTAGGAACCTAGACACTGCTCCTCTATCTGTCTCCAGGCGGATCCGCCACGTGCAGATACGCCTATGTATGAGTATTAAAGGGTCGTGGCATTAGGAAGGCTGAGAACCACTGTCATAGAGGGGTTTTGTCCTCAGGTGTGGGTGATCTCTGAAGCCTGTTCCAATTCTGACATTATATGAGTTGGAGCAGTGCACACCTTCACATTACTAGAATTCAAAGGAGGCAGAGAGCACTGATGGCTGGGGCCATGAGGGAAGACTATGGGCAACAGTGGGGCATAAGATATGAGCGTATTGCTACATACTATAGGGAAGATGGACCAAGACATCTTTCTCTCATGAATTCCAAATCTCTTGATGCCCCTTCAGCCATGCACTACATCACCATCTCCTTAGCATGACTAGGGAAAAAAAGTTGTTTCCTTGGGACAATTTCCTAAAACTGAAGGGATGACCTCCAACATGGAGGTTGAAGGTAAGATAAGATGGGAATTAGAGCAGCAGAGGAGGGGCTAATGCTATAAACAGCCCCAGGATTTGGATGAGATTTTGTAGTTTTTTCATTGTTTGTGAGTTGCACAGAAGAACTAGATAAAGGATATCATAAGAGAAATGAATTTCTGGAAAAGAAGGAGCCATTGAGAATTGAGAATGAGGGGTGACTAGTAGATAGAAAACATAATTCTTTGGAATCCATGACATATCAGGAGATCTAGAGGGAGGTCTCAGCATGGTCCACATGGTGGATCCCTTAACAGAGAACTGGTGGTAGGACATGGAGAAGAGCAAAGCAGACTAAGAAGTCATGGATGGATTTTGAGTGGCAATGTCAGAAAGAGTGTCCAAACCAATGATATCATGGAGCCAAAGTATCTAAGTGTTTGAGGAAATGTGAATCTTATGCTCATGAGGGAGTATGGAGATGACTGACTACTAGGAGCCTTTCAAACTTCTTCTGGGTCTTTTGAGGGTCTTGGTTGATCTAGGGCAACAGACTCTCCCTCTCCCTCCTTCTCTCTCTCTCTCTCTCTCTCTCTCTCTCTCTCTCTGTCTCTCTCTCTTTCTCTCTCTCTCTCCCTTCCTCCCTCTCTCCCCTCTTGTCCCTCTCTCTCTCTTTCTGTCTCTCCCCCTTTCTGTCTCTCTCCCTTTCTGTATGTCTTTTCCCTCTCCTTCTATCTCTCTATCTCCCTTCCTCCTTTTATGTCTCTTTCCCCCACTCTTCTCTTTCTCTCTCTTCCTCCCCCTTCTTTCTTTCTCTCTGTTCTTACTTCCATAGGGACAGAAGTAAAGCTGCCCAATCTAACCACTGGGTAGTACTATCACAATCCCTTTCAAGACAACTAACATAAAACACCTACTCTGAAAGTCTGCACCTATGTCTCCTCTCTCCTCCCCACAAACCACAGTCCCTGGGTTTCCCTTGCCCCCTTCTCCCCTGACCATTCCTTGAATCACCCTACTCCCCTCAACCAATCATAGTGGAGGTCTGTGAGCAGGAGATGCTGGTACAGTGTGTTCTGGACCCGGGGACAGGTGACCTTTCCAATTCAGCACCCTTATAAATCTTACCTAATGAAGTTAAGGGGGAAAAGAAATTAATGAATAAATGAAGGTTAAATCACTCCCCGAAGAAGATTGATGCAGACGTTGAGAGCTGGGAAGGTGGCTGGGAAACAGGCAAGAGCTTTGCGCAAAAGGTGTTTAACATTCCTTTTCTGAAATTTGAGGGAGTTGTGAAGCTTGCCAACCCTAAAACTGCGATAAGGGCCCCAGCAAGTTAGCAACATATGACCAGAAAGAGGGGAGGGGAGAAAGGTAGACTCCATTAAGAGTTAAGTTTCCCCAGAATGGGGTAATATGCACCTACGTACTTGAGCTTATACATTTACAGCACGTGCGCACACGCACACACACAGACACACACAACGCACACACACAGACACAGTCTGCATTAATTGCATTAACGCAGCAAGCACAATGAAACAGCTTGGGTCTACCAGGCCCATCCTTGTTGCCACCATTCATTCTTGTCTTCTCTACTCTATCTCCCTGCTACCCTTGCCACCACTACTGTGGAAACCACAGCTCATGTGGCTTGGAAGGGCCCATGGGAAGCTGGGGCAGTCACAGCTGGGGCCCATTAGGCAGGTGCTAAAGCAGAAACAGCTGTGGAAAAAAATGGGCGATCCAGGCCAAAGACTGGAGATGGGAAGAAAAGCTCAAAGCCCGTAGGGTTGAGGGGGGAAATAATCACAGCTGACATTTATGGAATGCTTTCAGGTTTATGAAACACTTTCCGGCGAGCGAGGTAGTATATGTTTGTAATCTCCCATTTTACAGATGAAGATATTTAGGCTCAAAGATATTAAATGACTGGTCTGCGACCATAGAGCTAGTAATTGGCAGAGCTGATGTGAGCGTGTCTTTAGACTCCAGAGTGGGCTCTCTTACCCCCATTCTGAGGATAAAGGATAGACAGTGAGGCTTAGAGTAGGGATGCATGCTGAACTGGGGGCTGGGAGGAGCAGGTTCTCATTTGTGCTATGTTACTGACATATTGAGGGATCTTCACATTGGTGGCGTGACATTTCTGAGCCTCAGTCTTTACTCAGGCCATGTCCTATTTCTTTCTGTGTCTCCCTAGAGCAGCGGTTCTCAACCTGTGGGTTATGTTCAATTTGTAACAATGAAAATACATCCTGCATATCAGATAGATTCATAACAGTAGCAAAATTACAGTTATGAAGTAGCAACGAAAATAATTTTATGGTTGGGGGTCACCACAACATGAGGAACTGTATTAAAGAGTCTCAGCATTAGGAAGGTTTAGAACCACTGCCCTAGGGGAAGGGCTGCAGGCAACAAGAAAACCTTCCTAGGACAACTGGCCGGGTGGAAAGGGGAGGAGAAAGTTGTATGCACTCCCCTCCTCTGCCCCCTATTTCATAAATTTCCAATGCCTAGGCTAGAAGGACAGAGGAGAGCCAGGAAACTCACCTAGGTTGTCTGTCCCTGTGTATGACAGAAGGCTTTCTTTCTAACCAGAGAGGGTCTGTATGGGAATCACAGAGCAGCAGCTGGGCCACCTGGGGGTGGCCGTGGGAGGGACAGTGAAGACCTGAGGGCCGTGAGAGGTGGCTAGGAGGCCCA
>CM053584.1:87903544-87954654 GCA_028627135.1 Pseudochirops cupreus
GAATTCAATCCAGCCTCTGACCCTTACTAGCTGTGTGACTCTGGACAAGTCACTAATCCCTGTCTGCCTCAATAAAATGAGAATAACGACAGCACCTACCTCCTGGGGTCGTTGTTGAAGACAAAATAAGACAATATTGTAAAGAAATTTGCACCTTAAAAGTGCTGTTCAAATGCTACATCCTATTAGATCTCTGGTTCTGTATACAAATTTAATGTCATGAGATTTCCTTAAAGCCTTACAGCAGACTGCATATGCCTGGGTGCCTCCTCTTCCAGGCATGACCTCACCCTCTCACAGCTGGCTGAGTTTCATCTGGTCTATGCAAGTGTGAGCTAAGATGTAGATTTCTTCTCTCCCCTCTGATTGCTCACTTGGGTTGGTCCCTTCCATGATTGGTCCAAGCACCAAGGCCTGGATTATTTACACCTTGTTGGCTCCCTAGAGCAGCAGACTCTGCTGGCCCACAGGTCATAAATCTACCTCCTAATCACACCAAGATGCTCTGTGCAGTCTGGCCTGTTCTTGTGTGGCAGTTTATCATATTCAGAGACACGGAGCTGTGGCTGGGGCAGCAGGCATCCAGGAAGTAGCTGGCCCCCAAATGTCTCTCTCTAATTCCCCTTGAAAGACCAAGAATGAATAGGAGAGAAGAGCCAGGCAGTACAGTGTACAGACCCCCAGCCTTGTAGGCAGAGGATTTGTCTTTCAGTTCTGATAACTACAGAACAGCTATGTAACTGTGTATCTGAGCCTCATCTTCATAATCTATAAAATGGGGATACTCATAGAGGAAGCACAGCATATTGGATATAAAGCCAGTTTAGGAGTCAGGAAGACCCAAGTCCAAGCCCTGTTTCTCACAGATATTAGCTGTGTGGCCACAGCCCAGCCAGCTAACCCCCCAGTGCCCTACATAACTCTCCAATAGTATAAGTTATAGATAAACAGCCGATATTCATGAGTGGAGGGGATTTCTGCACTGGAAGTAACTCATGCTGATGACAACAGAGGTTCCTCCCTGAAAACTCCCCATCTTGCAGGGTTGCTATAAGGGAAGTGTTTTAGAAATCTTAAAATACTATAGAAATATGAGTTAGTATTATGATAACTAAAACCCAGCTGACCTGGGCTCAGACTTCCTTCTGGATTTCCAAGTGGTAACACCCAATGTGAATAAACCACAATCTCTGCATAGGGGTTCCTATCACTGTTTCTAAGTAGCCTTAGGATGTCAGTACTCACCTGTCTCTCTGACATGACGTACAGGTAACGCTGGTCAATAGAGAAGGCCATATCCCGGAGGATGGGGCTTCCATCTTTGAGAATGGAAACCATTTCATACTGAACCCCTCCATGGGGTGGGCCGTCTGCCCGAATCTGAAAGAGATTAAGAGGCAACCTCAGCGTCTCCATCAAACCTTCTCCCATAGCAATTTGTTTGTGCTTCTCATGAGATCCATTTTGTTTGACTCTTACTTATGTACAGAATTCCCCCTACTAGACTCTACACTCTATGATTGCAGGGACCAATTCTCTTTCATCTTCTTATCTCCCAACAATTAGCATAATGTCTTTGCATGTATTAAACTTTAACAAATCTTTGCTGAATTGAACTGAGTTGAACTGGATTTACTCTTAACTTCCCCTTTGGAGGGGAAACTATTCATTACTTTCCCTGAGTCTTATACTGCTCCATCTGTTGCACCCCACCCTACCCCAAAGAAGATGAGGAAATTACTAAGTACTCATTGGTACAAAGGATGAGCACTGGGTCTGGACTCAAAGGTCCGGGGTTCAAATACTGACTTGGCTACTTATAAGTTGCATGAGTTTGCAGACATTACTTCTCTCTGGGCCTCAGCTTCCTTATTTTAAAAATGAGTGAGCTGAAAACTCCTATGACTTCACAGGTAGGCTACCATGTTCCCCAGCTACTAGGAGGTGGAGAGAGATGAATGCTTTTAGATCCAGTTTTCTTATCTATAAAAGGGGGTTAATAATAGCATTTACCCTACAGAGTTGTTGTGATGATCAAATGAGATTGCATATGTAAAGTGCTTTCTAATAAACCTTAAGGCAAACCTGTAAATGCTAGCTCTTATGGAAGTGTCCCTGAGATGGGACTGACCCAAGGTGCACCACCATGGTTCTGTTTTCTACAAGTCTGTGTTTGCTGGATATGTGAATCTGATCCCTCTAGGCATGGAGGTATGTTTATACATTCCCACCAGCTATGTCTTAGCCAGCATGCACAATGCATATATTTATGCCTGTCTGCCTGCCCGGGCATGTTGGCTGCAAGATGGTGACATTCAGGGGGCATTGCTATATTTGGAAGGGAAATGAGACCAGTTCCTGGAACCCAACAGGAGAGAGAGGGAGGCAGGTTTCCATGTTGGTGGTCATTCAGGCAGTGTGATTTAAAGGGGCCTGGGAAGGTCCAAGTTCTATCCCAAAGTATCTCCCAAACGCTGGCCTGTCACTGACGCCTGAAATTCCATCATCAGATATTCATTCCTTTGGGTAAAGGCACTGACCCTTGTAAAAATACAAATAGCCTGGAGAGAGATGTTCATCCATTATCAGTCAGTGGCACATTCGTTTATTAGATCCTTTCAGTTCTGAAGGCTGGAGGAGGGCTGAGTGAGAACTGAAAGCAGTTTTTGATAGGAAGAGATATCACCCATAAAGCACAGAGGTCTGACTGCCCGGGGAGGGCACAGTCCAGTTCGACTTCCACCTACTTTTCTAGACTGTCTGCATGTTACTCCCCTTCATACATTTACCTTCCAGGTATACTGGCTCACTTGCCCTTCCCCATGCATGACATTTCAGTCTCTATTTCCTTGCCTCTGCTGAGGCTACTATTGTCCCTACCTTCACCTTAGACAAACCCTAGCTTCTTTCAAAGCTCGGTTCATGGGGTGCATTCTACAGGCGGGGTCTTTCCTGATCCTCCTTCCCCTATCTCCAATCACCTTGTGGAGTATACCTGAATATATTTAAGTCTACCTGTTTCTCCCCCACCCCAGCTCCCCATTGAAAGTAAATTCCCTGAGAACAAGTAGTTTCTTTTTTTCTTTGCATCTCAAGCGCTCAGCCCAGTGTCTGGCCCATAGCAATCAATCAGTCAATCAATCCATAAACTTTATTAAGTGCTTACTACTGACCGGCACTGGGCTAAGCACTGGGGATACAAAAAGAAGCAAAAGAGAATCTTTACCTTCAAGGAGCTTGTAACCTAATGGGGGAGCCAATGGGCAAGCTATAAATGGGATAAGTAGGAAGCAGTTAGAAGAGGGAAGGCTTTGGAATTAAGAGGAGTTGGAGCTTAATAATAATTAATAGTAAATGCTTGGTGAATAAAGGAATGAATGGAGAGGTTTTGCAGCAGAGACCTAGGTAGCTAGGGAGAAGCCCAGACTCCTGGTGTGGGAGGTTTGTGAAAGAGGAAGTTGAAAGGAAGAGAGCATTTATGAAGTGCCTACTATGTGCCAGGCAGTGTGCCAAGCACTGGGGATACACAAAGAGACAATCTCTGTTCTCAAGGAGTTCACAGTTAAATGGAAGAGACAATGTGTAAAAAGCTGTGTACAAAGAAGAAACGTACAGGACAAACTGGAGGTAATCAACAGAG
Source organism: Pseudochirops cupreus (assembly GCA_028627135.1). Classification (NCBI taxonomy): domain Eukaryota; kingdom Metazoa; phylum Chordata; class Mammalia; order Diprotodontia; family Pseudocheiridae; genus Pseudochirops; species Pseudochirops cupreus. The sequence goes on from CM053584.1 coordinate 87,907,185, forward strand.
GGAATGGGCCTGAAATCAGGAAGACTCATCATCCCGAGTTCAAATCCAACCTCAGACACTTATTAGCTGTGTGCCCTGGGCAAGTCACTTAACCCTGTTGGCCTCAGTTTCCTCATCTGTCAAATGAACTGGAGAAGGAAATGGCAACCCACTCCAGTATCTTTGCTAGGAAAACCCCAAATGGGGTCATGAAGAGTCAGACATGACTGAATAACCACAAAACAACACAGGGAAGGCAATAGCAAAGAAACCTAGAATACCCTCTCCCTCTCCTGCACCAATATGAGTCCTGTGTATCCTGAAGTACAGCTCAGATCACACCCAGCTCATCCCTGAAGCTCACTCAGACTACTTCAGTCCACACTTATCACGTACTCCCCTTACCTGAACTACTGTTTGTAACATACATTCTGGGTACTTAATCATACTCAGTACGGTACATTATTATACATTATATACAGTACACTCCAGTGTCTTGCTACATGGAGCAAAGTTTGATCACCCCCCAAAAGACTGTGTAAGGCTCTTGTATCACGTTCACATTTGGGAAGGATGTTGGTAAACGGGAGAGAGCCCAGTCTTGGAGATCCTGCCCTATGAAGGAACTAGGGATGTTTAGTGGGGAAAAGAGCAGGCTAAAGCCAAGATGGCCGTGGGGTTCAGGTGTCTGAACCTCTATTGTCTTACATGCTGTTTTCCCTTTTGGAGTATACACTTCTTGAGGGAAGGGCTGCTTTTGTCTTTTTTTAGTCTCTGTCTCTTAGCACAACTCCTGTTCCAAACACTTAAGAAATGCTTGTTTAGAAGTGTCTAGGTGGTGCAGTGACTAGAGCACCAGCCCTGGAGTCAGGAGGAGCTGAGTTCAAATCCAGCCTCAGACATCTAACACAAAAACTAGCCGTGTGACCTTGGGCAAGTCACTTAACCCCAATCGCCCTACCTTCCCCCCTCCAAAAAGCAAAAATAAAAAAAAGAGAAATGCTTGTTTATTTTGGGGGCAACTATGTGGTATCTGTTCTTGGGCCAGTGTCTTTCCTCTGTGTTGCCCTCAGTTTCTACATCTGTAAAATGGGGAAGATCATAGCACCTCCCTCTCCGGGTTGTTGTGAGGCTCAAATGAGATAACAATTGCAAAGTGATTAGCACAGTGCCTGACCAGACTAATGCTATATAAATGTTGGCTAATATTACATTACCATAATTGCTGTTGTTATTATCGACTGTCATGAAGGAGCAAATCTAGCCTCATTCTGCTTGGCCCCACAGGACAGAAGCTAAAGAAGCAGGAGACAGATACTGCCTCGATGGAAGAAGAAACATTCCAACAATCAGAGATGCCCACAGGAGGAAGGTTTTGGTTTGGTTTGGTTTGGTTTGGCTTGGCTTTTTTTCGAGGCAGTGGGTGCACTTTCCCTGGAGACCTTCAGACAAAGGCTGGATAACCACACGATGAGGAGGCTGTAGAGGGATCCTTGTTAGGGCATGGACTGGATCAGATACGGCTTCTGAGGTCTCTTCCAATGGAGAAATTCTGGGAATCGGGATATCAGGAGTGTCTATTTCCTGTGTGGGCCACTCAATTCCTACTAGAGAATTCAACAAATACTTTTGCAGTAGAACTGAATTAGAAACCAAACAATTCAAGCATCTTAGCCTCGGTGCCATAGTCAACATGAGGCTGCCAAGTATTTCTCTTGTATGATTTTAATATTAGGTTCTCTTTTACATCTATGTGGGACTGTTGCTGTCAGGAAAGTGCCTTTTGAATCTTAAAGAGCTATGGAGTTTTGAGTTATTCTCATTAATTATTAGTAATTCTATTATTGTCATTTCCACCTGTCCCCTTTGGTGTCTCTCCTGACCCGGCCTCCTCTTCTGCCACCCCCCTGGCTCCACCTCCAACTCCAGTGTGAGAGAAGATGAACAGAGGCCCCAGGGGTGGGGTTTCTGGCTGGAATTATTGCAGGACTGGGGGAGGGAGATCAGTCCTGTGGGCCACATTCCTCTATTCTGTCTAGAATTTGCACACTTGCCAGAGAAACACGATAAGGGCACAGCTGGCGCCCGTTTGGAGGACAGCTGTGGGCTGTGGGCTCAGGGCCAGGGTGGGGGAGGTGAGGTCTCAGTCCCTGCAACTTTCAGGGACTGAGATACCAGGGGCCCTCAGCTTTCTGCTCCCTTCCTTTCCTGTGACCATTTGTGATTCAGTCTTCCAAGGGAAAGGGGATGGCAAGGGGGTAGAGGTGGGGGCACAGGCACTGTGTACCTCCATTCTCTTAGCCCTGGCGGCACTGAGGGGCCCTGGACCATGGGCTGGGTGGAATGGTGGACCTCAGGGGTATAGCACCAAACCCACCCTGGTCTAGTGCTCCCTTGTTTCTCTCTAGTTCTGTACTTTCCTCTTCCTCTCTGTTTCTTCCCTCTTCCTCAAGCCTGACTCTCTTCTCCGCTTTCCAACCTGATGTTTAAAGAAGTTGCCTTGACAACTGCTGCTGAAATCTCTCCTTCCAATATTTGGGGGTGGGAGGGAGGAAGGTCATTTGTTTTCCTTTCCCATGCTGGGGTCAGGGGGACCTTTAGTTTTTGGATAATGGGATCACTGATTTAGAGCTAGGAGGGATCTCAGTGGTCACTTGGTCAAATCCCCCTGATGTTACAGAGGAAGAAACTGAGGGCCAGATTGGACAGGACTTGAACCCAAAGCCAGTACCCTTTCCACAGTATCACATTGCACCTTTTTGCCTTGAACTTTAGCATAGGCTGAGGCATCACCTCCTGAGGACTAATTCCATCTCCTCCCCTACCTCCAAATCCAAGTGTTCTCTGACAGCTGACAGGCTTTGATTAAGCCTAACAGACTGAGCTTCTGTGGAAGAGACAGATCTGGGCACACTGGTTAAAAAGAGGCGTCCTTAAAAATACTGACAAAGTTTGGGTCCTTGATCACTGACCACTGCTACAGCCAAGTAGACCCTTCTGTAGTAACTAAAGGGAGATTGGGAAGACTTCGAGTCAGAGGTCTTGGCTAGCTCTGCTATGTACATTGCTGTTTCCTGACTCAGTTTTCCTGTTCCTTAAAATAGGGAGACTGGTCACTGCATTGCATCAAAGGATTCAGAGCTGCAGGAGACCTTGGAGGGCTACAAGGCTAATCCCCTCACTTTACAGATGAGGAAACTGAGGCCCAGAAAAACCAAAAGACTTGCCCAAAGTGATAGAGATAGTAAATAGCAGGCTTGGGATTCAAACCCAAGGCTCCTGACTTCCAAAACCAGGCTTAGTTCAATATATTGTGTTCCTCTCCTGGTCCTAAAGGGGAGTGTGGGGAGGAAGTCCTGATGCATCTTCTTCATTTCTTCCCCAGGACAGTGGTGTCACTTTAGTGAGCTTTGCTCAGACAAGGGGCTCAGTCCCAGGAGGCGCTGATCCCCCATCTAGCTCTGCCTGGTCAGGCTTACAAATTAACCCACCCCTCTCTGGGGGTGAGAACAGCCCCCTCCTCACATCTGGAACTTGGCCTGGATGACAGCGCCAGGACCCCGAAGGAAGAATCCAGAGGCAGGGCTCTTGGAGGGCTAGCACTCTGGGTCAGATCTGGGGGATGAAGGCAGGGAATCAGGTTGGAGGCAATGATATAAACTAACTGGGCTGAAAGGCACAAGTTTTCTGAACTCTATACAGCTTCCAAACCAACTATTAAAGTTTTATTTTTTAAAAAACTGAATCAAAAAATAATTGAGTGATTAAAAAGTGCAAACAAACAAAAGAATTATGTGAACCAGTCCAAAATGCGCCCAAATTAAGCTGATAAGTTATTTGGTTCAAGCTCCTGGTTAAGAGAGCAAGGTCAAACCAACAAGTTTCTTTCTCCAATTCCATCATGACACTTAGTCCAAGCTTAAGCAACCCTTCTCAACCCCCACCTCAGGTTCATCCAGAGCAGTTGAAATAGAGATTGGACTGGAGCAGAGAATTCGACCAAAAGACACCTCTTCAAGATGAAGTCCAATGAGATAGTATTTGCAAAGCGCCTACTATGTGCTTGGCATACAGTAGGGACCTGGCTTGTCCTCATTTTCCCTTTTCACTGCCTTCATGCTCTTGACTCTCTCAGGGTAGTACAGCAAAGTGGAGAGAATTTGGGTCTGGGATTCTGTGACTCTTCTCCTGACTCTGCCCCTTGTCTGGGCCCTACTCGTATCATGCTTCATAGGAAGCTGTTGTGTAGCACAAAACACACTAGGTCTTGAGTCAGAAGAGCTGGGATTCAATACCAACTCTGCCAACTAAAAGCTGTGTAACCCTAAGCAAATCATGTAACCTCACTGAGCCACAGTTTATTCATCCAGGAAATGGGTACAATATTTGTATTACCTACTCCAAGGGTGGTTGGAAGGTTCAAAGGGGATGATGTATTTAGAGTGTATGCAAAAAGCTATAGGGACTGGAGTGTTTTCAATAGTATATGGAACTACCAGATGAGGAAATTCCCTCCACCAATGTAATTTATAGTCTCAGAGTTGCCTAGGATACAAAAGGGCCAAGTGATTTTTTTTCCAGGTCACATGGCCAATATGTGTCAGATGTAGGACTTGAACTCAGGTCTTTTTGATTCTAAGGCCAGCTCTTTATTTACTATACATATTGCTTTTCAAAAGGCTATTTAAATATCTATTATTCCTGTTATTATTAAGCAAATCAGTTTCTAAGAGCCTAGTGTTTCTTTATGTGCCAGGAAAGATAATACTGCTCATTTTCTGCCTTTGGTTGGTGAGGGTCCGGAGTCAAGAAGACTTGAGTTAAAATCTGGCCTCAGACATTAGCTGTATGACCCTGGGCAAGTCACTTAATCCTGTGTAGTGGCAACCACATTGGCATATCCAAGGTGGTGTCTAGCTTTATTAGGAAAGATAGTTGTTTAAGGGGTCAACAATCTTTTTAAATTACATTCACTAGTTCAGGTGAAAGTCAGTACCCTGAACTTCAGTAGAAAATACAAAGAGAGAAAATATAAGCAGAGAAATAAAGACCAACAGACAGGGCTCTGACTGCCTGAATCAAAGCAATATTGCTATACACTTTACATACACCCCTGGATTGAGAGAGCCTTTTCATCTGAGCAGTCTGGGGGTGTGTGTGGAGGGCGGGTCTGAAGTAGGCCACTCAGAATCTCGACCAGGGGATCACAAGATTCTCCACATAAGTGAGCCCCCAAAGCAAAATACCAACTCAGAGTACATACACACTTCTCAGAACCAGAAGGCATCACAACCCTCTTGACTCAGTGCCTAATTAGAAATTAGCAAAAGGTGTGAAGCCTTCCTACAAGCAAGCCTCCCCTAAGCAAACTTCCCTTAATGGGCTCCATGTGAGGCTTATTAGTGGGTGGGGAAAATCTTATAGACTATTAACATTACACCCTGTTTACCTTAGTTTCCCTATCTGTATAATGGGGTTCCCTTCCAGGGTTGTTGTGAGGATCAAATGAGATAATAATTGGGAAATGCTTAGCACAGTTCCTGGAACCTAGGAAGAGCTCTCTTATCTTATGTTAGCTATTATTATTTTCTGATGTCATATAATGACATAGAATGAGAAGGGAACTGAGAGATCAACCCTTTATTTAACAGCTGAAGAAATGGGTTCTCAGGGGGGTGAGCCTTGGCCAAGGTCGAGGACTCTAAGTCCAGGGTCTTTGTTTTTGTCATATTTCATTGCTGTAAAGGAGCAGAAAGAACACTTCAGGTTATGAAGAAAAACACCGGACTTATTTGGAAGAAGAGTTTCTTGTTAATTCAAACAGGTTTTCAAAAGAAGAAATATAAACTATCGACAACTACATGAAAACAAATTCTACAAAGCTTAAAGAAATGTAAGCTGACAAGGTGGCTGGGTGGCCCAGTGAATAGAGCACCAGCCCCGGAGTCAGGAGGACCTGAGTTCAAATCTGGCCTCAGACACTTAACACAAAACTAGCCATGTGACCTTGGGCAAGTCACTTAACCCCAATTGCCCTGCCCTCCCCTCTCCAAAAAAAAGCAAAAAAAAGAAATAAACTAAAACAACTTTGAGATATCACTGCAAATTGGCAAAGATAGCAAAAGACAGAAATTATCCATATTGGAGAAGGTATGGAAAGACAGAGAGACTAATGATTTTTTGGTGGACCTGGGAAATGGTTCAACTATTCTAAAAGTCAATTTGGAATCATGGGGAAAAAAGTTATTAAACTGTACATACCCTTTGACCCAGAGATCCCATTAGTGAGCATGCAACCGGAGGAAGCCAATGATAGAAAGAAGGGTCCAATGTTTACCAAAATATTCATAGCAGAACTGTTTGTAATAGCAAAGGGCTATAAACAAAATGTATGCACAAAGACTGGGGAATGATTAAAGAAATTGTGGTGCGTGATTGTAGCGAAAAATTATTGTCTTTTAAAGGACTACAAACATGAGGAACTGAAACAGGAGAAGCCTTCTATGAACTGATGCAGGGTGAAAAAAGCAGAAAAGGGTGAACAATATACCCAATGACCACAATAACATAAATCAAGAAAGCACTAAAACCACAAATCAAATGCAATGACTCCTGTTGGTTCCAGACAACTGGCATCTAAATGTGCATTTCCTTTCCATACAGAGAGGGCAGATTGTCCCCTGGCTACCAGTCTTTCCTCTCTGTATAATGAGGGGGTTCATCAGATAGTCTCTGAAGTCCTTTCCAGATTTATGTCTGTGATGTTACGGTCTTTCAAAATCCCTGCTAAGGCCCACTTTAAGATGAGTTACTTTAATATCCAGGGATAGCTAGGTGAAACAGTGGATAGGTCACTGGGCTTGGAATCAGAAAGACTCATCTTCATGGGTTCAAATCCAGCCTCAGACACTTCCTAGTTGTGTGACCCTGGGCAAGCTACTTAGCCATGTCTGCCTCCGTTTCCTCATCTGTAAATGAGCTGGTGAAGGAAATGACAAGCCACTCCAGTACATTTGCCAAGAAAATCCCAAATTCGGTCATGAAGAGCTGGACCTAACTGAAACAACTCAACAACAATAACACTTTAATATATCAAGGACTCCTGTCACCCATATAGATGATAGTCTTGCAAGCATAATATATTTTGAGAGAGTTGTACGAGGCTCAGAGAGGTCAATTGACTTTCCTGTAGTCACACATCTGGCAAGCACCAGAGTCAGTATTTGAACGTATGTTGTTTTTTTTTAAGTTAATTTATTTATTTTTAGTTTTCAACATTTACTTCCTTAAGTTTTAAATTTTCTCCTCCTCTCCCCAAAATGGCATGCAATCTGATACAGGTTATACACCTACATTCCAATTAAACATATTGCCACATTAGTCATGCTGTATAGAAGAATCAGAAAGAATGGGATGAACCATGAGAAAGAAAACAAAACAAAATAACAAAAAAAGAAAATAGTGTCTTTGCTTGGCATTCAGACTCTGTAGTTCTTTCTGTGGAAGTGGATGGCATTTTCCATCATGAGTGCTATGGAATTGTTTTAAGTCCCTGCATTGCTGAGAAGGCCTAAGCAATCAAAGTCATCGCACACTGTGGCTGTTACTGTTGATCACAGGTTTTTGTGGCATCAGATCCCCTTACTGTATATACTATGCTTGACTGCCTTGGACAAACAATGCTGTTCTTTGTTGAATACTCATGTGCCTCTAGAAGACTGATGGCTAATTCAGTTAATCAGAAATTTCTGAGCACCTATCATATTCCAGACACTATATTCTAGGTTCTGTGGATACAAAGACAAAAATGTAATCATTGACCTCAAGGGGCTTTGATTCTATTGAGGGAAAAAAATATGGGCAATGATAAGTACATACAAAATGAAGAAAGAGTCAATACAAAGGAGTTTTGGGGAAGGGACTAACACCTCGGGTGAATGAGGAAATCAGTGGTATTACCTGAGCAGTGCATGAAGGAAGCTAGAAATTTATGAAGTGGAGGCATAGAGGAACAACATTTAAGGTTGAAACCAGCTTGGACAAAAACATGGAAGAAGAAGATGGAATATCAAATATGGGGAAAAGCAAATGGGTCAGTTTGGCTAGAACATAAAAAGTGTCATGGAGACCAATGGTTTATAAGTCTGGAAAGAGAAGCTAGAGTCAAGGACTTTACATACCAGACAAAAGAGGTTGTATTTTATTCTAGGAGCAAAAGGGAGCTATGGAAGCTTCTAGAACAGGGGAATAACATCTCACTTGTGCTTTAGTAATATCACTTTGGCAGTTATGAGGAGGATGAATTGGAGAGGAAATATTTGAGGCAGGAAGATCAGTTAAGACACTGCCGAAATAGTATTGGAAAGACGTGATGAGGACTTGAACTAGGGTGGTGGCTGTTTAAGTAGAAAGAAGAAGACAGATACAAGAGATGTTCTAAAGGTAGAATGAATAGAACTTGGGAGCTAATAGAATATAGAAGATGAAGGAGAGTGAAGAGCCAAGGAGAATTCAATAGTTTTGAATCTAAGTGACTAGAAGGAAGGGTGAAATCCTCAATAGAAATTGGGAAGTTAGGGGAAAAGGCGTATTTTGGCAGGGAGACAAGTTTTGTTTTGGACATGTTGAGATGGAGTATGCATATTGGTGGAGAAGTCCAGCATATGGTTGATGATTTGGGATTGGTCATCAGATGCAAGATACGGATACAATATTTAGATATTTATTTATGGAGATGGTAATTGGACACATAGGAACTTGAGATCACCAAGAGGAAGCACAGAGAGAAAAGAAGAGGGGCTAGGAAAGAGGCCTGGGGTTCATCCAGGCAGATGACAATCTATCAAAGAAAACTGAGGAATGGTCAGATAGGAAGGAGAACATGGAGAGGGACACATCTTGAAAACCCAGAAGAAGAGAGCATCTGGCCATGTTAAAAGCTCCAAGAGAGGACAAAAAGGCTGAAGATTGAGAAATGGTTGAGATAATAGGCTGAGTGGACTGACCAAAGCCATGTCCCCATCCTCTACCATGCTTCTCCCTGGGGATGGGGCCCATGAGTGTATCTCCTCAACTAGCAATTGCAATAGTCTTGAAAACCTCAATTTGGCAAAACTATGCAAGGAAGCAGAAGATTCAGTTTGCCAGGGAGCTGGCCTTGAAGCCAAATCATTAGAAGAGCAATCCAAGACTGATTTACCGTACCGTGCTGTCGTCTGTGTGGGAGGTTCCCCCATTGAAATGAGAGTGAAATAGTAATCCTATTAGTCCCTTTCCTTTAAATCACAGCTATGTCTATGCAGAAATTAATGACAGTCTCTTTACAAGCACATCCAATTCAAATCAGCATATCCAATTAACTCGCTTACCTGCAGGCCCCTTGAAACTCCTTTTTCTTGTGCGTCAATTCCTTTTTCTATTTAGCCCTAAATTATGGCAGTGCTTGCTTGGGCTTTGACACTTTAATATTAATTTTTCTTCCCCAGTGCTGCTGGGGAACAGCAAGCAATGGGCATCACACTGGGGAATGGTAAGCAGTGGCATTCTGAGGCTCTGTCTCAGGGATGGCCATATGGTATCATGGAAAGAAAACTGAATTGGGAGACCTGAGCATGGCCTCTGAGAAGAAAGGTTTTTCCTGGGATAGCATATCAACAGGAACCCTCACAGTGGGACCCTGGGCATGCCATTTTACTTCTATATGCATATCAAATGAGATAATAGTACCTGCCCTACCCATCTACAGGATTCTTGAGAGCATCAAATAAGACCACAGAGAAGAAAGTACTTTAAACAGAAAAAAGTACCAAATAAACGCATTCGTATATATAATGTATAGTATAAAGTACTGGACATTTCGTTCATTAAGGTACCATAATTATTTCGATTTTCGAAATGAGAAAACTGAGGTTTAAAGGGTTAAGCTAGTAACCAGTTTAATTGGTTACTAACTAACTACCAGCTAGTAATTGTAATTGTCAGGAGCAGGATCTGTACCCACATCTCCCCTGTCTTCAAGTCTAGAGAGCTTTTTACCATGCTACTACTGCCTCTCTAAATAGTGATCATGAATATGATTTGATTTAGAGATGGATATAACCTTATGGCTCATCTAATTGAAACCCTTCACTTTACAGATGAGGAAATTGAGGCCCAGGGAGGAAAGTTATAATAATAACATATTATTATAACATAATAATATAATATTAATATTATAATATAATAACATAATAATTCATATAGATATATTTGTATAAAATATATACATTTACTTGCATTTACGTGTATATATGTACACACACATATATTTTATATATACACACATATTTTTAAGCTTTGAAATATATTGTCTCAGGGGTGGCTAGGTGATACAATGAATAGAGCACTGGCCCTGGAGTCAGTAGGACCTGAGTTCAAATTCGACCTCAGACACTTAACACAAAAACTAGCCGTATGATCTTGGGCAAGTCACTTAACCCCAATTGCCCTCCAAAAAGAAAAAAAAAGAAATATGTTGTCTCATTCACAATTACCCTATGAAGGAGATGCTATTTTTATCTCCATTTCCTACTGAGTAGACTGGGGCACAGAAAGAATAAACAAGTTACTTAAGATGACACAGTGACTAAGGAAAAGAGCTGGACTTGAAATCCAGGCTCTTTGACGGACTCCAGAGCTCGCACTTCTCCCCAACACTGACTGAAGCACTTGGTGTTGATTCAGAGCAGTAAGGATGCAGCATCAAGCTACTCCATTAGCATTTTTGGTTTTCCTTGGGAAGCACTGCTATGATTCTGTCCTCTCTGAACTCCCCTTTGAACCCTGTGCTTTCCAGGGCACTGTGCTTGTTAGTGTGAATGTATTTGTATGTTGAACATGGGGGAAAGGTAGGGAAGCTGTGGTGTGTCGTTCTGACTAAGCCAGAGAGGAAGGTAAGGAGGTTCTGTGTCTTTATTTCTGCATTTAGGAGAGGAGAGGGGAGAGATAAAAGAGAAGGAAGGAGAGAAGGAAGAGGAAAGAATAGGTAAGGGGAGGGGGAAGGGAGAGAGTGAGAAAGAGAGCAAAAGAAAGCAAGAGAGAGGGAGACAGAGAGCTAGAGAGAGGAAGAGTGGGAGAGAGAGAAAGCTAAAGAGAGAGGGAGAGGAAAGAGAAAGAGAAGGGGGGGATTCAAGCATCAGTTTATTTTTGTACAGCTTCATGACCCGAATTATTTATAGATTGAAGTCTTTGGTAAATTCAATCTCAGAAATACATCTTCCCTCCATCCTGCAAACACACACACACACACACACACACACACACACACACACACACACACACACACACACACACACACACACACCAGTAGAAGCAGCAGTAGCAGCAGCAGCAGCAACTTCGATGCTCTTCTCCTCCTCCCCAACCTCTGAGCTGTGGAAATGTTAACTAAACGTTCAAAGGCACAACCCAGCAGGCTGAAGTTCCCTGGAGGATGACTGGGAGCCTGGCCCTAAATGCCTGGATAATTGGAGGGGAAAGAAGGAGGCAGCTCAAACTTCTCCTGTCTGTTGTAGTGAGCCAGAAGGGGAGAGGGAGAGGGGATGAAGGACTAGGGGTCTTGTCCATTGAGAGACAGGAGACCTCTTCTAAGATTTGCAAATTCATCCTCCCTTCCTCTCATCCCCCTTCCCTCCCCCCAGACTTGCTACCAAGGTACCTTTTAGCACTTGTCCCAAATGAGCTGTCAATCACCAGGGCTTTGGCACTGGAAGGAAGGATGTATATTGGAGATTGACATTTCCATCCAGGCACAATTATATCAGTTTCCTTGAATGTTAAGGACCTGCCTGGGGTCCTCAGCTGGGGTGTGGTTGGCACAAGTACTTTTGATCAGAGAGGGTCAGGGATGTCAAAAGACATTTTAAAAAGAGGTAAAGTGCCAAGGAGGGCATTTCCTCCTGGTGTGTGTGTGTGTGTGTGTGTGTGTGTGTGTGTGTGTGAGAGAGAGAGAGAGACAGAGAGAGAGAGAGAGAGAGACAGAGAGAGAGAGATCGTGTGTGTTTGTTTATGAGTGGCAAAAGGAGAGAAAAGTGCCTCCAAAACCTACCCTTTGCTCTCTAGGCTGAAAAAAAGCAAGCCACCCTGATAGAAGTTCTTCAAAGTACAGACTGAATAACCCAGTTCCCATCACCTGGGTGGCTTTCTGGGTAGAGTCAGGGATAGTGCGTGGTTATTTCTCTTTAGGCATCAGCAACACATCTTAGAGTTATATGATATAGATTTAGTTTTTGGTTTTGAATGAGCTGAGGGATCCCAGGCAAATGACTCAAAAAAATCTGAGTTTCAGTTTCTTCATCTATAAAATGGGGATAATCTTACATTTTTCAGTGTTTTTGTGAGGATAGTACTTGGTAAACCTAAAATGACTACATAAGCTGTTATTTATAATGTGGTTGAAACACATTAGAAAGGAGGAAAATGTCCTGGAGAAGAAACTGAAGGACGTTAAATGTATGAACCAAGGTTGAGTCACAGGTTGGTTACAGAGCAAAATGGGGAGAGGGGAGAGAGCTAACTGATGGATGTCCCATATGTTGGTATCCACACAACGTCAAGAAATTTAGAAGGTCTCCATCACGTTGAGTCAACCCTCCCTCTGGTAGATTAATGGGACAACACAAACATGGGTAAGAGTTGCACAGGACGAACAACTATGAATGGGTTGCAATCTTCATCGATGGAGGGATGTTCAGATTGATGAAAACACAGATCCACTGGGTGACTGAAGAAGGAGTAAACTATTGGCAAATTCTTTCAATGGCTACTTTCTCTCCTGTCCTCCAGGGAGGGGAAACCTTGGTGGATCCTTAGTCCACGTTGATGCTAGACTCTCAGCATATTTAATAAACCCCTCCTTCAATCTAATTCCAAACACTTAAGAATTAAATGGAAAGATGGACAGATAAAATATTTTACTATGTACCAGTCACAGACACCTCTGCCACTGCCCAATCCATGGTGCTCTCTTCCCTCACAGTAAGACGAGAAGGGACACTATGAGACACAGAGCAGAAAAAGAATCACCTGCTTTCTGGCTCCATCTTTGGTGGGGGAACTTTTCTCAGCTCTTAGGAAGAGGAAGATGGCTTGATGCCACAGGAGGCAAATGACTAGGTGGTTCAGGCTTCCAGGGCTGGGCTTAAAGAGAGGCATAGGTATAAACCCAGATCTGTTTTCCTGTCCCTGTTTCACCTCCAACTGCCAGTAGTGTAGGGCAGGAGGCTGAGGGAATAAGATGGAGTTGCCAGAGGCAGGGGAAGCTCTTGATTGTTCTGGGAAACAATGAGATAAACACAGCAAGAGACAGAAGAGGCATTAAGCAGCCTCAGATGAAATCAAATCACGCAGGCAGCAAAAGCAATATTTCACTTGGAGGCTAGGGGAGTGGGGAGTGGGGAGCGTTTGGGGGAGGGTGGAAGGAATTAATAAAGAAAGATGAGGAGCTTCTGCCAAACTCCCATCTCTGTGTACTCTCTACGCTCTGGGAGTGGTAGAGGGACACGCGACATCCATGTTCCAGGCAATGCTAACACCAAGTTTTTCTTGCTCAAAGGTGGGGTTTTGAACTCCTGAGTGACCTAGAATCATACTTAAGTCCTGAACCTTGGAGTCTGGGGATGATTCAGAACCAGACAGGTTCCTCGGGGTTGCTGCAGACAGCAATACGCCCTTCCCAAAGGGGGCCCTAGGATGGATGATGGAGATAGATTCAGATATGTAGCTTACTGAGAGGCCTCAGAAATAGCCTCTGTGTTTTTAAGACCCTACTTTTCCCTCTGTCAAATTGGAAGGGCCGTGCTGGCTGCAGTGGCCTTTAAAAAAAAAAATCACATTTTGGGGAAATAAAATAGCTTGCCCATTACTAAAGAGTAGTTTTTTTCCTTTATGTATGACCACGGGAGACCAGCTAGGACCTAGATGAGATCTAAATGTTTGTTGAATTGGACAGAAGCAAATAGAGCCAAGGATGGGCTATTTATAAGGGTTATTACCCTTTTTAGTGAACTCTTTCTTTTCCAGATCATAAGAAACATTCTTCAGAATGCCTGTTCTGGAAACAACTGTAATCTTCCTTTTCATTGACATGGTGACTAGGTTTTTTGTTTGTTTGTTTTGTTTTTGTTTTTTCTTCTCCATTGGGGAAAGTAGGGGAGGGGAGGAGGATGGGAAATGTTTGATGGTGATAGAATAGAAATATAGGAGAGACCTTTCTTCTTATAATGCCTGAAACATTAAAAGGAAAATTTTCTTGACAAACCCCAGGGTCTGTCCAGTAGTTCAGAAAATAGGAAAACAGGAGAAAGAGAAAAAATTCTAGGTGTCAGAGGTCATCAATGAAGGCTAGATGACCATTTGTTAGGGGTGATGTAAAGGGAATCTTCAGCCAGATTTGGGGGGAGCTAGATGGCCTCTGAGGGTGCTTTTAATTCTGAGACTCAGTGTCCATGCCTTGTGCATTTCAATGTCCCTTCTCATTAACACTGCTCTTTCTTGCTCAGGCTCTAGCCAAACTGATTTTTGGCGGTGTCCTAAAGACCTCTTGCTCATTGTCAGTTTTGCTCGTGTCTTCTCTCCTCCCCCTTATCTTCCCCTTGTGACCTACCCATGAAACCCAGCTCAAATCCTCCTCCCTTCCCTCCTTATCCCCCTAGGGTTCTGGAGAATGGTCAGTCACCTAACGCTCACTCTGATTCTAGCAATTTCTTCCTCTTCTTCCCATTGTCTACTCTCCTCACACACCTCCCCCCGCTTCTTGAAGCATTCTGTCACAGTGTCATAGGCACACTCTTGACACGAGTGACTCCATCTTGAATTTGTAATGCCGGTAAAAGAGCTTGGAGCCCTAGCTAAGACAAATCCTCAACACTGTCATGGTGAGATGGAGCTGAGGAAGTATTGGACCAGAGGTCAAGAGACCAGCATTGGCATCCCATCTCTGACCAAAGGCGAGTCACTTATTAATTTTCCTTATCTCTAAAATTAGGACAAACATAACAGCTGTCACTTGCATAATGCCTCAAAGTTCACAAAACACTTTACATCTGTTATCTCATTTGTTCCCTACAAGCAGCAACACGTCACAGTGGGAAGAGCATCGTATTTGGGGTCAGAAGAACTACTACATCACCATCGAGAATCACTTTACTAAATAGCACCCCCTCAAATGAGGGGATTGGTCTAAATGACCCCTGGGGTCTCACTCAACTCTAAATATAGGATCCTATGAACAACCCTGTGAAGTAACTGCCATTGTTATCATCCCCAATTTACAGGTGAGGAGACTGGGATTCAGAGAAATTAAGTGACTTGCTGAGGGTCAGGTATGACCCCTTTTATACTCCATACTTCATGGGATTGTTGTAAGGCAAGCACTCTATAACTTACAAGCCCTATGTAAGTGGAAGCTGTTATTGGTAAGGCAGGAATGCAAGGACGTGCTGGCACTTTGGCTCACAGATGGACCCGGAGCGTATCTTAAGTAACTGGGTCTAGGGGATGTAATTTGGAGTAAGCAGGCTGATGCAGCAGAGATAAGGAAAGGTAACCTCCAGAAGTAATGCCCTTCAAGGTACCTAGCAGCCCTAGGGGTGTCCTATGCTACACGGCTCACTCCCTGGCAGTGCCCAAGGGCACAGCAGGCAGTTGAAGGAAGCCGAAGATCCTTAAAGAGGTTTTCTGTTTGAATAGCTGATGTCTCCACACCTCTTCCCGTTCCCACTCCCAGGAGAGGGACTTTAATAATGAGCTGCCTCATACCAACAGACCCCTAATTAATTCGCTGCTATTCTTCTGGGACCAGATTCATCCTAATCAAATTTGGGAGGGAAGAATAATGAATGGGGGTTTTTATTGGCGACTTGCTATAGAATGTCCCACAACACCCTGAAACAGCCGTTTCCTGGAAAGGGACACCTGCCTTTCTCCCTGTACTCCTTGGATGGACACCTGCTTCTATTCTTCAATACATGCCCACCTCCTTCTTATGTGATTGACTTGCAGCTGCTGGGCAGGATGCCAGAGTGCAGACCTCAATGGTGGTTGGGAATAACGGGGGTCAAGATCCAGGGAGATGGGTGTGGGACCAAGAAGAGAGGGGTTTGAACTTTTTGAGAAGCTGCCCTCTGTATTCTGCCTTCCTAGGGTTTTGGAGAATGGCCAGTCACCTGGGTAATGCTCACTCGGATTCTAGCAATTTCTCTCTCTTTTTCCCATTGTCTCCTCTCCTCACACACCTCCCCCCCTGCCAAGGGTTCTGTCACAGTGTCATAGGAATGCTCCTGACAAGAGGGGCTCCATCTTGAATTCGTAATGGGCACCCACATACCAAAGCATACAAGTATGTAAACAGCTTGACTGTGTAGGCCTGATGGCCAGATGCTTGTGAGGAGTGTTGGTTATTTTGACCAAATGTTATTTGTAACGGTCAGAATGACCAGATAGGTCTGTTGTATAATCAGATATTCAAGAAACACTTGATATTCAGCCGGAAATGTGGCATGAATGTATTAGTGTATTGAGACAAACAACCTTGGCCACCCAGTATATTGGCTGAAAGCTGATTGGGTGAGGCTAGCCCTAGCTCAGCAGTAAAAACCAAATTTAAGCCTAAGCAAAGTAAGACCAGGAAACTCTCTAATGTGAATACTTAAGAATTCAGAAAGAAGATCCTAGTTAATGTCACTCAGGCCAAAAAGAATCATAGAAGTTGTGAGTTCTAAGAGATGTGACCCTCCTCCCCCACCCCCCTCACCCCTTCCATCTGGTCCAATTTCTACCTGAATAGATATATTACCTACAACATGCCCACAAAACGGTCATCCTACTTCAACATGAAACCATCCAACGCTCTGAATCCACCTCTTCCTCTACTTTGGGGTATCTCTGATTGTTAGGAACAACAATTATTATTCTTTCTGCTTCTGAGACCGAGCAGAACATGTCTCCTCTCCCTTAGGACAAACCTTCAGATGGGCAGGCCCCTCAGGCAGCCTTCCTATGTGGCCACAAGAACACTGTAGCTCAGAGATGGTTGTTTTTTCTAATGTCTGTTCTCTCCCCTGTGTCTAGAGTATCTTGAGGAGTGGAGAAAAATGTTAGGCCCAGGAGGGTTCAGGCCATAAAGATGACATGTGGCCTACTAGGTCCTGAAGTGTGGCCCTTTCACTGAATCTAAACTTCACAGAACAAATTCCCAAGTGTTCTGTGAAGTTTGGATTCAGTGAAAGGGTTGCACTTGAGGACCTAGAGGACCACATGCGGCCTTAAGGCCCAAGGTTTCTCACTCCTGGTGTGGAGATTTGCTCTAGTTAACACAGCAGGGAAAAAAAAAACCCAAACAAAAAAAACCACTGCCAAATTTCTCTAAAGCTGAATTCCATTCAGAAGGAAATGAGAATGGGGTGCCAAGAAGGACATAGCTCAGAGAGCTCCTGCCCCATTCTCTCAGCTAGATATCTTTCATTCTCATATTGATGTCTTTCCTACTGGAAAAGTGCTGTGAAGACAAGGCTAGTTTCTTAAACTTCTTTTATATCCCCTCATAATGCCTAACGCAGCGCTGGTTACACAGTGACACTCCATAAACACTTCTGTTGATTGACTGATGGGGTGTTTTTATCTAAAGATCCTAGGATGGAGCTGGAAGGATCTACTGTATAGTAAGGACCGAAGTGATATGCCCCCAGGAGGTCAATAGTTCAACAGATTAATGTTCACTTTCCATACTCTTTATCAGGTAAAAGGTGTTTGGAAAAGGACCAGCAGTAGCCTGAGCTCCCTGAATGGGGTTAGTGGGGGAAGAGAAGGGTTCTTTTTTTCCCCCTTTCCTTGGCCCACTTTGTGAAGGTAGACTGATTCAAAGCAGGGGGCCCCAGCTTGGTCAGGATTCCTGCAGGACCTGGACTGAGGACAGAGGGCAGAGGCTGCTGGGAGAGGGAGGGAAGGAGAATGTGCTCTGTTTCTAAGTTTTTTAACTTGGGGGAAAAAATAGAGAAAAGAGAGAGAGAAATGGAGGTCCTGGTCCTTTACCCACAGAGAGAAGGCAGCTCGGGGCAAATCTGCTGGCTTCTAATTGATCTTTAAAAAGACATAGAAAGATCTGCAGTGTCTCTTTCGTGTGGAGTACTAAAGCATCCTTGCCCACTCCCCTTTATATATATTTTTCTCTTTAAAAGATGGCTCCACCTCTCTGGGGACCAGAATCATTAACTGAAGAATACTTTGTCTTGCTGAGGTTTCCACAGTTTGGCAGTCAGGTGACACAGAAGGGGGATCTGCAAAGACAAGGCTGGGGGAAAGGGAGGGGAATGCAGGAGGAAGTCTTGGGCTCCAGGCCCACCTGCTCCTGACTGTGCCTTGTTCTCCTTGACCCTGCTCCGTCATTCTGATAAGTCCTGGGTTACCAGCTAGGGGGAGGATCACAGGACTTTCCTTCCTCTCTCCCCGCTGCCATTGCCTCAAGGCTGCCAGGAGTTGGCTGATATCCAGTTTGGACCATGGTAGAACCCTTTGTCCTACTCCCCTCCCCAACTCTGACAAATGCAAACTATTGTCCTTCATTTTACCTGACACACCTCATAGTGGTGGATGGGGAAAGGAGAGACACGGAGGGGTGTGGGGGGGAGGGGAGGAGATTTGCCTCTAAGAGGCTGTTCAGTATGGTGGAAAGAGACCTTGGTCCGAGAATCAGGAGAGTGGGGTCTAGCCCTAGTTCCAGCACTATTTCTACGCATGATCTTGGATCATTTGCCTCAAAACCAGATTTCCCAATAGTTTGTTAGGGATTTACCTCAAGGGTATGCCAGTAAAATTTTAACAACAGGGTCTTCTAAGGCAAAACCCATTTAAGTTTAATTTGTAGTATTAACATTTTCTCCATCTCTTTCTTAAGTGTAGACCAATGGTGTCATACTCAAATAAACAAGGGGCCCACTAAACTATACATAAGGATCCCTGTAACTGCAATCAGACTTAATTTTTAAATGTAATCTATTATTTATTGCATTTTTTGTTAAATATTTTACAATTACATTTTAATCTAGTTCAGCTATACTTAGGTGTGCCAACCAACCTTGTGTTTGACATCTCTAGTCTAGACAACCAAGAAAACAACAACAACAAAAAACCAAGCCCTGATTTGTAATGTTTGCCTAGATGTAAATGCTCACGCTGAAAATTTAACAACCAGCTCTCCCTGAGCCTGTGAACTCTCCTATGAGCTGGCTCCTTCACTCCCCTGAGGGATCTCTAGGGCCTAAATACATCAGGTCAAAGAAAGACTATTAGTCTATATCTCTTCCCTCCTGAATAAAAAATATTTTTTTTCCTTTTTGGGTGGGGAGGGGGAGTTTTATGAAGGTATCACTTCTTCTGTTACTGACCTGAAGCCCAGACCTATTTACCAAAAGCACCAGAGAATGGACAACTGGCTACTAAGCACTTATGGAATAGGGACCATGACCCTAAAAGTCAGGACTTGGAGGAAAATAATAGAAAAGTACAAGAAAAAGTACATACAGGGTCTCCTCATTTAGAGTTTAGATCTAAAACTGCAAGGGGCCTGAAACACAACATAATCCAACATGCTTATTGTATAGATGAGGGAGCTGAGGCCAGAGGGAGGGAAGGTATCTTGTCCAAGGTCATACAGGTAATAAGAGGCCAAGGAGAGAGTCTAACTCATGACCTGGTGCTCCAAGTTCAGCATTCTTCACTTTTTTTTGTCTCTGAGAGACACTTTTGGTAACTTTTTAGAGCCAGGAAACACTCCTCATCTCATTGGTGATGCTGGCTGGTTCAGTCTAGGAAAGGCACAGAAGAGGTCACCAGCCTCCTGATGCTCAGAGGGCCCAAGAGGTTTTAATCTATCCGTGATGAGCTTCCATTTCTTTGCCTATAGAATGAAGATAATATTCTCACTTCCTAGAGCCTGACATATAGTAGGAACTTTAATAAACGTTTGCTGACTGGTTGAATATCTATCTCACAGAATTCTTACGAAGTGCCAATGAGATCAGATATGAAGAGCTCTCTGTAACTATAATGTACTATATAATAAGTAGCTGGAGAAGGAAATGGCAAACCATTCCAGTATCTTTGCCAAGAAAAACCCCATGGACAGTATTGGTGTGCTATGATCCAGAGTGGGACACAACTGAATGACAGAACAACAACTATACAGGTACAGATTAAAAGAAGAGAAGCAGAGAACTGAGGGCCCTTGGGAAGGGGAGGTAAAAGAGGGCTCTCTGGGGAAGTGCAGTCAAGGTACTGGCTATTTTCTACGAGGAAAGAAAATTGAGGAGCAGACAGCATCACAGATCTCCCAGTCAAGTTTGGATCTAGGCCAACCCATCAAAGAGGGTGAGGCCCTGAAAGGCCCAAATAGCCTCTGCCTCCCAGAGGGATAATTCCTTGAGTCATCTAAGGAGAGTCAGTGGCTTAACAGTATCCTTGGATTCAATGGAGAAGAGATGATGGCTTTCCCTGCTCAGCCCATGGCCCCTCTCATCACATTGCTCCCAATTATATGCTTCCCTTCCTCTTCTCCTCACGTCAAACCAAATCAACTCAACAAGCATATGTGCCAGATTTTGTGCTAAGTGTACACCAAGAATTCCAGGATTCTAGTACGCCAGAGCTGGAAGGAAACTTATGGATCATTTAGTCAATTGGATTTAACAAGGATTTGTTAAGTACTCACTATGTGCCAGGCACTGTGATAGGCACTGGAAATCGAATGACCAAAGCAAGACAGTACCTGTCCTCAAGGGGAAACAACGTGTACTCAGATAAGTGAAAATGAGAAGGAAAATAGTTAACTGCTAAAAAAAATCTCTGCAGGAACTTCTTCTGATAAAGGACTGATATCCAGCACAAATACGAAACTGATTCAAACATACAGGAACAAGAGCCATTCTCCAACAGATTGATGATCAAAGGAGATGAATACACGGTTTTCAAAGGTAGAAGTCTAAGCCGTCAATAGCAACACCAAAAAATGATCCAAAGCACTAGCAATTAGAAAAATGCAAATGAAAAGAACTCTAAGGTTCCACTTCACATTCACCAGATTGGCAAAGATGACAGAAATGGAAAATGACAATTGTTGGAGGGGATGTGGGAGGACAGGCACGTTAATGCATGCTGATGGAGCTGCGAACTGGTTCAGCCATTCTGGGAAGCAACTTGGAACTAGGTCCCCAGTCACTAAGCTTGTTTGACCCAGAAATACCACACCTAAACCTATATTCCCAAAGAGATCAAAGAGTGATGAAAAGAACCTACGTATATAAGAATATTTAGAGCAGCTCTTTCTGTTTTGGCAAAGAACTGGAAACAAAAGGGGTTCCCATAAATTGGGATAGGAATATAATGGAATATTATTGCACCATGAGAAATGATGAAAGGGACAGTTTCAGAGAAGCTGGACAGACTTGTCTGAACTGAAGCAGAATTAGGAGAATTTAGACAATAACAACAGCGTAACAGAAAATAACTTTGAAAGATTTCAGAACTGTGTTCAGTGCCACGACTGGTAACAATTCCAGAGGATGGTGAAATATGATCTTGACAGACAGGCAATGGACTTAAGATGCAGAATGAGACCTATGGTTTTGGACATGAACAATGTGCGATTATTTTTTTTTTGGTTGGCTGCATATTTATTACAAGGGTTTTGTATTTTCTGTTTTTCAGTTGAGGGAAGGTTGGAAGAGAGGAGTAGAGTTTAGTCATAGGGTTATCAAAAGAAGAAAAGAAAGAAAAGAGGGTCAATGGTGAATTCTTTTAAATCATAGAACAAAGGAAAAGTTAGAAGGAAACACAGAAAAGGACAACTTTGACAGTTATGTATTAAAATCATTATGAATGTATGTTATTTACATAAAGGGAACAGCAAGTTCTACCCAATAGAAATGTATAGTTTCACATGCAATCATTTCTTTTCTTAACCTACTTTATGTATTTTAGGGCAACTAGGGGGTGCATTGGATAGATTGCCAGGTGTGGAGTCAGGAAAATTTCTCTTCCTGAGTTCAAATTTGGCCTCAGACACTCACTAGCTGTGTGACCCCGGGCAAATCACTCAATGCTGTTTTCCTTAGTTTCCTCATCTGTAAAATGAGCTGGAGAAGGAAATGGCAAACCACTCCACTATCTCTGCCAAGAAAACCCCAAATGGGGTCATGAAGAGTTGGACAGGACTGAAATCACTGAATAACACTTTATAGATTTAAAACCTTATTTTGTTTGTAGCCCAGAAGAATATTATGTATATACACATTATCCCAAAGTATATACAAAATAAACACAAACCAATTTTGAGGGTGGAGAGCACTAACCACTTGGGGGATCAGGAAAGGCCTTTTTGTAGGAGGTAGTATTTGAACTGAGTCTTAAAGGGACCTAAGAGTTCTAAAAGGTTAAAGTGAGGAAGAGGAGGCAACTTTCAGGTGTAGAGGTCAGCCTGTGCAAAGATACAGAGCAAGAAGGAAGGATGATGTTTCCTGGGAAGAACAAATGGACCAGTTTGGTGTGAACTAATTAGCATATGTGGGGGAATAATTGACAAGAGTGTCACCAAAATTCTTAGTATAGTTTAGGCTTTAATAGCTTAAATTAATAAGTTTAATTGAACTATTAAAGCTCAAGACTGCACTAAGGCTTTTGGGACACCCATTATCACTCGATGGATAGAGCCTAACTATGGGAGGCTTTAAATATGAAGCAGAAGAGTTTCACTTTTATCCTGGACCAAATACACAGCCCCTGATTTTTCTTGAGCATGAGTGAAAGGGGAGAGACAAACATCTGATTTCAGAAAGTGAGGCCCAAAGTGGGGAAGAGACTTATCTCAAAGTGCTTAAGTGGTGAAACTGTTGATTCAGAATTTGAACCAGGTCTCTTTCCACCATGCCATCCTACATTCCCAGGTGTTCTCCTAATCCCCATTATTTCAACCAATAGTAGTTGATGTTGAACCAACTCACCTAACCCAGGTTTTCCCTGCTTCCAAAAGATGTTTGAAGGTTTGAGGTTCTGAGGAAAGATATTAAGCAGAGTAGACGAAATGTATACATTTCTTCACATACTTATTTGACCCTCTCTAAAGTCTGTTAGGGGTAAGGGGAGAGACGCATGTCTAGCTGCAAATGGGTTAGTATGTGTCCTTCTGTAGATCTTATCTCTCCTCCTACTGTGACCATTAACTTCATTGTATTTTATATTATCTGGGTTTGGCATCTCAGTCCTTGGTCTCCATTCAGTAAGGGTAAACAGGGCTTGGTCTGCAGAGGGCCCTGTCCCCAGTGAGCAAACCTGAAGAGTGCAGTGGTCACTATAGATTTCAATGTCTCTGACTGGATTCATGTTCCATTTCTCACTCTCCTCCCTTGGGACATCCCTTGCACAGGCCTAATGCTAGTTCTGCATTAGGTCAGTTTGCCATGGACCACAGGAGGAGGCAAAGGGAGGGGCAGGAGGTGGGGAAAGGGAAATGGGGAGGATGGAAGGTATTGAGGAGGCTGCCAGACTAATATAGGGGAGAACACACTATTTCCCCGGGGGCTTTCAGGAGCCTTTCTTCTGGGTTCCTCTTATACTTCCTTGGATGAGATAATCACAAAGTCACTTGTCCATAGAAATTTCAGTTTCAGGGAAACAACTATTTCTAAACAGTGATTTGCCTGCTTAGAGGCAGTCTGTACCACTCCCATCCACCTAACTGCTTCTATCCCCCTCTGGATCTGTTTTACACACACACACACACACACACACACACACACACACACACACACTCATATTCACATTCACACACACATGCATACACTCATTCACATTCACACACACACTCATTCACATTCACACACACACTCATTCATGTTCACACACACACTCACATTCACACACTCACATTCACACACACACTCACATTCACACACACACTCATATTCACATTGACACCCCCGCCCAAACACATTCTATAGGGTTTTACTTCCCCCAAACCTCAGAGAACTAAAATATCAAGATTCTATGATTGACGCCCCACTTCTCAATCCTCCGATCCCCCAACAAAGCTTCAGATGTGGCTAACAGACCACCTTGGTTCTTCTGACAGAAAAATCTTGCCCAGGTCACTCCACAGTGCAGCTTCTACTCTCTTTACTGACTTGCAGTCAAACCCCAGGTTTCTGCCATAATCCTCAAAGCCTGATGGACATTAGTGAGGCTAATGTTTTCCTGTAATTAAAGGTCCTCCTCCCCTCCCCATCCCATCCCATCCCATCCCATCTCACCCCATCCCATCCCATCCCTAATCCCAGATAATTAGCTCTCTGATTGCTAGTGTTAGGCAGGAAACCCAGTGTTTGGAGAGGGATTTTGGGCAGACGGGTCAGGCAAACACTCGGCAGGAAACTACACTGGGAAAACAGGCTGTTCTTGGAGTGTGTTGTTTAAACAGCTTTGTGGCCCTCCCCTCCAAGGGACTTGGTTCTCTCTGCCTTGGCCTGGTTTGCTGTGCCTGAGGACTTGGGTGGTACCTTTGGCTGCCCCCTGACCCTGATAGCACTTTCTACTAATGGGCTAACTTTCTTGGGCCTTCAGAATCCTGAAACTGGAGAAGGATGGAGATACCGCCACGGAGTAACCATAATGCCAAGTTCCCAGCATGCTAAAGGGGAGGATGTTCCCAGAGGAAGTATTCATTCCCATATCAAAGTGTGTGTGTGTGTGTGTGTGTGTGTGTGTGTGTGTGTGTGTGTGTGTGTGTCTTTGAGTCAGTAAGACTAGATCTGCTTCCCCTAGACTCCTTGTACTCCAGCAGGGATGTGGTCAAAAGGTTAATAAAATGAGTCGGGTGAAAACAAGAACTTTGTGACTCCCCATGGCCCAAGAGGGAGAATGGGAAACCCTTACCCTCCAGCTGCTGACGGGATCTAAACAGAGGCTGCAGAGGGCAGCAGGATCAGGCTGATTCTCAGATTACCCACCTGAGACCGCCATTTGTTGACACAATATAGGCAGGCCTTTGCTTTCCTCATTGTTCTCCTGAAGAGACATTTCTAGTAATAATAATGGTACTTTTCCAGGGTGTTTTTCAATTTTTCAAAGCCTTAGCACCATTGACTATGGACAACTGCAGGTTTTATTATCTCCATTTTGCTGATGATAGAAGGGAGGCCCAGACAGAGGGAGACAATAGTCGACCTGATGCTAAAATTCAGCTCATTTGGCTACTAGTCTATTTAGTGCTTCCTACTTGACACCTTGAGAGGGTCTGTGAGTCCCAATTCAATGTAATGGTCACTAAGCATCTACCATGTATGAGGCTATACAAAAGGCAGCAAGGCCTAGTGGAACACAGAGACAGCCTTGGAGTCAAGGAGACTATGGTGCAGAGCTGGCCTCTTGAGCCTCACTGGCTGGTCAACCCTGGCCACCTAAGCCCTCAGAGCCCCAGAAACCCTCTAAGAGCAGGTGCTGACTGGAGTTTCCTGGCCAAAGAAATCAAAGATCTATTTTTTTTTTTAATGTGCAAGGCATTGGGGATGTAAATTTCAAGGAAAAACAGTGCTTGCCCTCAAGGAATTTACATTCTAATACATGTTGTCTAAAGAGATATAATCCAGATGCTAGACTGGTAGGAAATTCAGAGCAACCAACTGGGCTTAAATTTCACAAATTCCACACTAATATTCCTAGGATCGTACATCTTCTGGAAGCTCACTCCTCAACTTAGTACTTGTCCATATTTCATCTAAGTGATGGATTCTTGCCAGAACAGAGGAAGACAGAGATCATAGGACTAGAATTAAGGACCCAAAGGGCCCTGGTGAGTGACAGAACTTCTCCCTTTTGCCTAATCCAAAGGGCTTCATGCTGGTTGGTTCTGGCAAGAATAAAAAGTCAGAGGAAGAGAAAAGTGAAATAAGAAAGTGGGCACAGGAGGGAGGGTAGAGAGTAGGGGGATGGGGAGGGGTAGGAGCTTTAGCACATTTGGGAAGGCAGTCAGAGCCTATGTTAACTCTTCCCGGTGCCCTGGCATGCTGGGGATTTGACTGCTTCAAGGAGGTCTCGGGTAGAGTCCACTCTCCCATGTTAGCTCCTCTAATGAGCTCAGGGCATGGGGGAGGAAATAGGCTGTGGATGGATTCCAGATGAGGGTATCAGGTTTGCCCGAAGTAGACTCTGTGGCTTCTGAATCCCTACACAGCAAGCCCAGCTAGAAATCAGCTTCGTGGAAACGGCCCTCATCAGAAGCCTTTCTTTGGAATGCCAATGACATTTAACCCTGACTCTTCCACCAACTTTCTGCCCCTCTCTCTCTTCTGCCCAGAAGCCACTTTCTTTTCCCCTCCCTGACCTCAGTCTACCACCCTCGTTCAAGCCCTCACCATCTGTCATCTGGACCACTGTAATAGCCTTGTAATTAGATTCCTTGCCCCACTCCAATCCATACTCTACTCAACCACCAAAGTGATTTTCCTTGGGCAGAGGGGCAACCAAGTCACACCTACTCAATAAACTCAAGTGGTTCCTTATTACTTCCAGAATCAAATATATGAAGTCCTTTGTTTGGCATGTCAGCTCTTTATGGCCTGTCCTCTTCCTACCTTTTTGGGTATTCTATTTCCACACACTCCATTGGTAACTTTCTCTTCATAGCAGCCACCCTGAGGGTCTTCCCCTCCCTGCTTGATTTTTTTTTCTTTTTTTCTGATTGAAGGGGCTATTCCTTGACTCACTTCTTAAAGAGGCCTACTCACTGAATGGGCATTACCTCACTCAAAGTGAGAACCTGAAAAGGCCTTAGCCTAAAAGGGCCAGGGTTTCCCATTGCATCTTGGGCCATCTCCAGTCATTCTGAGAAAACAGGTCACTGGACCCAGATGGCTCTGGAGGAGAAAGTGAGGCTGCTGACCTTGCACAGCCCTCCCTCATGCAAATCCAAGTCAACTGCAAGTCATATCATCATCTCCCTGATGACATAGTCCTCTTGGAGAATGAAGGACAAACACAACAACACACTCCATCATCCAAATCACCCTGGTCCATTTTGCTGTTCTTTGTACATGATATTCTCTCCCATCTCCATATTTTTGTACTGTTTGTTCCCATGAAAGGCTCTTTCTCCCAAGATCCAACTTTTAGAATTCTTGGTCTCCCTTAAGATGAGGCTCAAGGGTGCTCTACTTTAGGAGGCCTTTCCTCTTCCCCCTACCCCCACTCCTACCCCAGTGTTACCTTGTACTTAAGGCACTTCCTGATTAGTGTAAATAATGACTCATTTGGCCCCATTATTTGAAATCATACTGCATGTTTCCATTGGGCAGGAACTGATCACCCTATTTTAGATAATTATAACTTCCAATAGTGAGAATTTGGCTAGATAGGACCACTTCAGGGAATTCATTATTCACACTAAACAGGATCTGGATACATTCTGTGTTTATCTTTGACAATAAAGTTAAATGGACAGTGAGCTGGGCCTGGAGTGAAGAAGACCTTACAAGCTGTGTGACCTTGGACAAGTCACTTAATCTCTGTCTAGTTTCCTCAACTGTAAATTGGGGCTACCTCTCAGGGCTGCTGTGGGTATCAAATGAGATAATATATGCAAAATGCTTTGCAAACCTTACAGTGCTACAAAAATGCCAGCTAATATTATCAATGCTCTTCCCATGATATTGTACTATCATTCAATCAATATTTCTGAAACACCCACTGGAGTCTGGAGCTAGAATAGAAAACTTTGGATGTCCTCATGCCCAGTTTCTTCCACAGATAAGAGCCAGAGAAGACTGTCCTTAGAGAGAGAGGAAGCCATGAACTTGGACACTCAAGACATGTCTCCATAATTGTGGTAGCCATTCCAAATGCCATGATATGTTAGACTGTCCCTTTGGTAAAATGGGCCTCAGTTTCCCCCTGCACCAAGGGCTTTATTTTCCAGTGTCTGGCTTTTGAGGCCCTGACCCGGTCCCAGAGTTCCCTGCCACTCCCTCTATCCCTCCTTCAGCAGCCCCCAGTCCTTACCTGGGTCATTTTTTAATGATAGACAGCCTGGAGGGTGTGTGGATAGGGCAGTTTTGACTAGCTGAGATGAAATTTGCATTTTGCTTCAAAAAAACAGCTTGGAATCTTACAGAGCGGAGAGCAGCAGGGCTTTAACTTTAATAGCCAATGCCTGAAGGTCCAACCATTTGAATTAAGTACAGAAGCATTTTTACCTATCCTCCTCCCTACTCCCTAACCTTGTACCCCTAAGCTTTCCTTACTCTGCTCTCTAACCAACAGGGAGCAAAACTTCAGTAAAAAGCCTTTCCAAACATGGTGGTGGGAAAAAAAAGCACTTGTGGCCTCTTCAAAGAAGAAGCTCTAGCCCTCTAAAGAATGATGAATGGAGGGACAGAGGGGGACTGACAGGAAGATGGACAGCTGTCTTAAAACCAGTAAAAAGGCCCTTAAATTAAGCAAAGCCCTGAAATGTGACCACAAAACAGAATAGAGGAGAAAAAGTACTAGATTTGAGAAAGTCCTGAGTTAGGTGGTACAGTGGATAAAGCCCTGGGCCCAGAATCAGGATGGCCTGAGTTCAGATCTCAGCCTCAGATGTTTATTAACTGTATGACCCTAGGGCAAGTCACTTGATTTTTGTCTACCTTAGTTTCTTCAATGGCAAATTATAGCTTTTTAATAATAATTAGTGCCTGCCTCCCAGGGCTGTTGTAAGGATAAATTATGAATGACATTTTTAAAGAACTTCGAAGAGTTTCCTGACACACAATAGGTACTTAATAAATGCTTATTTCCTTCCTTCCTCTCTCCATGGATGGAGGTACTGTGAATCCCAGTAGTAGAGAATCATCACGGAATCATAAAAAACTTACTAAAACTGGAAGAGACTAGAGAAATCACCGACTTTATTTAACCTGATAATTTTACAAATGAGGGAGCTGAGGCTCAGGGAAACAAACTGACTTTCCCAGCTCGCTATTGGCAGGATAATGACTTCTATTTAGACAGAATTCCTATATTTAAATATTTCCATTTTTAAATAGCACTTTAAGGCTGAAAAAGTGCTTACCTCATACAGCCTTGTTAAAGTAGGCAGAATAGTATTATTCCCCCTTTTACAGATGGGGAAACTGAGATACAGATAGTTCAAGTGATCCAGGGTCACAAAGCTACAGAACAGAGTTCTTTCCATTGCATCATTGTACTTCTCCTTCCAGGACTTGAACTCTAAAGTCTCTTGATTCTGGGCCCGGGGCTGTTTCACACTATGCCATGCTGGTTTGCATACCGGTGTTTATTGAATAACCTTG
The DNA here is from genome assembly GCA_028627135.1 of Pseudochirops cupreus. Lineage (NCBI taxonomy): Eukaryota > Metazoa > Chordata > Mammalia > Diprotodontia > Pseudocheiridae > Pseudochirops > Pseudochirops cupreus. The sequence goes on from CM053584.1 coordinate 87,936,530, forward strand.
AGCAAATCACTTGGCATCTTTGCATCTCAGTTTTTCTCCCCTTGAAAAGTGGAATCATGAGCCTTCTCCCCTAATGTCAAGGTGCCATTGAGAGACGAGCTGCTGTGAACATGTCCTCTTACTCTTATAGACATCAGCCTTGGTTCTCATTGCTTGCCATTTTCCTTCATTCCCTCCCGCTGCCCTTCTTCCCCGAGAGTCATGGTGGCTATGTTAAGTAGTGGCTGCAAGCCAAAATCTGTACTTTATTAATTACACGTCAACTACTCTGTGTAATGTTTAATGCGGTTTCCAGGTTGGATCACATCCATGGCAAGAGGAAACCACAGGAGCTGAATGTGTAGTCACTGGGGGAAAGGGAAAGGGATTTAACATGTCAGTGTACCCCTTTATAGCTACCAATCTCTAATTTCATTGGTACTGCCACCATGTTCTTACACTGGCATATTTCTACCCTCTCCACTGAAAGGAATGAGAGGTTAAGGGTCCAGGGCAAGTTTAATTTGGGGTCCCTTTTTGAAAGACTGATGGGGAGGACTGGGAAGAGGGTCCAAGAAGGCGGTGAAAATGATCAGAGGCCCGAGAAATAGGATCATTAAGGAAAGATTAAATGCTTTGGGACAAACGGAATTCTTTAGGATGGAGAAGAAAAGACTGAAGAGTGTCTTAACAACGACTTTCCATGATATTCAATAATAATATTGATGACATATAGAACATGTTGGTCCTCCTCCAAAGACAAAAACTGAAAAAAACAGGTCTCCTAAGAAAGATCTTCCTTGTTTTCTTACTCAAAGTGGCTCTGCTAGCTTTTGTTTTGTCCCTGGCTAGTTGTATGTCCTTGGGCAAATCACTTTATCTCTCTTTTCTTTGGTTTCCTCATCTGTAAAATGGGAGAAGGGAGTGGGTGGTACTAATGGCTTCATAAATGTCTTTCTGGGAAATGCTAGAATAGATGACTAAGGGGAGTAACAGAATCTCCAAACCACTAAGAAGAGATCTCTTAAAAGTACTGACATTCTTTCTGGCAAGGCTAGAAATAGGAGGTTTGTTAACTGACCTTTGGGGACTCCTAGGATTATACAGACTAAATGTTGAGGGGGTAGAGATGAGATGTTTCAGAGCTTGTAGTATCTGGAATTTGTCACTCTGGACTGTTCACTCTGGATAGCTACTCTCCTTCCCCAAGGACAGTATCACTTTATTCACTTGTCCCTACTTTCTCTCTCTATAATGACAGGTACTAAGGCCTGTATGGATATGCAATTGCTGTAATGAATGGTTTAAAATGGAAACTAGTAGGCACAAGGATATCAAAGAAAGAGAAAAAGGATCCATATGTACAAAAATATTTGTAGCAGTTCATTTTGTGGAGGCAAGAAACTGGAAACTACAAAGGGGTGCCTATCAGTTGGAGAACTACTGAACAAATTATGACATATGAAAGCAATGAAATATAAGTAAGCTATGTATGAAGTAAGCTATGATGAAAGGACAGCTTCAGAGAAACCTGCAAAGACTTGTATGAACTGATGCAAAGTGAAACGAGCAGAACTAAGAGAATAATGTATACAATAACTACAACATTGTAAAAACAAACAACTTTAAAAGACTTAAGAATTATGATCTAAATAAATGATCAGCCATGATTTCCAGAGGGTAGATGATGAAGCATTTTGAGTGAACTCAAGATACAGAATAAGGTATATATTTCTGGACATGGGCCAACGTGGGAATTTGTTTTGCTTAACTTTGCATATTTAGGACGCGCTAATTTTTAAAATAGAAAAATGAGAGAGGATGGTCTGGAGAATAAATAAATGCTTAGTAATTTTTAAAAATAAAATGAAATTAAAAAAAAAACTGCTCCCAGGGTCCAGGGTTCTGGGAGCAGGGGACGTCTCATTAGAGTAAGTTAGACAACAATTCCAGCCTCAGTGGGTTTTAGAGACTGAAGTTTTGCCCCTTGATTTTCCAGACTGCCCCCTTCTAGCTAGGCTTATGCCTTCTCTCTGCTCTCTCAGTTTAGCTGGGTTGTCCTGGATACTTTCAACCTCCCACCTTAAGTGGGCCCACTAGCTTGGCAGTTACGAAAAACCGTGTTTCTTGCTCTGTTTATAAACCTGCTCTGCCCTAGCCACTGGGGTTAGGCTCTGGGAATTCCTCTTCTTTTGGTTGTCTCTCCTGGCTCTCCTGAAGATGGGCTGTCACAGAGCTACAACGCAGATTTCTTTATTTTGTACAGGGATCTGTGGGAACCCAGCAGAGGCACCACTAAGGGCAGCCATAGAAGAGGGCCGACAGAAGAGCAGTACGAGCAGCAGGAGCCCCAGCAGCACCAAGCTGGGGGAGCAGACACTGCTGAGCTTGTATTTAGCAAACACCGCTTGACTGTAGCGGCACTAATGGATTCTGTTATCTCGCCTGGACCCTTGTCTGAAGATCAGCAAAGCGCAAGGAGGCTTTGAGTTAAAAATACTCAGCAAGCAAGCAGGCTTAGGTGGGAAACATGTCGTGGGAAATAGGGCCAATGGGAGGACTCTGGGCGCAGGAGGACAAGGTCGAGAGATGGGAGCTTCTGGCACGCTTGCCTCCCACCAGCTTTCAGTCCACATGCATGGGAGACGGGGCAGCTGGCCAGGAGAGCAAAGCCAAAGGGAGAGCCACCGTCAGCTATGTATTTATTTATTTTTAAGACAGGGGCTTGCAGGCTGTCCATTGAGAAAATTGAGTTGATAAGGCATGCATCATCCTTGACTCCTCAGTCCTGAGATAGTTTGGTTACTGGAAAAACAGCTAGCTAAATTCAGGGCTAGAACACATGGGGGATGGGGAAGGTAACAAGCATTTATGAAGTGCCCACTATATGCTAGGCACTACGTTAACAGCTTTACAAATAGTATCTCACTTGATCCTTACAACAGCTCACGAGGTAGGTGCCATTATTATCCCTGTTTCATAGTTGAAAAAACTGCAGCAGAGCTTATGTGATTTGCCCAGAGTTGCACTGCTAATAAATGGCGGACCTCATATTTGAATTCAGGTCTTCCTGACTATCTGTGAGAACTTGCCACAGTTTTCTCAAGCATTAAAATAAGGAGGACTGTACTTGGTAATGGTGGGAGTTCACTGAGCCCTAAATTCTATGAATGGATTAGGTGCTTGAGGAACATCCCCAGGGCAGAGATATTGAAAGAGAAGAGATATAGCAAGTGATATCCAGGTCCCTTTCCAAAAAATGCAGAACTCTAGTTCATTTCACAGCCCAGAAAGAGTGGAAGAGCAGGAGACCCCCCCTCCTGCATTTTCCCATATTTCCAAACCTTTTTGCTTTAAAGAGGTGATCAAACGTCAGACCTCATCCCATAGCCAGACTCTGAAACATAAACGAGATTATTGAATTGAATGGGTCCTTTAGTTGTTGGTCACTGTCCTCAGAGGGACCACATACGGAACCTTAAAGATATGATGGCCCATTCTTAAGCATTTTCTAGGATCCCAGAATGCCAGGGCTGGATGAAAGCTCTGTCTCTAGGCCAAGTGGCAGAGTAGGGCTTAAATCTGGGTCTTCTGACTGCCAGTTTTAGTGGAAATTTGCAAAATAATAAATTAGTGAGGACCCTTGCTCTGTACACAGTGCCTGGTTAAAACATACCGCTAGCTAATTTCAAGGCTCCTCCCTTCTCCCACCTCAATCCCCTAGTGCTCAGTCTGAGTCATTTTGAACTCATACAAACTTAGCACCTGAGTGTGCACCTGGGGTGATGGAATAGGAGAAAGGCAATTGCAAAAACAGAAGGCAAAGCCAGGGCCTGTGGGAAAATGTCAGTCCTGTGACTTGAGTATTCAGTTTTTACAGATTCAATTCAGAAAGCACTTAGTAAGCTATGTATGAAGCATTGTGCTAGAGGCCAGAGATGCAAAGATGAGAATGATAGAAAGAGAAGTCTTGTCCTCAAGGAGCTTCCCTATTCTCCCCTACTAGTTTATGCAAGACAGGGAAAATCTAGATAATTGAAAATTCATGCAAAGAACCACAAACTTCATGTTAGCCAATTTTTGTTTCAAAATCCTCACCATAAGCAAACCTTTGACCACAGGCTACTACTTGGTGCCAATAACCTAATGCAAATTTCATAGAACATTCTGGAATGGGCCTGAAGGCTGGTGGTAACTGGGAGGAGAGTGATGATGTTAAAACTCAGCAAAGTATGAACCTGTCACTACCTCATTCAAGGCTGATGATGAGAGGCCCAAAGCCCCTTCTTGGCAAACCAGGACCACAAGTGCATTAATTAATTATTTTGCAATGAACTCCACTGCACCTCATTGTTTGCAGCTCCTGCTCTCCAGAGGGGCTCTAATAGACTCAGTGCACACTAGATAATTAAATATCAACACATGTATCCCCTGCCCAGCGCAGGATTGGTATTTGCTCCATTAATTAGGATAGAAATGGCCTTTACTGAGAGAGAAACACACAGAGGTGGCCACCAAAGTGAGAGGTTCATGCCCATGAGTGGAAACAGAATTGAGAAAACCCTTTCTCTTCCCTCTGTTCTATTATCTGTTCCTGTAGATCTGGGGGTGGCGAGGAGGGGAGGAGAAGAAGGGAAAGCTCTCTGCCCCCCAGTGAGGCTCCCTGCCCTGCTGCAGGCCACAGCAGAGCTGGTTTCCTGCTCCTCTAATTCAAGCCAGCCTCCAACAACTGGCACGTGGAGCTTAATGACTGTGTTTCTGCTTAATATAAATTGTGGTTATTTAGCCGCCCAAATACCAATTCCCTACTGAGCTTTCCCTAGTTAAGACACCACAGATACACTCACACACACATGGGCTCACCAGACATGACTGCAACACCTGCAAGCTGCCCCTGCTTCACTCCTCCCTTGGCCCCTTTGAGAATTGCAGTGTGGTTCCTTCTAGTTGGAGGTGGGAGTGGGGAGTGGAATCCTTGTGATATAGACTTGAAAACCTTTGGATAACTGATGAAGGGAGCTCTGTGTGTTCTCTTTTCCTAAATTTTAGAAGGCAAAAGTTCCTCCTCCCTTCTCCCTAACACTAGGCACTCAGACTATGAAACAATGATTTGTAGCTGGAAGGGAACTTAGGGACTTCAGTTTGGATTCAGTCAAAGGGCTACACTTGAGGACCTAGCAGGCCTCAAGGCCCCAGGTTCCCCACCCCTGAACTAGACCAACGTTCTCACTTTACAGATGAGAAAACCAAGGCCCAGAGAAGGTTGCCCAAGGTCACACAAACAGTATTTGTCAGAGTCAAAATTTGAATTCAGATTCTGTGACTCCCAGTTCAGCTGCCTTTCCACTGAAAATAGGCTTTACAGATGAAGAAACAGAGACCAAGAGAGGTAAAGGGTTTTGCCCAAGGCTGCCCAGATAGTAAGTGGCAGACTCAGGTCCTCAGTTCTAAAATCAATGCACTTTTTACCACTTCCCATAGAAGACATTCTCTCTGGAAACAGAGGGATGGACTGAATGACCTTTAGCTAGCCCTACCAGTTTACAGTCTGTGATTCAAGAAAAGGAAAATTCATGATGGAACAAAGGAAGAGTACATAGTTTCTGACAGCAACTGGTATTAGTCCTCAGAAACTAGTGGGCTTCTGATGAGAGCTTAATTAGAAATACCTCACCAGGTAATGCTATCTTCAGAAGGCCTTAATTCCAGTCAAGGCACTGGGCAGTGAGAAAGAGGACAGCCCCAGCAGACATATGAGAACTGCATTCAGGAGTTAGAAGATTAATTCTTCCTTTAATCAGGGACTTAGCAAAATTCAGTCAAAAGAATACTGAACGAAGAGTCACAGAATCTATTCTGCTGAGTATTATCTGTGTGACTTTGGACAAGTCCTCTCTCTTTTGTGGGCCTCAGTTTCCCCACCTGTAAAATGAGGGGTTGGGCCAGATGATCCCTTCTATCTCCACATCTATAATCCATTAGCGCCATTGTTTTGGTTTCTTTCAGGAGAAGTCCTCCATCTACACTGATGGTGACACTTTCATTGAAATAAAGATCTTTAGAGGAGGAGCAGCTTTAGTGGCAAAGAATGAATCCTGAGTTGGATGAGTGGAATCTGAGATGGTTATGAGATACAAAGACTGAGATGTTCCAAAGGTGATTGGAGCTGCTGGACTGGAGTTCATGAGAGAGATTAAGGCTAGATCTGGAGGAAGTTCATCAAGAAAGAAGGCCTGGGCAGACAGAAGAAAGCTCAGGACAGAACCTCAGTACACACACACTCACAGTTAGGAGATGAGGAACGGAAGAAGCAAAGATGCTTGAAAAGGGATCGTCTTATAGATAGGAAAAGAACTGGGAAAGAAGAGCATCAAAGGAAGGGAGAGGATCCAGGAAGAAGCCAAGATCCACAGAGTCCAAAGCTGAAGAGAGACCCAAGAGAAGGAAGACTAAGAAAAGTCTTTCTGATTAGCATGTTATAGAGATCCCAGATATCTTTAGAGAAAGCAGTTCAATTAAATGATGGGGCAGGGAGCCAGATTGCAAGGGGCTGAGAAGTAAGCAAGAGATGAGGAAAAGGAATCAAAGCTTTCTCTAGGAGTTTGGCAAGCAAAGGAGGTGAGATACAGTATGAAAGCTTGAGAGGATGGTAGGGTTTAGCAGAGGTGGTGAACCTGAGACCTTGAGGCCACATGTGGCCCTCTCGGTCCTCAAGTTCGGCCTTTTAACTGAATCCAAATTTCACAGAACAAATCGTCCTAATAAAAGGATTTGTTCTATAAAACTTGGGACTTTTTTAAAAGACTGCACTCAAGGACCTAGGAGGCCATATGTGGCCTCAAGACTACCGCTTCTTCACCTCTGGCTAGGGGCATTTTCTTTTAAGGATGAAAGAGAAGTGACCATGCTTATAGAAAGCAGAGAAGGAGTCGGTAGATAAGGAGAATTTTTTTTAATAAAGGGAAATTGAACGGGTGGGGGAGAATGAATGGTTGGAGGAACAACATCTTCTTACAAAAGATGAGAGGGGATGAGACCATGGGCACAAAGGGAGGGGACTAGTTCCAAAATAGAGATGTTAGTATGGTATAGTAGAAAGAGAACTAAGTCCTGACTCTGCTGTATACTACTCATAGGACCCTTGGGCAAGTCAATACACTTCTCTGGAGCCTGAGTTTCTTCCTCTGTAAATAAGAGGGTTAGAGTGGATGATCTTTAAAATCCCTCTCTGGCTCTAAATCCTACCATCTTACAATTCTATTGTTTCAGGTGGCTCTCAGTTCCCCACTGGAGTTAGATTGGATTGCCAACTGTCCCTCCTTTGACCTGGTGTTAGGAGCTCTTCCCCAGATGTCTGGGTCTTCCTGTTCTCAGCCAACCATAGAAACCAGTGTCTCCAAGACCTCCCCCAATTCAGTGTAGGGTGGTGGTGTTGGTAGAGAAATAAGGGGTCCTCTGTGCATCTCTCATTAGTAATTCACCTCCTCTTCTGCTGAGCTCTGCTCTCCCCTTCCCCTCCTCATCCCCCCATATGCAGATGGCTTTGTTTTCCAAACCTGATAGATGCTGACAGGGATATTGTTCTCAGCATCACCAGACTGCCAGAGGCTGCTTAAGTCAAATGATTTTCTTTCCCCTAATAACTTGGAAGATTTTTTTCTCTTAAAAGCAAAAGCAGGAAAAAAAGTATTTTTCTAATGCCTCTTGTTTGCCTTAAAGAGACAGAGTGTCATTTCCCCTCCTCTCTAGTCCGAAGTTAAATGAAAAGAACTTTAAACAAAGACCAGCCTGCCTTGAAGCAATTATTAGTGACTGGAATAGGGGAAGAACTGAGATGGGGCTCGGGGATGATCTCTAGAGAGCAGTGATTGACAGGCTGATGGGAGGTAGGAGTGTGTGGGAACTGTACTAGAGCCAGGTGGGGGAGGGTGGGAGAAACATCAGCCACTTATAGAGGGGGCACAGAATGTGTCGTTGTTGGGGAGGTAGAGGATATAAGGGATGGCTGGAGAGGAAGATGCCAACAGAAGCCTTCTGAAAATCTTTCTATGGGATCTATTTTGGCCAGTCTCAAGATGGGGGAATAAGGTTGTCTTGGCCAAGGATCTAACTGAGCCCATGGCAAGTCTCCAGAGGCCTCTAAGTTCTTTCTGCTCAGCCCCACTTTTCAAAAGAGGCTAAATAAATGAGGTTGAAATCACTTCCCTTCCCCAAACCCCCTGTCCATTATATCACGTGCATCTAGTAACAAATAATTACTAACCAGTTGCTTGTGCAGGGCACTGGGCCAGGTACTATGTGGACCCATGGAATCATAGGAACTTAAAGCTGGAAGATATCTCAAGGGTTCTCTAAGCAGAGCAACCAAGTCTAGGACACAGTTCCTGCCCTCAACTCAAGGGGCAAGACTAACATTCACTAAGAATTATCTAGCAATACTATGCAGAGCAGGTCAAGGGCTAGATGAGGAGGGCATGTAATGGTTACTACAGGAGCTCAGAGGAGCTTTCTTTCTTTGAGCTTGTGGCATCTTCTACACGAGGCCTTTCCTGATCCCCCCTCCCTAGGAGCTAGTGTCTTCTAGCACCCCCCCCCCCAAATTAATAGTTATTTTTCCATATACTTACATATGTATATGTTGTCTGTTCCAATAGAATGCAAGACCCATAAAAGCAGGAACTTAAAAAAAAAAATCCTAGCACCTAACACACTGTCTGGCAATTGGAAGGTTTTAATAAATATTTATTTATTGGTTGAACTGGACTTTGGAGGATAGGTAGGATTTGGATAGGGTACAAGATTAGCCTCATAGCCTTTAGATACGGAGATTTCTAGATTTGTTGGATGAGAAGGTAGACATGTTTGACTGAAGTAAAAAAGCTCTCATTGGCAAATAAATAGTGGGAGATAAAGATTGGCAAATTAGATTGGGGGCTGATAGAGGAGGGCCTCCAGTGCTAAGATTTGATTTTGTAGACAGGAGAGTCATTGAAGGTTTTTAAGGAGAGAAATGAGATACAAAGGAAAAGAAATACAAGTCAAAAGACTGGTTTATTACATTTCCAGGTCTCTTCTCCTTCCCTCTGTTACAGATACAAATAAACATATGTAACATCCATCCATCCATCCATACACTCACACATATGCCTACAAACACTTCCAAGTGCCTGTTCCTTTAGGTTACATACTCTTCCCCCCTCCCAGATGTTCCAAGAGCACCTCATAGGAAATCTTCCCATCTGTAGACAGCCCAAGCCACCAAGAGTCAGATCTTAGATCTAGGTAGAATGATGTGATTACATGTTCCTGGCAGTTAGATCACCCCCAAAGCCCTTGGACTTCAGATTATTTCGATGGCAACTGTCCCAAAGGAGCTGGACCCTGTTTCCAAAAGAGTTTGGAGAGGAGTTTGCTTTTCAGACAGGGATGAAAGCCTGCTCCTAACATTTTTGGAAAAGAAGGTTTGAGATAACCTGGATTAGCTGCCCTTCAGCCTTCAAGAACCAGAATATTGGATATTAATTAAGGTGAGACCTCATGTGATGGACTATTTCAGTGAATAGAGGGGGTAAAAGAGGTCACAGAGATTCTCCCTGGCCAGATACTGTGATCATTGTTGGCACTTTGGGTACTAAGGCAGGAGGTATAGTAGAAAAAATTTGGAATTTTGTGTGTGTGTGTGGGGGGAGAGCAGGAGACCTGGATTTGAATCTTCTCTTTATCATTTACTAGCTGTATGATCTTGGGTAAGTTTAGTCAACAGGCATAAATAAAGTGCCTACTATGAGCCACTGGGAATACAAAAGAAAGGCAAAAATATGGTTCCCGCCCTCAAGAAAATCACTTTCTAATGGGAGAGATAAGAAGCAAATGTCATACATATAAAATACATGTATTTTATAATTTTTAATATTAATATTATATTTATATTTTTATAATTATTTAAAATAAATGTATTGTATATCTTGCTTTATATGTGTGTTTCCCTCTCCCTTCCACCACCGCCCCTCCTCCCCCCCCCACGGGATGTAATCTCAGAGGGAAAGGACTAGCAGTGGTAGGGAGGAACAGCAGGAAGGGTCTCTTGAAAAAAATGAGATTTTGTTTGAGTCTTAAAGGAAACCAGGGGAATCAAAAGGTAGAAATGAGAAGGGAGAGCATTCCAGGCTTGGGGGTCAGCCAAAGAGTCCAGAGATAGAGCATCATATACAGGCAATAACAAGAAGACTGGCATTTCTGGATGGTTAGAGGATGTGGAGATGAGTAAGATTAGTTGGCTTTTTTCAACTTCAGTTTTCTCATCTGTAAAATGGGGACACGTACTATAAACCTCACCAAATTGTTGTGAGGCTTGATGACACTGTACATAAAGCTTTTAGTGGCACAGTGGAAAAGCTATTGGTTTTAGAATCAAGAGAACTTTACATTTTAACCTCAGCTTTGCTACTTACTGCCTGGGTGACCTTGGGTCATTCATTTAACCTCTTTAGGTCTCTCTTTCCTCATCTGCAAAATGAAGAGTGAATGACAGACATCAAGCATGTTGGCTAGGAGCGAAAGAAGGCCAACAAAACTCTCCAGTGCAGCCTGAATTAGATTAAAATGTAACAGGAAATATTTAACAAAATAAAGATGCAATGAAGCAGATACTGTTAATATGTGGCTTTCTAAGTCAATACCCAGCTCCCCTCTCTCTCCACTCTCCTTTCTGTTTGGGTTTGACACCATTTGATTAGATGATCTCTTAGGCTCCTTCTATACCTAAATATACAACAATATATAAACATACAATATTATTATATCAAGAGGTGGGGGGGTAGGACTGATTCTCTGATACTGGGCTTGCATATCTGTCTCTCAATGTGAGGGCTGGGGATCCAGTTTCTGGCAAGTCTAGGCCTGGGCTCACTGTTTCAGCTGAGCTTGCCTCAGGGGCAAGAGAAGGGATTTGCCAATGAAAATGCTACCAGCTGAACTGGCATTAACTAACCATATTGGGTATAGGGCTGGGGGGGAGAGGGGTGTGTGGATGGGTAGAGTTAGGAAACGAAAATTAATCCTCTCATTATCAGTCTGACCCTTAGATCCATAGAGGGATGGGCATGGCCAAGTCAGGAAGATTGGCTTATATAGCATCTGCTCCCGCAGTCTGCTCCAACTTTCATCACCCTGTATCCTGACTAGGAATGCTGGGCATGCATAGTAATGACAATATAAAACATATTCAGAACTTTGTCTACTGAGTGGCATAGAGGCCTTTGCCTCAGACAACCACCCCATGAATCTACAGCCATCTGTGTCTAAGCAACTATCCCTTAGGGCCCCATCCCCCCGGTGCTCCTATCTTGGTAGAGGCCCATCTTCCCTGCTTCTATGCCCTTCATTTTGAGTTAGTCACTATCCTAGGACCCTCTGGATGCTGTCCTTGAACATGCTTGGTTGTACCCTAAGGAGTCTCAAGACTTGCCAATGTCCCAGTCATTGTAACCTTGGAACTTTTGAGCCTTTCCAGCTGCCTTGCAACTGAACTCTTATGAATACTATCTCCCTCCATTAGAGTGTGAACTTCTTGAGAGCAGGTACTAGTTCATTTTATTTGTTTCCTCTGCATTTAGCATAGTCTTTGGTACATGATAAATGCTTTTTCCATTTATTCATTCATCTTTATTCTATCTTAAACCCTATGATTTGAGGGTATGTGTGTGGGGGATGGGTGGAGCTGTTGTCTTTTGGTGGGAGAAGACCATCATCCATCCCCATTTTGCCTTTCCACCCTACTTTCCTCCAAATACTTTTTGCTTTAGGTTAAAAAATAATTCCTAGGGATGGTTCTGCTTGTAGGTGCACAATTTGTGGGCTTGTACATGCACAGAGCAAAATTAGGAACCCCAGGATCCAGATATTTGAAAATGGGGAAAGACAATGTAATGCACATACTCTTGTTTGATTCTGTTCCACTCTGAGGTGACTGAATTTGGCCAACAGGGTCACAGCTTGTCAATCCCCGAGTCATCCAATTACTAGACAAAATCATAGAGCTGGAAGGGATTTCACAGATCATCTAGGCTAAGAGTTGGTAAATTATGCCCCCATGGGCTAATTCTGTCCTGCTGCCTGTTTTTGTATGGCCTGGGAACTAAGAATGGGTTTTTTGCACTTTTAAATAAAATTTTATTATGTAAAAACAACTCTTAGCTTACAGGGAATTTCATCTTCAGGGAATTCTAATTATTAAATTCAGAATTATACTCAGCTAAAATCTCCCAAGGTGATGGCCTGTGAATCCAAAATTAAGAACTCTATGAATATAGAATATATGGGAAAGTATAGGGGTTGAGGAGGGAACAGCTAGGTGGCACAATAGATAGACCACTGGGCTTAGAGTCTGGAAGACCTGAGTTCAAATTTGACCCCAGATACTTACTAGCTGTGTGACCCTGGGCAAGACATTTAACCCCCTTCCTCAGTTTCCCCATCTGTAAAATGAGCTGGAGAAGGAATACTCCAGTATCTTTTCCAAGAAAACCCCAAATAGGGTCATGAAGATCTGGATATGACTGAAATGACTGAAGAACAACAACAAAAAGGAGCTGAGGAGGTTGGAAAAAGGGTGGAGAAAATTCTACCAATAATGGATTACTGAGGAGTCTGAGGACAAGGTCCTAGGATAGTGACTAGTTCAGATGAGGACCACCCAGAGGAATGCTTTCTATCTGATGGTGACTTAGTGGTTTGGTGCTTAATTCTGCAGAGAATATGTTCCTCTTCTGACCAGGCAGCGTACCCTTCCTGCCCTGGGTATCACTGTCAGTTCTATCTTAAGGAAAGGGTTTGTATGATTTGATGATGACTAGAGTACCCCAGGGTACTGCAACTACAAACTACAGAATATCACATTCTTCCCCACCCCAAACTAATACGATCTATATGGTGCTACCATTCTATCTTCCAGTCAGACCACATCTTGCATACTGGGGGGGGGGGGGGGAGTGCCAGTTGTCCTGACCTATGTCTTGCCACTGGACTCTGATGGCCCCTGGTGAAGAGAGTGAGGCTGATGACTTCGCACAGCTCTGCCTCACTTAAATCCAATTCACTTGAAAGTCAAGACATTTCCCTCCCAATATCATTGGTCCTCTTTGTGGACAAAGGTTGAGCAACAATAACAACAAGCTTGTATATTGTGTTCAGTTCTGAGGAAATCAATAAGTTGGAGAAAGTCCAGAGGAGGAGACCCTTGATATCAGGTGGGGAAGAAAGGGAAGAGGGGCTAGAGATCTTGTCAGATGATGATGTGTAGAAGGAACTATGAATGTTTACCCTGGACAGAAGAGAGGAAGGAAGATATGATAGCTGTGTAATGGGTTATCACGTGACTGGAGCTGCTTTGCTAGATCTCAAAGGACAAAACTAACACCAGGTGGAAGTTGCAGAGACAGATATAAAGAAAAACTTTTTAATTAGAGGTGTGCAAAAGTGGAATAAGCTGTCTCAAGACACAGAGCATTCTTTAAGCAGAAGTTGCATAACCACTTATCAGGGGTATCGTGGTCAGGATTCCACGACCTGTGACTTCTCTTCAACTCTGATGTTCTGCGATTCTATGATCTACGAGGACCTTGGTCTGGCTGAACCAGAAGTCATATTAAATAAAGTGTGGGCTTTGAGAAAGCTAAAGTGGTTAGAAAAGAAGAATACTGGGACAAAAATCTTAGTGCCCTCAAGGCATGATGTAGGAAGTGAGATGAAGATGAAGAGAAATAGGACCTATTTTAGAAAAGCTGGGGATCATAAAACAATGATTCAGTGTAGAGTAGGGGAAAGCTGGGGGAAGGGTGCAGCTAGAAAGGAGAGCGTTGCCTGACAAAGGACAAGTCAACTAGGAAAGTCCTTAACATAAGAAATGATAAGATTTAGACCTTTAACGAACGTATCTTTGAGGTCGTCCAGTTCAAGCTCCTTATTTCATAAATAAGGAAACTGAGGTCCAGAGAGGTTATGTGATTTACCCATGGTCACACAGGCAGTAAATGGCAGAGTTAGGATTTGATCCCAGGATTTCTGATTCCACGATCACTACCTTTCATTGCATCAGAGTAGCTGCTGAGGGAACCAATTACACAGAAAAATGCACAGGAAAAAGAGACTAGTTCAGAGGAATTTTTGTAACTGGAGGAACTGAAAGCCTCTATTTCATAAACAATCTCGCTGTTTGGGTTACAGTCTGAAGCTAAGGGCGAGGGCTTATTGAAGCAAAGGTGGAGGTGGGAAGGGTTGAAATGGCTAGAATCAAATGTGATAGACATTTATGATGAACTCGCTAGGTGCCAGGCGCTGTCCTTGGTGCTGGAGATACAAAGGAATACTGACAGCCACTAGGTTTGTGTTTTTATAGGGGCTTACATACAACCAATCAGATCTTACTATGTATGTGCCAGGCACTATCTGTAGTACTGGCGATACAAAGAATTAAAGAGATCCCTAAATTAAAGGGCAAAACAAAATCCTGTTGAATGTAGTAATCAGGAGAGGCTACCTAGACCTCACTGACCCCATGGTTGGAGCAGATCTTGTGATGTCTCTGGAAATTCTCTGCACCTGGAGCCCCTTGTTTTGACCAGATGTCCATTACTCCCCAGCCTTTGGCTATTTTGAAAAGCACCTTAATTCCTCCCTGTTGAAGTATATTTAAATCCTGCCCCTTCTGTTCCTTTTGGGCACTCCAGTAGTTCTATACTGTGTATGGCAATCCCCTTGCCTTGATTAAAGATTCTTGTTGTTGCTATCTGGTAGTCCTCTTTATTTCAGGTTGACAACCTAAACCACAGTCTCTGCTCTCCAGAAATTCACAGTTCTAATGGGGGAGATAATACGTAAATATCTAGGGGGAAGAAATTTCTTCTATTGGCAAAAACGAAAATGTTTATTGTCCTCAAGGAAATTTCCCCCTTCTGGAAGGAAAACAACATGTACTCAGATAAATACACAAAATCTATACAAAGTTATTTGGGTGGGTGGAGTTCGGAGTGCTAATGAGGGGATCTTTCTTTAGGAGGTGGTACATGTACTAAACCTGAATGAATATAGGAATTCTAAGAATTGGAGGAAAACATTCCAGGTATGGGAAACAGGCTGTGGCCCCTGAGGCAAGAGAGAGAATGCAGTGTTAGGAGAATAGTAAGCAGGCTGGTTTGGGTGGAACATTGAATGGATGAGGAGGAGTAATGGGAAATAAGTCTGGAAAGATAAATTGTAGGAAATAAGGAAGGCACGGCTATTGGTCTCTTCCTCTAAGGGCCTTCTCTGTCTGAATGCTAGCAGTCTCTGCTCCTTGTTGTACCCGGGCTTATATGCTGGGCATTTGATTGTCAGGGTCATGAATGTGGTATAATCTAAATGTCCACCTTACTTCAGGAGGGAGGGGCCAATGGGATCCTGGAGGGCCCCTAACCCTTATAGGATTGGTTGAGGGATGTGAGAGATTCTTCCCAAACCAAAGCAGGATTTGGGGGTGGGGGTATCAGTCTGCCATGTCCTGCTTTGGGAAAAAAAGGGATTTGTGTTGCTCTAACAGTTGTGGGATTTTCTTCCTAACATCATTCCTTACCTCCTCTTCCTTAGTACATGAAACTCTAAATCTTGTGGAGCAGCCATCCCACTAGAGGGGAGAAGGTATAAGGTAGTGTTGAGCTAGTTTCACTGAAGAATGTATGGAGGGAGTTGGTAGTTAAGGAAAGAAGGGCAACCCCTCCCTCCATGGCCCCTCCAATATGGGGGTTGGAGGAGGGAAAGTTCCCTAAGATCATTTACTTCCAACAAGAAAGCCCAGAGGAGGCCCCAAGCCCCATAAGCACTGACTCTGCAGTAAATTACAGCATGATGGCAGTGATATTAACAATAATGATGATAATGGTACCGATAATGGGAGGTCAGAGAGGCACTTTCCCGGTTTCTCTCAAGAGGTAAAGTTGCAGGTTTAGAGCATTGTTTCTGATTTGAAGAATTTGAATCCTAGGTATATTTCTCCGCAGGAGTGGGAGAGCTGGCAGCAGCCCAGAGTCTCCTAGGCTCAGAAATAAGGGAATAGGTTCCCCATTCTCTGACTCAGCAAGGACTCCTTTATAGTCAGAACTCTTTCCTCCTGGCAGGGGAGCTTGCCCCATTCCTGGGCAGGTAAAGTTATAGGGAGACAACACAATTCCTTTCCACTTTACCCATCTAATAATCTACATCCCATTTTTAGGGGCCAGTGGTTATGCCTGGGGTGGCTCAATTCATCAATCAGCATCCCTCATTTCTATCTTATAATAAACCCTGTGGAGTGTATGGTGCCAATATTTATCAGCCCATGTTTTCAAATGAGTACCCCAAAGCTTAGAGAGATGGAGGGATTTGACTAAGATCACATAACTAACAAATAACAGAGTGGGAACTTGAATTCAGGTCTCCTGACTCCAAAGCTGATTCTATTATACGGACCATAGAATTTGTACAATCGCTTCTAAACATACAATTAAAACGGTGACAATTTCAGAGAGGGCAAGATATCTGAACGAGGTCACACAAGAAGGAAAATAGCAAAGCTGAGCCTTGAACCCAGATCTCTAAAGCTAAGACTTTGCAGGCTGCCTAGTTGCTTTAAACCACTGGTTCAGCTCTAATTTGGCTTACTTGGTCACCAACTGGTAAGAAGTCTCTCTAGTACTAATGCTCTAGGGCCTACTTTGGAATGGTCCTTCAAGTAGATGGTGAGAAGAAAATATTTAGGCCTCTTATCATGCTTCTGAATTGGAAATAAAGTGGGGGCTTGGGGACCGGGCAGAGAATGATTCAGATACAACTGAAGGAAGAATGTAGCCTGGGGGTCAGGGTCTGGGTTGGAGAGCAGAGCAGAGAAATGTGGTCAATCACATCTTTCCTTCAGACTCCCACAAATATTCAAGGCTGGCTTTCTTCTATATCCTTCTTCCAAAGGTCATCTTATCTTTCTTTTTCCCCTCCTCCTAACCCCCTGCCCCAGGCTTAGTCCTATCTTGGATGCATGCCTTTTCTATCAAATATTCTGGCACGAGGAGACTTCACAACATGATGCAATGAAAAGAGCACTGGGGAGCATTTTTTAAAAAAAATGCACGGAAGTAAAAAAACCAAAATTTCGGGGTGAAGCAAAATAGGGCAATTTTGTTTTTACCTTATTAGTCCATACATACTACACATATAGGTATGTAGTGTATATGTATATATGGGTATGTAAGTATACATATACATACACACACACATATATGGCAATCAGGGTTAAGTGACTTGCCCAGGGTCACACAGCTAGTCAGTGTCTGAGGCTGGATTTGAACTCAGGTTCTCAGGGTTGGTGCTTTATCTCCTTTGCCACCTAGATGCCCATATATAGATAGATAGATATAGAGAGATAGACAGATAGATAAATATAGAGAGACAGATATAGATATAAACAATATTAAAAGCATACAACAGTTCAATTTCTTGTACAATCCTTCCTACCTTGAAACATCAGTGTTTGTTGATGACTTAAATTCAGAATGAAAATGAAATTTTAATAAAAGAAAAAAAAGCGCCCAGATTGAAGTCAGATGACTTAGGTTTTAATTTGCTTCCTATATTATCAGCAAATCACTTAATGCTCCTGGATCTCAGTTTCCTCATCTGTAAAATGAAGGGCTTGGACTTTAATGGCCTCTTTCTGCTACCTCTATATTTAGGACGCTATGAGATTCTGCTAAACTCTCCAACATTTCTAGGAAGTTCAAAGGGAGCAACCAAATACGCAAGCACTCTCCCTCCCTCTCCCAGCTCCCTCTTCCCCTCCCCCCTTTCTTTCACCATCTTCAAACACACTCAGAGGAAATGAGCACAAGGCTCCCTGTCATCGAATGCAGCGACTTGTGAACATGTGCTTAAGCTCTTTCTCCCCCACAATATGAGGTTTGCAGCAACTCACTGGGGGGTTGTATTTTTTTTTAGGCCTGTGTGTATATGTTAAAGTCATTAGACGTTCAGAAGGAGGGAGTGGAGAAGGAAACGCCATTATATGGGAGGAGAAGAAAAATGACCTGTCTTCAGGCTGTCAGCAAAGAAAACTCCCCCCCATCAGGGGGAGGAGTGGGGTAGAA
>CM053584.1:87955154-88022505 GCA_028627135.1 Pseudochirops cupreus
GAGCTTTGAAGAAATGCTGTGGGCAGAACCACCTGAGGCTGGGGATAATATTGGGGACCTGATTCCTCCTGTGAGGCCACATAGGGTCCACCCAAGCTTCTGATGCCTCCCGAAGAGCTATCAGGAATCCTTGAATTTTTCAGGCCTTGACCCTGAGACCTGAGATGACAGAATATCAGGACCAGAAGAGATCCTTGAGGTCATCTAAGATGAAGAAAGTAAGGCCCAGAGAAGTTGAGGGACTTGTCCAAAGTCACATATGTAACAGTGGGGGAGGGGGTGTTGGTCAGGAGAGTCTTTGGTTGGATCCTCTCCCCCTCCCCATTTGATGGACCATTCTCGGGAGGAGGTACCTCTCATTGACCTTGACCTGTAGGTCATGTGTGTTAGAAAGGAGGCAGGATTCAAATCCAGGTCCTCTGACTCTAAATAGAGATCCCTTGCCATTATACCAGGCCTCCTCTTGCACTTTGTTTCCTTCCCCCATGCCAAGTACAATAGCATCAAAGAACTTTCATCCTGCCAGAGTTCATGCCCTCTAGCCTCCTGTCCAGGGGTAAGGCTACACTCAACCCAATCATGACACAAAAAAGATCTTCGGAAAAGATCTTGTGGAGACAGCTGTGGAGTTAAGTACAGGCAGGAGCAGTTTGGTGGTTTTTAACCGACATTTTTCCTGAAGCCTTAGGAGACCCAGAGGGTGTATTCCCGACTCCCTGGAGAGCAGAGTATCTTTATGGGCATACAGAACCCTGCTCTAAATCAAAGCTTGGCAGTGAGCTTTTATTTCCAAATCTAGGGAAAGACAGCCCAGAGGGTAAGGATGAAAGTCAGATCTCACAGGTGGTCCCAGAGGCCTCTTCTGCCAAAACCTACTGTGAAATGACCTCTAACCTCCTTCTCATACCTTTTCCATCTAGTTCTGTCTCACTTCTTCCTCCCTGTGGAGTATAAGACAAGAAAGGTAATTTAGGGGTCACTAGCAGGAAAGGTGCAAAGGTCAGACTTCAGTGAGGGGATGGGAGTGGAATTTCACCTCTGCTCCAAAGCAAGACCCCTTTCCTTGAAGGTTTTCTCCTCTTCTGCTAGCTCCCACCATCTGCACACCAGAGTTGAGGGATGAGGGTCTCTGGGAAGGTGGAGAATTGCCAGCATGAGGAACTAACCATATAGGAGAATCACAGGAGGAAGTCAGTGAATAACCAAGTCCAAGTCATGGAAATTTGGAGGCCTTGGCAATCATCAAATGATTTTACAGATGCTTTGGACCTCACCTGAGGTCCAAGAAGGGAAGTGACTTATCTGACCAATGGCACAGAGTGAGTTTATGGCAGAGACAGGATTAGAACCCAGGCATAGGATCCTTTTCCTTACTGAATAGTAACAATCAGAAAAGGCCCAAGAGCTATTCTAGTTTATTGCCCTCATTTTTTAGAGGGGTAATTAAGGCCCAAATTATTTACTGGCCCAATTTAACAATGATTAAGAAGAGCTCAAATTAGTTCTTTTTTTTTTTTAAAGGCAACTAGGGTTACATGACTTGCCCAGGGTCATGTAGCTAGTAAGTGTCTGAGGCTGGATTTGAACTCAGGTCCTCCTGAGTTTATTCACTGTAGCACCTAGCTGCCTCTCAAACTAGTTCTTGTGAACTCAGGGATACCCTGAGGCAAGTAGAGACTTTTGTACACAATACGCGTTTAATATATATTCTGAACTGAATCAAGTTGGATGAGAAATGAAATAGAATAAAAAAAACATCTTTTTAAAAAACTTTTTTAGTGGATTTATAGAGTGAGTTTGGACATCAGGACTCCTGGGTGTGTTAGCCTTCCATTATTCATTCATTCATTTGTTTAATTTTGCTAGATCTTCCTATCTTGCCCAGGCTGAAAGTACAGAAGCCACTTGTGAGTTAGCTGATGATGGGTGATGGTGGGCTTGGGAACTTTTATTTAACTTGCTCCAGTTTTCAACCTAACCCAGTTTACCCCTTGTCCCAACCTGGTGCTTACTCCCTCTTCCTCCTCTTCCCCATCTGGGTGTTTACCATATTGATTCTGAGATACCTGATTGGCTTAGCTCACTACAGTTCTAAACTCTAGAACTCAGATCCAGCCTCAGCCTCCCAGTTGCTGGGATTACAAGTGTGCACAATGTCCAGAGTCTGACGCTTTTCCTTCTAAGGTCGCCTTCCATCCACTTTGTGTGTATCACGGCTGTGCCTATTTATCTAAGCTATTAGAATGAAAGTTTCTTGGAGGCAGGAACTATTTACTTTTCTCTTTATCCGCAGACCTTATTATAGTGTCAGTCACACAGCAAATCCTTAATAAGTGCTTGCTGATTGACTGGTTTAGCAGAAAGAGCACTCAACTTGGAGTCAGGAGATCTTAGTTCTGACCCATCCTCTGCAGCTTAATACCTCTAATAAATACTGTATGAACCCATGTAAGTCACTTACATCTCAGAGTTTCAATTGTCTTACAATAAAGTATTTACATAGCACTCATTTTATTCTCACAACAACCCTGGGAGGTAAGTGTTACAATCATCCCTGTTTTACAGATGGGGAAACTGAGGCAGATATAGGGGTAAGTGACTTGCTCAGGGTGACATAGCTCGGAAGTATCTACGACTGGATTTGAACTCAGGTCTTCCTTGACTCCATGTCCCACGCTCTATTTTGTCCAGTAGTTGCTTCTTATCCATAAAATAGGGACAATAAAATTTGTATTACCTACCTTTAAGTGTTGTTATGAGCGAAATACTTTGTTAACCTTAAAGTACTATATAAATTTAAGCTATTAGTACTGGCTTCATGACTTTCCACAATTCACTGCATCCTTCAGTGCTTCAGTGTCTATAAAAAGAGGGCATTTAATTAGATGATCTCAGGTCCTCTCCAGTTCTAACATTTGGAGATTCTGGTTTCGGCCCCAGCTGGGTCACTGGATTGAGCAAAACTCTGGGCCAGCATCTGGTCTTTGAGTGTCTGGCCACTAGGCAGCTGGATAAATTAGTGTATTTAGAGAATGATTGCATTCCTGGCTAGCTGACTGACTGACTGGATTGCCTCAAAGGTCAAGGGGCAGGAATTAGAGAAGGAACAATTGGATTTTATTTTTCAGACCTGGAGTTTGTTCTTCCACATGTGGACTCCAGGTCAGAGGCCAGGCCAACCAGCCTCATGACCCAGAACTAGAGCTCTCTCTCCTCTTTCTGCTCCTCCCTTTTGGCCTACAGAACTAAGAAGAAGGGAGGGAGGGAGAGGGTCCTTGAATTTATTCAGCTTGGGACAGGCGTTGAAAGCTCATCTAAGTTCCTCCTTCTCCCACTAGGGATGAGGTCAGAAGCAAAAAAAGGTCACAGCTGGATTTGCAAATGACTGGAAGCGAGGAGGAGAGGGGCATGTGTTGGGAGGGGGTTTGGGAGAGATGGCAACTCTGAAAAAGGGGAAATCACTGTTGACTTATAAACCTGACAGTAATTCATCCTGAGTTAGGACACGGAGGGCAATGAAAGCCCCAGAATCTCTTTTCCTGTCACTAGGATTTCATTTCACTCTGAATCTCCTCCTATCTTTCCCTCCCCATGTCCCTTGACAGCTCACAGCTTAGGACACATGGGTGCAAGAGGTCCAAGAAGCCTTCTTGAGTCAGCTGACCAGCAGGGGCTCCAAGCTGCTGATGCTGGGAAAGAAATGAAGGGGCAGAGATCAGAGAGAAGCCAGATGCCCAAAGCTACAACACCACTTGGCTTGGTCCCAGACTGACTCACAGGGGATCAGTGCCTCTGGGCTCCTCCAGGGTGCCTGCAGAAGGGAGACGGTAAAGGTTGTTCCAGATGGGGAGGGGTTGGATGCTCTCTCTATTGTCCCCACCGCTTACCCCGTCCTAGCTGTGGCACAGAGTATTGGTGAATTTTGTACTTCTAAGCCTCCCTGGGAGCCTCTCACCCTGATTAGCTGGAAACATTTGCAGTATTAGAGCATTTCTAGTCAAGGAAAGCACCCAGCGTGGCATTCTAGACACACAGAATCACAGGGTTAGAGATAGAGTGGATCTCACAGTGGATCTCACCCGCTTAATTTACAAATGCGGACAATGAGACCCAGCTGACCAAAGGAAGGTCACACATGAAATTTTTAACCCAGATCCCATCATTCCAAATCCTGGGCTCTTCCTATGGGGCATCTTGTCTTTCCCTCTGCCTCCAGTCTCAGTTCACACACAGCAGGGTAAGAGAGGTTGGGGACCAAGGAGAGTAGATTTGGGGACAGAAGACAGAGGTAGAGGGAGTAGTAGGCATCAGGACAGTATTCTTTTTCATGCTTAAAGGTTTAAAGGGAGTTTTCACTACTTTCTTAGCAGCCTTCTGATGAGATCTACACCCTAGGAATTTGCTCTCAGAATCTAATATTAACTGTTGCCAAGCATCCTCTAACCCAGCACCAAACACATAGCCTTGGAATGATGGGTCTGTTTGGCACCAAGGACTGGACGGTAAGGAGGATTGAGGAAGACAGCAATATGGGTAAAACTGTCCCATCCATCTAGTTTGCCCTGCTGACTCAGGGACTGCCCTCAGACCTCATGCCTCTTTGCAAGTGATGAACTGTTCAACCTGAGTGGGGAGCAGTGAGAGGTTCACGGTGGCAGGGTGGGAATTCAGACAGTAGCCAAGCAAGTTCTGCAACAAAACTTCCCCAAATAAAGTCAAGAAAGCACTATCAAAACTCACTTAGATAAAATGGGTGGAGCACCATTAACATTTCTTACTCATTACCACCCCAGGGCTCCTCTGAGCCCAGGATGAGGCAAGCTGTTTCCTGCTCAAATCTGGAGTTTCATATCTCGTCTAAGACGGCAAGGATGGGATGGAGATTAGGTGGGAGATGGCCAGATAGTCTACACCCATCTCAACCCCACCTCCCATCTCACCCAGGGGCCTGGGGCTGTTCTACATGCCCTAGCACCAGGCTCTACCAGGGAAAGAAACAAGAAGGGTAAGACAGGCCCAGCACACGAGTGCCCACAGAGTAGAGTGACCCAAGGAAGTTTCTGGGAAGAAGCATCTTGAGCTTAGCTTCCTGGCAGGCCTTTAGCTCTTTCCCAAGGCTCTGGGGTGACCAACAGATGGCTTGGCTAAGCAATAAAGGGCCAGCCTCTCACAACATAGTCTGGGTCCCTCCAAGGCCCAGAGCCTAATTAAGGTCGTATCCCACAGGTGGAAAGCAAACAGACCCCCACACATTTTTCCTTTTCTTTTAGGAAACAAGGAAATCCATTCCACCCCCTGCCCCCCAGGTCTTTATTTTCCCCATATGGAGCCCTTTCCTCTCACACCCCTTACTCTGAGGATCAGGTTACTCAGGGATCAGAGATCCCTAGAAATAGTTTCCCATGAGGCATATCCTGGACTGTGGACTCAAGGAAAGAAATTCAACTCAAGGGAAAACTCCCAGCTCTGAGGCCTGGCCTCCCTCAGGGTTTTTCCTGGCTGAGGGGATGAATGAATGAGTGAGGCACCTGGGAATCCTAACTCAGGAGCCAGCCCTCTTCCCAATGCCCTCATCTCCCTCTCCTAAGGACCAAGAAAAGTTGTATAGAGATCCTGGTGCCATACTCCCCTGCCAGAAGCCCTCCTCCCTCTGCATAGTGAACTGCCATGGCGGAATAAATATCTCTCACAGCATATATAGATATAGCTATAAATATACATATCTATGTCTATATATATCTTTTCTTCTAAAGAGTTGGCAAGTGTTCCCCCGGAAGTTTTTTCCATGACATGATAGAAAACCAGCTGACTCATCAGCTTGATCTTCCCCACAAATGTAGCTGCTGGTTGACCTTTTTGCCAAACTCCCTTGAACTTTCATTCCAATAATGGAACCCCTTCCTGCACCCCTCCATCCAGGCACCATCACTGCCAGAGGCCCTTCTGAAGCTGAAAAACATAACCCATATCTCTCCCCACCTTTTTGGAAGGAAGTAACTCTGGTCCTGTCTGGAAACAGGAATCTTTTTTTTTTCTTTTTTGGCTGAGGCGGTGGGGAGCCCAGGAATGCTCTGACTTTTAGCTCTAGCAGGCAGGGTGGAGGGAGAAGGTCGGATAGGAGTCGGGGTTGGGATGGCACTTGGGAACAGATGTGGAGAAGGGAGGCTTGGATTTAGGAGGCTACTCCAGACGGCTGGTGCTGAAGATATCTGGGTGAAGGGAGCTGTTAAGTGTCAGTTTGGCTTTTTACCATAATAACACAACATTCAGTAATCGCTAGGGCATGTGTTTCTGGCAGTTAGCAAAGATGCAGGCAAGCATCTCTCTCTGATGGCCCTTTAGATAAACAGCAGAAACTGTGGGGGAGGGGGAAAGGAGTTGGGAAAGCAACACAGGTAATGACTTTCTGAGGGAGTTATCATTAGGCCCAGGTGTTGGGAAGCTTATCTTCATCAGGGCACATCAGCATTTCTTGGAAGGAGGCCCTGAGTGGGAGGAGGGTGGTGAAGGATTTTTTTTTCCCCTCCCATCTTCCTCCCCAAACCTCTTTGAGATGTCTACAGAAGCTCTTGGGTAGGTGTGGGGGAGCCATCCAGCTTCTCCTCCTTCAAGGTACAATGGGGTTCAACGTAGGGAGAGGAAAGTAGGAGCTGACTTGGGATGGGGGGAAAGCTACCTAGCCCTTCCTCCTTCAAGGTATAAAGGGATGTAAAGCAGGGAGAGAAAGGAGGATATGCAGCAGGTAGAAGGAATTATTATAGAAATGATAGAGTGTATAATTTAGCAAAAAAAAAAAGGGGGGGTGAGGCAGGGAGGGGGAAGGAGAGACAGAACTGGACCAGTGATTTCATGTATGTAGGGACCTTGCAGATGAGGAAACTTTCTCTATCAATGCAGGTAGGCACCTTCCGGCAATTTATAGTCTTAGAGAGTTGCTCCAGGCACTGAGGTTAAGTCACTTGTTTAGCAAAAACAATTCCCAAATCATGGCATATCTGTTCTTTCTTCTTGCCCCATTACCTTTCTTTTCACATCTTTTCTTTTTCTTTTTCCTTTTATTTGGATGATTATTTGCACAACAGAGAAAATGGGCAGGTGTTGCTGGCAGCTGTTTCATGACAGCCTCAAGAATGGTCTTCAGAAGGTAGAAATGAAGGCAGAGGCAGTAATGGAGAATATGGGGGAAGGGAGTGTAGAATGTGGCCCCACCCCGCAAAGAGAGGTGGCTAGGGAACAGAACATTGTCGATCACACTCTTCTCAATATTCTCTTCTCTCTAGATGTTAAAACCCTTGATATCTTTGATATCTATCCTAGTTCTTCCTCTGTCCCCCACTAGCTGAAGGAGCAAAAGACATTTCCCCAATCTCCTTTCTTTATCCAGGTCACAGGGGCTAACTGCAGGGATGTACCTCAAGGATCTGTCCTGGGCCTTTTCTCTTCTCCCTCTATACTATTTTGCTGATCACATTAGTTTCCATAAATTGAGTGAAAATTCAAAATTCAATGAAAATGAATGTGAAAATGGTTTTTCAGATCTATTTATCCGACCTCTCTCCTGGACAGCTAGGTGGCACAATGGATAGAGTATCAGGCATGGAGTCAGGAAGACTAGCTGTGTGACCCTGAACAAGTCACTTAATCTTGTTTGCCTCAGTTTCTTCATCTGTAAAATTAGCTGGAGAAGGAAATGGCGAATCTCGGTCTTTGCCAAGAAAGTCCCAAATGGGGTCATGAAGGGTCAGAAACAACTCAAAAACAACCACTTTTCTCCTGACCTCCTCTCCCCATTGGACATCTAGAACATCTAGATGTCTTGTAGACACCTAAAACTCAAATACATCCAAAACAGAATTGATTGCCTTTTTCCCAAAGCCTTCCCTCTTGCTGATCACTGCCATCCTCTCATTCGTGTTAGGTTCACAACACGAGTGTCAATGTCGACTCATCCAATGTTTCCAAAGTCTGTGGATTCTACTTCTTCAACATCTCTTGTACAACTTCTTCTTCTTCTTTTTTTGCTTTTTGGAGGGCAGTTGGGGTTTAGTGACTTGCCCAAGGTCACATGGCTAGTTTTTTGGTGTTAAGTGTCTGAAGCCGGATTTGAACTCAGGTCCTCCTGACTCCAGGGCTGGTGCTCTTATTCACTGTGCCACCTAGCCACCCTTTGTACAACTTCTTTATCTCTTCTTTCCTCATTAGACTGTGAGCTCCTTGAGAGCAGGGACTGTTTCTGTTTTTCTTTGAATCCCTAACGAATAGCTCATGATACTTGCTGCTGCTGTTGTTCAGTTGTTTCAGTCAAGTCCAACTCTTTGTGACTCCCATTTGGGGTTTTCTTGGCAAAGATACTGGAGTAGTTTTCCATGTCCTTCTCCAGCTCATTTTACAGATGAGGAACTGAGGCAAACAGGGTGAAGTGACTTGCCCAGGGTCGCATGGCTAGTACATGCCTGAGGCCAGATTTGAACTCAAGAAGATGAGTCTTCCAGATTTCAAGCCCAGTACTCTATTCACTGTACCACTTGACTGCCCCTCATGATACAAAGTAGGGGCTTAATAAATTGTTCTTGACTTGGAAGGGAAGTCATGAAGTTATTATGGCTAAAATCTTGCTTGATGGTAGGGGAGATGGACAAGATGACTTCATCACATCTATAAGCAAAGTTCTGGTCTTGGAATCTCTACCAACTAGCTTACCATGTTGCTTTGGGCAAAAGTATTAACTGTTCTGGTCCTTTCTTCTCTGTCCATCACAAGTGCCTGTCTTGGGGATCAAATGACTAGAAAATTGAGTAAGAGGACTTGGGCTCTCTTGAGATGGATCTTTGCAAACATCAGGGGCTGGCAACATCAAGATCATTCCACATCTGGAAAGGTGGTTAGGCATGTGAGGAAGAAGGAAATGTCTCCTTCTTTAGGACAAGACTGGCTGCCTTCAGAGTCCTGAAAAGCCCTTATGGTTTG
Organism: Pseudochirops cupreus; assembly: GCA_028627135.1. Classification (NCBI taxonomy): domain Eukaryota; kingdom Metazoa; phylum Chordata; class Mammalia; order Diprotodontia; family Pseudocheiridae; genus Pseudochirops; species Pseudochirops cupreus. Next base: position 87,964,122 of record CM053584.1, read on the forward strand.
GGAGGGAAACAATGATAGATTCTGACAAACCAGACAGCTGAGAGCCTTTCATATCTGAAGCTTTCCTTAGGTCTGTGTATGCTAACTTGACTCCAGGGGGGAAAAAAACAAACAAACAGAAAATTCCTTAAACCAAATGCCTTTCCTAGTGAAAACATCAGGGCCAGAGTCAAATAAAGACACTGCATTTCTGTCCTGTTAATCCCTTTGTTGTCTGGACAATGACCAAGATCTTGCCAGAACCTTACCCACTTTCATGACAACTGTTCCCATGTCCACTGGGCAGAAAGCCATACCACCTTCGGGGAAGCAACCTGCCAGAATGGCATAATAGCCACACTGCTGCCCCGGGACCTTCCCTCTTCCTGCTGACTTGAAGGGTCCTTTTCAGTCTGCCTCCCCTTAGAGTAATTGACTGGTCTTTTGGGTAGGTTAGTAGAGGTTGGGCTGTAAGGCAGCAAAGAAGCAGGTGACCCAGGTGACTTGAACCTGGGACTTGGTTTTGGAGTGAAATGGGAAGCAGAAGTGGCACCAGTTGGAAATCTGGGGTTGTTGAAAAGACAGCTGGCGAGTGAAGGCGCATATTGGTAATGACACCTTCCATTGATATGGAACTTCATAGTTTGTTACGGTTTTTTACAGCACTTTCAAATACATTCACTTGATTTTCACAAACATCCTGTGAAAAAACCAAGGCAGATAACCATTATTTCATTTTATAGCTAAGGAAAGAAGCACTCAAAGAGCCCAAATGAATTGCCCAAAGTCACAGAACTGGTATCAATGCCAGAGAAAGGATTAGAGCCCAGGTCTCCTGACCCCTAAAGACCTAATCCAATGGTGTCTCCTCCACCATTTGTTCTCTCAAGTAACACAGGCTAAAGCCAAAGATATCTGGACCAAATCCCACCAAAGACAGCTGAGAGAGGTAAAAAGAAGTAGATATTTTTTGTGTGGGGGGGTGAGGGGTGGGGATGAGCATATGACCTAAATTCCTTCCCTTTTGGGTCCTAAAATGCCAGCATCATCTGTGATCCTCCTCCTCCCTACCATTTGAATCCTGTTTTTTCTCTTCTAAAGGATTTTTACCTACATGGATCTTTATCACAACCATGGGTAGGTTTCTTCCTCATTTTTTCCTCTTGAGGCAACTGAGGCATTTAAAGGACATAGAGACAAACACAGAGATAGGTGTGTGTGTGTGGGGGGTCACACAGATAGTAAGTATCTGAGGGGGTGGGGGGGTGGGGTTGTGTGCTGGGACCTTTCAACACTTAGGGCTCCAGTCAGTCCTAAATCCCCTCTATGGCCTCCTGAGGCTATTTTATTGAGACTGCTCAATGAGGATCAGAGTCATGGACAGAATGCAAAGGAACCTGGAGAGGCTGTTGAAATCAAGCCCTCACTTTACAGATGAGGGAGCTGAGTCCCAGAGAGGTGATGTGACACTAGTAAGATTCTGAGGCAATATTCAAACCCATAGCTTCCTGATTCAAAACCCAGCGCTTTATCCACTGTCAAATGCTCACATAGGAATGGGGCCACTAAACAGTACCCAAGGATCTTTGCTGGCCACAGACTGACTTGGAAAACCACATTACTATTACCTATATTCTATTGCATTTTTACTTATTTGGCTAAATATTTCCCAATTACATTTTTTATTTTTTGCTTTTTGGAGAGGGATAGGCAGAGCAATTGGGGTTAAGTGACTTGCCCAAGGTCATAGGGCTGATGAGTGTTAAGTATCTGAGGCCAGATTTGAACTCAAGGACCTCCTGACTCCAGAGCCAGTGCTCTATTCATTGTGCCACCTAGCTGCCGCAGCCCCCCCCCACCAATTACATTTTAATTTGGTTTTGGTCCTGCTGAAAGCTGCCATGCAGCCTAGGACTAACATGTTTGACTTCTCTACTCTGTTGTTGTTCAGTTGTGTCTGATGCTTTATGACCCCATTTGGGGATTTCTTGGCAAACATACTAAAGTGGTTTACCCTTTCCTTCTCCAGTTTATTTTACAGATGAGAAAACTGAGGCCTGTGGGGTTAAATGACTTGCCCTGGGTCACACAGATAGTAAGTATCTGAGTCAGGTCTTCCTGACTCCAGGCGTCAAGCTCTATCAATACCCTGAGCCACCAGTTACCTCTACTCTAAATCACTATTGTACCCCACCTAGACTGCCTGTTTTAGTTTGTTTGGTGACACCCTGGGGAGCAAAGCTTAGATATCACAGGGGCAGTTGGACTTAACGTAGGCCATTTAGGTAAGCATCTCCCTAGAGAGAGTAGCAGGGTATGACTATGACTGATGTATCCTATGCATCTGTGGTAGTCATATAAAAAGGCATTTCTGTCTTCACTAAGGAATGGTCAAGGGAGGAAAGCTCTGGTCAGAGAAGACAGCTTCACCTCTTACCCCAGTCAGACCACTCCTGCCTTCCCCATTCATCCTGACCTTGCTAATGCCCACCCACTCTTCTAAGACCTACTCACGTTCCATTTCCAAGTTTCCCTGGTCCACTCCAGCCACCAGTCAGATCTCCCTCCTCTACACTTCTAGTCTTCTTTTGTTCTGACACTCACTGGGTGTCTGGTATTGGAGTTACCTTTTTCTTTTTATGTGCCTTCTATGTGGTGGTGTGATGGATGGAGCAAGCTCCTCTAGGGAGCACCTGCACCTAAGAAATGGACAAACTCTACAAATCAGGCTTTGATTGATTGCTTCATTGTCTAGACTTTAGAAAATGCTGGAGGAAATTTTAATAACGCAGATTAAACTTAAAAGTGTGAGGGTGTACATTTTTGGGAGAGCTGGTCATTGAATATTTACCCTGCTTGTATCCCCTAACAGAGTGTTAGATCCTTGCCAAAAAAACAGCATCATGCTCGTCTATCTTTCATGGCATGCAGCCATCAACACTCAATAACTATTTGTTGATTAAGGTTATATATATGTACACCTATATGTATATATACATACAGATCTATATGTCAGAAAATGCTTGTGTGTGTGTGTATGTACACACACACACACAAACATGAATTTCCTGACACTAAGGTTCATAGAATCAGACAGAGTTGCAAGGCAACAACTTTGAAAGTCACCCAGTCCAACTCATGCTTGAAAAGGAATCTCCTATACCATTCAGCTTCCTGTTGATCACCTGCAAGGATGAGTTTTCCCAGAGACCGATTCTATTTTGTATGACCATAATTGTTTGGCGATTTTTTTTTTCCTATTGACTTGAGCTCTAATTTGTAACTTCTAACCTTTGCTCCTCCAAGGTCAAACAAATATATCTAATTCCTCTTCAACGTGTGTCTTACAAACAATTGAAGACATACTATCCACATAAGTTTTCCCTTCTCTGGGGTGAAATGTCTATAGTTCCTTCAACCAAAATTCAATTGAATAGATTCAGTTTGTCAATGGTTTTCCCATAAAATGTGCTGCCTGGGACAGAACACAAAGCTTCATCTTTGATTTGACAGAGTGTAATAAATGGGTTCTTAACCTATTTTTTTGTGTCCTGGACCCCTCTGGCAGTTTGGTAAAACCTATGCATCCTTTCTCAAGATAATGTCTTGCTTTTGTTTTTTTTAAATAGGCAATCAGGGTTAAGTGACTTGCCCAGGGTCACACAGGTACTAAGTGTCTGAGGTGCAATTTGAACTCTGGTCCTCCCGATTACAGGGCTGGTGCTCTATCCACCGCACTACCTAGCTGCCACCAGAATCATGTTTTAAAATGGTTAAAGATACATAGGAGTAAAAAGGAAACCACTTGTGTTGAAATACATTGCCAAAATATTAAAAAAAAAAAGTTCATGGACTCCAGGTTTAGAATTCCTGGTACAATGGGTATAATGGAATGATCACCTTCCTTGTTATGGACCTTGGACTGCTGTAAATGTAGCACAAGATGAGGTTGCCCTTCTTTTGACTGCCATGTTGTAATTCTAACTCATATTCTTGTCCGTTAAGTTTCTGAAGGTTTTTTTTTTATATTAACAGTTATCCAGGCATACCTCCCCCATCCCGTACTTGTGTAAAGTGATTATTTGAACCCATATAGTAGTTTACATTTATCCCTAGTGTTTCACCTTATTAGAGATGCAGCCCTTCAGTTTTGCCTGTTCAGATCTTTCTGGATTCTAATTCTGTTGTTTAACGTTAACTCTGGGCTAGCAACGTTCGCTGTGTGGGTGAACACGTAACAACTGACTTTCCTAAGGGGACACATTTTATAGTGTGACCTGTAGTATTGACACTTTCTCCATTACTTTCTTAAATCTAGACAATCATCAGAACAATAAGTCAAGCTCTGATTTGCAACATTTGCAGATTTCCAAGTAAATGTTTACACAAAATTTAATAACTGACTCTAGCATCATCAACAAAGTTGATAAGTCTTCCTTAAGTCCTGGATAAAAGGTGAACCTTGCTGGCCTGAGGTCAGATCCTTGGGGCACTTCACTTTACAAGAGACTTCCTACCAGGTGGAAGTCTATGTATTAATCACTCCTTTTTGGGTCATTCAAACAATTCTAAATTCCTCCCAACTGTGCTGTCCTAAGGCATTGACATAGAGGGAGGCTGTGGATTCTCCATCCCAAAAGGTCTCTTAAAACAGTATAGACACCCATCTGTCACAAGTGGGTAGATTAAGAAGAGTGCCTGAGGGAAAGGAAATTAACTCCAATGGCATTCAGCCCTAGGGTTCTAAGTAGAATCTTGACAGCATTTAAAATAGGCCTGATTTCATCCAATCAGCACAGACCAGCTAATATTCCCTCAGCTGGGCTGAGGTGGAAATAAGGGAGTCAGCTATGCATGCTCTTCCGAGCTCACCTGATCTCAAGTAGCAGCTGTGTTGTAAGTGAGATTAACTCATTGCAGAAATGGGTGGGATGGCTGCTTGGAGGGACAGTTATCCCTTCCACATTCAGGGGGTGAGGGGCTCAGGGGCTCTGCTCACCACCTTCCTCTGGAAAATCCGCATAAAAATTTTTGGCCCTCCCTTTGTACCAAAGAAGAAATTGTACATATTTGCGGTATTAAAAGATAAATTATGTTGAGATTATACAGCACTATACATACATTTTATGCATTTCTGAGTTACTAAACTCTTTCTGTGTTGTCTGCTGGCCTTTACATGTTGTTTCCGCAAAACTCCCCCAAATTCCCATTTAATTTCTTATGTCAACCAGAGACATATTGGAACCTTGATGGGTAAGGTCTTGATGTGGAAGAGATAACTTACTTTGGAGTCTGCCAACCTATGGACCTCCCTTGAAGAAGGGTTCTTTATATCTCAGGGGGACCCAAATTTTGGGCCATAGTGGGAAGGGTGGGTCATTGGAAGGGGTGACAATTAAATAAAGTCACCAAGCTGCCTCCTGATGCCATGTGCCAATCTGAACCAATCTATGCAGACCTCACTCCCCTCAATGAAATTAATCTGGGGGCGGAGGGCCAGTCAGGCAGCAAATTATTTGCTAAACACTTTCTAGGTGAGTATGAGAAGCGGTGGGGCATAGTAGAGAGAATTCTGGAATTGGAGTGAGGAAGACCTGAGTTCAAATTACGCCTCAAACATGTACTAGCTGTGTTACTCTGGGCAAGTTACTTGACTTCTCTGTGCCAATTTCTTCCCTTCTAAAATGATGGGGTGGACCTGATGGTTCTAAGGTCCCCCTCCCCCAACTCTATATCTATGGTATTATGATACGTGCAGGCTTACAAAGGCAAAAGCCTTCTTGCCTTCAAGGAATTTACATTTTAATGAGGGAGAAAATATGTAAATGGGTACATCCAAGATAAATACTGAGGAGGCGGAAGGTTATCTTAAAGCGGCAAGCTTCAGTATCTGGGGACAGATACCACCCAGGAGCTACCCATCAGATAACAGGCCTCTTTCTCCAGGCACTGAATCATGACAAGCAATTGGAGGACGGGGCAAAGAGCAAATCGTTATCAGGTGCTGTCTGGGGCCTAACTCATCTGGAAGGAGTGGAGAAATTTCATTTACTTGGGAAAAGAGGGGAGGATTCTTGGACTAAAATCCCTGCACCGCTTCAGCAAATCCTCCGGACAAACGGGACTCCCAGGCTCAGTACGCAGGAGCCAGTGGGAAGGACCAGCCCGGAAGCTTTTTCTGCCGTCCCAGTCAGTATTTATGGATTTCACTTTCCTCTCCACCCAGCTCTTCCCTTTCACACATTTATCTTGCTTTCCACTCTCCCTGACAATTTCTCCAGATTGACTGGAGTGGACGTGGGTGAAGCAATAATGTCCTGCCTCAGCCTTGGAGCGGCAGAGGGAGCCCCTTGATGGGACGATGACACAAGGACAGGCTTTTGCTACGTTTAGGAGAGGCAGAGGTAAATAGGGCCAGAGGGACCATCCATGTTGACTGTTCTCTGAGGTCCCTTAGCTTCCAGCCGCCTATAGGGTTGGGCCTGCTTATCCTGGCCCAGACTAGGCCTCAAAAGGTAGGAGAAGCTGCAAGCTAATCAAGGGGGAAGGGTTATCCCCTTCTGGGAGAAACATAACCTGAAAGACATTTGGGGCAGCAGTGGCAGTGGCTTACATCTCAACATAAGAGGTGGGTTAAAACTCAACACCCTCTCAGCACACTTAAGAAATATGTATATACAAGACGTTAGGGATGCAAAAGTAAAAACGTGCCTGTAGTGAACTAACATTTTACTGGAGTGGGCAGGTGAGCATATGATATATATGCAGATGCTAGCTAAAATGAGGAAGTTGTATTTGAAAGCTTCTAAGGTGCATTCCAGGCAGCTAAATGGTACCATAGTGCATACAGTACACAGTGTACCTTGTCTGGAGTCAGGAAGATTCATCTTCATGAGTTCAAATCCAGTCTCAGATACTTTCTAGCTGTGTGATCTTGGACAAGTCACTTAACCATGGTTGCCTCAGTTTCCTCATCCATCAAATGAGTTGGAGAAGGAAATGGCAAGCCACTCCAGTACCTCTGTCAAGAAAACCCCAAATGGGGTCACTCAGAGTTGGACATGACTGAAAAACAACCGAACCACTAGGTTCATTCCAGGTCTAAATCTCTGCTCTTACAATATAGACTAGTATAACACAAGGCAGGAAGAGACTGAAGTGAGGGTGGCGTAGAAAAGAGAGAGAGACAATGAAATACTCTAGGAAAATCTAAGGAGTCAGAGAAGAATACTAGATGGGAGTATCAAGGAACCATAAAATGCATCCTCAAAACACCTAATCCTCTACACAGGAGCATGAAGTCACAAGATTTAGAGCAGAAAGAGACTTTAAGGGTCACTCAGTCCAAGCCCTCCACTTAGAAGGAGAGTGACCAGCTCCAAGCAGATGCATAGCCTGGCCTCTTGGGGAATGGCAGGGACCATAAGCACTTAGCCCCTCATGCCAAAAAAGGGATTTTTGCAAGCAAGGTTGACAGCTGATATCCTCCATTTTAAGATTTAGAGTAATTTATTGGCTATTCTATCACGCTACTCTATCTGACTGTATTAGATCTTAGAACCCTATTTCTAGTCTTCCTAGCTGGCCTTTGTTTTCCATTAGTTCCCCTCAAGCTCAAGTGTGAACCATCCAGCTATCCGTGCATACAGAAAACTCTGCTTCTGCCGGGCCCATCCTTCCCAGCCTGGATTTCTGGGTAGCAATCCTGCCAATATGCAGACCACATTTTTACCTAGGGCCCTCCTACAGAGAATGGCTCTCCAGAGGCACTTACTACCTTCCCTCCTTATACTCCCCACCAGGTGTGTTCCTTCCAATTTAGTGGAGGCCATAAACCCTGATCTCGGTTTCACCCTCTAGCTCAGGATGACTTCTGGATGTTTTTTGTTCCAAATACTCCTTGGATTTTAGCAAACTTTCCCATTATTCTTATTCAATGTGAAAGGAAATACATTCTAGAGTTTACCATAAATATACACAAAAGTAAAACAAAGAGATTAATTTCATTAATTAATTTTCATTGATTTGGGGTTAATTTCAATAGGCTAACGATTATTCAGGCAATATTCCTTGTACTTTCTACAAGAAGTGTTTCCCAGTCCTCCTGACTGCTGGTATCTCCCCACTGTTGATCATCTCCAATTTACCCTTATTTGTACATACCGTATTTGTTTGTATTTTGTCTCCCCAGATTGTGAGCTGCTTTAGGGCATAGACTGTTTCTGCCTTTCTTCATTCTCCCAGTGCACAATGTCTGCCACGTTGTTGTTCAGTTATTTCAATCATATTTTATCCTTTGTGTCCCCACTTGGGGTTTTCTTGGCAGAAATACTGGAGCGGTTTGCCATTTCCTTCTCCAGTTCATTTGACAGATGAGGAAACTGAGGCAACCAGGGTTAAGTGACTTGCCCAGGGTCACACAGCTAGTAAGTGTCTGAGGTCAGCTATGAACCCAAGTCCTACCCGTTGCTCTACCTACAGTAGGCATTTCATAAATGATTGTTGACTTGATTTGACCCGGACTCCGTCAACAAATTTCTTGTACCCTCTGTGGTAGGCATACCCCAGGTTGGAAACCCCTGCTCTGGAATTACAGCACCTGCGTGTTATCTTTTTCTAAACTAATGTCCTCTTGCTTGTGCTCTGTATCATCTGCCATACCCCAATAGTTTGGCACAGCTGGTGGTCCTGGATAGAGCCCCCTAGCTTGCCCTGTCCCATTTCCCCCCAACGACCCAGCAGAGATGATGTCCTTGTGACTGGAAGGTGGGAGGTTGTATGTATGTATGCAGAAGGGCAAAGGTGAGCATCCATTCACGATCATGCTTGCTAGGCTGGGGTGAGGGCAGCATTGGTGTAAGGCACAGTAGCTTAGCAGAAAGAGCATCAGACTTGAAGACAAAAGACCTGGTTTTATCAAACGGAGAATGGTTTAACAAACTGTGGTGCATAAGGGGATATCAGCACACTGCAAAAAATGATGAAAAGTATAGGGAAGCGGAGAAAGACATATGGACCGATACAAAGGAAGCAGAAGCAAGAAGACAACACACACAACGCCTATAACAACGTGAATGAGAAGAATAGCGGCAAAAACATCAGTAACAAAGCCCCCTGAATGTTGTGTAATTAGGACAGAGTCTGGCTCCAAAGGAGGCAGGAGAACAGGCACTTCCGTCCCCAGTGGGCAGAGAGCCCTGCACATGCTGTCAGGAGATGTTCTTTTGGTTAGTTTGGCTTTTTTCTTCCCTCTTTTTTTATTCTCTGTTACAGGGGGTGGATCTCTGGATCGGGGAGGGAGATGGGATATTTTTGGAAAAAAACCAAGAGATTGAAAAAAAAGAAAAAAAATAAACAAACAAGAGATAATAGTTTTTTTGGGTTAAAAAAAAAAGGCCTGGATACTTATTGCAGTTTTTCCATTAACAGCTCTTTGACTTCAGTCAAGCCATTTCTCTTTGAGGCTCAGTTTCCTCATTCACAAGAGAGGGAATCATCAAAGGAGTTCTCCCTGACTCCCATAAATCTGATGAGCATAACTAGGTGAAGCAATGAATGGAGAACCCTACTTGGTGTCAGAAAGACCTGAATTTAAATCTAGTCTTTGCTACTAGCTGTGTGACCCTAGGCAAGTGATCGAATCTCTGTCTGCCTTGGTTTGCTCACCTGTAAAATGGGAGATAGTGACAGCATCTACCTCCCAGGGCTATTATCAGGATAAAATGAGATACTACAAAGTACAACGTAAATCCTAGCTGTTATTGTTGTTGTCCTGTAGATTATATACAGAGGTCAAAGACAATTCCTGATCATGTAGATACGGCTATTTACTGAGACTGTCCCCAAATGAATGGTTGGCTGGAAGATAGACTTATGTGGGAGAAGCCACCTCTTTGGATTGGACTATATAAGAGACCCAAAATTCTTACCTGACACTTTTTTACCTTTTGTCTATTTAAAGGACAGACCAGAGTGAAGCTGAGTTGACATGGGTATAAGTGAGTGGATGGTGATGATGGGAAGTCTGTTCGTATAAATAGTCTCCTCTCCTCAGGTCCTATTACTGGCTGTCTTGGGAAAGAAGATTCATGTGAGTTATAGATGCTCACCTCCTCAGCAGGATTAAAGTTTCTGGTACTGCACTCCTAGCCCAGTGGACTGCAGTAGCTGGTTGTGGGGGGCAGTAGTGATATGCCAAGAATATCCTACAGAAGCATATGCTTACCCAGAGGAGGGGTGCATATTCCCCAAACTGCATCTTCTTAAACAGAGGAGGGAGAATCTGGATTTCCTATGCAGCTTGATTCTAGAATCCAGCTTGTAGGAGAGAAGGGAGATTCTTGGGGAGCATGAATTTGGGGATCTTATTAGAAAAGAGTGCCTAGTTCAAGAGTTAGCTTAGAGACCTAAGAGAGAGGAGGATTAGTAGTTCCACATCTTCCCCTCTTCCTCAGGGGGATCCAGGAAAGCAAGGGGACTGAATTTATAACAGGGAAGAGAAAGGGATCAGGATGCTGACACCCTCTGCTCTGATTATGCATATTCTGACTAGAAAGGTGTGATGGGAGAAGTCCAGTGGTCCCAAAGTGGGTTTGCCTTCCTGGAAGGGTTTAAATTACATGATGATGCCAGGAGCTTTGGGGTGATTGTGTAAGATCCTGTTAGGAATATGCAAGAATGTGCTCCCCAAACCATGAATTCAGTTCATTTTCACAGGGAATTATGAACTACTGTGAATGCTTTATGTCTTTCTTGGATCTGCTTATGGGCTCCTGTGAGCTGTTTGTATTGTCGGCATTTTCTGTGGAATGAAATAAAGGCTGTCCTCTACTCAATATGCCTTTGTTACTAAGTACTTCTAGGGAGTTGAGGCCTCAACATTTTTGGAAAGACAAGAACATACTTAGAGAAAGAGTGTGCTATACAGTGCGTGGAGTGCTGGTCTTAGAATGAGGAAATCCTGGATTCAAGTTATTTAACATTTCAGTATTCATTTGGCAGGACCTGGTGTATCAGTATTTTGGGGTCTTGAGCAGCCCTAACCCTCTTTATGGCTAACCACATCAAGTGCCCCAAGGAACTCTATATAACTAAAAGTTGCTGAGCATTGGTGAAGGTAGTTTCCTCACGGGGAGTTCCTTATGCCAATGAAATTACAGGCCTGATCTTCTATTTTTTTTTAAAGTATATTTAGAGATTTCCCAGATATATTCTCTTCATGGGGTTAACTGAGGCAAAGATCTCAAATGGATGGAGAGAGAGGATAGAGAGGACAGAGAGAGCTACTCTTAAAGTCAGAAACACCTAGATTCAAATTCCAACTCTGACATATACTGGCTTATGACTACGGGCAAAAGTTGCTTAGCCTGTAAGTGCTCAAGATAACAATATAAGAATATACATCACACGGAAGGCACCCATCTACATTGGGAGAGGAAAATTATTCAATGGTAGCCTCCTACACTTAGGAAATCACACAAAAACAAAAAATGAAAACAGAACAAAACATGGAAACCCCAACAAACTCAGGGAGAGAGGGAGAGAATGAGGCAAAGACAAATTGACCCTTTTGGGTCAGCCTCTGAGATGAGATCAAGTCCATGAAACCCCAGAGATTGGAGCTACATAGAACAGTTGTCTTTTAAACTATAACCTAAGAGTTATAGATAAAATGATTTAAAGTTATTTTAAGTGAAACTAGGAAGGACTCAAGCAACTTCCTGGCTTTGCTCCGCCATCTTGACTCTACCCTTGTAGCATGTAAAATAACAGGGCTGAAGTAGATGATTCCTGAGGTTCCTTCCAGCTCTAATAATCTATAATTTCATTAATGTAACAGGTTCTGGAAAGCCTCAGAAGGTTCAATATAAGGTAAGGTCTCCAGAGAAAGAGAATACAAAACTTCCTGCCTGGGTAGGCTTTGGCCTCAGCAGGATGCTTGAAGTCAGGGAGGGACTCTTGGATCCATCTTTGTATCTCTCCTCAACAAGCCCCCTGAGGGCAAGGAAGGGCTATTTTATTCATCTTTGCATCTCTTTCAGTACCTAGCTCGGTGCCTCCCATCCTGTAGATGCTCAATAAATATGTGTTGAGTGATTGAAGATTTTTTTGGCTCCTGTCTGCCCTCCCTGACTGTCTCACATAGAACCTTGGTTCATTACTATTTACTTTGGCTCTCCAGGGTCAAATTTGAGGCCATTCTCTCTTAGTCAGAAACTACAAGTTCTTGGGAGGGTGGTTTCCTGGCTCTGTAGGGATAAGCCTGGTACTGCAGTGATGAAGTCCCTTAAATAGAAACCTGGAGATTGAGTAGAGCCAAGTCCGTGTGATACAGTAGGAACGGCACTGGCTTTGGAGTGAGTCACACTTCTGATTCTTATTAGCTGTGTGGCCTGGGGAAAATCACTGAGAACTACCTGAGTCTTAGTTTCCCCAGCTACAAAATAAGTGGAATTAGGTGGGCTCTGAGGTCCCTTGCAGCAGTAGACTGATGGTCTTATAAGAAGGTCTAGAGTTTATAGCATCATGAGTTTAGAATTGGAAGGGAGGGGTCTTAGAGATCATCTAATTCAATTCCCTCACTTCACAGGTAAAAAAGCTGAGTCCTGAATAAGTTAAGTGACTTGCCCAAGGTTGCAGAGAGATAGTAAATGAATTCTAAGGATTCTAAGCCTTTAGTCTTTGGAACAGAAACTTCTCCCTAAGACAGTGGACCAGCCCACTGAACAGCTTCTTCCTGAGGCTCCATCAACCCAGGGGACCAGGCAAGTGCTTTCTTTGACCTACAGCCCATGCCTACCTTGATAGAACCTTGCCCTCCTGAAGTCAACTCCTCCTGACATGAGCCACTTGTCATAATATGGCTCCAGCAACTTCCACCACAGCTGGCTAGTCCTGGCATTGCATCCATTGTTTTAGGAGAGCTGGAGTAGAGTCTGGCAAATGAAACCTTCCTTGTGCTGCTTGTTTTCTATGATCCTGACTAGTATACTGTTATTAGCACTGAACTTAGAGGCCCAGATTTCTCTCAATAACTCCCTCCTTGAGGGCAGGCACTATTTCATTTTTGTCTTTCTCTCTCTTGGAACCCTTGGTGCAGTGCCTTGTACACAGCAGGCACTCAATGAGTACTCGTTGATTGGTTGATGGATTACTATCACTGACTAGCTGGATGACCATGTGCATATCATCACTTTTCCTCTCTGGGTCTCAGTTTCCTTATCAGTATTTATCAGGTTTAGAACTAGGTGCTGAGGTCATTTCCGATTCTAACAAGAACTGGTTTTTATATATGATTGTTAAGATTTGTCCTCACAACAGCCCTGGGATATAGATGCTTTTATGGTCCCCACTTTACAGATGAGGAAATGGAAGCAGGTTAAGTGACTAATCCATAGTGAAAAGAGCTAGTATGTATCTCATATTGGATTTGATCTCAAGTATTCTGGACTCTAGTCCAACACTCTATCCACTATACCACCTATCTGTCTCTAAAATTCTGTTATTCTGGTATGCAGAGTAGAGCAGAGGCTCTACTCTGAGATACTACTCCCCCAGGGCAAGATGCTCTGATTCATCTTCCTTGCTGGGTCTACAATATTGGTTAATGGAACATCCCATATGGAACTTAAAGCTTGGAACACCTAGTCCTGGACACTTCCAGCAATTCTGAGTGCTCCCAGAGGCCAGAAGGCCAAGCCTAAACTTCCACCTGAACTCAGGTCCCCCCAGTCCTTTTCCTCTTTGGTGGCTAACATCTCAGTGCTGGTAATGGAGTGTTGGGCTTTGGGATCCAGCTTTCTCCCCTGCCCCCCTCCCTCCTTGCTACATGGCACTCAGCTGGGGCCTCTTGTCTGATAAGAGATGCAAATCAATTTCCCAAGTTAGCAGTGATGGGAAAATGAGAACGTACTTCATAGGGACCGGCTGCTTTTAATGAGCCGATCTGGGGGAAAAGGCCGAGGGAAGATGAACAATTACTACCTAGAGTCACTGGAGTGCTTCATGCCCCCCGACTTGTGTGTTTTATTTCGCTCTCAGGCTGCCAGTGCCTGGGGCCTGCAGGCAGGTTTATGAGATTAAAGCCCAGTGCCCAATAAATAATTTAGCAGCTTACTGCAAAAAAAACACACACGCACCATAATAGCAACTATCTTCAGCAGTCTGATGTGTACATACATTTTTAAATGCACATCGCTTTCATCTACACGTTTCCATTGGAGGTGGAGACCCAGAACCAAATAAGAAAGAGACAATGGGCAGCTCTCCCCCCTAAACACACACACACACACACACACACACACACACACACACACACACACACTCCCCCCTCCGCCTTCCCCTTCCATTGTACAACCACCACCGAAATGGATCTCTAATGATAGGAAGGAATACCTCTAATCCACTGACTAATTATTCAGGGCTTGCTGTTTCTTTCCTTCTCTGCTATTTCCCTTGCTCTCTTAGTTTTCACTAGCTGTTTGTATGCGTGTGCGTGTAGAAAAAATGTGAAATCTCCACAAGGCCAATTATTCATTCAGAATTTGGTTTTCTCCTCCCAGGGGTGCCTTTTAAGGAGCAGAGCTGATTCGGGGTCCCTGTCTCCCAAAGCTTCAGGAGTGACTTGCTGGTGGAAGGCTGGAGATTAATATCACATTTGTGGCCACCCCCCGGTAACAAACTGAGGGTTTAATGAGCCAGGGGCAGTGATGGATTGGTGGGATCTGCTCTTAGGGGAAGAATGAGGAGATAGGGTAGTGGAGTGGGAAGAACGGTAAGGGGGGTGATGGGTGGTGGTAGGGGGATGGAGTAGGAGAGGAGGCAGAGACTCAGAAAAGTCACACCAAGGATTGGGAGCCACAGATGGAGCAAGACAGCCCACAGTAATCTATGTAACAACACTAGCAGACAACAGAAAAACCCTTCCAAGGGGGCTGCTCCATTCATCTCAGGAAGCTGCTGACTCCAACAGTCAAGGCACAAGTAATGTCAGTAAGGATGGGAAGGAATTCCCTTCATCCTTCAATGAATGGCTACCAGCCTTGGAGGGGAAGCTAATGCCTTTGCTCTCTCCTTCCTTCTTGAGTACCACCTCAGCCCAGACACCCAAGCCCATGGTTTAGACAAATCAGGAGCCCCCCACCTAAGTGAACACACAAACACATATATTTCCTAGAGCCCCCTGGCCATGGAGGCGTTTCATGCCACTGGCTGTGGTTTATCTCCTGTTGTTTATGGCCTGGGCCAGGCTGCCTGAAAACAGCTCCCTGAAGACAGAAATGTAGGCATCTGCCATTCCAGCAAGCTCTTTCCAGAAATGAAAAGGACAGTCATAAAATCGGGGGTGGAGAGAGTGGGCTGGAGCATGCATCATAAAAGGCATAATGGACTAATGCTAATATACAGACTAGCTGCAGCCCAGGGGTGTCTGCTGAGCTCAGTCATAAATATTGGGGACACACCAAAGAGATAGCTTTATACTTCTTTGAGGCTGGGGTAATTTTTTTCATCAAGCTACAGTTATTCCCTTGGGGTGACTACCAGTCTATATGAGGGACAGACAGTCCAACAACTGGGGCTTCCAGAAAATAAATGGTGGATCACAGAGAGGATTGGGGAAGCAGGAAGACTGGTGAATATGTCTTGTCTTAATAGGTCTTAGGATGTCTTTTTCCTTCTCTTCCTGCTGGCATATGGCCTTATCCATGGTCTTGGAAATAATGAGATGGCTCTGTATTAGTGTGTCTATATGGGAATGTATGTGAACAGACAGACAAATGAGTATTTGCCTTTTCAACATCTGGCTAATCTAAAGTATTAGCTAGAAAGCCTGGCTATTGTCCATAATTCAGCAGAAACCAAAATAGAACAAAATCCCTTCTACATACTGCTTCAGGTATTATGAAAATAAGTAAAGGAGCTGTGATTTCAGCTACCTTTGGTATAAGAATTTCTTCTATCAATATAAAAGGACAGTAGATCTGGAGGTCAGTAGGCTGCTTAGTCCAGTGCTTCTCATTTTATAGATAGTCAAACTAAGGCCGGGACAGGTTAAATGATTTGCCCAAGGTCACAAGGCAATGCAGAGACAGAATTTGAAACTAGATCACAGACTTAGAGCTTGAAAGGACCTCAGAAACCATTTAATCCAACTCCAATGTACAGATGAGGAAACTGAGGCCCAGGGAGATTAAGTTATTTATCCAAAGTTACACAAGCATTAGAGACAGAATTTGAACCACGGCCCTTTTCAGGCGTCCAGGTCAGTCATTTTTTTTTCCATTCTCTCTTCCTATCTAGAACAATTAAGTACTACAGTTGCTGAAACACATAGAGGTTAAGTGCCTTGCCTATAGCCACATAGCAAATAAGTGTCAGAGGAAGGGATGTGAGTCCCGGGCTTCCTGTCTCCAAGCTCAGCCACTAGGCAACACTGCCTTAAACTCTGGATAGTAATAGTTTAATTTTCCAAGTGAATAATGAAAGACTCAGAGTGGATATAAGCAGGCTGAAGCATATTTCCGAAGATGACATGCATGAGAAGCAGCGTAAAAGACATCATAAAATACATTTCCTAAAGGACGGGAAAAGGAGTGGGTTAGTTGTGCAGTGAATGAGGAGCAATGGATGGACAACCTTAACGTGGCATCAGTGCTGCTGCTATTCAGGGATTTGAGCTAGTAAGGCTTAAAAGCGCTCTAAGACTTTTGGGACACCCTATATTAAAGAGTAAGAATTTAACTAGGCTTAGAGGGAATGGGGGTTGTAATCTGCATGTGTGGAGGAAATACCCATCCTAATCTATCTTAATATTTAAGTAATTAAAGATGCAATTAGGAAACTGAAGTTATGGTACACTGTGACTGATGTACTTTGATGTCTGACATTTTCTATTGAATATTAGCCAATCCTGATGGCTAATGCCAGACACTAGTCAGATATTAGCATATGCAAAGAGCTAATGTAGGTATGATTTCTAAGATATTAATGTAGGTATGCTGTGTGAATGTATGGCGTTTGGTAGAGGATTGGATAAAACTGGAGAGAAATCATGTCTTGTTATACTTGGTGATATAAATTCATTTATTCCAAGAGTCCTTTTTGGGGGGGGAGGTAACTGCTCAAGACATTTTATCCTATGTCCATACCTCCACATGTTCAACTCCTGGGAGTTGTACAGGAACTTCCGTTAGCAAGTTGAGAGACCGATTTAGCTTTGGGACCTCCAGCTGGAGATGCATCTTACTGTAAATTTCCTGGGAGCCTTTCACACTGTTATTATTCTCTCAAGTCTAGTGTTGGAAAACTGAGGCTGAATGGTGGGGTGGGTTTGGAGGGTGGTAGATCCCATTTGGAAACTAGTTGGAAACCTATAGTACCTCCAAATGACTACATTGCATAGCCAACCTCACTGTCACTACCCTGGGTCTAATGCAGTAAAATATCATAGCTGACTTCCTAAGTCTGACTTGGCATTTATATGGAAGGAGCATAAATAAGAAGACAGGACACCTGGAGGAATCCCTCCCAAGCCCTCAGTGTCTGGAGAGGGGTAGATCAATAGCATTCTTTGTTTGACTTCCATATCTCCTGCCCCTGGTGCATATTCACATTCTGTTCTCCAAGCCTGGGATACACTCCTTCAGCTCCGTCTTCATCAACCATCTTCCTTGAAACCTTCCCTGACCTGCTTTCTGGGGTTCCTGACAGTCAGTGGTTTCTCTATCTTTGTATTAGGTTGGATTTACTCTTCAGTGTATGTGGTGTATGCACCTCCTTCCTACCCTTCATTTCCAAGTAAAATGCATGGTCCTTGAGGGTGGAGCCTCGGACTTGGAATCGGAGGACCAAGGTTCAAATCCCAATTCTGCCACTCATTTTTCTTTTGTTATTTGGACAAGTCCCTTAACCTTTTGGGGCCTCAGTTCCTCTTCTATACTCCTCACAGGGGTGGGGAGCCTGTGGCCTTATAGGTCTTCGGGTGCGGCCTTTTGACTGAGTCCAAGTTTTACAGAACTAATCCTTTTATTAAGGGGATTTGTTCTCTGAAATTGTGACTCACTAGATGACCTCGGAGGTCCTTTCTAGTTCAAAATCTATGATCCTATGACAGGTCTGTTTCTGTCTTTATCTCTTTAGTACTTAGCACAAGGCATTGCTCATAGTAGGAACTTAATGTTTGTTGAACTGAACTAAATTTCTGTGTGATCCAGAAAGGATCACTTTCCTTCTTAGTGCCATTGTGTATTTGTGTTCTGAGGAGGGCAGAATCTCTTATCTTGAGGCCACTTAGAGAGTTCACTCTACCGTCCCTGAGTTGGAGAGAAAAACAAATGGGCATTTGGGAGCACTGAGAAAGGGAACAGAGCTCAGAATTTTTACCTTTCCTTCTCTGTTGGCAAAAAAGAAAAGAAAGAAGGGAAGGAAGGAAGGAAGGAAGGAAGGAAGGAAGGAAGGAAGGAAGACCAAAAAAAAGAAAGGAAGGAAGGAAGGAAGAAAGAAAGGATGAATGAAAGAAATGAGAAAAGAAAGAAAGAAAGAAAAAGAAAGAGAAAAGCCACATAAAAGAAATTGGAAAAAAAACCCACTGGTGTCAGAGACCTCAAAAACAATTTTTGATCTAGAAGTCTGCAGAAGAGTATAGGCGGATGCATTCCTTATGCAGATTGATGAAAATACATAGTCTCAGTGATAAAAGGGCACCTCTCATACATGACGACATATGGGAGGCACACTGGCTGAATGGGTAGACTGACAGATTGAGAGTCAGAAAGTCCTCCCTGTGTGGCCTCCGGCAAGTCACTTAACTTTCCTCAGTCTCAGTATCCTTATCTGTAATATGGGGATAATAATAGTGCCTCTCCCACAGGGTGGTGAGGATCGAAGGAGATCATGTTGGCAAAGTGTTTTGCAAATCTTAAAGCATAATATCTAAATGTCGGCTCTCATCAGAGAGCTCACTAGGAAAAGGCTGGGAGGTTCCTGACTTGATGGAACGACTCAGGCTGAATTTTAGGAGAGTTCCATGGGCATGTGAAGCCTTAGACAAGACTCCAGGTGAGCTGGGTGTTTCCACTGAGGCAGGCAATGAAGGAAACTTGTCCTCAGAGGTAGAGGCCATTAGTAGCCAGATGTGCCAATGGCCTGGATGACACACAGGTAGAAAAGTCACCGTGACAGCTGTGTTTTAATTAGGTTTGCATCCATTCATTCTCATTCCATTTGACAGTCTGTCTTTGAGAGCGTGTACTTTTCCAGAGGGGCGCTCAGCTCTTTGAGGGGGAAGAGGGCTCTTAGGGCAGGGAAGGAGTGAAGCTGGATGGTGGAGGGGAGAGAAGATTCTTCCTTGGTCTGTTCTGAAGCTAGCCCATTGAAATTTAGGCCTAAATCTCATTCATCTGGTTGGGAAGCAGATTTTCCTTTTTAGGGAAATGAATAAAGCTTTCTAGTCCATAAGGCAGCATTGAATGGTGGTTAGAGCGCTGACCTCAAAACCAGGAAGAGCCAGACATGTATTGGTTGGGTGACCTTGGGCAAGTCACTCTATTTCTCAATATCCTAGGGAACTTCTTAAAGTTATAAATTGCAAAGAAAGTTCTGCCCTGCATTAATAGAGGGGATTTCCTCACTCAGGTGTGTCTTAGAGCCCTGAAATCAGAGATCCATTCTTTATCCCTATTCAATCTAGTCTATGAAGATTAGGAAAACAACGGCCCTACCTTGCCACCAAGCAACAAGAATTTAGCCTAGACTACAGCAAGCTAGATCTAGGTTAGCCCTTAGGGAAAAACTTCCCACCTTGGGAGGGTTTTGAGGTTGCGCAGAGAGACTAAAGGTGTTTATAGAATCTAGAGATTCTCCTGGAGACATTTTAACATTTTAACCCAGAAAAGGCACACAATTGGTAGCCACAATCTCAGTCCAGAAAATACCTTCTCATGGGCCTCACCTCTGTGCACTGGTATTTCACAAAAGCCCAATATAAATATAGAATGTATAATTTTCACATCATTCTTGGCAAATCCCAGGTGCACCCCATTAGCAGAGTTCCAAGGATGCCATTTTATATCAAGAAAAAGACATGCCACGTCGTAGCACTTAGCTCAGGGCCCTATTAATAGCAATCCTAATTATATGGCTGCAAATTTAATTCATAGCAATGATTAGTGTCAGAATCAAAGGCATCAGGCATCAATATTGATGGAATTGCATAAGCCCCATAAACAGAGAACAAGCAAGTGGGCCCATCCCCCATCCATGGGCCCTTGTTAACTATTGCATTAATGTCTATTCCAATTTTGTCCTATCAAAATGACTCCATTTCTGAATGTCCTCCACCCCCTGCCTCACCCAGGCTCTGAATGGGTATGATTGGCACACCAAAGATCCCAGACTGGGTCTTTGAAGAAGAGCCTGGAGATGTCAAAGGATGCTCTAAGGAAGGGCTCAGGCCCCACGCTTTACACAGTGGCTCTTGGCCTCAGCATCGAGGATCCTTTGTCTCCCCTTCAGAGAGCTCACTGGGAACAATGAGGCTCAGATAAAGGGGAGTCAGCTGGAAACTGCATGTGGCATAAAGGGCTGCAACCCCAGTGCATTGTGGGCTGGGGCTGTTGTAGGGGGAGGACAGGAGGCAGAAGAGGAGACCCAATGGGAGGAATGCCAGGCAGCATCTGCCAACAACATGGTCAGAATAAACGTCCCTGGGATTTCCAAGGCCCTATTTTCCTCTAAGAGCTCAAAATACTTTCCTCTTGTTTCTTCCTTCCATAACTCTCTGGATAAACTGAGGCCCCAGAATGGTCACAAGACATGCTTAGAGCCAGGACTTAAGGCTACTGGTCTAGTTCTCTCTTGAGTTCATAGCCTACAGAATTAGAACAAGAAAGGGGCCTTAAAGGAGATCTAGTTCAACCTTCTCATTTCATGGATATTTACAGGTGAAGAAACCAAGGCCCAGAGAGGCAGTGAGTTGCCAATATTTAGCAAATAGTTGATAGATTCTCCTGATTCAGTTGCCAAACATCTTCTTAAACAGGTAGCCCTCTCTGATCTATCATCAGCGCATAAGATTTAGGGCTAGAAGGTCCTAAGAAAGCCCTTATTTATTTTATAATTAAGGAAACTGTTCCAGAGATGGAGTGATGTGCCCAAGGTCATATAGGTATATGCGACAGACCCAGGATCAGAACCAGGTTCTCTGTCTACTATGCATATTTTTAAAAAAATCTTTACTAAGGGCTAACTCCCCATAGGCAAATGCCCAGTATAAGGAATGCCTTGCACAGAATTCTTAACGCACTGGGCTCAGTGGATTGTAAACCCTAGTAGCTCAAGCCTAGCTTCTAGGCCTGAGAGAGATGGATGGGTGAATCTGTCCTTCTGAGAGCAGATGGAATGGCCACCCACGTTTGAATAAATAATCTTGACCCTGTTTGACCTGGAAAGGCCTCTCGCTGTTCTCCAAGGAGCCTGTATCTCTTCCTGGCTTCTTCTGCGTGGCCTTCTCCTTCTCCAGAGCTGGCACCTTTCTTACAGATGAAGAAACAAAAGGTGTGAGAAGCCTCTGTTAGCTTCTTGTTGTTGCTGTTGCTGTTTTCCTTCCTGGGTTAGGTGGGGACATACAGCTGGCAACATCAGTTTCTGAATTAGGAAACGAATTCCAGGAAAAAGGATTTGGGAAGTGGGGGGGCAGGTGAGAGAGCCCCAAATGGTGCTGGCTCCAAGTGAGGCCTCACTTTTTCTGATGCTTACAGTGAGGCTGGGATGGAGAATAAGGGTTCAAAAAGGGTAGAGTGACAGGTGGGGAACCTGCGGCCTCAACACATGTGACCCTCTAGGTCCTCGAGTACAGCCCTTTGAAATGTCAAAGGGCCACACTTGAGGACCTAGAGGGCCACATGTGGCCCGAGGCTGCAGGTTCCACACCTCTGGGTAGACTTTCAGGCCTTGACTTCCTACACTCAATTGTACTTCCCTATACCTGTTTGTCCAGACTGCCCCTTTTATGTGGGGGGCAGGTGTGGGGTACATGGTGAGCAGAAATAAGAGAGACAAGCATAATGCAATCTACTCTGATCATCTTCCATTAGACATTTCTAAAGGCTTCATTACAGATCTCTGGGTTTGTTCTCTGGGGGTCTATTGGAATGAGGAACGCTGGCTCTATAAAACCATTCTATTTAAAACTGGTAGGGCCTTCTGAACTCATCTAGTCTCACACTCTAATTTTACAGGTGAGGAATCTGAGGCTTAGAGAAGGGGAGGTGACTTTTCTGAGCAAGGAATTGACAGAGTGGGCAAATGAACCTGCACGTTTTGACGACCAGAATGAACTTTCTGCTGAATTTTTTATGGTGACCTAAAGCTTACAGTACAAATTTGGGTACTTTTCTTAATTAACTTTTCTGGGTCTCAGTTTCTCTATCTATGATAGGAGGAAAAAAATCCCCAACCCTACTTTATCTTCCAGGGAAAATGAGGAATAGGAATTCCCTATAGGAAAATTACATGCTAAGATAAAACCTCTGGTGACCTACATAATGGATCCCCCTTTTACAGATACCGAAATGGAAACCTAGAATGGTTAGATGACTCATTCATTCTTGTATTATCAATCTCTCAGGGTTATCACACAGTCAGTACATCATATACCTTAATGTGGTATAGTCAGCTAGGTGGTGCAAATGTTGGACTTGGCTCCAGGAAGACCCAAGTTCCGATCTTGCTTCAGACACTTACTGACTGTGATTCTGGGCAATTCATTTAGCCTTTCCCCAGCCTTAATTTCCTTATCTATAAAATGGGGGATGATAATATAATAATAGCACCTACTTTCCAGGGTAGTTGTAAGGATCAAATGATAGGAATATTTGTACAGTGCTTTCCAAATTCTAAAGCACTGAATAAATGCTAGTTAGTAACATACACACACACACACACACACACACACACACACATACACTAATACATAATATTATAGAGACATGATTATTGTTGTTATGGGGAAGATAAAGGACAGGCCTTTCTTAGATAATTCTGCAATGCTCCAGTAGTAGGTCAGAACCTTGCCTTTATCCCTGATGCCCTCAGAGGGGAGCCCCAGGCCTGCTGCTTGCTGTTGATTGGACACGGAGGGGTTGCCTCTGTTGGTGACTAATGCAACTGGAGGCTGAAGTCCCACTGGATTAGATGAACTAAGGTCAGATGGTCCAGTCTTTTAAATATCCTTTCCCATGACTCAGGCCTGGGAGGGTGGCTTTTCCTCATGTTGTCCAATCCCTACATCTATGTGGCCAAAGAAGTTGCTCTGATGCTTTAGCACCTTGTGGAACCATGGAGGAAGTGGAATTCACTCAAGCCCCCAGCCCATGAGTTGGCCACTAGAATATTGCTCTGGGCCTCTCTCTAGGAACAGGCAACTCTAAGGTTTGGGGAGAGGCTAGGGAGAGGTGTTCCACTTTCTTATATATTTTTTATATATTCCCGAACTTGATATTATGTCTGTGAGTGGCAGAATCATAACCTATCAGGCAAGTTAGGGCTGGGTAGAGAAAATGGCACCATTTTAGATGAAGAAAGACTTGGATTCCACTTCCTTTTCCATGATTAATTAGATATGTGGCCCTTACCAAATCTGTTAACTTCTCTGGGGCTCAGACAACTTGTGTTAATAATACCCTATTGCCCAAAGGCATGGGGTCTGAGCCCATTTTCTCTCTCTTGAGGTCCCTTCTGGAACGGGAATGGCTGAAGGGGAGGAAGCTGGTATTTTATAGAGTAATTCTTCTCCCAGCTCCTTGAGCAGCCCTTCCAACTGTCAAGTCACCTATAGGAACTAGAGAAGGAGGTTGAGGAACCAAGGTCAGATTGGCATCATGGAATCACAGGAGCTCAGAGATGGAAGGAACCTTAAGTCAATTAGTTCAGCTCAGGCCTGAATAAGAAGCCTCCTTCATAAGTAACGATGTGGCTTCAGCTTAAAGAATCCCAGCAAGTCTGTCTTCTACCTCCTGAGGCCATCCTCCACCTCCAGTGAGGCCGTCTTCCATCTCTGGAAGCCACTCTCCACCTCCTGAGACAGTTCATCTCTTAGGATATTTGAGTTTTGGACAACTCAAATTGTTGGCAAGTTTTTCTTATAATAGGGAGCTGAAATTTGGCTCTTTCCAATTCCCAATGAGTTGGTATGCATTTATTAAGCACCTTCTGTGTGTCGGGCACTGGACTAAGTGCTGGGATACAAAAAGTA
Source organism: Pseudochirops cupreus (assembly GCA_028627135.1). Classification (NCBI taxonomy): domain Eukaryota; kingdom Metazoa; phylum Chordata; class Mammalia; order Diprotodontia; family Pseudocheiridae; genus Pseudochirops; species Pseudochirops cupreus. Next base: position 87,988,351 of record CM053584.1, read on the forward strand.
GCAGAAGACTGTAACTGATCCCAAGGGGCTTATAGGCTAATGGGGAAGATAATATACAAACCACTATGTACAAACAAGCTAATTACAGGATAAATGGGAAATAATCAGCCAAGGGCATCACCTTTTGTTTTGCCCTTTGAGGCCAAGCAGTTAGAAAATCAAAATGAGCAAAAAGCAGGCAGCCCTAACCTTGAATTGTCTCTGGGATTTTGGAGGTTGCTAAGGACAGACCGTAAATAGATGGTCTAGTGCCTGATACTTAGGACTTAGGGGAGGGCTTAATCTCACAGAGGCTACCACAAGAGTTGCCAAAAAATGAAACGGTTGAGACAGCGAGCCAGTGTGCTAGAGTGAAAATAGTCAGAAGAGCTGAGGAATCTCAGTTTCCTCCTCTGTAGAATGAAGATGATTAATAATATTTGCATCACCTACCTTACAGGGTCACCATGAAATTCAAATGACATTATGAACATCAGAGGGCTTCGTAAGCCTTAAAAGTACTAGGTGCATGTAAACTTTTTTTGTTGCATCTAGATTACGTGACTTCATTGGAATAGGCACCTCCCAAGGATGAAGTTCCTTAATCTATGTAGATCCATCCGTGCTTGCTCTTAGGGAGTTGCCTGGGGTAGTGAAGGCTCTGGGTCAGATTCTGGGAGATGGAACTTGCTCTATATCTCAGGACTGCTCCCCCAAAGGACATAGCCATGCTGGGGATAGGAAAGTAGGGATCTAGGCTGCCCTCTCCCATTCGAGGGTCACACCACTACCATATGTCTGAAGCAGAAGTAGAGCTCATGTTCCCCTGACCAGATAATGCATCCATCACGTCACTGCCTATTATTATGATGATAATAATAAACCCATAATTAAGGATGCTATGTAGAGGCAGGACTACATAATGGAAAGACTAACCAATCTAGAGTCAAGGGATGCTGAGTAGTAGCAGCTCTGTATTTTAAGCTGTGTGACATTGGACAAGTCATTTCTCTCTGGGCCTAGTTTCTTTACCTTTAAAGTAAGGGGGTTGGATGAGATGATACCCAAGGTCCCTTTCAGTTCCAAAGCCCATGATCCTAGGTGGTATAGAAATTGTTCTTAGAGAGATGCCTTGTCACAACAGAAGCAGATACTTGGAAACTGAATAAACCTAGGCCTCTCCTCTCTACACCTGTTAGGGTAACTGCTTCAGGATGGTGGGGGACAGCAGCAAATAGGCCCCATTCCTATGCTGACCAAGCTCGGCCTTTACCCGCTTTCAGAAGCCAAGCTCTTTAGACCCAAGAGGCCTATAAACGAACAAAACAAACAGCAAGATTGCTGGCAGGAACCTGGGCAGGCAGCCAAACTCATTACCAGGGATGCAGCGATGTGCTCTCAGTATCTCTATCCCACTCCCTCCTGGCTACAGCTTGGGGGGGGTGGTGGGGGTGGTAGGGGGTGGGGGTGTAGAGGGGGACTCGAAGGGGAAACCTAGGCCCCCACCTTCCCAGCCCCAGCGAGGCTGGGAGTCCTGGAGAGGTACGGGGGAGCAGGGCTGGGATCCAGAGCCAGTTCCATCCCACAGAATCTGACCCAGAGCCTTCACTATTTACAGAATCAAGAGTTCACACCCAGAGAGGAATGAATCATTTCCACAGAGGAGGAATGAACTGCTATTGTTTGGCCTGGCTGGCTGAGAAGATGGCATGTTTCTCAGCTCTTTATCCAACTCAGCCTTCCTTCCGGCTCAGTGGCTCCTCCCTTACCTCGTGATGGAGCTGAGCAACAGGTTGGAAGCCTGTCTGTGTGCCCAACGTGTGGTGGGGAGTGTGGGAGAGGGAGGGAGGAATCAGCATTTCTTAATTACCCACTGTGTGCCGGCACTGAGTGCCTTACAAATATGATCTCATTTGATCCTCACAACAACCCTGGGAGGCAGGTGCTGTCATTATTCCTACTTTACAGATGAGGAAACTGAGGTAGACAGAGACACACAGGGAAGGAGAGGAAAGAGACGTGGCTTTTGAGGGCAGGGACTGTTCTTTGCCTCTTTTTGTATCGCCAGCACTTAGCATATAGCTTGACACACGATAGGTGCTTTGTAAATGTTTAGTGATTGTTTGATTGGTCTCTTATGCTCCGTGTGATCTTAGGCCAGTCACATGACCTCTCTGGGTCTCAGTCTTCCTCATCTATGAAATGGGGGCAGGGTAATAACAAGACTAATTTGACATGAGGCTGGTCAGGAACATGGGAAGAGGCGAACTCAGGCAGCTTTAACACAGACAGAGTGGTCAAAGCCAAAATCTCGAGCCGTAAGTCTGGGGCTTGGGAGAGTTAATACTCTCTGCTCAGGTGGGAGATTGTAGCCAGCACATAAAAACTGAAGCTCACAGTTTCTGGAGCTTTGCTCAATAAATTGTTTGTGAGATTACAAAGCGGAAAATAATAGGATTGTGACATCAGTGCTTCCTGCGAGCCAAGGACCGGAGACCTAATGTTGGTTTATTCCTTGGGGAAAGGCAGAAAGAATTTTCCTCAGGAATTTCACAGGCATCTCAGTCATGGTTAGCTAATGGGAAAGGGGATGTTGCCAAGAGTCTAGTGGCTCCCCTTATGTGTTTTCAAAGGGCAAAGCTTATGAATTTGCAAAAATGCCCCAGGGGACCATCAGATAGTTACTCACTGCACAGAACCCCAGAAACAAAGGCACTGGTATGACCGTAGTTCTAGACCTGAAAGGGACCTCAGAGGCCATCTAGCTGAAGGCCCACATTATAGATGAGGAAAATTAAGCCCATTATTGTTCATGATCACACTGTGGCAGGATTTGAACCCAGGTCCTCTGTCTCTAGAGGAGGATTCCAGCATTCCTTCTACTATATCAAGTTCCCTTTCTTAAGGATTATGGCAAGAGGTCAGCATCATCCCACATGCCACTGTGTCTAACCCAACTAGGCCAAGACGGGGACTTTGGCATTTTTAAGACCTTTCTAACCAACATTCTAACCCCTATAAAATCTAGATTTTAGGAGGGCCTTTTCCTGAATTCAAAACTTCATTAATTGCATTGAAAAAAATTTTTTTTCTCCTTCCTGCCTTCCTCTAAGATATCTTGTCTAACAGTATTCACTTCTATGTTGGAATCACATGTTGGAAGGAAGAGGCCTCCTTTGCAAAGTAGTCTTAGTAATGGGAAACAGTAGTATTGGATAGAGGGCAGCTAGGTGGTATGATGGAGAGAGCACCAAGCTGGGTGTCTGAAAGACTCATCTTTCTGAGTTCAAATTTGATCTTAGACACTTATTAGCTGTGTGACTCTAGGCAAGTCACTTAATCCTATTTGCCTCAGTTTCCTCATCTGTAAAATGAGCTAGAGAAGGAAATGGCAAACCACCCTTGCATATTTGCCAAGAAAATACCACACGGCTCCATGAAGAGTCAGACATGGCTAAACAAGAAGCATTGGATGGCGCACTGGAGCCAAGCTTTTGGAACTTAATTGGCTCTGTTTCCATATCCTTATCTGTAAGAGGGGATGGACAAGAATTGAGGCAATGCATTGACTGGGGAGTGGATAAAGAAATTGCCGCACATGAATGTAAAGGAATATTACTGAGCTCTAATGACAAATGTGATTATGGAGAGGCGTGGAAAGACTTACATGAGCTGACACGACACAGAAAGAAGTAAATAAAGCTAAGAGAACAATGTATACAACGAATACAACAACATAAATGGACAAAAACTGAAAGTGAACATTGCAGAATTACAAAAAACAAGCAAAGCACCAAAGAAGGCACCTCTCCGCCCCCACACCTTTGTAGAGGTAAGAAATCTGCGACTGCGGAATGGCGCACATTTTTCAGACTTTTTGGTGGGATAACCTCTTGTCATTTCTCATTCGTATTCTTCTTGATAACTTCAGGGCTATAACACCTTCTCAAACTTATTGCCACTGACCTTCGATAATAATAATAATGAAGAAGGAGAAGAAGGAGAAGAAGAAAGAGAAAGAAGACAAAGATGAAGGAGAAGGGGGAAGAAGGAAGAGGAAGAGGAGGAGGAGGAGGAAGAGGAAAAGAAGAAGAAAAAGAAGGAGGAGAAAGAGGAGGAGGAGAAGAAGGAGAAGAAGAAGAAGAAGAAGAAGAAGAAGAAGAAGAAGAAGAAGAAGAAGAGGAGGAAGAAGAGGAGGAGGAAGAAGAGGGGGAGGAAGAGAAGAAAGAGAAAAAGAAGAGGAAGAAGAGGAGGAGGAAGAGAAGAAGGAGAAGAAGTAAAAGGAGGAAGAAGAGAAGGAGGAGGAAAAGAAGAAGAAGAAGAAAAAAGAGAAAGGAGGAGGAGGGGGAAAAGAAGAAGAAAATAAGGAGGAGGAGAAGAAGACGAAGAGGAGGAGGAGGAGGAGGAAGGTAAGGAGGAGGAGGAGAAGAAGAAGAAAAAAAAAGAAGAAGGAGAAGTAGTAGTAGTCAGTATTTACAAGGCACTTTAAGGTCTGTTAAGTACATGTTACCTCATTTGATCCCACAAAGGAGGTAGGTGCTATTCTTATGCTCATTTTACAGATGAGGAAGTTGAGGCAACAGGGGTTAAATGACTTTTCCAGAGTCACCTAGTTAGTAAACATTTGAGGAGGGATTTGAACTCAGGTCTTCATGATTCCAAGTCCAGCACTCCATCCATTGCACACCACTTAGCTAACCTCCTGAAGGTCAAATAACTCTCAAACTAGCACTTGTCAGAGGTAGGAATGAAACCCAGGCCTCCATTTAGGCATCACACCTTCTACTATACATAATGCTCCTCTGAAAGTTCTACCAAGTGTTCTCGGGATCAAAAATCTGGTTAGAAGTGGAAGGACCTTAGAAACCATCTAGCACCTCTTCTAACTCCCTTATTGTACAGATGAGGAAAATAAGACTCAGAGACTTATCTGTACTTGCCTAAGTCCACACTGGTGGCAAGCGGAAGAAGCAGGACCCAGGTACTCTGACTCCAAATACCCAACCTAATATATATAGAGTATAAACCTTTAGACCAGAGGAGTTAATGCAGTCTAACATAAAACCACAAAACTTCCCCAGAAGCCCTAACCAGATGAAAATGTAATTGGGAAATGTTTAACAAAATAAATTTAAAAAAACACGAGGTGACATAAATAATGTTAATTTGTAGTTTTCTAAGTCAATATGTGTCCAGCCTGGGATCTGTGTTTCTATTTGACCCACTTGCTTTATGCCAAGGACCAGAGAGGCATAGTAAAGGAAATCATGGAATTCCCATTCCCTGTCACTCACTAGCTCTATGACTTTGGGCCAGTCATCTGACCCCTCTAGGCCTCAGTTTCCTCAAGTTTAAAATGAAGGGGTTGCCCTAGAAGGCCTCTGAGTTCTCTTCCAGCTCCAGAGCTCTGATCTCTATGGTCTAAATACATATATAACCCTTGGGAGATTTCTAAAAGTTTCTTTTTATTTATATTTTATGTACATATATATATATATATATATATATATACACACACACACGTATGTTTATATATATATATGCATATATATATATGTATGTATATTTATCTATATATATTTTATCTGGAGGAAATGAAAGCTTCTTGAAGGCTGGAACCATTTTGGTTTTTGTCTTATCCAAGTCTCTCTGGAATGTAGCAGGTGCTTAATGAAGGCTGAGCGAATGAATGAATGAATGAATTCCATGGAAGAACAAATGGCCACCTGTTGGGGATTTTGGAGAGGAAAGTCCTCCTAGGGTGGGTGTTGGATCAGATGGTGTCAGAGGACCCTTCCTGGATGACATGCCATGAAGCTCATGCTTCCAAATCACCTGTAGCAGCCAGGCCAGTGGTCAGTGCTTTTTGGTAGTGATGAGGGGAGTGTGATGATATTGGTGAGTCTGCGTCCCCTGATCCTAGTTTGTCACCCCCTAGGGATGGCCTATTTCTATGGGTCAGGAGTGGAGCAGGCTGACAGCTGCATGGCCCAGCAAGGGAAGAAATGAAAGCTGAACACCCTCGGCTTCCCTCCCCACGCCCTGCTTGTCTACATCCTTCTTTATTTTCCTTTCCATGTTGAAAGAGTTGTGGAGCCGAGACTAGAGAAGCATTTCCTGGGGACATTCCAGGGCTTCCTGACAGGCTGCTTCACTGGAGGGCCTGGGGTGGGGGTGGTTACTGGGCAGGGTGAGGAGCAAGGCTGGGATCTCAGTCCGGCTCCCTGGAAGGTAGACGTGGAAGCAGAGGGTGAGCAGGCCGAAGGAGGTGAGCGACAAACTCAGAGACAATCACACAGAGGACAAGCCGACATCATGAAGACAGCCAGCTTACGTGTCTGAAAGTGGCCCACAGGCTTGAATACTCTGACTTGCCTATACATATTGGGGCCATGTTTTCTACAGTCAGCTAAACATGTCCAATTGGAACATTCAGTTTGGAAGGACGCCTTATAAGAAAGAACTTTGTGTTCCAAAAAAAAGTGAACAGATATTGGGCAATTAGTGCCATGGTGGCCAGATCTTTCTACTCTGGATTAATCACTGACGCATTTTAGATCTAAATTGGAAAGAATCTTAGAGTCCAGTTCCCTCATTTTACAGATGAAGAAATAGAGGTCTCCTAAGGGGAAGTGACTTGCCCACAGTCACACAGATAGTAAGTTGGCACAGTGGGGGATCAAATTTAGGTCCACCTTCGGTACTCTTTTCATTGTACCCTGAGCTTTCCTTTCTTCAACTCAAATGGTCACCAGAGACCTGGGTGCAGAGCAGAAAACACACTGACAGCTTACTCGGATACATATTGTTTTGTGTCCCAGAATGGTGCATTTGGTCCCACTCATTGACATTAGTAGAAAAAGCACCAGGATCGGAGTTAGAAGACTTGAGCTCTAATCATGGTTATATGGCTTTGAGCAAATCATGTCCCTTTGCTGGGCCTTGGTTTCCTCATTTGAAGATTAATAGAATGGACTAAATCAGGGGTTCTTACCCTGGGGTCCATGAACATTAAAAAAAATTTTAATAACTCTTTCAATATAATTGGGTTTCTTTGTAATCTGATATATTTTATTTTTATGTATTTAAAAACATTATTCTGAGAAGGGGACTATAGGCTTCACTTGACTGCCAAAGGGATCCACTGCATAGAACAAGATAAGATCCCCTGGGATAGATGATTCAAGATTTTATGGTTCTAAGATTCTTTGAACTCTTTCCCCTGGAAAGAAGGCTGCTCTGTGCTAGGAGAACAGCTTTAGCTATCAGATGCAAGAGAGGAAAGCAGAAGGCACATTTCCTATGTATTTCCTTCATGGATATCTAAAGAAACACAAGGGCAGTTTGAGGTGGGGGCAGCACCTGGATTGGACAGAGAAAGGGTTAAGGAGAGTTCTCCAGTGACATGAAAACCAGACAAGATTTGGAAGGTTCACTGCCTTCATGCCAAACCCATATCTGTTTTCTCACGGCTTCCTGGCAGCTTTACAGGGATTCTCCTGGAAGCTCCCTCCTGCTTGTCCTCCTTTTTCTCCTGGTACTTCCCCCCCACTCCCTTTGCCACCTTCCCAAATCCTTTCCCTTCTAAGGCCCTCCTCTGAGCCATGAGAAGAGAAATGATTGGGTCAGCTTCAAAGAGAGAGATGCAACAAGGTCTCTCCACTGAAGCTGTCAGTGGCAGGTGGTGGGGAGGGGTCTGGGGGAGGAAGGATTAAGCTGGGACTGGAAAGAATGCTGCTCCTATAATCCCACATAATGAATGAGATTGTGCTCCTGCTCCCAGCCCTAAATGCTTGACAAGCAGGTACAAGCTGTTGGCTTTAGCCTGCCTCAAGAGTGGCCTTCTTGGCTGCTGGAGTCAGGCAGCCTGAACCCTCCAGCTGATGATGTCATCGCGGCCAAGGAAAGCTGCTCCCCAGCCTGCTCCCCAGGCTCCCAGGGCAGGGCTGAGGGGTTCATCCATCTGGAGAAGGCAAGGTGGGAACTCCAGGAGGCATACCCATCTACCCCGGCTTAGTGGTGTACCAACAACCACACCCTGACCCTGGCTGGTTTGAAATTGTTATTATGAGTTTTATTAATAATAATTACAATGATAGATGAGAAAAATGAGACAATGATAATTGACTTATTTTATTCTACTCCCCTTCATAGGATCATTATCTAGAGCTGGAAGGGACTTCAGGAAATCTGGTCCAACCTCTTCTTTTTCAGTTGAGGAGAATGAGGCCTAAGGGGGCTGCATCCTGTCCAAATTCAAACAGCGAGGGAGTTGAAGAAGTGGGATTTAACTTACTCCAGAGCCAGTGCTCTTTCCACTGTATGATACTCTGCATGACAAATTGGACTACTTTCCATATCCCATTCTCATTCTACATTTCCAACCTCCAAACCTTTGCTCACACTGTCCCCTAGGCCTAGAATGACCTTCTACCCCTATTTCTCCACAGGTTGAAATTTCTCCTTTCCTTCAAGGCCCAATTCAAATGCCAGCCCCTCCATTAAATATTTCTTCCAGGATCTCTCCCCTTCTCCTCTCTAAGGGGAAAAAGTTATCTCATCTACAAATTTCTTTTAACACTTTACCTGGAGCCCTCCTTTGCACTTATCACTTGTCTCACAGTTATTTCTTTATCTGTCCTTCCCTCCAGTACCCCATCAAATGATATGCTCACAGAAGGAAAGGACTGTGTGTTCTTATTACTGTTATCTCTAGTATCTAGTGCAGTAGGGCCTTAATAAATGTTCATTGAATTGGATCAGATTTATATAATACTAAAGATTTACAAAGCACTTCCTCACAATAACTTGTGGTAGTATAATTGGTGATGATGATAATAACTGCTAACATTATATAGGGCTTTAAAGCTTACAAAGCACTTTACATACATTATCTAATTTTATTCTCATAACAACTCTGCAAGTTAAAGTTATTGTTATTCCATTTTACCATCAAGGAAACTGAGGCTCAGTGAGATGACATGGCTTCCTATTGTCATGTTGATAACTCTCAGAGCTGGGGCTTGAGCTCTGTTGATTCTAAGACCTCCACTTTAACCAGCTTCTCTGTATCCATTAAGGCACTCAAATAACCCAAGCCAAAACAAACAACTTTTGATCAATGAATTCAGTCTTCTATTATCTAGACCAGTTAGAGGTAAGGCGTCAATTATGGTTTGAAAAATGAGAAACCAGATCATACAAAAATTGTTCCTGTTTGGTGTTAATTTGTTTGATTCTAGTCCCCCAGTTTCCAAGAAGCTTTACCTTTGTAGTTCAGGGAAAGAATAAAATGAGTTTTAATTCCTTGTGCACCTACCAACTGATGGTTTGTTCAACATTTTTATCAAAGATTTGGCTGAAGGCATAGATTGCATGCTTATCCAATTTGTGGATGCCATGAAGTTGGAAGGAATAGCTAATATTTTGGATGACACAATCAAGGTTTTTTTTCAGTGTTTCAACAGGTTGGAATGGTGAACTAACAAGATAATGGCATACAGGTGTGGGACATTGCTTATAATATCAGATGTTTTTGTTGTAATGGTGCATTTTGCCGAATTTTTTTTCTTTTAAAAACAAAATTCTTTGCTATAAAAGATGGCTCTCTAGGAGGTGGGAGGAAAGGAATGCAGGGGGGAAATTCAGGTAGTATAAAAAAAAAGGTATTGAAAAAAATATTTAAAACAAGAACAAACAAAAACCCACAAGATAAGGGTGAGAGGAGGTAGGGGGTAGGGTTGTGCTAGTTGGTAGAGGAAGCCAGCCCAAGGTTAAAAAAAAACTCTGGATAGTTCACAAATTGGATTCTCTCTTCCCTTGGATTGTCCATAGTCCAAATCCATTCCCACTGCTGTCTTCCAGAAAATCCTGGGGCCAACATCTTTTGCCAAATCCCACCATATACCTGGAGTACATGAAAATGCCTACCTTCTTTAGCTTGCCACTCTTGGTACCCACAAAGACCACACTGTAGCCATTGTAGACATAGGAGGCTACTGATGTCATTCGGTCCCGGCTGGTGGTGAAGAGGGTGAGTCCTTCCACAGGAGTGGAACCCCCCAAAGGCTGGTTGATGTCCAAGCCACAGAAGTTGTCATCTATGGGGACCGGCTGGAAAAGAAGGAAGAGACAATCATGAGTAAAGATGAGAGTAGAAAATAGTCATTTCCTTCAAGCCTGAGATGCTGGGCATACTCAGAGTCACCATCACTGGCCAATGAAGCTTTATAGAGACAGACTGTCCTTCATCCTCTATTACCTGGAAATGTTAAATACTTAATAAATTTTTTTCTGAGAGATTGAAAAATTAAAGCCTATTCATTGACCCCCAGAGAGATTTCCTAGGACCCTACAGACAGCCTTCCAAGAGGTACCCAGGTAGTGATTCACTAGATGAAGTGGTGAGACTAGGTGACCTCTGAGGTTCTTTCCAGCTTTAACTCTATGATCTTATGAATTAAATTCTCTACTATTCATCCAAAGTTGTCACTAAGTCACTTTGGGGGTTGGGACTAGTGACTGTTTGCAAAGTTTAAATACTAGCTTAGATTGTGTTTAGATCCCATTTGAAATACTACCTTCTCCAAAAAACCTTCCTTGATTCTCCTGGTCAATAACTCTTCCTCCTAAGACCTCATATATCAATTAAAGGATGAACCAGTCAACAAAAAACTTTGTAACTCTCCAGGGCAATTATTAAATATTATTGTGTCATAGATTCATCCATGTTGCTATGATCACTCTAGCAGACTGCAAACCTATTAAAGGCAGAGACCTTATCTTACCTAAACTTTGTATCCACTCCAGGATTTAACATAATGCTATATACATAGTAGGTGCTTCATTAAAAAAATGTCGCACTGCATAATATCAGGAACCTCCTGTGGGGTCTAAGTACAGTGTTCCTCTGCCCTCTTTTCCCCCCACTTTTATCATTGGAATTTTTCTGTCATCAGGGAGTGTTAGTACATGGTCTCCCTTTAAAGGGCAGGGGACTTCTGATCATTTTTCTTCCCTGACTTCTATGTTCTTATTTTTATTCAATCAGTCAACAAGTATTTATTTAGCACTGTGTGTCAGGCAATGTGCCAAGTTCTAGGGACAAAGAAAGGCAAAAAACAGTTGCTGTTTTGGAGTTTACATTCTAATGGGGGAGACAACATGTAAATAACTAGGTATGTACAAGATTTATACAGTACATATGGAAAAAAATCTGAGAGGCAAAGGCATTAGCATCAACAGGGGGACCAGGGATGGTCCTGCAAAAGGTGGGATTTGAGCTGGGCTGTGTAGGAAAATGGGCAGTGAGAAAGCAGAGGTGGGGATCAAGACCACTCCAGATATTGGGGACAACCAGTGCCAAGGCACAGAGACAGGAGATGGAATCTTGTCTTCAAGGGGCAAGCTAGCAGCCCAGTATTGCTGGATCAAAGGGTGTAATAAGACTGGAAAGGTATGAAGGGTTCATGTTATTATCTTTAAATGCCAAACAGAAGAATTTCTAGCTGATCCTGGAGGCAGTAGGGGGTCAGTGGAGTTTACAGAGTGAATGAAATGGTCATAGGTACTCATTAGAAAAAATCACTTTGGCAGCTGAATGGAGGATGAACTAGGTCATAAGTGTCAGCTGACAAAATTTCAAGTACAGCCTGAACTAGATTAAAAAGTAATTGGGAATTGTTTAGCAAAATAAATAAAAATACAGTACAATATGGATAATGTTCATCTGTGTTTCCTAATACGTGGTTGTCAATATGTTCCCCACAAGAGACCCCTTTCTACATGAGTTTGATTCCACTAGACTAGAGTGAAGAGAGATTTGAGGCAGGGAAGCCAATTAGTGTCTCTGTGAGAGATGATTGAGGTCCTGAACTAGGGTTGTGACTGTGTCCTGACCTGGAGAGAAGGGGCTATATACAAGAGATGTTTTATATTAAAGCCTGGATAAGAACGACTTTTCTAGTACAGGAGAATTCTTGGGGTAGCTGGGTGGCACAGTGGATAAAGTGCCAGGTCTAAAGTCTGGAAGATCTGAGTTTAATTAAATCTGGTCTCAGACACTTCCTAGGTGTGCGACCTTGAACAAGTCACTTAATCGCAATCTGCCTCAGTTTCTTGATCTGTAAAATGGGGATAATAATAGCATCTACCTCCCATGATTGTTGTGAGAATCAAATGAGATAATAATTGTAAAGCACTTAGCACAGTGCCTGCCACACAATAAAGGGCTATATAAGTGTTAGCTATTATCATCATTCTCATCTCAAACATCTCTAATCCCCTTTTATTGTCTCTCACTTTTTAAGGGCAGAAGGTGGAAGGTCATTTACTTCTGTCTAGATGCCCTTGGTAGCAATCAGAACTCTTCCAATTCTCCCCAATCTCCAATTCACACTGAGCTCAATAAAAGAGTGCTAGATTGAAAGTCAGGAGGCATGGACTTGGCTTTGTCTTGACTTTGTCACCAAGTAGAGGAGGAACCTTGATTGAGTAAATTCAAATTCAACATTTATACAGCCCCCATTATCCTGTGCAAGGCACTCCTGACCTCTATGGACCTCAGTAACCTAGGTTCAAATCCTGCCTCTGACACTGTGTGATCTTCCTGGGTCATCTAACTTCCCTGGGTTTCTACCTCCTTATGTGTAAAATGAGAGGTGGGATTTAGCATTTCCTGTGGCCAATCGCAGCTCTATATATTCATCTATAGAAAGAAGAAATTTGACTAACTAGATACTAGCAACTAGCTCATATTTACATATCACTTTGAATTTAACAAAGTTCTTTCTACACAGCAACTCAGTGAGAGAGAGAGTACAAGTACTCCATTCCACAGAGAAGGAAACTGAGGCTTAGAGAGAGGTTAAATGATTTGCCTAGTGACACCCAGCAACTAGGTGTTGGAGGTAGACTTGAACTCTGGTCTTTGACCTCCAAGATATGGTGATCTCCATTCTACCAAACTGGGTTTTTAACTGGGTGTTCATTAATTTGTTTAAAAAAATATTTTGAAAGCTAAATTTTAATATAATGGGTTTCCTTTGTAATCCTATATATTTTATTTTATGCATTAAAAAAAAACATTATTCTGCAAAGGGGAAGAGGGGGGTCATAGGCTTTACCAAACTGACAAAGGAGTCCAAGACACAATAGAGGTTAAGAATTCTGTCTCTAGATGACCTTTCCAGCTCTAAAATGTTATGATTCCATGATTCAATCTGCTAGACTACAAGCTTTTTGAAGGAAGAGGTTGTATCATTTATTTCTGTATTCCATCTAACATGTCTCCTTCTCCAGCTCCTATGTTGGGGTAACAAGCACAGGGCAGAGGTTCCACAAGCTATAGCAGGTCCTCAATTGGTACTTGATGGCTGATCACTGCCGAGTGCTCTATGGAGAAAGGCATTGAACTGTGGGCCAGAGAAATAGCACTTAATCCTCCTTTAGTGGCTCCTTCCTGGTACGGAAATGAGTCTTGTCCAAATTGAGGGGGAAGGAAATGACTACTGTGGGAAGCATGGAAAGCACTAGAGGAACCTCCTCCTGCCACAGACATCCTACCCTCAGCAGGGAAGAGCCATCTTTTGAATCCTGGGAAGCCATCTTGGGTATGTAGTGGAAGAACCCTGGATGTGATATCAGAAGACTGGGGTTAGTATCTTAGCTCTGCCATTTCACTTCCTGTGTGACCATGGGCTTCACCTTCTTCATAGAGGAGATGTGCTTACTCCACAGGGTTACTGGAAGGGTCAAATGAGATCATGTATTTAAAGCACTCTGAAAACCAGAGCACATTGTATTTATACATTCATGTCAGTTATTATATTACTACTGGTCCTGCTGCTACTACCACTACTCATGAATAGATGGGCAACAGAGTCATGGATGAGCTTGGTTAGCTTACCCAAACTAGCCTTTCATGTCATAGGTGAAGGTGACGAACTCCTGGACAGGCATATGTTCAAACAAACCAAGGCCTACATTTCTTTATCTGAAAATGAAGTGCTTGAACGAAATGCATCTCTGAGGTGCCTTTCAGCACCAGGTCTATGATCCTCTGCCTTTAATGAAAAAAGTAGTTGGCGTATTGGAAAGACTACTGGACCTGGAGTCAGGAAGACCCGAGTTCAAATCCTGCCTTAAGTTACATAATCTCTCAGTCTGTTTCTTCTTCTGTATGCACACACACACACACACACACACACACACACACACACACACCCTCTACCTCCTTTCTTCAGGCACTTGGGAGGCAATGCGGTTGGATCTAAACTTCCTAATCTATATTAGTTCCTCCCTTGACTTCCTTTACTGGCTCTGGGGCTGGCCACCAGAAGATATAGAAGCCATGTTTCATTCACATTTATTAAGCACTTACTTAAGTATATGCAAAACACAATGCCATGTGCTGGGAATACAAAAATGCCTGTGGTCTTACAATCCTGTCAATTCTCCGTCGACATAGGCACCTTTGTTCATTATATCATCCCTTCTCCCTGAGACTACTTCAATAGTCTCCTAACTGATTATTCTACCTTAAGTCTATCTCTGCTCCAATCCAGCCTTCACACAGATGCCTGAGTAATACTAATGTACCTCTTGAATCACTTCACTCCCCAACTCAAGAATCTTTAGCTGTTCTCCATTGTCTATTGAACAAAGTATAAACTCCTGATTCTGGCTTTCAAGATATTCTCCACCATCTGGTTTCCACTTATGTTTCTGGCCATCTCTCATAATACTCTCCCTCATATGGCTTCTGTTTCAGACAAATTATACACATCTTCATCCCCTATTCTTGTCTGCCATCTATAACCTCTGGGTCTTGGCTTGTACCATCCCTCTCCTCTGGAATGGATTCCTCTTCAAGCCCATTAATATTTACATGCATGCATGCATGCACACACATGTATGGGTGTATATACCTATATTGTGTGTATATGTATATGAAGGTGTATACTATGTGTAGCATACATGTGTGTGCATATACATATGTTTGTGTATATTTGTATATACCCACACATAGACATATTGTATATACACATACATACACATATATGTATGCATGCACATATACTGCCCCAAAAGTCTTGGTGTAGTTCAAAATTATTAAAGCTCTGATTGCACTAAGACTTTTTGGACACCGTGTGTGTGTGTGTGTGTGTGTGTGTGTGTGTGTGTGTGCTCTCGTGCATGTGTATTCATATATATACACAGATAGTCCATACATATTTATACACTCATGTATTCATACACACATGCATATATGTACACATACACAAATGTTGCATGCATATCTGTATCCCCAGTATTCAGCACTGAGCCTTCTTGCACATAACAAGTACCTAATAAGATGTTTATTAAATGAAAACTTATCCATGTGGGGAGTTCCTTAGATGTAAGTTTTACCCAGGAGCCTCAGTGTGGCTGGGTCATGGCCTTGGCTTTTCAAAAGCGATGGCCCTGGAGGGCAGGGCCTGGTGGGCCCTTCCAAGATACTGAACTTTCCAAGAGGGACCAATGATGGACTGTGCACTCTGATCTTCTCAGAACCAGCTTCTAGCTACATTCAGAGCTAGGGTCACTCGGTGATTGGTTGTTTTGGCCACAGAGACTAGAGAAGCTCATCTCCTAATTCAAGCTTTCCAACGGGCCCAAAGCCACAGTCTCTGGGCTGAGAGAGACAGGCAGCCTGGAAGACATGGTCCTCTACTCTTGCTGCAGTCTACACCTGTGAGGGGAATGTCCTCAAGTATACATATAACAATGAAATTGTAGATCTTTGAAGAATCAGCCAACATCTAAGTAGGGTTACATAATTACCATGCAGCAAATACAAAAACCTGGGAAGCTAGGTGGTACGGTGGATAGAGTGCAAGGCCTGGAGTCAGGAAGACCTGAGTTCAAATCTAGCCTCAGACACTTCCTAGCTGTGTGACCCTGGACATTTAACTCTGCCTCAGTTTCCTCATCCACAAAATAAGCTGGAGAAGAAATGGCAAACCACTCCAGTATCTCTGTCAAGAAAACCTCAAATGGGGTCACAAAGGAGCCAGACACAACTGAAAATGACTGAACAACAACAACAAACACAACAGAAAAAGTTTAATAACCTGCTTCCCCTACCATTTCCCATTCCTCTCAACCCCCCCATCTTTGTCCCATGGAAAGGGGACCTATCATCTGATCCCATTTTGACGTGCAACCTTAGCATCACTCCAGGGGTCAGGTTCTGGGCCTTTGGTGTCCAAACTCATAAATCAGTCCTGGGCCTGAGGATATTCTGCTTACTCACCTTGATAATGAGGAAATTGGGCTAGATCTAAGACTATGATCTTGTGTTCTTCCAAGGATCACAGTAGGCCTCAAACTGGGATTCCTTCCCTGTTCCATCTTCCCCTTGCCATGTTCTCAGCAAGTTAAAAAGTCCTAGGCTTAAAGTAAAGGTAATAATGGGAGTCATAGAGAAGGGGGGAGGGGCCCATCAATCTGACCTTCTTAGAGCAACCAGCTTTAAGACATATGACCTTGGTTTGATGCATAAGATCATAGATCTTGACTTGGAAATGCCTTTGGAAATGAAGTGATTTGCCCCAAGTTAAGAGCAAGGCTTTAAACGTGGGCCCTCTGACTCCTAGCTAACTGATCTCTTCACGTACACCCCACTTTTGTGCCCTCCCTCCGCCACTTCTTAGTTCAGTGACCTTGCACACGTTGCTTAACTCTTAGCCTTGATTTTCTGATCTGTCAAATGAGGATAATAAAATAAGTCTTGTCTACTCCACAGAGTTGTTGTGAGGGTCAAAAAGAGTGAATGGATGTGAAAACACTTTGTGGGCCGCTGCACGGCAGCCTACGAGTAAAGGGACTTTGTTATTGTTATTCCTCTCATTACAGAAAGTCTCCCCTCCTTGTGTAACAAGTCTGGGCCTGTCTCCATGTCTCCCCGCAGCAATACGGGGGCAGAGAAGGGTGTCGGTTTCCTCTCTCCTCTGGCTCAGGAGCAAGGCAGGAATTTGCAGTTTCCTCCTGACAAGGCCCCCTCCTGTTTTGTGGGAACACCCTCGGAGCCATACAAGGGAGAATTAACCCTAATATTTCCTCCAGCCTTTCCCCGTTTGTTTTTTGTTTCTCCCAATTCTCTCCTCCTCTTCCACTCTGACTCCAGCCCAGCTCATCTCAGTTTTCTCATCTGTGAAATGGGGATAATAATAGCACCCACCTCACAAGGCTGATATAAAGAGCAAATAAAATACTGCATATAGAGCGCTTTGCAAACCTTAAAGTGATGTGTGTGTGTGTGTGTGTGTGTGTGTGTGTGTATAAATGTCAACTATTACTATTGTTGTTAGAAAAGTCATCATCATCATTATTGATTGATTGGGCCAGATTAGGATTTAGAACTAGAAGAGATTTTAGAAACCACGTGGTTTCTTATACCTCATTTTATAGATGAAAAAACTTAGTCCCAGAGAGGAGTAGTGATTTAAACTCAGGTCTTCCCCCCCCCCCCATCTAGGTTAAGTGACTTGTCCAGGGTCACACAGCTAATACCTGTTTGAGGCTGGATTGGAACTCAGGTTCTGATTCTAGGGCCCGTTGCTACCCCTAAGCCTGGTCTTCTTGGCGCTAGGTTCAGCAATCTGTTCATTATATCATATTGCCTTTCAAGAGATATTCATTGAATAACGCCTATAGGCAAAGTACTATGCTCACTAGTACTATACTAGTCACAAGATTCTTGAAATCTAGTCCCTTTCAGAACCTTAGATGTGGTGAGAACATAGATGTGGTGAGAAGAGTATGAGGAGGTTAATAGTGAAGACCAATGGGAGATTCCCAGCTCAGAAAATCCAGCCCTAGTGCAGAAGGGAGCTGATAGAGTCCTTACCGCTTTGGTGCATTGGACATCTTTCCCCAGAAGCCAGTTGAGCTCCAAGTTGCCTTCGCCCTGATAACAGGATTGTAAACGTTCCTTAATCTGGGTGTTAATGGCCCGGATGGGGAAGGCACAGAGGGCCGAGTCATCAGGAGGGTGGTGATACTGCTTCTGCCCCTTGGAGAAAATGGCAAAGAGGACGTCATCGTGGCTGCTGATGTTCAGAGCCCTGGCCAGAGAGTCTCCAGGTTTGGAGAGGTAGGCAGCCTGGAGAAGGCGGTACTCCACCCCGGCCCGAGTACAGCCAAAGGGCAACGAGACGTAGGAGTGGAACTTGGGGTCGTTCTTGCAGAGCCGCACAATGCGGGAGGTATAGAAGAGGTCACCGGCCGAATTGATGGCAACGCCTTCTGGAGTCTCTGGTTGGACGGTGAGGAAGTAGACGAAGCCGCCACTGGCAAAGCCATAAATGTAGAAGATGTCAAAATGGGAGACCAGGGCCAGAGTGTCCGAGGGGATCTTGATGAGTGAGGAGACAAAGTCGCTGTGTAGCTCGTAGTCCAGCATGGCTGAGGACTCTGGGTCCCGCGGAAGCTTACGGCTCGAGAGAGTTGGGAAATAGTCCTGCTTGCCATCGACCGCCGTGCCGATGAAAAGCTTTCCGTCTTCCCCCTCCGAGCGCACAATCACTCCGTACATGGTACCGGTCTTATTGACGCTTGATAAATAGTGCTCTTTCTTGTGGGATGGCTCTACAAGGATGAAGAGGTCATCTAGGCGGAGTAACTTGCAGACCCCTTGGTAAAGG
This sequence comes from Pseudochirops cupreus, assembly GCA_028627135.1. NCBI lineage: Eukaryota > Metazoa > Chordata > Mammalia > Diprotodontia > Pseudocheiridae > Pseudochirops > Pseudochirops cupreus. The sequence goes on from CM053584.1 coordinate 88,007,019, forward strand.
CTTCCGCAGGCCAGCAAGCGGTTTTCAGAGTAGTCAATGATGAGCAGCTTGTTAACATTGTTGGTGAGGGTGAGCACCTCGCTGCAGGGCTGGACGATGAGGGGTGGGTAGCAGGACTTGTTGTCCTCCTCTGGCCCCGTCTTATGGGCCACCTGGATAGTCAAGTTGCCAGATAGTTTGTAGACCCGGTTGATGGCCCCCACGTATACTGCCCCCGTGCCTCTGTGCACAGTCAAGTGGTTGAAGGTCCAGTCTCTGTTCTCTGAATGGAAGGTGCTGAGTTGCGGTGTGCCAGCTGTCAGGGGAAAGAGCAGCACCCAAACCACTGAGAACAGAACCACTGGCCAGGCATATGAGTTTGGGACCCGAGGCCAAGGTCTCTTTTGTTCCATTCTGAGGGGGGTAGGGAGAGGAGACAGATTCTCCACGTTCTGGTTTATCCCACACTCCAAGGGTGAGACTCACATGGTTCTGGAAAACACAAAGCAGAAATGGTCAGATGCAGGTAAACTTTGGAGAGACGTTAGGAGAGATGGCACTGTGTAGTGGACAGGCAGCTGGCGTTGGTGCCTCAAAAGCTTGGGTTCAATTCAGCCTCCAACATATACTGGCAACGTGACCCTGGGCAAGTCAGTTAACCTCTCAGTGCTCTAGGGAACTCAGTAGGATGATAAATGGAAGAAAAAGTGAAAAGTGCAAGCAACTGTTATCCCTTCCACATCACAGAGGTTAGGGGAGCAGTAGCCCAATCTAGGAATTCCCTGTAAAAATTTTTTCTTCCTAACAGAGAAGTTTGAATTTTTCCTTTTTCTCTTATGGGGTATTTATGGTACCTTATTGTAAAATGTGGGTTAAGTATATGGTCACAGACTATATGTAGGTCAATGTTAAGTAAAAATGCTTTTTTTCTGTGTCGTCTGCTGGCCTTCCTGTGTCATCTGAAGCTTCCATGAAACTCCCTTAAAATTATGCCAACTAGCAATATATCAAAACCGGGGATGCTGAAAGTCACAATGTGAGAGGGATAATTGTACTTTGGTAGAGGGAGTTTCCTCCCCCTGGAGTTTCTTATCTCAAAGAAATCACAGGTCCACTCACTATCCGATCAGGGAAAACACAAAGCAGAAACATTTTAGAGAGATAGAGAACTGATTGCCCTTAAATAATCCCCAATCCTGTTTCTTTTATAGATTTTTGGGAATTCTTTCTCCTTTTCCATGGTTTAATTTTTCTAACTTTAATAATGGATAGAGCGTTCATGATGTAAAGATTTTTTTTTCCGTTTAAAAGTTACTCCACAGCTATTATTCCAAAAAAAAAAAAGCCTAAATGAGGAAACTGAGGGACAGATTGAAGTTAGATGTTTTGTTCAAGGTCACACAGCTAGTTAGAAACTAAGACTAGATCCTGACTCCCAGTTCAGATTATAGGTTCTTCCCAATCTAAGGTTCATATCCTGGAAATCTCATTCAAATAAAAATCTTTACTATTTTTAGAGACTTTCTGGGAACCTTTTTCAAACTCAACTGCATTCCCTTGTGTTAGATTATAATAGATCATGTTGATATTATGTATTAAGGTTTGCAAATCTCCTTACATAGATGATCTCATTTGTTCCACACAACAACTTGTGCTATTATTATCCATTTTATGGATAAGGAAAATGAGGATTCAGAGAGGCTAGCTCACCTACCCAGAGCCTCACAACCAACAGGGGCTTGAGGCAGGATTAAAATCTGTTTCTCCCTGACAAGGTGATACTTCTCATTTATATAGCACTTTAAAAAAAAAAGGCAATTGGAGGTTAAGTGACCTGCCCAGGGCCACACAGCTAATGTCTGAGACCAAATTTGAACCCATGTTTTCCTGACTCCAGGGCCAGTGTTCTATCTACTGTACCACCTAGCTTCCCCAATATAGCACCTGAAAGTTTGCAAAGCTCAGAATTGTGTGAGTTATCTTATTTGAGCCTTACAATGAACCTGTGAGTTAGGTGCTACCTTCCTATCACCAACCCCACTTTATAGATGAAGATTTTGAGGCTTGTTAAATTACTTGCCCAAGGTCACACAGCTAGTGAGTATAGGAGGTTGGATTGGAACCTAGGCCTTCTTTACTCCAAGACCAGCACTCTTATTTCTGTTTAAACTTATTTTCTCTTATTCTGTCTTCTGTAGAGAGGAAGAACTAATTGAACTATTTTCTCAGCAAAAGTGGGACAGGACAATGGCTTTGGAGTCAGGGGGCCTAGGTTCAAATCATGCCTCTGAGGTTTACTGTCTGTGTGAACTCAGACTTGTCACTTTAAATCTCCTTTTCAGAAAGATGAGATGTTTCTACTAGATGGCCCCTAAAGTTCCTTCCACTTTCAAATCCATGATCTAATCATTCTGTAAACAGTTGCTCATAGATTTGCTCTACATGAATACCTTCAGCTCCCATTTCCCCTCACCCTTCTCTTTTAAAGACTAAATATTCCCTGTTCTTTAACCTCACAGCCAGGCACATTATCAGTAAGAAAGGCATTGTTGTTTTCCAGTTGAGTTAGGTTGGGCTAATGGCCCAAAAGTGCCACTCAGAAGGAGGAATGGCCCCAGGAAGGCAGGGTTGCTGATTCTTCATCCATTTGGACAAGGAAAATCTAGCCACCCCCAGCAAGCTGCTTAATTCTGTATCTCGGCATTAAGGGCTACTCAAGCTTTTGCTAATGGAAGTAGTTTTCTGGGTCATGTTCACTCAACCACACTGCACCCCGTGGATACCGCAGGGTAGAGAGAAGCGGGGGGAATAGAGGTTTGTGGGTCACTCCTACTCCAGGCATTACTTGACTATTCATTTGTGAAATAACAATAATAACCACGACTCACATCCTGACTGCACTTTAAGGTTACTACCTGTGTAACTTTGGAGGAAAAAAAGCCCTCGACCTTGATGGGACTCAGTTTCCTCACCAGTAAAATGAAAGGGCTGGATTTAAGGTCTCTTCCAGCTCTTGTATATAGGTATACATATATATGTATATATGTGTGTGTGTGTGTATGTACACACACACCTATGTCCTTCAAGGTTTACAAAGTGCTTAGCTCACAGCCACACTGCTAAGCAGGTAATCTATATCTGGTGTCAAACACGTGGCCTGGGTAGGGGGCGATCCTGAGGATGACTCAATCCAGATGAAAACGTAACCGGTAAATGTTTAACCTCATAAATAAAAATACAATAGAACACAGATCATGTTAATGTGGTTTTCTAAGGCAATCTGAGACTGGTAGGGGTTCTTATGGATGATTTAGTGGCCCCCTCTTTCTATCTGAGTCTAAATGTTACTACATTTGCTTTTCATAGAAGAAGAAACTGAGTCCCAGAGAAATAAGAGACTGAAGAGGCGCCTGATGTGGTGGGAGGAGGTCTGAATTTGCAGTCAGAGGGTCAGGCTTCAATTCCTTCACTTACTGCTTGTGTGAACTCAGGAAAGTCACACACTTCTCTGGGCCTTGGTTATAAAAGGTACGGATTCAATCTGATTATCTCTGAGGTTCCTCCCACTTTAAGGGACATTCATTTCGACAAGTATTTGTTGAGTTGAGTCTCTGTGACCCCATTTGGGGTCTTCTTGGTAGAGATACTGGAGTGGTTTTGCCATTTCCTTCTCCAGTTCATTTTACAGATGAGAAAACTGAGGCAAATAGGGTTAAGTGACTTACCCAGGGTCACACAGCTAGTAAGTATCTGAGGCTGGATTTGGACTCAGGTCTTCCCCCCAGGCCCAGCGATTTTTCTACTGTACCACCTAGCTACCTTCAGCAAATATTAATATTAAGTCCCTACTGCATGTACAGTCTTGTGCTAGATAACAAGGGAGATAGGAAGTTTAAGTAGGATTCCACGTCTGCCTCTAAGGAGTTTACTTTTAGTCTAGAGACAAACATATGCAACTGTAATAGATAGGCCTACATGATAAATACATTAAAAGGTTGTGAAACAACATACTGTAGGAGGTCTGAGAGGGAAGGTCCAGGGGAATCAGGGAAGATTTTACAGAGAAGGTGACATTTCAAAGAGCTATAAACAATTGGGAGTGGGGGAGGGAAGGACAGAGGGAAGTGAGAATAGTGAGGGTATAGATATAGAGATGGGAGAGTTCTTCAGTCATTTCTGTCATGTCTGACACTTTGTGACCCCATTTGGGGTTTTCTTGGCAAAGATACTGGAGTAGTTTGTCATTTCCTTCTCCAGTTCATTTGACAGATGAGGAAACTGAGGCAACCATGGTTAAGTGACTTGCCCAGGGTCACACAGCTAGTAAATGTCTGAGCTTGGATTTGAACACAGATCTTCCTGAATCCAGGCCCAGTACTCTATATACCATGCCACCTAATAGTTCATGTGGACTTCAACACAATTTGTGAAGAGAAGCAGTAAGACTAGTATGGGAAGGTTGAACAGTTCCAGACTCTAGGGAGCCTTGAATTAAGGAAAAGAAGTTTAACTTTTACTTGGAAGGTAATCAGGAGTCACTGAATAGCTGGGGTATTATTCATCCTCCCAAGCCTCAGTTTTCCCATCTGTAATATGAGAGGATTGGATGGACTAGATGACCTCAGCTCCCTTCTGGCTCTACATGTATGATCTCATGTCTTTGATCTTAAGAATTTTGAGCCGAGGAGAAACGTGACAAGATCTATGCTTAAGAATTGGGAAAAAGCTGTTGCGTTTGTGTTGGGGCTATAAACATCCAAGTAGAAGGTGGAAATCTCATTCAAATACTGTTCAGGAGTCGCCTGAACCCTGCCCCATCTGGCTCAGTCAGGTTATAATTAGAACAGGACACACAGCCTTAGGCTTTACCGCATTCTTGGCCTTCTAAACCCTCCTCCAGCTCTCTCTTCTGAACCTTAGAGTCAAGCCTGACAACAGTGCCTCCTTGTCTGGGGCAGAGTCCCTGAGATAGTACCCACATACCTTGAGTCAGAGTCACCCCAACTGCTCACTGGGGTGAGTCATCATGAGGTCCCAGAGGCCTCCTTGAAAAGAGGAAAGCAACCCCAGTGTGAGCCATGGGCTGACCTCAGATCCTTCTGCCCCAGCCCTTCCTGCTTTATACACACCGGCAAAGCCTCCCTCCCCGTAAGAGCTCCCCACCAGAGTTCCCCTTTGGAAACCAGAAGGTATTTTTAACTGCATTCCAGGACTGGTAGCAAGACTCAGATTCCAAGAGAGGGCAATGAACTCAAGATAATCCTATGATTTTCAGAGATTCACCCAATTCTCCAACTGGAGGAGCACCTGGGAAGGGCACTTCCTTTCAGGCCCCACTCCCATTATATCTTGGGATAGGAAAATGCCTTCTTCTAGCAGAAAGGGAATCAAACTCAGAGTTCAAAGAGTTAATCAAATCTAGCCTCAAAATCTGGCCTCAAATCTGACTTCAGATATGTACTAACTGTGTGACCTTGGGCAAGTCACTTAACCCTGTTTGCCTCAGTTTCCTCATTTGTAAAATGAACTAGAGAAGGAAATGGCAAACCCCTCTAGTATCTTTGCCAAGAAAATACCAAATGGGGTCACCAAGAGTCAAACAGGACAGAAATGACTAAACAACGACAAAACGAGAGATGTTAACATCATAATCAAGGCCCCCTCAGCTCTCAGAGGCTAAAAATTAGAGATTTTTAACCCTCTACTCTGGGCTGAGTAAGTCAAGATTCCTCATCAGTGACAATAGAGGCCTCTTCTCTTAGGTAGTTTGAATCTGATCAGAATAGGCTGTTCCTGGTAGCACGCCAACGGATTGAGGTTGCTGGAGCAAGGGAGAAGCACCTGGTTATGAGCAACTTTCACTCTAAGAATCTGGGAACCCAGAGCAGCAACTTTCTCTTGCCTGGAGAGGAGACGGGACTCTCCCCAGTCACTTGACACATGTGACTTTCAGAAGTTCTGTTGACTTTAAAGGTAGAGGAAGCTAAGAACCTGTTGCCAAAGTTAATGGCAGTAAGCTGTGGCTGAAGTCCAAACACACTCTGGAAAGAGTTAAATTTCTTATCAGAATTCAGAGGTTAGGGATGGAGGAGGGTCTTAGCACTGGTCCCAAGACTTCATTTACTTTGTTTCCTGTGTTTCTGGTTTCTGAGCAGCCTTAGAGTAAGTTTACAACTATATTCTGTATATACTTTTGTAGGAATTACCTTGTCTCCCTCAATAGAACATGAGTTCCTTGAGGGCAGGTACTTGGTTTTTTTGTTTGTTTGTTTTTGGTTCTTGATCCCCTAGGGCCCTTCCCTAGGATTGGTTACCTAGTTCCCATTGCTCCAGCTTTCCCTAAATTTTCTGAACAGCCTGAAAGTGAGATTACTATCTTCAATTTAGGAGTTGTCTCCTTCAAGCAATCTGGAATTATGCCCAAAGAGTACTAAAATTGTGTTTACTCTTTGACCCAGCAATACTGCTATTAAGTCTGTTCCCCAGTGTGATGAAGGGAAAAAGAAAAAAGGGATTATATGTTTAAAAATATTTATAACACCTTCCTTTGTGTTGGCAAAGAACTGGAAACTGAGGGGATGTCCATCAATTGGGGAATGGCTGAACAAGTTGAGGTATATGATTGTGATGGAATACTGCTGTGCTGTGAGAAATGATGAGCTGGTTGATTTTAGAAAACATGGAAAGACTTTCAATAGAATGTGAATGTAAGTTTCTAGAGGGGAAGGGTTGTTATATCTTTGTTTTTGTATTCTCCAGTGCCTAGTACTGCGCTGGGTATATAGTAGGCACTTAATAAAGGCTTCCTGATTGATTCAACTTGGGTGTTCCCAATTCCTGTGTTCCTGTTTCTTCTCTCTCACCCAGGAATCTGTCCCCTGCTCCTGCTCCAAGCTAAACTCTATCCCAGCAGCTTTTTGGCAGGTAATATACAATGTCTACCTCTGTCTGTGGCTTCCCACCTCCAGCTAGCTGAGGGGATCCCATCATCACACAAAGACAGTCCTCGGATTCAGAATTTTCTTGATTTCTCAATAATAATAGTAGCTCATATGTCTATCATTTTTTATAGTCTGCAAAACCCCCTTCTCCCAATGACCCCTGTGTAAAATATTATCCCCATTTTACAGGTGAGAAAGGAGACAGATTCATAGAATGGAACTGCCCACCACCATGCAGATTTTTCTGACTGTTCTCCAAGTCCAGCACTCTTTTTAACTGTTCACTTGCTCCCTACTTTCTTACCCTGAGCCTCAAACTGGAGGGTGCTGCTTTCTAGGACTCAGTCTCTGGGCTGAGTCACCAAGGGGCCGGTTGAATGTCTGCGAAGGCTGTTCCACTAAATATTTTATCTCAAGGGACTGATAACACCATCTCTCCAGACAAGGATCTGGGTAGCAGGTGTTGAAAACAGATCTGGATGGCACCAAATGCACCCCCCCCCCCCCGCCCCTCCAGGAGCTGTCTGGGAGGCAGGTGTCAGTGACAGGGCAGGCAAAGAAGAGCAATTAGAGGTTTGCAGTTCAGCTGAGGGGTCCCGCCTGATGCTCTCTTTGCCACCTCTGTACCAACCTTAACTGTTCCTCTTCTAGCAGGGAGGATCGGAAGGTCATGGCAACTAGAACCCTGGGGTTTCAAGCATAGACAAGGAAAAGGGCAATATGAGAGGTGTGGAGCCCACAGGGGGGTAAGTAAATGACCTTCGGCATCACTCCCACTTTCCACAGTCTCACATACTATTCTCCCTCAGGCCTTTCTAACTGGAGGATGGAGAAAGTGGCTTGAACCCCCTTTGCCTTGGGGTATTGTTAACTCCTTAGAATTTTGTTTCTTAGAGCTGGCAGGAGATCTTGGACATCATCTAATGCAGTTCCTCCATTTTACCGATGAGGAAGCTGAGGCTCAGAGAAGGGAAATCACTTTGCTGGCATCACACAGAAAGACAGTAGCAATAGGGCTGGGACCTAATTCCCAGTAATTCTCTTTCTACTGCACCTTGCTGCCTTTATTAGAAAGTGAAAAGAGTTGCATATGTTTTCAGACTTTTTCAATGTTATTCTATTTTGCCGATTGTTTTCCCCTTCATCTTTTTAAATTTTTTTTATTTTAAAATTTTTTTTTGCTTTTTTTTTGGAGGGGGGAAGGTAGGGCAATTGAGGTTAAGTGACTTGCCGAAGGTCACACAGCTAGAAAGTGTTAAGTGTCTGAAACCACATTTGAACTCAGGTCCTCCTGACTCCAGGGTAGGTGCTCTATTCACTGTACCATCTAGCCACCCCCATCTTTTTCTTTAAAATATATTATTTTCTATATGGGATAGCTCCCTGGGAAGGGGGAAGAAAGAATGTTGGGAGATATTTAAGCGATGTAAAAACAAAAGGTATCAATAAAAACATATTAAAATAAGAAATAACCAGATAGGGAATCTGACAGCCAGCTTTATTCTATCCTGGGATAGCTCTTCTGGGGAGAGATAGGATGCCACTTGAACAGAGAGCTGCTAAGGTAATGGAGAAGTCAGCCTGATTCAGAGGAAGAGTGCAGGGAGAGCCATACTCATGAAGAACAAAGAGTAAGATGTTAAGGTGTCAGATGAGAACAGAGATCTGGGGGAGAAACCAGCAACCAGCAAAATGGCTCATGGATAGATTTAAAGCTGGAGGAAACTGAGGCCTCAAGAAGCTGGGTAACCTGGCCAAGGTCACAGAGTTAGCAATAACACCAAATGTTTATGAGGTGCTTTAAATGACCTCTCTGGCTTCCATATAAACCTTTGAGGTAGCTACTATAATATCAGTTTTACAAATGAGGGAATTAAGTCTCATAAAACTTAAGTGATTTGCTCACAGTCAAAATGACAATATTGTCAGGGGGCAGATTTGAACCTGTCTTTCTTACTCCAAGGCCAGCATGGATCCCATCTATTATACACCATGTTCTAGTAAAGTAGCTGAGCCAGAACTTAATCTCATATTCTGGGACTTCAATTACAGAGCTATCCACCATGCCATCTCCAGTCCCTAAGCAGGCGAGCTTCATGGGTTTATCTTTCTCCTCCTGGCTAGCCATTCCCAAAGAGGGGCAGGCAGATATCATAATGGACAATGTCACTTCATGTGGAAAGTCAAGCATTCCATGTCAAGTCTCTAGGTACTATTGAAAATGGTGGAAAAAAACAGAGGACTAGAGGGCAGAAAACCTGAGTTCAAATCCTGAGCTCCATGCTTGATAGTTCTGTAACCTCAGGAAATTCACTCCACCTTTCTGAGTTGTCCTTATCCATAAAACTAGAAGAGGAGTAATCCTTTCCTTGCCTGGATTTTTGTGAGGGGATCCAAAGAAATAATGTATAAAAATGCTTTCAAAATTGTAAAATTTACATTAAAGGAATGTGAAAATTTATTGTTAAATTGAAGGTACTTCCTAAGCAAGTTCCTATATTACACGAGGGAGGAAATTTCTGAATTCATAGAGAGCTTAAAGTGGGAGTGGCTGAAGTTAGATATTAAAAAGAACTTGACTAGAAGGATTCTCTGGAGAACATTCCCAAGGAAAGTTGTGGAATGTCTTTTTCTCTGTCAATGCAACAATAATTATGCCAATAATGTCAGCTTAATTTATAAAGCACTTTATGTTTTACAAAACTTTTTGCACATTTCATCTCATTCAATCCAATCACTCATTAAATACCTACTGTGTGCTAGATGCTCTCTCTTGGGTCTTTTCTCTTTTAAGATAAGATAAAGCAGTTACCTGCAGGCAGGGTGATGGATCAGATGACCTTCCTCAGCTGTTTTTGGCCCAAGATTTCTGTAAATTCGAGGCAAGGTAGGAATTGTATGTTCACAGGGACTGGATGAGCATCCTAGCTATTAGAGTGCTGTGGATGCTAAAAATCTATGTTTTGGGTGTTTCTTTTTCTTTCGTTTTTTTTCTTTAAGTAAGGGTAGACGTTTATCTGCCTGAGCAGTTACCTGAAGGCAGGGGCATGAATTAGATGACTTTTGACAATGTCAATTCAACAGTACTAATGACCTTAATATTAGATGACATTTATAAAGCGTCATAAGTTTTCTGAAGCACTTTGCATTCATTATCTGATTTGATCCAACCAATACTTATTAGCCACCTACTATGCGCTACATGATGTCTCTAGAGTTTTTTTTTCCCCCTTTAACGTAAGGCTAGACAGTTCTCTGTCTGAGCAGTTACCTGAAGGCAGGGTGATGGAGTAGATAACCTTCATCAGCTACTTTTGGCCCAAGATTTCTGTAAATTCAAGGCAAGACGGGAATTAGGGACTAGCTCCAGCATCCTAGCTATTGGAGCCCTGTTTGGATGTCATGTGTACACTGTGGGCTCTTTGAATAGAATTCTAACAGTGACCTCGGGAAGCACAAGGTGAGGGAGGGGGCCAGTGGAACAGTGCTGGGAATGCCAGCAACTGAAAGGCATCAATTAGAGTGAAAGGAGTTATCTGGTATTTAAATAATTATTAGGCTGAAGGAATAATCATGGGTCTGAGCTGATTTTTTCCCCCACTCTCACCCTGATGGTGTCTATAATATTATTATTCCAATGCCCAGGGTTCTCATTGAGAAAAGAGCAAGCAAGTCAGGGAAGGGAAAGCGGAGTATGTGGGGGGGGGTGGGTAGGGAGAAAAGAGAGGCTCATTTAATCTCCATGTGACAGGGCTGCAGGAGGGATGATTAGTCTTTTTCTTATTTCAGCTGTCACTCACTCAGAGACACCGAAGATTGTTATTAGCGTATTTTATGCACGAGATTTAAAGGGAAAAGAGAGAAAGGGAGAGAGAGAATTTCCTACAGAAAATAACGGGACCAAAGGAACAATTTAGATGTCACTGCTGTACCAGCTGCGTTGGTTTCATTAATCGGATGTCAATTTTTTTTTCATACAGTCTACTATGCTGTGTGGAACAGGGATTGTTATACCCCATCCCAAAGAAAGAGTGAGACACATAAAGGAGAAAGACATAGAAAGTGAGCGCCAGAGACGGGAAGAGGGAGATAGGAAGAGAGAGCAAGAGAAGAGAAAGATACACTGGAAGGGAGATGGAAGAATAGAAGGAGAGGGAGGCAAAAATGAGAGATAGGGAGAGGGGGATAGAGATAGGTAGGTAGATGATAGACAGACAGATAGATAGATAGATAGATAGATAGATAGATAGACAGATAGAGTCAAAGAGAGAAACAGACTGAGAAAGATGGAGAAGAGATGCAGAGGGAGAGGGTGACAAAAAAAAAGAGAAGGAGAGAGGGAGACAAAAAAAGGGAGACAAGAAAGAGATAAAAAGAGAAAACCAGGGAGAGCCAAGAAAGAAATATTGAGAGAGATGAAGAGAGATAGCAGGTCCCTCCCCATCCTCACAAAGACAGAAAAAACAGAGAGAATGCGAAGGAGTCAGAGGGACAAAGACAATAAAGAGAAGGGGTTTATTAGCAAACTCTGGAGCCCAGATGAATTACATCCTCTGGCTCCTTATCCAGCATTTCACCTCTTTTGAAAAGTGAAAACACGGGAGATGCGATCCACTGTCTTTCTATCGTGGACTGAATCGCTTTTTGGTGGAAATCTCCATTGAGACTTTGCTCTTATCCTGAGAAGATCCATGCCCCAAGGTTCAAGATACATCCTGCTCTCTTCACAGGTGAGGTGGGAACCGGTGGAACCTGGTCACTGAGGAGTGGAGAGAAAGTACAAGATATGGGAACTCATCAAGATCTAAGCTGTTACTGGCAGGGGAGGAAATGGATCTACTATGGAGGGGGACAGAAGGTTGGCTCCTCTCATGCTCAGGGCCATGCCACCTAAGCTGCCGGGGAAACAAAGTGGGAATCACTGGTATTCTCATAACAACTCTCTCAAACCCCAAGGCAAAGTGACAGAAAAAGGCTGGGGAGGATATTAGCCCCTCATTCCAGAAAAGGAGAACACTGGGGAATGGAATAGAAGGAGGGAGGAGAGAATGTGTTCCAACTTCAACTTTTGGGGAGCTCTTCTTTTGAAGGTCAAGGATGAAAGGGAGGAAAAAGGAGGGGAGGGGAGTAGAAGGCAAAGCTCTCCAAGAATAACAATAATATTAATAGCTCACATTTCTATAACATTCGGTAGTTTTTACAAAACACTTTTCTCACGATAATCAGGTGAGGTAGGTGGTGCCAGAGTAATTATATCCTTTTACAAGGAGGGAAGGCAGGCTCTGAGGTGAGATGATTTACCCATAGTGACTGCTAGGAAGCAGTAAACGTGAGTTGGGTCTTCTGGCCAGAAATTCTATGCTCTGTCCACTGTACCATGGTGCCCAGCAAAAAATCTCCTAGCGTTCCTAGAAGATCAGAGGGAGGCCAGAGAAGAATCTCCCTATCTCAGGGTGGAAAACTGAAGCCCAGAGAGGTTTATAGACCAATATTCTGCATCACACAGCAAAGCAATAGTGGACTCCAATTGAGGTCTATAAAGCACTCATCTGGCGGGCATTTTTCATAGCAGGACCCTCTCCTCCTTGTCCTGTACAAGTCCCCAGAAGTCAGTGAAGACAACACATGGGAGCCAATAGAATCTTTCTGGAATGTTTCTCCCAAGGAGAACTCTCTTTTCTCTTTGATTCCTGTCCCAGCTCCTCCTCCCTGATTCCTGTCCTGGGACTTTTGATGCCAGTTACTGTTTTTTTCTTTTTTTTTCCCCCCAGGTCTTGCCAATGGGCTTTGGTCAAACCCTGGAAACCGAGCCAGCTCTCCCAGGACCTTAGCAAAACATCCAGTGTTTGTCTTTTCTTCTGCAGGCTATTAAAGTTTGGAGTTGTCTCCTTGAATTATGTAGGACTCCATTTGGGGGCTGGGGTTTGGGGGAGGTGGGGTTGGTATCCTATTCCTGTGGCTCCTCATCTTTCTAGGGCACTGGCTGGACTGGCTTTTTGAAGCCAAAACAAGATTCATTACCCTGGGGCCGGGAGTGGGGAGATACACTGACTGACCCTGCAGACCTGCCCCATATGTCACAGGCCTGTCAGAAATCTCCCAGAATTCCCTTTATTATCTAAAGGTCACCACCCGGGCAGAGCTGAAAGAGCAGCATGGTATAAACCAAACTACAAGAGCAATCAATTTCCTATAGTGACCTCCCCTCAAATCCCCCCACCCCAACCTTATCCCTCCCCTCTTCCCTCACTCTAACCCTGTTGGAAGGGCACAGAGTACTGAGCTTGCTTGCCAAAACTACCCAGGCCCCAGACCTCTTAAGGGGTTTGGGTGAATTAGGCAGGGATGCTATTAGACTAAGAAAATTAACAAAGTTTTGGGTGTTATCCCTGAACTGGTCCTCAGAGTACATCCACCCCAAAGGCAATGTCTCTTCTCTGTCTGATGTCAGCTTATCTTTGTTTCTTGGCAGGATTCCAGTTAAACCACCACTAATAGCTGTGAAGTTATTCTAATATTAGAGAGATCTGGGGAAAGTAACCCTCACATTTTTTTGAAAAGTGAGGAGGAGTGAGACTAGGTCTTTGGCTTTGCTAATACAACCAAAGGCCATGTTAGTGAGTCTCTGACTATTTGCAAGCTAAATTTAGAACCTTTTTCTCAACCAAATATGCTCTGACTTAGCAAAACTTGACAGAACTCTAGGGATAGACTGAAATTTTTTTTAAAAGGGGTCTGCTTTCATGTATATATCTTTCTCTTTCACAAAACATTTTTTTAATATTTATTCTCTGTCCCTTCATTAAAGTCCTATCCAATGCCTCATAGTGGTGAGGAGATGACCCTGGATTCTTTAAAGCTATTTCCATAGAACATTAAGATATCATGGTATAAAAACAAGTGATTATGCCATGATAAATTACTAATATATAAATAGCATGATAAAAAGTCAATTTTTTTCAAATAAGAGAATGAAAGGTTCATATCTTTTACAACTGTTGTTTTCGCAAGAGGGAAAGAATTCAAAGCCAAACCAAGTAAGGGGAGAGTTAAAAAGATAAAACAGACAACTTTGAATATGCAAATTTAAAATTTTGCATAGACAAAATCAATGCAACTAATGTTTTTTTTTAAAAAAAGATATATTGAAGGAAAAAAGATCTTTGCATTGATATCTCTGTTGAAAGTCTGACTCTCAGATCATAGATCTAGATCTAGAAGTTGGTGGTCATCTAGTCCAAAACCTGCATTTTAAGGATGTAGAAACTGAAAGTTTGCTTCAGGTCACATAGGTAGTAACTAAGTGGCAGAGTTGCATTTCAGGCTTAGTGTAATGGTCTTCTCACTGATTATGATAGGGAATTGACACAAAGTTATAAGATTAAGATCCATTCCTAGTAGACAAGAAGCTGAAAGATATCAATGGTTTAAAAAAATTGAAAAATACCAGTAACCATTTGAGAAGTTGTTCAAAATCAGAAATAATCAGAGACATGAAAATTAAACTGGGAGGTATTGTCTCAAACATGACATATTGAAAAGGTGGCAAAAGGTAGGAAAATTCAATGTTGGAGGAATTGTGGGAAGACAGGCATACAAATTTACAGCTGTGGATTGGTGGAAAATAATTTGTAATTATGTAAAATTATTAAATTGCTTATATCCTTTAGCTAGATATCCCAGTACTGGGATTAAATATGAAAGAGGTTAATGATAGTAAGAAAAGCCCTATAAAGAGCAAAATTATTTCGGTGGCATTATTTGTAATAATAATAATAATCTTAAAACAAAAGTTGTACTAAAAGTCAGAGAAGAAAGAGGCAAGGATTCCTTTGCCCCCGTGATAATTTAAAGAGTGCTTCAGAAAGGAAAAAAAAAATAACAAAAAATAAAAAAGAGGCCTCATACCCTTCAGACTTAACTAATGTGTTAAAAAAAAAAAAAGTTTTAGCCTTGATGTCTTTATCAGGTGAGAACACCACTTTTACTGAGTTGCAGAACCAATCAATCAAAGGTGTAAACAAATTCTAGGCACCTCAATTGAATCAATCATTCAAAATTTGGGAGTCTCAGAAGTACTTTTATTCATTTAATGAAATCAGAGATAATTCATTGGGTGTGGTAGTAGTGGGGAGGGGAAGGATAGTGAGTCCAGAGGGAATGTCACACTCCTTCCTTTCTGCTCCCCACCCCCGCTCCAATCATTGACCAAGTCTTAGGAGAGGCTGGACCAGGAACAAACAATATATCAATATGATCTGAGAATGGACAAATTAATTTGAAGAAATGCAGCTTCAGGGAGTTTGCTCCTTAGTGTGGAGGCCAGCTGCACCTCAAAATATTTTATAAAGGACTCCATGAGGGAAAAAAGAACTTCTAATAACCCAAAGAGTAGGATGGAGCCCATTTCTCCCTGGATTCAGAGTGTGTCTTCAGTGTTGGCTATGTTTTGTTCTAACTGTCCTTCCAATACCACCTTAGTAAATAGCTGTTTCTTTTTTTTTTTTTTAATCTTTTTTTTTTTTTTGGCTTTTTGGAGGGGGGAAGGCAGGGCAGTTGAGGTTAAG
>CM053584.1:88023005-88038525 GCA_028627135.1 Pseudochirops cupreus
AAAAAAAAAGTCCCTAACTCCTGAAGGTTATTCCTAGAAGCCTGAGGGGGAGAAGTAGTCAGTCACTCTCTGGGGATCTACCTGACAATGCCAGAGGAGATTAGGGAAGGAGCTCAGAGTGGGTAGCAAAGGAGGAAACTTCAGTTCAAGGTAGGAGAAGCCAATAGGTGAACTTTGGAGACAGAGCTGGAGCCTAATCTCCGGCTAGAGGTCTGGATAACCAACTAGATTCAACTTCTTTTTTCTCTGAGATTACACTCCTCTCACTTATAGAAATCCTTTGATGAAACACGTGATTGGTGAAGGTTCTTTCTTTCTCTCACCCTGCTTTGTTTCCTGTCTTTTCTAAGTATAAGCCTCATATAGCAATTGAACACTCCCTGGGACAGGCAAAGTGATTAAGCAAACATTAAGTGCTAACTTCGAGTGACTTTGTTCATATGTTAGGCCATGCAGACAAGAAGAAAAAAAAATGGAATAGTCCTTAACTTCAAGTTACTTATGTTCTATTAGGGTGATTCACATCTCTCCCCTAACAAAGTTATTGAAGGAAAGAAATTAATGTTCTCTGAGGCTTCCCTTGGACAAGTATTCTTTAGGGTAGGGACCATTTTATTTTTGTCATTTTAAAATTTTCATTTAGATTTTTGTGTATTTATAAATAAAATACCAAATGGTTTGAAGAAGAAGAAAGTTTAACATCCAAAGAGTTCAGGAAAGCCTTCAGGAAGGAAGTGACATCTAGGCTTAGCCTGGAAGGAAGATAAGGATTCTGAAAGATGAAGATGAGGAGGGAGGGAGTTCATTCCAGGCTAGGCTGGAGATGGGGAGTATAGTTAGCACCAATGCCCAGAAGCAGGAGAAATAATGTTGAGTAGGGAAAACAGCTAGCAGTCCAACTTAGCTGTAATGTAGAATTTATGAAGGGGGTAATATGAAAGAAATAAGGATTAAAAGGTAGATGAGAGCCAGATGGTGAAGGGAAAACTCACTGAGGAGGATGATTGGAGACATGGATATGATCTGGAAGGTTTAAAGTAGGAGGATGAAAAAAATATTCAACCAACATTTATGAAGTGTCCATTATGGGTGGGGCATTGTGGTCCTAGAAGAATCACAAAGATAGATGATATCTAGTACCTGCCCTCAAGAAGCAAGCAGTCTAATAGGAGATGACACGTTCATAGATAAGAGTACAAATTATAATATGACAAGTACATAACATAATTACATATCTAGACAAACAGACCTAGGATTTGGAACTGGCAAAGACCTTAAGAGATCATTCAGTCTGGTCCCTTCATTTTACGCTTCACCAAGGAAGGTCCCATAGGTAGTAAGTAGCTTATGAACGCATAGTAAGTAGTAATGAAGGTATAAATGTAAGTCATGAATGGAAGTAAGTAGCTTATGAATGTACACAGATGAATTCACACAAATGGAAGCATGAAGCCCAGGTGCTAAGGAATCAGATGAGGGAGAATCATTTCTAGCTGGGGGGAAAGGAAAGAAAGGATTCACAGAAGAAGCCGTATTTGAACTTGATATTGAAGGATAGGTGGAAAGGATAGGTTCAAGCCATGTATCTTAGGGGAGGGAGGGATACAGCATATAAGGGATAAATGTGTATTTCATTGGGAAGATTGGATTTTAACTTGTTTTCTTCTGATCTGGTAGTATTCCTGCAGTGTAGACACAAGAGCAATTTGAACTCATATGCTTGTTTTAGGGACCTAATAATAACTAGCTTCTATGTAGTATCTACTACATGCCAAGACCTGCGTTAAGCAATTTTCAAGTAGTATCTCATTTGATTTTACAACAACCTCGGGAGGTAGGTGCTATTATTATCCCCATTTTATAGTTGAGGGTAGGTAGCCGGGTGGTACAGTGGATAGCGTGCCAGGTCTGAAGTCAGGAAGATTCATCTTCCTGAGTTCAAATCTGTCCTCAGACACTTACTATATGTGTGACCCTGGGCAAGTCACTTAACCCTGATTGCCTCCAAAAACCAAAAAAAGAACAATAAAAAAAGAAAAATCATAGATAAAAATATAAAGAAACATGTCAACGAGAGGTATATAGTATGGGAGGAAGGAAGAGCTTAGTTCTGAGGGGATGCAGAGTAAGAGGGGTAGAGTAGGAGGTAGGAGTGAATGGAGGAAGTTTCCTGAGAACTTGCTCAGTGTTCAGCTTCTTGGGAGGAACACTGTACTTGGCTATGGTCTCTATCCCTATTCAAACTTGAAGGGGTCTTTTCCTCTGACTGGTAAGGGATGCCTGCTGTAGAATTGCAACATCTTGCTAGAAGGTAGCAAGGTCCCTGAGAACAAGAAACACTTTCATCTTTGCCTTTTGTGTTCCCAGTGCTCTGTAAGGTGCCTGGCACATAGTGATGGGATTGAATTGGTATGCGGAACTATCTCCAGTAGTGAAGGTTGACACCTTGTCTGTGATTTCTAGTCTTGGAATTGCTTGGAAGCTGAGAGGATAAGTGGTAGGAAGTCTTCAAGTTGGGGCTTGAGCCAAGGTCAGCTCTCCATCCGATGTCCCTCCTCTGCTACAATAGTAGGTGCTTAGTAAACGCTTGCTGATTTATTGAACTGGCTTTTTTAGTTCTTTATTGAACTTGTTTATTTTTTATTTTATTTATTTATTGGACTTGTTCCCTAAGTTTCTGACTGAAACAAAGCATATTCCTTTCCTAGTCACAATCAATAATCACAGGTTTCTTGGGCTTCAGAGTTAGAAGGGATCTTGGTGGTCATCTAGCTCTGACCAGAACTACTCATAATGCCCTCTTTACTCTTCTATCCCTTTCATCCCCCCTCCATTTAATAGGTGAGTAGGTTACAGATTTTACATCAATCAATCCAGAAACATTTATTAAGCACCTACTACATGGCAGACATTGTGTTAAGAGTTGGAGATATAAAGAAGCAAAACACAGCCCCTGCCCACGAGGAGCTTATAATCTAATGGGAGAAGTACAAACAAACACATACAAAGAAGCTGTATACAGAATAAATAATTAACTGAGAGAAGGCACTAGAATTAAGAGGGGTTGGGAAAGGCTTCCTGTAGAAACTGGTATTTTAGTTGGGACATAAAAGAAGCCGGGAAAGTCAGTGGGCAGAAGATGTGGAGAGAGAACGAGCATGTATGCAGGATAGATAAATAAAATTCCCCAGAGCCAAGACATGGATTTTGAATGCCAAGCAGAACATTTTGTATTTGCCCCTGGGGGTAATAGGGAGCCACTGGAGTTTATTGAGTAGGGGGGTGACAGAATAAAGAAAATGAGGTCTCACAGTGAATTAACCTGTTGAGGCCGCGTGGTAAGAAGCAAAGCTAGAAATCTAAACCCATGCCTTTGTGCAAAATGCCCTCTCGACATGACACCTCTGCCTCTGAGAACCCCATTCTAGGCTCAGCTCAAGAGCCACTTCTTTTAAGAGACCTTTCCTGATTCTCCCCGTTAGGGCTCTCCCTTCGCTTTGTATTTACTCTGTCTTTTCTTATCTATGTCCCTGTTGGTTCCTTTCCCCCATCCCCCACCCCAAGTTCCTTGAGGGTAGGTACTGTTTCGGTTTTGCATCTTCAATGCCTAGCACAATGGTTGGCACATAGTAGGCATTTAAGAAATGCTTATTGAATTAAATCCACACCAGCGTTTAGCATTATGACTGGCACCTAGAAAACATTGAGGAAATGCTTGATTCATTAATTGGTTCACTCCAGATCTTGCGTTCTTTCCACAACATCAGAATCCTCTCTTCTCAGAGTTTCTCATAATCCTCCCTTTATCTTTCTTTCCACCCCATCCTGACCCTCAATGAACAGGTTTCAGCTGGCTACAGAGAAAGCGGAGACTCCTCTAGGCTACTCCCTTTAGGAGGGAGGGGTGTTAAGGAAGGAGGAGACAAGTCTTTGGTGGAGGGTGAGATGCTCCCTGGATAACCAATCCCTCACCGCCTTCAGACCCCCCCCCCCCCCCCCCCCCCGCCTTCCTCCACCCCTAGCCTCCTGTTGGAATTCAACACATTCTTCTGGGGCTCCTCTGACACTGGGCTTTCTCCCAACACAGAGGATGAGGTTTCTCTTTCCTTTCTTATCTCTCTTTGCCTCTCTTTCTCCTAAGTACTTTTCCAAACTGACAGCCAACCCTAGGATAAAGAGCTCCAAACTAACTTAGTCTCTAAGGAATGAAGGAAGCCTCGAAAGTAGACTGGGGTGACTGTCCCTCGCACTGTCTCACCTTTTATTCTTTGTCGGGGATTCCAGCTCTTGAGCTCTCAAGCATGTCTCAAGTAGCAAACACACAAAGCAGGGAACAAGGGGGGAAAAAAACCAACCCAAATTGCAAACAGAAAACCAAAGATGGGGTAGTTGGATGAAAGCTGGGAAGTGTGTACCTCGCTGAGGCTTGCTGTCCAAAATATAAGCTATCTGTGGCCAACATGTGCTCTCTCAGGCCCAGGTCCATGCCAAGAGAGTTGTGCCAAGGCAGTACCCTCCAAATGCCTCTAGAAGGCAGCAGCCTCCCAGTTGTTTGATTCCAATAGGGAGGCAGGGTAATGAACCAGATGGATTTTCTAGGACCCTGCCAACTCTGCAAATGGAAGATTTCTTTTTTTTTTCCCCCCCAAAGGGAGAAAGTGAAGGGGAGAGAAGTCAGAGGCACTGATAAAGTGAGAGGAATGTGCTGAGAGGAGACCAATGAAGATGCCAGGGATAGTGAGGGCCGACCTGAAGCCTGAGATGAAAAGAGCTGGGGCAGAATCTGGCCCCAGGATGATGAATGGAGTGCAATAGGAAGATACGAAAAGACTAAAGAGCCAGGAGGAAAAGGTGAAGCAGCCCAAGGTAGAGGGTGGGTTTATGTGTGGGGGTGGGAGATGGGGGGAGTAGAGATGAGAAAACGGAATGTTTGAGGTCAAAGAGCAAAATGCTCCAGGAGTGATTACCCACTCTGGCAGGGTCTCCAAGAAAGTCTCCCACCTTTCCCTCAGGCACAGCCCTTTATCTCTCAAAAAGTCTGGTGGGAGCTGGGGAAAGACCAATGAATTTAACTTGTGGTTGAATGCTGGCTCTGCAACTTACTAACCTTGTGACCTTGGAAAGTCTCTTTTACTTTCTTGGTCTCAGTTTCCTCATCTATAAAATTAGAGAGTTTGAGTAGATGACTTCTGCAAGTTCCTCCATCAGACCCATGGGCTGATTGAACAGGGACTGTGTCAGGGTCTCCCAAAACATGGGCTGTTTCTCCATGGTATGTGGTTGCCTCCTCTCACTTCTAGTCTGGCCACTACAAACTCCTGCCTCCTCTCTTCTAAAATGGAACAGAGGGTAGGGAGCTCAGACCAAAAATGTCAGGATCCCAAGGCCCCTGACCTCCCATCACTGAGATCAGGAGAAAGAACCAGGGGCCAGCAACTTCCTGCTGTCTCTTGAATCACAGGCAACAGCTCCTACAGCTTGGCTCCAGCCCAAGCCAAGGAGAGGGTGAGATAGACTTTGGAGGGGATTTGGGGAGGGGGGTCTGGGAGTTGGGGCTCAGGTGCTGGCAGATGGAGAGATTCCAGAATCACTAAGCTGATGAGAGAAGCTGAGTGCCAAAGCACAGTCCCAGCCTCCCCTCTGCCCTCCCCTTATCTGCGATGCTCTCAGCACTCTAGAGCAGAAACCCAGCCAGTTGCCAAGTCGGCCTCAGAAGAAGAAAATATTTCCATATTCCCAACAGCCAGCCCAAGAACAGCTCCTACCTGCAGACCGACTTCTCTCCCTGCAGCCTTCTCCTGGCTCTCCACTCTGGCCCCACTCTTCAATTTCTCAACCCTGGCAGATAACTGATTAATTCAGGCCTGTTTAATAACCCTTCTATTTAGATGAAACAAGCTGTCTTGTTTTCTTTATTTTTAACACTGACTTTCGTTTCTTTGCTAAGCATCTTACTGTCATTTAAATTTCGCTGTCTCCAACCAAGCTGATAATAGACCGGGTGAGCAGCTGTTTCAGTCCTCTTTATGACAATGATTAGAAGTTAGAGCTGAGGAGGCAGAGACTTGACCAAGGCTCGGTTCAGAGAGGTCTGCCCCTGCATGTAGAGGGAATGTTAATTTCAACGCTATTAGGAGAGGAGCTTTGCTACTGGAGGAGAACCTAGCTAGATTTAATCTAGGGCCATGTAGTG
This sequence comes from Pseudochirops cupreus, assembly GCA_028627135.1. Lineage (NCBI taxonomy): Eukaryota > Metazoa > Chordata > Mammalia > Diprotodontia > Pseudocheiridae > Pseudochirops > Pseudochirops cupreus. The sequence goes on from CM053584.1 coordinate 88,029,199, forward strand.
GAAAGATCCTGGATTCAGGAGACATAGTTTCTAGATTGGTCTCTTCCTCTACCCTACATTTGTGACCTGAGGCAAGTCACTTGGCCCCAGTAGGCCTTCATTTCCTTCTCTGTAATGAGTGGTTAGGAAGAGATAATGGTGTTTTTGGTTTTACAGAGCACTAGCTGGATGACTAGCCAAACCACTCTGAACCCTAGGCTCTTAGAATCATACACTGAGAGCTGGAAAGGACCTTAGAACTCACCCAGACCAACCCCTCCATTTTAATGGTCCAGAGTATGTGACCCAGTTGTACAGCTAATGTCAAAACTGGAAATCAAAGCCCAGCTCTCTGGTTACCTCCTAAGTACTTTACATGCTGACTAATAGCTAACATCTCTTTTCTTCAATAATTCTATGATTCTAATCAGTTTAGCTACTCTGCCACCCCTCCCTATCTCTGCCCTGAAGCTGTCTGGGAGGAGAAATCCAGTTATCCTAGTTGGGAAGGTAGACAGCTCTCCCTTCATGGACACCCAGTTCTGATATTATTCCTATTGCCCCTCTTTATTATTCCTAAGCCCCTCTTTTTCTCCACTGTATTAAGGGTCAAACTGGAGGAAAGAGGCTCTCATTTATCTTTCAGTTCCTGGTCAAAGGATTATAGGTTTAGAATGCCAAAGGAAGCCACCTAGTCTAGCTCCTGTCCCTCATTTTACAGATGAGGAAACAGACCCAGTGATGTTATGTGCCCAGTTGAAAGTCAATAAGTGTTTATTGGAATGGATTAGATTAGGTCATGCAGGTATTAAGTGACAGACATGGGATCTGAACCCAGGTCCTATACCTCCAGAGAATCTTTCTACTGTGCCATAGTGAAGTCCATTGGCCCTCGGACACTTAACTTTCTTTCTGAGCCCTCTGGCCCTCTCCTTGCAGCTACTATCTCCATCCCCCCAAAGCTGGAGTGTCCCAAGGCTGGAAGCCCACCTGGTAGAAGGCTCAGCCAGGGAATAGAGTTGAGGATAACTGGGTGTCCCCAAACCAGGAAAAAGGCCATAATTCCCTGCCCCAGCCCCTTTGGATCAGTCAGTCTCATCACAGAAAAGCATTCATTAAATTCAGCCAGTGCATAGTGCCAATGCTAACAGAGAAAAGTGGATGATGGTAGCTCAGAGTTGGAACAGAGCTCTCTCCTACCAAGGATGCTAGAGAATATGGAAAGTTCTACCTTCTCCCTCCCAACCAAGTCTCTAGGCAGCTGCCCACTTTGTTGTCTTCCTCTCTTAAAGTTGTAAAAGCTGAGTTTACGGAGGCCCAACACAAAGTAGATTTGGCCTGGCCATCAGGGACCACTCAGCTGCTGTCCATGATGGAGTCACAGACTGCAAACTGCAGAGCCCACAGGGCATGAAGGGAAGCTAGTTAGAACAGTTCAGGTCATGAATGTCTTTCCACATCACTCTCTCCTGCCACATCAAGTATGCTGGAAAGCCAGTGGTCATGTCCAAAGTGCCAAGGTTTGGTCAGCTTTCAAGAATGACCATCCCTTGCTCTTGGGAAGGCTGGGAGAGGGGCTGCTGGTGCCACACTTCCCTGAGGCGGCCTAGTTCTTCTCTTGCTCAAACACCTGCCTGGCCTAAGGTCCAGAAAAGGGGAGGCTGGATGAGGGGAAGAAGACTGGGATGGCTGCCTGGGCTTTAGGACTGAGCAAAGAAACCACGAGTAAAGTCTCAGTAGTGAGTCTGTTTACCAACCTGCCCTGTGATCCAGGCCATGTCTCTTATTCACTCTTGGACTTCCAAGTAGAGTTCTAATAATTGATATTTGGCTAGCACTTTAAGGTTTTCAAAGTACTTTCCTCTTGTATTTTTTTGCACAAGACATCACCCTCATGATATCATTGGACCTTTTTGAGAACAAAGGACAGACAACAACAATATTCCTCTAAAGAACCTTGTGACAGAGGTAGTTCAAATGTCATCGTCTCTATTTCACAGATTAGGAAACTAGAGACTTAGAAGTCAAGTGACTTGCTTGCTCTAAATAATGCAGCCAGAAAGTCTAAGAACCAGAATTTGAACTCAGATCTCCTAACACTAAATTCACTCTTCCTTCACATCCCCATGTGCCGTGCTTCATCTGCTACATGGGGATGGAAGAAATTAGTAGGAAAATGCACAAAAGTTTAGCTTGCCTCACCTCTTTCCTGTAATAACCCAGTCCTGAAGATACCAACTAGGCACATGGGGGTTTGAAAGGAGGCTAGAAAAACCATTCTGGCAATGTCACCTTCTCTCTACAATTCAAACAGTGGAAGCCAAAGTCCATTTCTAGCTTACTGGGGAGGGACAATGGGATGCCCTCTAAACCTGGAAAAACACCTGCCATCAGCCTTCTATATTCTGTAATCTCTTTCTCTAAAGGGTAATTGATTATGGATGCCATTCTCTAATACCAGAATCTGGGTTTGGCCAGATGGGCAGTCCCCAAGATTTGACTCCAAGCCCCTAAACAGTACTCTTTTGTCTCCTAAGTCACTAAATATTTTTTCTCCTGTCTCTCCCAATCTGCTTAAACTCTAAAATTCCTGAACATCATAATTCTAGTCTTCTGAATCCAGGGTCAGAAAAACCATAACCAGTTCATAGACAGAGACTTTATCTAATGCAATAGATGGAATAAAGCCTTGAAGGTCCATTTCCCAAAAAGTGCTTTCTGCAAGGAGGGAAACAAGCAGAGAGATACTACAAAATTTCCCTCCTTCTGACTGCTTGGCAACAGGAAGTTGGGCTCATGGCTTGTCTGTCCCATGTAGTATAGTGGAAATTTTACTAGACATAAAGTCATAAGAGACCTAGGCCTGAATGTTGCTTCTATTGCTTAGTTAGTAGTTGTGTACCCATCGATGAGTTCTTTAAACTCACTGAGCCTCAGTATTCTCATTTGTAAAATAAGAATGATAATACTCATAATAACTACTTGACTGAGTTGTTATAAGGGTCAAATGAGAATATGGGTATGTGTATATGTAAATATATATAAATCCACACATATACATATACATATATATATGCATATATATACACATATATGCATATATATAAATTCTTTAATGCTTTGTAAACTGAAAAAAAAACCCAAAACTCCACATGAATGTCAGCTGTGATGTCCAGAGTCCTCATCTGAGAATGTCACCTAGATCAGAAGCAAAACAAAAGATACCACAAAACCAAGAACAATAATAGAAGTGATGATTCTTGGGGGCTTAAGTCCAGAGAAATGAGAATGTGGTAACACACATTAGTCAATTTATTTTTAGATCAATCTTATGGAGTGACAGTATATTTTAAGAATAGGTCTTCATGTTATGACACAAGCATGGTGGAGAGCATTTGGGTGAAGAACAATAGAAGGGAAAAAAAAGGAGATTTAATAGAAGTATACTATAGACTGCCTGACCAGAAGAAGGGAATGGATACATTTAGAATAAAATCACAATTCTGGCAGAGATATTATTTGTAGGGATGGGCAATTTCAACTATGCTGATATCTTCTGGAGTGTTCTTTCTGCTAAAAGCGAAGCAGTTGATAAAAATCTTGTCTTCTCTTAGTGATAACTACATTCTTCCAAAGGTAGCAGAAAGCAAAGAAGAAATTATTATTTCCAGACCTGCTTCTGAAAAATAAGGAGGAACCAGTTGCCTAACTAGGAATGATGGGAACCTTGGAAGAAAGTGATAGCTTCAAGAATAACCACCCTAGATTTTAAGAGAAAAGATTTCAAAGGAAGGACAGTTAGGGACCCATGACTTAAAATTCTACAGGGCAAGTGGGAAACCCAGTGAGATGAAATGCTCTCAAGAATGAAATTCTCATAACATAACAACAAACAGTATTGAGGAATAATAAAGGGGAAATTGGGGCGAGACTGACATAGATGAACTGGAAACTCATTCACTGGCTCAAATATTTTTAAAAGACCTAAGGGAAATGAAAATAAGAACAAGGTAAACAAGAATAAATGCAGAAAAATACTAAAGCCCCCTATGGTAAAGCTCAGAATCAGTTAAAGTATGCAATTGGCTAAAGGCAGCAAAATTGACTTCTTTAAGCATTTTGGGATCAAGAGAAAGGTCAAAGTGATAGCACTGCTATTCAGGGCAAATGTTTAAGGAAAGATGGAAGGATTGCTCAACTTCTATTTGTTTCTATTTTCTTGACCAAGGAGAATGATCTTTGTATTAAGGACAGAACAGAAATCATTAAGAGGGAGTTAAGACAAACTTTTTAATACTTGTATGTGGGCATATCTGCATGTGGGTGGACCCGCCTGGAGATAGATAGAGGAGCGGTGTCTGGGTTCCTAAGACCATCGGAAATAGGCAACCCCTGTGAAAGGGTGGTGCAACCTCCAAAGGGGTCGCGACCCACAGATTGAGAACCGCTGGTCTAGGGGGTAGTAGTAAGCTCGATCACTTGAAAGTGTGACAGAGCAGTTGAAAAGGCTAATTTATTAGGCCTTATGCTATGTTAAGTAAATAAGACAGTGTCCAGAATGATGAATGTGACAGTCAATGAGCAGTTATTAAGGACTTACCATGTACTTAATGAGGTAGCTAGGTGGCTTGATGGATAGAATTTTGTCTTGGAGTCAGGAAGATCTGAGTGCAAATGTGGCCTCAGGTACTTGCTAGCTGTGTGACCCTGGGCAAATCGGTTAACTTCTGTTTGCCTTGGAGGCAGCTAGGTGGCTTAGTAGATAGAGCTCTGGGCCTGGAGTCAGGAAGACCTAGACTCAAATCTGGTCTGGCCTCCACCACTTACTAGTTACATGACCCTTAACCTGTTTTCTGTAATCTACTGGAGAAGGAATGGCAAACCACTCCAGCATCTGCCAAGAAAACCCCATGGAAAGCATTGGCGTGCCATGGTCCACGAGGTCACCAAGAATCGGATGTGACTAAATGAGTGAATGACAATATGCTTAATACATAAACACACACAGTAAAAAAACAAAAATGACAAAAATAGACTGGCTGAGATCTGCCAGTGTCAGACCGTATCTACAGCATTGTGTTTAGTTCTGGGCGTCATGTTTTAGGAAGTTCTTGACAAGCGGAAGTGTATTTAGAGGAGAGTGACCAGGATAGTGAGAGAATTCATTGAAAAGCATGCCATAGGAGAAGATCAGTTGGAGGAAATGAGGATATTTGGAGCTGAAAGCTATTTGGAATTCAAGGAACAAAGTCATGCCCATTATAACCATGGCACTCTCCTGAGTGTGGCTTTTTATACAAATCTTACTTTTGAATGAAACACTGTGCTTTATATACATTAAGTGTTTAACAAATGTTTTGAATTAAAATTGAAGACAAATTCCAAACCAATGCAGGGGAATAGAAGCTTCCCATTTCTGGGGCAACTGTTTTTTTCTGATCTCTGAGTTCTTGCCTCTTCCCCTTCTAAGCTAGAACTTTTGGGAATTCCACATCCTCACTGTAAGAAAAGGAGCTTAGCCTGTGATTTCATTGGTACAAGAGGTTCTACCAAAGCATCATCACTTTTCCCACCATTTATAATCCTAGATAACTGCCCAGAGGACTAAGAGGTTAAATCACTTGCCCAGGGTCACATAGTCATTAAGTGTCAGAAATAGGATTTGAACCCGGGTCTATCTCTACTGGAGAATTAGCTCTTTAGTCACTACTCTGACTCTCATTCTCAAATGATAGAACAATTTAAATATGTAAGTGAGGTGAGGGCTCACTAGCCTTTCCACAAATAAGACATTCCATATCTCAACCTCTGGGTCATTGCATAATGTTTTCTCTTGTTCAGATGCTCCCTCCAGCAAGAGACCTTTACTAGTCCTGTCTCCGATATGTGTCTTATTTCAAGGATATTGGGTTATTTCCTCCCCACTCTCCCAAGGTAGGACCAGAAGCCAAATTGTGTGTGTGAAGACTGATAAACCTTTGGGAAAGGTGTGAGGGGCAGTAAGTGTGGCAGGAGGTCTTTTGTTCTAGAGGTGTTAAGATCCCCATCCTGTGATCCCAGACTTCTGTAATTGAGTTGATCTATTTTCTCCTGGCTCCCCGCCTGCCCTCCTCCCCAGGCCCCTACCACTAGTGTGTAACTCTGAGGCCCAATTCATTCACACCAAGATAAAGTGCTTAAAGTAGTTTGACTACTAGCAAACCACCTGGGGCTCCCAGTTCCAAACCCCACAGAAGAAAATGACAAAGACAGGCAAAGAGACGGGAAAGGGAGAAACTTAAAATTTGTAATGGGGAGAAGTGAGTTTGGTTCTTGACTACTATGGAACTTGGGTCATGCTACTTCTTGGGGATTTCCGATTCCTCACCTGTAATCAAAGGGGTTGAATCACATGATTTCTTAGGTCTCTTCCAGCCCTATTAATAACAATAACTGCTGATATTTATATGTTATTTTAAGCTTTGCAAAGGCATTTTCTCATATGATCCTCACAACTAACCTGTGAAATAGATGCTGTTATTATCCTCATTTCACAGATGAGGAAACTGAGGCAACCAGCTCAAGTGACTTGCTCAGTACATATTATTAGTAAGAATTTTGTCTCAGAAGACAAGTTTCGAACTCTGGTTATCCTAACTCTGAGTCTAACAGTACAGTCTAACTCTAAATCCTGTGATTCTAAGATAGGATTTTCCTGTCTATCTGTCTCTATCTATCTATCTATCTATCTATCTATCTGTCTGTCTGTCTATCTATCTATATCTCTCATGTCTCTCTCTGTCTATACCTATCTCCTTGTCTGCCTATCAGTCTGCCTGTTTGTCCTGTGGGGTCCTGAAATAGTATAAAAAATAAAAAGGTGCTTCAGGTCTGCGGTCTCCTTCTGAGAAACAACCTCCTTCACACTCAGACAACAGTTTTTCTTCCTTTCAGGTATCTTTCATCCATCCCCCAGCTGTTAGAATGGGAGGCATGGGGAGCCATCAGGAGGTAAGAGGTCACAGGTCAATTTCATATTTACCCAACTCAGCCTTTCACTTTTAGGAATCAGGAAACTCCTTCATCCCCTCACACAGCTCCTGTCTGCCCCACTGGTCATCATCTTTTAACACTGCATTAGTCAGTGAGTCAGTCAGTGAACAAGCATTCCTTGAGGGCTTACTATATGCTGGGAACTCTGCTAAGTACTGGGGAGACAAAGAAAGGTGCTGACAGCCTGTTCAGACATCCCCTCTTTCTCTCTCCTCCTCTCCCCTCCCGCAAAGGTAGGGAACTATCTGCCCTGCCCTTCTCCTTCCTTGCTGGCTGACCACCCTGAGAAGCAAGCAAACGATTCCTTTAGTCTCCTTGAAATTTTGAGTTCTGTGAGTTTCTGGGCTTGGTTATTAGGATCAGATGTCTTGGAATAGTCTCGCTTTTGGGCTCCCACTACTTGGGGATTTCAAGGAGTGCTTAAAGTTTCAGAGCAGGAAGAAAATTTAGATTCCATTTTTAGTCCAGTCTCCCCATTTTATAGATGCAGAAGCTAAGACCCCGAAAAGTGGAATCAGTGGCCCAAGGTCGTGTAGCTAAGAAGTGGTATAACAGGATTAGAACAACATTTTCTGGATCCCCAGCCTAGCTATCTTTCTAGAAACTTCCAGTCCTGTTACCCCCCCAGGTCTGGCCAATCCTGAAGCACAGCATCCTCGAATGCTAGAGACAGACCATGAACTCAGTTTCGAGAACTCATAGAGGACATAGGTGATAGATTTTGAGCTGAGAAAGCATCTAGTCTAGTTCATTTTAGCACCTAGTTCATTTTACTGATGAGGAAATTTAGGCTTAGAGACTTGTCCAAGGTTACACTGAGAGAAAGAGGAAAAGCCAGGATTTGAACCCTGGTGGTCAATTAGTCTCTGCTGGAATATTTCCAGGAAAAAGGAGTTCAGTTTTATATTGCTGAAAGTTCTTCATTATAAGGAATAAGAATCTGAATCCCATCATCTCCACCCACTAGCCTTTGTTCTGCTTCATGGAGCAAAGTAGATAACATCAAATCCCTCTTCAACACAAAGGAATGCCCCCTGAACACTAGATGTGGAAACACTAGATGTAGAAACATCTTTCCTAATGGCAGAGGGTCAGATTCCATGGAGAAGCACCTGTTCCCCATCTCACTTTTTTTTTTAAATTAGTAAAAAAAAATAACATGGAAGAATCCAGTCCCTGCCCTCACCGAGCTTCTCATCCCATTCAGGTCAGCCCTGGCTCAAATGAGTTGAATGTAATAATAAACAGTGTTACTCACCCAGCCTGGCAATCTGGTAGATCCAGTCTCTCAAATAGCAGACAGAAATAATATTTAAGTAGCATCGAAAGGGTTGCCAAGTGGTTTCCTTGCATTATCTTATTTGTCTATTACAACAAGTGGGTGAGGCTGGCATTACCAATATTATCTTCATTTTAAAGATGAGAAAATGGAGGCTCAGTGATGTAGGGTTTCAGTTAGTACTAGAGTTGAGGTTTGATTTCTAGTCAATACTCTGCTACAATACTGTCCCTCAATGTGCTTGTGCTGTCTCTGATACTCCTCCTCTCTCCCCTCCAATGGTAGTAAGAGTTTAAGTTTAAGAAGGAAAGGAACCAGGGACTTCCTGATCGGCTCTCTTGGATCTGGCTGTCATAGTGTCCCTTGAACTGAACCTCTGGAAGCAGCTCACTGTCAAGGGCAGTTGACATCTCTGGAGCTTCCAGGATTAAATTATCCCCTCTCCAGCAGCCAGTCTCTGATATGTACTTGTTGTTCACTCATTTCAGATGCATCTGCCTCTTTGTGACCCCATTTGGGGTTTTCAAGGCAAGAGGTACTGGAGTGGTTTGCCATTTCCTTCCTCAGCTCATTTTGCAGATGAGGAAACTGAGACAAATAAAGTTAAGTGACTTGCCCAGGGTCACACAGCTTGTAAATGTCTGAGGTTGGATTTGAACTCAGGTCTTCCTGACTACAGGCCCAGTTCTTAATCCACCTCAACACCTAGCTGCCTCCTATGTGTATAGTCTCCCCCATCAGAATGTAAGTTTCTTGAGGACAGGCTTTGTTTTCATATTTGTATCTTCACAGCTTAGCACATAGTATAAACTTAGCAGATGCTTTTTCCATTCATTCATTCATTCATTCATTCATTCATTGTGTTTGGGGTGGGGCATTGACATAACATGAGAATTTACTATCCTGGACATTTTCTCCAGTCCCTGCTCTCTTCCTCTCCCATCTTGAAAGTCATTTTAGCTGAGGGAAAGCGGGATTAAGCTTTTATAACATGATAGATACATCGTGCTTTTCTTCTTTCTCCCCCCCCCCCCCCC
>CM053584.1:88038625-88051520 GCA_028627135.1 Pseudochirops cupreus
AGAAGATTAGATCCATGATACATCTTTGACATATGTTCAGTTATTGCAAGGGCCATTTCTCTCTCCCTTTTAAGTCCCTTTAGGATCAATTTTACCACCTGAGAGTGTTTGGCAAATCTGCATTTAGGGAGCTGCAAGAATCTTTGAAATGCAAAAACCAGAAAGCACTTGGGGGAGGGACCAAGAGCCTCTTCCAGATAAAGGTAAACTGCCTTCACCTAGTGGGCCAGCGAGTCAGGATGCCAGCAAACTTGCATGCCTAGGGCATCCCTCCTGGGCAGTTCCCACCTTTTCTTCCTGCCTCCTACTCCTCCCCCACTCCCCCCTACTTCCCCATTCCCCAGGCACAGTCCTATTTAAGGCTAGCAGTCGCCGTTTCAATTTCCCCTTCAGCCAGACGGGGACCCTGGGGTCTTGTGACAACACAACATAGCCACTTGTGGTCTCTGTGTAGTGACAGCTGGGTTTTTCCCATTTCTCTCATTTTTTCTCCCTCCAAATGCACAAAAGCTACCGTTTACGAGTCAGCCTCATCTGCAAGAGGCCCCCTCTAGTGGTCATCAAGCGGTACTTCCATTCCCCTTTAATTCCCTGAGCCTCCGCAAGGGACTTTCATACAGAACCCAGAGGCTCTTTCCCTTCCCAATTTTTACTAACCTCGCTCTTTCCTGAGCTTATTCTTCCCCCTTCTTTAATTCTCCTCCACCCCCCACCACTGTGGCTGTAAAGTGACAGCTGGGTCCATGCCCTATTTCTGTCTCTCTGGCTATATTTTGACTTGTTTTGTTCCTGTCTTCTTTCTTTATATCTCTTTCTCCATCTCTGCCTCCTTGTGTCTCATGTTTTGCCTTTCTTTTCATCTTCAGTGTTTAGCTCAGGGACTGACATACAAGTACTTAATATGTGCTAACTGACTGACCAGTCCCTGCTTCTGTAGGCCAGCCTGGCTCTGGTCATTTCCTGATCTCTCTGACACCATACTACAAGTCTCCATACTTTCTGAAAGAACTTTGGACAGCGCTGCATGCAAATATCTCATACCCAGAAGGGTCAAGACAACAGTCAGTATACAATATCCACAGCTGGAGGCACAAGGAGAGTCAAACTTCCTAACAGAAATTTGGAATTCGGGCTGTAATTTGCCCTTCTGCAAACTTTGGCTAAGGATAGGTTTTATGTGACCTGGAGATTAGGGCACCTGCTTCAAAGCCCTGAAGGGAACAAGCCCTCTGTCCTCAGTCCATTCTCCCCCACTGCTTTGTAACAACTCTCAGATGTGCCCTCCCATTCAAACAACTGGCAGGCCTGGGTGAAGGGACAGCTGGTAGGGGGTGGAAAGAGTTTGTGCATGTGGGGAGGGGGAGCAAAAAAGTGGAGATGGGGAGGGTGAAGAGGAAGAAAAGGGAGAACATGAAGTGTCTGTGGTGGCAGGGGGCCGGTGGAACACCTGCTCGTCGTTTGGGTTTCCAGGCGATATCCTTTCACTGGGACAGAACATATCAGCTAAGGCAGGGCAGGAGGGTTAATGGTTAACTGTCTGGGGAAGCAAAGAATTTTTCTCCTTGCCTGTCATCACTGCCTTTTCTTTTAACTCCCTGGTCTACCCTTCTCTACCCACTCCCCATACTCTCTTTACTCCCTACCAACTCCCAAAGACAAAGAACTTTCTCCCTTCCAATTCTGCCCTAGAAAATCAGATGATAGAGTACTCGTCTAGATAGGAAAGCTCCAAATGCCTAAATGCCAAGGCATGGGAGTCAGGGAAGCAGAGGAGACCGAGCAGAGAGATGTAGAAAGAGACCCTTTTTCTCATTCACTCTCTGGAGACTCTGGCGGGGACAAAAGGTCTGAATCCCCCTCCCCATCTCTTTGCCTTCTCCCCTTTCCCCATTTACAATATCTCCCTCTTTGTCCTATCTGGAAACCCTGGGCTTAGCAAAGCTGGGTGGAGATGAACAACTTTAAAAATTACCAAAAAAAAAAAGGATCCCCCCCCCACAACCCACATTTCCTCTAATTAGGCATGAAATCTTTGTAACTAAGTGAAAAACTGTTTCCCTTGAGGGATTTTAGTCCATTCATCACTGTTTGAATTGAGCGTATAGGGGGTGGGGGAGAGGCGGGTTTAGAAAATTCAAATCTAATGAATTAATAACTGAATATCCCTGAGGAGGGGGAGGTTCAGGGAAGGGTGGTGTGTAGAGAGGCTAAGCTATAAAACACCAACACCTCAAAGCCTTGATTTCCACCAGTTTCCCCAGTGGACAGTCCTGAATTATTTCTTATTAACAGACTGTAACACAATGCTCCAGTCTCTTTGTGATTGGGGGGGGGGACTCTATGAGGGAGGTGTGAGGATGAGGGGGGTGTTGGCTTAGAGTTCCCTGCCTCTCCATTCGTTGGGATGGACAGAAGTATATTGTGCCTCAGCCTGTGCTTGTGGAGACAGCTGTATGTGGCAATGCATGCAGACAGCTGTGTGTGTGTGTGTGTGTGTGTGTGTGTGTGTGTGTGTGTGTGTGTGTGTATAGCAGTGCCTCTCTAGAGACAGAGCTGGGGGACCCCTTGCCATATCCCACGTCAGGGAGGCATCTGTGGGAAAGGGAGCAGGACAGACAATATAACAAACCTAAACACAGTGACAAGCCGGGCTCCATCAATATTTCATACTACCTGAATCGGTGCGCTTAGACCGCTGCCAGCTGCCGCTGCCGTGTATATTTAACCGTGTCACTGGCTTCCCCTCCTGCTTGTGTGTTTTCTTGCAACATGCCCATGAAATAAAGATTAGCTGAATAATCAGACGTGTTTGTAAATGGGAAATGGGCCTGGTCAGGAAGTGGCTGTTCCCTGAGGTGGGCTAGCTCTCCACACATGCTATCCTTTAAAGGGTGCTATAAGCAGATGCCAGGGAAGGGTGAACTTTCACATTCTCCAGACCCTGGTGCCAGGTGGTTGGAGAGAGAGACAGAGAGATGGAACTCTGGACCTTTGGAGATGGGGTGGGGTGTATCCTAGTCAATATAGGAAGGAGGGAGATAAGAATGAAGATTGTTTCTACTACAGGCATTTCTCCTTAGTCACCAGAGGGGTTTGGGATTGGAGTAAAACAATCATCAGCCAAGTCAGTTGTTTAGTCTCTTTTGCCCCTACCCAGGTCCTCAGCCTTCAGACACGCAAGGCAAAGGCCAGGAAAGCCCCTCTAGGCTAGTCCTTTGGTCATCCAAGCCTTAGAAGCCATGAAGCTCAGGTATTTCTCTGCTGTAGCTGCTGCCCCTCGGCGTCCCCACTGCAAATCGCTCCAAATGTCATTTCCATTTAGCTGCTTTGCAGGCCAATTTGCCCCATCCTAATACAATTTGCCAAGGCCCATGCGGGAGCAGAGAGGGCAGCAGGGATCGCTTTCTCTCTCATCAAATCCCTGGTGGGGATCAGCTGTGGACCAAGTCTAGTTTTCCTGGTAATGGCTTGTAGGTGGCAAGTTCAAGACTGGAAAGGGGGTCAAGGTGATTGAGGCAGAGTTGATAAGGGGAGGTCACACAGAGAAACACTTTCTCCCCATCTTGTTCCCCTGCTTTCTGTGCAGCATCCACCTGATTCTTTCTTCCTCCTACTTCACCTCTCCTACATCCAGGTCATTGAGGAGATATTATACTTGTATCAAATGGTGCCTTGGGGGTAACAAGGAGTCCAGGGAGGCAGACATCTGTTCACCTGGAGGCTGGAGAGGGGAAGGCTGAGCTCATGGAATCAAATTTCCCAAGCCGTGGCCATAGAATCTAGTTGCTGGATCGGCTCTAGCAAAGGCCCTAGAGTCCAACTCAGAAAGAAGGCTGAAACTGCCAAACCCCAGGAGGAGATTGATAAAGAAGTGATCCTGGCATTGTATTTCAAAGAATGATGATGTGTGGGGCTCCCTCACCAAAAGGAGGGCTCTACTTCCATTCTAATCTCCCACCCCTGCCAGTAGCCTTGGTGGTCTAACTTTCTGAGATAGTTCCAATTCACTAGACTCTTTAAGAGGTCATTCATCTAGTAACCCTGTGGGTTTTTCTTCCGTAGTGAGTCCCCCATGCCACTGCTTCTAGCCCCAGCTAGAAACTCCCAAACTCTAACCTCCATTCTCTCCCTTACGTATAATAGGAGCACCTTCACATCTCTACATGTCCTATATCACCACTTGGCAGCTGTTACATCAGGACTGAAGATGCCCATATGAGACCCTATCATATGCAAGGTCCTTTTACTCTCTGGATGAGCCCCAATAAATGAGCCTCATTTTCTAGAACTATATCCTAGAAGCCCCAATCCTGTATCTAACTTCATGTTATCCTCTTGGAAATATAGCCTCCTCCCAAGGAGTCTGGGTCTCAGCAGTGGGCCAACTAGGGAAGTGGGAGACATCACAGTTTTCAAACCAAGTGGTTGAAATTCCCTGGCGAGCAGCAGATTCTGAGGAATATCTTCCACCTAGACCAACCTCCACATTAGGAGCAGATGGCATCAGTAGTGCCTTAGGATGAAGGAAAGGAAGAGTTCCTAGGCCTAGTTTTTGGGATGAGCAAGGAGAGGAGGCAGGCATTGGCCAAAATTTTTTTGTTTAAAACTGAGGAAAGCTCACAAAGTGTCCCCTAAGACCCTGGGCAAAATCTCAGCCTAGCCCATCACCCTTCCCACCACATATAGCCCCCCCCCCCCACTCACACACACACACACACACACACACACACACTCTCTCTCTCTCTCTCTCTCTCTCTCACACACACACACACACACACACACACACACACACACACACAGTCACTCTCCTACCTCCTGACTGCTCCAACAGTGGTGAAGCTCTTCAGAAGAGTGTTGCTCTTACAAGACACTAGCCAGACACTGACCCCTATTAAGTGCTTTGGGATCTCTCCTGGAGCCACACCAGAATTGCATGTGGGGTGACTGTTTAGCTTCAAAATCCAAGTCCTCTGATGTGCCGGAGCAGTGGTATTGGGGGACCAGGAAGCCTATTACTAGAAAAAACTCCCAAAGAATCTCGGCAGATTTTGCTCCCTCCCTGCTGTTTCTTAACCAAGCCCAGGGAGGCCCCTTCTGACTGGGTGTTAGGACGTTTTCCTCTTCTGAGACCTATACCTGAGCCTCGGATTTTCAAGGAACCGCTGGGAAGGTAAACCTTGGGAACTGCAAACCTGGGCACCCAGTCACCTATGCCCATCCCCCCACGGATGGAGACAGCCGGTCGTCCTGCCTCGCGCACACGAACACACATACACGAACACGCAAGCACACACACACACAGACATACATGCCAGCCACCAGGAAAGTGGCCCGGCGTTCTCCTAGGCACGGAGCTTGGGGGTGGGAACGGAGAGAGGAAAGGCATGGGGGCGGGGTGGGCAGAGCCAAATGGAGCCGCGAACTCTCTCCTGCTTCCCTAGGCAGCTGCCCTCCTCCCCTGTCTCTTCCTCCCTCTCCGTAGGATCTCTACGCCCCGAAGGTGAAGGAGTGTGGGGTGTGTGTGTGTGTGTGTGTGTGTGTGTGTGTGTGTGTGTGTGTGTGTGTGTGGCAAGGGGAGTCCTTTAGCAGAGGGGGCCAACGGTTTGGGGAAAGGAGAGGGCGAGACAGACGCTGCCCGCTCGGCGAGCCCGGCAGGAGTCCCCCGCTGCTTACCCAGCCTGCCGATGTCTGTCTGTCCGGCTGCCCGCTCGCCTTGGCCCCCGGGGGCTGCGTGGAGCCTCGCTCCCTGCCCCCAGCTCGGATTCACGGAGACGAAAACATCCACATGGAGCCCAAATTCATTAAAATCCACGTCAAGCCGCCAGCCACTTATCTGTATTCCTCAAGTCGCCCCGCCGCCGGTCTCCGATCAGCGCCTTCCTCTAGTCCTTCAGGGCTCCCCAACCCCCGAAGCCAGGGCTCGGCTGCCTCGATTTTGGGGAGGGGGCGCCCAGAGGGGTGTGTATGTGAGCGCGCTGGGGTTGGTGGCAATTTCTTTTCTTCGGAATGAGCCAAGCAGTGCCTGTCTTCCGATTTTTTCCACCGCGACTTTCCGGGCTCCCTCTGACATCAGCAATCCCGGAGCTTCCTTCCCTTATTTCTCTTCTACTCTTTCACGGTCCTATTTCCTCCGGGAATCTGTTTCACACACACACACTCGTGTGCGTATGTGTGTGTGTCTGTGTGTGTGTGTGCATGTGTGTGTGCGTGCGCGTGTTGTCTCCGTGTTTGTATCTTTCTCTGTTTTTTATCTCTGCCTCTCCTCGCGGTCTCTCTCTCGTTTTCCCTTTCGCTCACTCGCTCGCTGAACCAGCTGAAAAATTCCCAGGAACTGCGCTCAGCCCTAGCTCCTGCTCCAGTCTGGCACTGACGGCTCATCGCCCGGCAGCTACAGCAGCCGCGGCGGCAGAGCCTACTGAGCCTGCCCCCCTCTCTCTATTACCATGCAGCTCATTATCATAGCGGCCGGGCGGCATTAACTCTCTCCCTGCCAGCGGCACCAGGGCTGTGGGCTGGCACCATCCGCTGAATCTACGCGTCTCATCTCGCCCCCTCTGCCTCTCCCCTTTCTCTCCCCCCTCCCCTTCCCACTGCCTGGCGCGCTTTTCCTGGATTTCCTCCCCTGGCATCTGTCCACAAAGGGAAAAGTCCTGTTTGGCATAGCGGAGGCTGCCTGGCTGCCAGTCAGGGCTGGACCTAACCGGCCACCTTAAGCGTCCCGAGGGGGCAGCGGAAACCTCGGCCGGGGCTGGAGGATTCAGGGTCAAGGCTTGGAGATCCAGGCAAGCGATGGGAACAGGAGGCGGCAGGACAGGGTGGGCTCAGAGGGGCCAGTCTCCACCACATGCCCCTGGTGTCTGGCATTACATTCCCTTCTCATCCTCGGGTCTGCCTGGTGGAGGTAGGAACAGTAATGGGGGTGTAATTCCCACCCCCCACCCCCAAGTAAAATGGGAATTTTATCTTCCCGGAAAGGCAACTTAGATAAGCAAGTAAGTGTCGAGTGTGGTTTCCGCGGTATTAAAAATAATAATAATTAATATTTTTTAAAAATGCAAAAACCTTCCCGGTTTTGTATGTAGAGCCTTCAACTGGGGGTTCAGAGTAGAGAGATTGAAAAATATCAGACAAGTTTTTCTGAGAATGGAGAATTAGCTCTTAGAATTCAGACCTGGGTTTGGAGGGGTGGGGGAGGACGAGGAAGGAGAATGACAGAGATACCCACTTGACTGCCATTTAGAGAACATTTCTGAAACCTGATGTTGTGGAATCATAGGATTTAGAGCTGGCAGGGTCCTTAGAGATCTAGTCCCTAGAGATACCACTCTCTTATTCTAGCCCCTTCATTTTACAGATGAGGAAACTGAGGCCTAGAGAAGTAAAGTAACTTACCCAAGGTCACACGGGCAGTAAATAACAGAAACAGTACTTGAACTCAGTTCTTGGTGTGCAAAATAAAGCGTTCTTTCTTAAGGATCCCACCCAGCACCAGTGGGATCCCCCATCTCCCACCCTTGGACTCAGATACAAGCCTCTTCACTACATATCAGATTCTATTATTAAAAAACTGATAAAATCTCTCACTCCCCCACCCCACCTTCCCTTACCCAGTCTAGAGGAGCGGGGTCAAGAGTGCTCCCTTCTAACCTCTTTGTTCAATGACCTTCACCTCCACTCCTTCCTCCCCTTAGAACACCAGGGTCTGATTTAGCTTTTTGGGATTAGTCACTAGCTGGGCTTTTGTTCCCTCCCAGACCCTAAAATTAGGTGGGATTCCTAATGAATTTTAGTCTCCTCTTCACTTTCCAGCATGCAAACAATGAGTCATTGCTCTTTACTTTCTTTGCTATAAGGATTTGTTTACCTTTTTTCAGTTTGTTTGGCCCACAGAGTTTGCATTTCAAAGAGAATTCTGAACTCTGGCATTCCCTAGAAGACTTTCCAAGCAAGTCTAGAGCCTTTAAAACCACTGACTACCTCCATACTGGTATCCCCGTTATCTTTAGACCTCACACCAAACAAAGGTGATCTGAGAGGTTTCCTGAAAGCAAGTGGGCTCTAAAGTCCTATCTCACAGCTCCAGCCCCAAACAATTTCACCTATGTATTCAAGGTTTCTGAAAAGCACTCTCTCCTGCCCTCTAGTGGTATTAGTTCCCATTGATGTAAATGAGGAAGGGGGAAAAAAAGGTTCCCAGAGCAGAATCCCTGTATCAGAGAGAAGGAAGGGACCTTGAACTCATCGTTATTTTTGTTGTTCTGTGGTTCAGTTGACTTTTTGTGACCCCATGGACCACAGCGAGTCAGTTCTTTCTATACTCCAGTACCTTATGTCAGAAATCTTCACTATGACCTATCTTGGGTAACCCTGAGTGGCAGAACTCATAGTTAGATTGAGTTACACAAACCTCTGGCCATGACAAGGCAGTGATCCAGGCAGGGCATCTTCATTATAGCTCTCACTTATATTGTTGTTTTAGGTTTGTGTTACATAAAAATCATATATTACTCTAACTTGGGGAGAGGTTGTGTCAGTCAACTCTCTTATGGACCCACTCATTTTCCATATCAAAATGTCCTACCTAGGCCATCACTCCCCCTATATTTGTTATTTACTTTTGGCCTGGAAGCTCCTTGAGGGAATAGATGGTCTTTATCAGATTGTGTTGGTCACATAGGAATCACTTAATATTATTTATTCATTCATTGAGTCTAGTCCATCTAGCTATGGCATTCTTTGATTGTCCTATCTATATTTTCTAGCACTGAAAATATGTGTACTTAAAAAAATATATTAAAAAGTTATGACCTCCTCCCCACACTTTTGAGCCCTAGCCAGAGCTGCCCATCTTGGCCACCTTCTACTACTCTCTGGCCACCATTCTCCAGTGATGAGGTACAGGCTCTGGAAAACCCCTTGAAGTCTGATTAAATCTTCCCACTTGATGAGGCATTTGCCGAGGTCATAAGTTTTTCATTGTGGCTGGGCCCTAACCTCTGTTACTAGCCTAGCCCTCCATTGTTCATCTACTTCCCACCCTTGAGACTATCAAAACATCAATCCTCCCTTGCATTGACTTCATTAACTCCTCCTGAAGACCCGCCCCAAACTCCTCCTCTAGACCACCCCTAGATTCCTCTGTACATAAGACCCCATCTTTCCTCCATGTGGTGTGAGAGTGCCATAGAATGGCTTAGCACAGACTTACTCTGTGTCAGAAAAAGGTCTCAGCTTCTGAAAGTGCTTCCTGCTGGCAAGGGGCCTCCCAGAGCCTGCACCTCATCACATTCACCCATCCATTCATCTTGCCTATTTCTAGTCTTTGCAATTATGACCTGCGTAATATGATAAAAGGACCTTTTCTCTCTTTCCTCTCCCCTTTTCTGTAAATTTGGGACCTTCTAAATAAAGGAAAACCCCAATGGAGGGGTTTTCAAAAAGAAAAAAATCCATTTTGCTTTAGAGAAGTCCACCTAACTCCAGATCCAGGCACCAAGACCTGAGAACTTAAGATTTGGAGAACTCCAAAGGTTGGTGTAACATAGCAAAAAAGAAAATAACTCAAAGGTCAAGTTGAATTGAGGAGAAAATACTCTTATCTGAGAGTTAGGAGTCTAGTTCTTTAATTCTCACTTTATGGCCAGTGAAACTTATCCTCTGTGTGCCTCAATTTCTCTCTAGGTGCTTACCTGTTTTCTTCAAAGGATTGTTGTAAGGATAAAATTATATGATAAATGTGAAAGAACTCTTAAAAGTGAAAGGCCATTGAAACAAAAGGATTCAATATTATTGACCACAATAAAAATAGTATCATTACTGTTCATCGAAATTATTTGATATTGATGGATTGTAAAAGTAGTTTGGATTTGACAAGCTATAGAAAGTTATAAGGTGAAGGACTCTCTTCCCCAGGATGAAGAAAGTTCTAGAAAAAAATAGAGAAATATAAAGCTTTCCCATGCTGAAAAACTGCTGTATGTAATAAGCATTTTGAATTTATGTATAATTTAATTTTTAATATTTTAAAGGAAAAAATTAAATTCTTCCATGGAATCTTGGTTCCCATTGCATTGGATCTTTGTGTAACGCAGTTGGGGAATATTAGATATTACAGGAAAGCACTCACTTTGGAATCAAATGACCTAAGTCTGAATCCACAAGCCTGCCTCTTATTGGCTGAATGCTGTAGTTGGGCAGGTCATTTTATCTTTCTGTGTCTTTTTCCTCTTATGTAAGATGGGGGTAATAATACTTGTACCGTAACCCTTACAGGGTTTTTGGGTGTATCAAAGGAATTCATGTCTGGTTTCATAATCTGATCCCAAGCTGATTTTTCAACCTTATTATGCATTATTCTCCTCCATGCATTATATAACCTAGATAAACTGACCTTTGTTCCATTTGTCACACATGATATTTCATCTCCCATTACTATATCTTTGCACAGACTGTGCCCCTATGCTAAAGGCATGCCCTTCTTTCCTCCATCTCCATCTCTTGGAATCCCTAGCTTCTTCCAAAGCCCAGCTTTGAGCCTCCACTCCAGTGACATCCCTCCTCCCACCCCCAAATTATAGAATCACAGAATTTCAGAGTTGGAAATTACCATACTTACCCAGTCCAACCCATATATGACAGTACTCCGAACTCTAACTTAACCTGTAAAGTGGTTGTTCAGCCTCTAACTGAAGACCTCCAAGAAGCACCTACAACCTCTCTAGGCATCTAATTCCACTAACAGATATCCCCAATTGTTAGAAACTTTTCCTAACATCAAATACTAACTTGACTCTTTGAAATTTCTACCCTTTGCTCTTGGTTTTGCCCTCTGGGGTAATATAGAACAAATCTATTTTCATTTCCCCATTACAACCCTTTAAATTCTTGAAGGCAGCAATCATATTTCCCCTGGATCTTCTCTTCTCTAGTTTAAACATGCCCAGTTCCTTCAACTTCCCCTCAAGTATCAGCAATTCAACATATCCCTTCACTTTGTTGTCCTTAATGCCCTCCTTTGGACCCTTTCCATGTTGTCAATGTCCTTCTCCAATGGTGGCTCCCTGAAATGTGCACAATACTCCTTTAAAAAAAAATTTATTTTTCCAAATTACATGTAAAAACAATTTTAACATTCTTTTCCCCCCAAATTTTGAGTTCCAAATTCCCTCCCTCCCCTTTTCCATTCCCCCCTCATTGAGAAGGCAAATAATTTGACATAGATTATATATGGAGCAGAATATTCCTGATGAGAGAAGAAGATAGTGATTGCTATCACTTCCCCATTCCTAGAAGCTAGGACTCTCTTAATGTAGCCCAACATCACACTCACTTTTTTGTTTGCCACAATGTGTTTGCTGACTCATATTGAACTTGTGGTCCGTGCTAATCATGCCTCTCCCATTTGGCATTTACAAAGTTGATTTTTTGCACCACGGTAAGAACTTACATTTATTTCTATTGAATTTCACCTTATTAGATTCAGCCTAATATTGCAACCTGTCAAGATCCTTTCTGACCTTTCATTGTATCTGCCATTCTTTACAGGCTTGCATCATTTGCAAATTTAATTAAGGAGCATCTCATCTATGCCTTTAGTCAAGTTATTGATACAAATGTTAAAAGGGCCAGGGTCAGGTACAGATCCCTGGAGTACTCCACCAAAAACATCTTCCCATATTAACAATGAACCATTAAGAACTATTCTTTGATTCTGGCCTTCCAATTTGTTCTGCATCTAATTTTATTTTCATCTAACCTACAGCTTTCTATCTTCTTCGAAATAATTGTATGAAATACTTTACTAAAAGTTCTGTTAAAATCTAGATAAAAGATATTCACCTATACTTTATCGTGTTATTTATCTCGAGTTTTGGGGGGCTATCTCCAGTTGTCTTGTCTATATCTGGTCACTGGACCCAGAAGGCTTTGGAGGAGAGAGTGAGGCTGGTGACTTTGCACAGCCCTACCTCACTTAAATCTAATTCACTTGCAAGTCATGGCATCGTCTTTCTGATGTCATGGCCCCTTTCCAGAATGAAAGACAAACAACAACCTTGTGTTTAAATGTGTTTTGCATATATATATATATATATACATATATGTGTATATATGTGATATATTTAATATAATATATATTTTGCATATAGATAATATTTGCATATATAATATATTTGCACGCATAATACATATGTATGTATATAAATGTGAATACTGTCTTTCCAGATAGACTATAAACAGCTTGAAGGACAGGACTATTTTATTTTGGTCTTTCTATTCTCAATGTCCCTCCCCTTCCCTCAGCCTGGCTCATAATAAGTATTTGGTAAATATTTGTCGATTAATTGTAAAATTTTTTGTTACCTTAAAATACTCTATAGGCATAAATTATTTTTTTATAAACTTGGGAGGTGGGGCGGGGGGGCGAGGCTTGGTACACAAAATGTGGAGAGAATAAAAGGGAGCCCTCTTCTTGAGGATATGTACAGAAGAATGAGAATGAGTCTCATTGTATGGGGCCACCTATTTTCAGGCCAAGGGAGACCATTGTTAAGGTCCAGAAGCTTCCACTAGTATCAATGGCCTTAGAGAAAATAGGACTTGGCCTTGCTTATAAATGGCCAGCAAGCTAGTCCCCTGGGGAAGCCCCACGCTGGAGCACAGACTCACTCCTGGCCACAGAAATAAGGCTCCAGCTCACTAGCCCCTCATATCAGAGAAGGTATTTTTGGTTCTGGAAGCTAGCCAGGGTTTGGCAGCCTTTCAGTATCAAGTCTGCTTGCCTTTGGGAGGTGGGGGTGGTGTGTTGGGCTGTCAAGGTTTAGCATGGGAATGCCAGTGCGAGAGAGAGAGAGAGAGAGAGAGAGAGAGAGAGAGAGAGAGAGAGAGAGAGAGAGAG
>CM053584.1:88052020-88081945 GCA_028627135.1 Pseudochirops cupreus
ATAATAACAATTTATATTTTATATAGGAATTTACTGCTGATAATAACAGCAACTTCTATTTTATGTCAGAAATTAATATGGTGTTTAAAGATTCACAAAGTGTTTTACTTCCATTCTCATTTAAGGCTCACAACACACCTTCCTGAAGCCCACGGAAAGACTCTCCTGAAGACAGATGGAGAAGGTTTTCCTATATAGTAGGAAGTCAAGGAATGAGAATGAAGTGTCAGTAATCTTAAGACCAACACAGCTATGTGGATCAGAGGAGAGAGTACAGGATGTGAAGGCAGGAAAATAAGTTTAAATTCTCCCTCACACATGATTAACCTGTGTCACCTCAGATAATTCACTTAACCTCTTCTAGCCTCAGTTTGCCCATCTTATAAAATGGGCAATAATTATAGCACCTACCTTACATGATGGTTGAGACTATCAAATAACATACATAAAAAAGATAACATAGTAAAAGAACTTTGTAAGTTTATTATGTTGTTCTTATTAAACGCAAGGATAATAAAAATTACTTTGAGCTCCTGGCAGACTTGAAGTCCAGGAAAATAATTAGGATATTAGGAGGGCAGGAAAGAATGACAGTATTTGAAAGTGGAAAGAGACTTGGAGAGCATCTAGACCAGAAGGCGACCCCGTCATGTTACAGATGAGCTCACTGAGGCATGGAAATGTCAAGTGATTTGCCCATTGACCCCCAGATTGTAAGAAGCAGAGCCAAGAGCTGAACCTAGGTACTCTAACTCCATGGGCATTGTCCTCCATATTACAGTACATTGCCTCTCTCCTACCTGCTACAGCTAAGGCTGGGAAACATTCCATGAGGTCTTAGACTCCTAGGAATCTTGACAAGCTTGATCTACCTAACAGAGAGAGACAGACAGGCAGATGGAGACAGAGAGACAGACAGAGGGACAGAGACCAAGACAGAGAGAGAAGAGAGAAAGACAGAGAGAGAGAGACAGAGACAGAGAAAGACGGAGACAGACAGAGACAGAGAGGGAGAGAGAACTCCATTGTAAGACTGGAACAAGGGGTTTAATCAGGAAAGAAAGAGGGGACAAAAAAGGATTAACTAATGCCTAATTTCTATTGTTTTTAAGGAGGACCAGAATTAACTCTTAGGACTTCAGTAAAAGTAAAACCTTTCCCCTTTTTGTTATAACCTCCTAATCATGTTTCCCTTCAGTGTTTAATAGTAAAGCCCCTTAAAAACCTAAAAGAAAAACTATATATTATCTGCAGAAAAGAGAGAAAGGTAAATAAAGTGCAATGGCAGTGAGGTGACACAGTGGATACAGAGCTGGACCTGGACTTAGGAAGACTAATCTTCATGAATCTTACTAGCTGTGTGACCCTGGGCAAGTCACCTAACCCTGTTTGCCTCAGTTTTCTCATATGTAAAATGAGCTGGAGAAGGAGATGGCAAACCACTCCAGTATCTTTGCCAAGAAAACCCCGAATGGGGTCATGAAGAGTTGGACATGACTGAAATGACTAAACAATAACGAAAAATAAAACTTAGGTTCTCTCCCCAGGATAAAGCTAAAGGATGAGGCATTCAGCCCAAGACAAGAAAGTACAATGTGGGGGGGTGGGGGGGAAGATAAGTTTAGATTCAAAGGATCTGGGTTCAAATACCATTTCTACCACTTACGTGATGTTAAACAAGGCTCTTGACTCCTCTGAACCTTCTTTTCCTCATCTGTAAAACAAGAAGATTAAATTAAATGGCCTTAGATCCCTTCCAGTTCTAAATCGATGGCACACAAGACAGGAGTTCTTAACCTTTTTTGTGTCTTGAACCCTTTAGCAGCCTGAGGAAACCTTTGGGTTCCTTCTCAGAATGTTTTTAAATACATAAAGTCATCCTGATATGTATCTGGCCACTGGACCCAGAAGGCTCCAGAGGAGAAAGTGAGGCTGGTGATTTTGTCCATCCTTCCCTCACTTAAATCCAATTCACTTGCATGTCATGGTGTCACCTCCATGATGTCATGGTCTTCTTTGAAAACAAAGAACAAACAGCAACCCTGTGAGTAGTACAAGCTGCCCACTGAGGACCCAGTTACCAGTTTGACAATAATAAAACACGCAGAATTGAAGAGGAAACCAAAGGTAAGTGAAAAAAAGATATTATTTTTTCTATATTCCAATCTATTGACACTCTCAAAGTTCAGCATAAATATGAGCTATTATTAATATAAAGTTTCAAGTCTTCTTCCTATTGACCCAGAATAACATGTAAACACCCCCAGCTTAGTATTCAATGTCCTCCATAATTTGGTTCCAAATAAGGGTGTGATAGTAAATATTTAACAACCAACTCTGGATGGGAGGTAGGGGGTGGGGGAGTGAAGGGGAAGTGCTTGCACAGAACACGTAACTTCTGTGCATTATTAATATTTTCTCCATCACTTTTCTAAGTCTACATAATCCACAAAGCAATAAATCAAGCCCTGATTTGTAGTATTTTCTGATTTCTGAGGTGTAAATGTTCACACTGAAAATGTAAGGATCCGCTCTCCAGAGCTGATAAGAGCTGTCCCCAGCATTCCCCTGTCTCTGAACCATCTTTCAGTGCAATTTCCAACTTTTTTTCTTCACAAACTTTATGTTCCAGTCAAACTGGACAATTAGCCATTCCCCACAATATCTGTCTCTAGACCTACCTCCATGCATTCCTACAAACTGGCCCCCGAGCTTGTCACATGATCTCTCCTCATCACTGCCTCTCAGAACCCTTGTCTTCTTTGAAGATTCAGTTCAGGGGTCACCTTCTTCCACTACCACCACCCCTACCCCACCTCCAGCAACTAACACTCTCTCCCCTGCTCAGATCATCTTGTTTTAAACTTAGAATCATAGAATCTCAGATTCCAACCTGGAAAAGAACCCCAGAGATCATCTACACCAGCAGTGTCAAACGCAAATAGGAACAAGAGCACCTAAGCCATACCTAAGATCCCTGCAGGCTGCATGTTTATTGAGTTTTAAAATATAATACTTTTTGTTGTTGTTCAGTTGTTTTCAGTTGTCTCCCAGTCTTCATGAGCCCATGTGATGTTTTCTTGGAAAAGATAGTGCAGTGGTTTGCCATTTCCTTCTTCAGCTCATTTTACAGATGAGGAAACTGAGGCAAATAGGGTTAAGTGATTTGCCCAGGGACACACAGCTAGCTAGTATCTGAGGCTGGTTTTGAACTCAGGTCTTCCTGACTCCAGACCTGGCACTCCATCCACTGTACTACCTAACTGCCCTAAAATATAATGTTATCTATGGGTTTTTTTCATTTTTTTCAATATTTCCCAATTACTTTTAATCTGGTACTCCTGTCTGACACTTCTGATCTAGACCAACTCTGTCATTTTGCAAATGAGATCTATTAACTAGAAGTGACCACATCACAGTGCCCAGAACGCTGTCCTTGGAGTCAGGAGAACCTGAGTTCAAATCCAGCCTGACACAATAACTACCTGTGTTACCCTGGGCAAATCACTTCACTTCTCTCTGCCTCAGTTTCCTTTAAAAAGTGAGGATCGTAGTAACACATACCTCCTAGGATTGGTGTGAGGCTAAAATGAGTTAATATTTATAAAAGTACTTTGCAAACCTAAAGTGCCGTATAAAGGTTAGTTATAATTATTATTACTCAAGGTCATACAACTTTTAAGTGGCAATGCAAAGCTACAAACTTGACTTCTCTGACTGCAATCCAGCCCCCTTCCTACCACAGTATACTTCCTCGCTTAACTATATATCAGTGGTTCTCAACCTTCCTAATGCCGCGACCCTTTAATACTCGTATGTGGGCATATCTGCATGTGGGCAGACCTGCGTGGAGACAGATAGAGGAGCGGTGTCTCAGTACCTAAGACCATTGGAAATATGTGTTTTCCAATGGTCTTAGGCGACCCCTGTGACCCCTGTGAAAGGGACGTTCAATTCTCAGAGGGTTTGTGACCCACAGGTTGAGAACGGCTGCTATATATCCTGTAATGGAAGATAAACACTGAGAGTAGAGATCGTTTTGTGTTTTTGTTTTGTTTTGTTTTGTATCTCTACGTCCTTGCACAGTGCATTGCTTATGGAAGATATTTAATGTGTTCATTGAATTGAATACAAGGCAAAGCCGTGTGGGTAATGCACACCAGTTTTTTATAAAAACACCTAGAATTTACATTTCCATATGAATTCTGCACCATGAAATATAGCCACTCCAGGAAGAAACATGCTTATTTTAGAGGATGTTGCCATTGAATAGTATGGAAGAGGCATTCAGGGGTCATGGTACCTATTAGGAATGGGCAACCAGCATGGCAAGACTAGGAAGCTATTCGACAGGTGTGAGTGTGAGCTGGTGTGTCATGCAGAGAAACAACATGCAGATATTGTGGGACCAGAACCTGAGTTGATCAACTGAATGTGTAAAGGTCAGGGCAAATGGGCGAGCAGAGCTCCCCAGAGAAGCAAGTAGAAGGGAGAGTGGACACTGCCTCCATTGGAGTTCCCAATTCCACTTTTGGAACTTCTACTGATTCTGAGAGTTTGCTTCTGTGTGGACCAGACAGATCCACTGGGAAGAGAAGCATTCCATCTACACCCCTTCCCTTGCTAATTGACACCTAGATGCAAGGCTCACATATGTCTTTTATCAGCTTTGTAATAAGTGCTCATTGTTCAAATGTTTGCTAAGTGCCTGTTGCTTGCAGGGTGGCACCAAGCACCCCAGCTGAGATAAAGGAAAAAGCCAAATTCAGATGTTCCCAAAGACAACTTCCAGGTTAGAGGCAAAAAAGAGCCATTCCGATGAGAGAGAAAAATTCCCCACAACTTAACCCAATCTGCCCTCTAAAAGCAGAGGTGCATTCTACTTGACACATGGGTTACAGTCATTTCACATAAGAATTCTAACAGGACATTTGCAAATCACCACTCATTTACTTGTGCAGGCCAAAGAGCACTCATTCTCTGCTCATTCTCCTAAGGCTGTAGGGATGAAGTGAGTGATTTCAGCAGCTTGGAGGAGTTTTGAAATTCCACCTTGTCAAACTCCTGATTGCAGGAAGAGGCAATAGAGGGTGGGCAGCCTCTGATCTTGTTTGGACTACTTTCTTTGACTAACGTGTGGAGCATCAGAAAGCTCCCTGTACCAGGAGTCTGAAGATCCCGGTTCGGGGATCACTTTTTGCCACTTAATGAATTTATGTGTTACCCAAATCAATTACTCAGAAAGAGTTTTATTCAGCCCTTACTCTGTACCAGACTGGATACTTGGATGAGTCACTCCAGGTTAGATGCATGGACCTGGTCACTCCATTCCTCACTCCATTCCCCTGGACCTCAGCTCCCTCCTTCTTAGAATGAAAGAGCTAGAAAAATAACCTCTGAAGTCCATTCCACCTCCAAAAGTCTACGATCCACATGTGGTACCCAACTGAAAAGAGTACCCTTGTGATCAGAAGGAGTTAATTCACTCTCCAAGGTACTTCAGGCTTTCCAAGGAAACAGAGAGAGTTGGGGGGGCGGGTGCAGAGAGGGGAAACAATCCCATACTCATCCCTAGAAGACAAAGCTGCCTATCATTTGCCTTTAATTTGTTTTCCTAATTTTCCTCCTAAGGAAAGTCGGAGCTCCAATCAACCTTCTAATCAATGGCTGCACCACTCCTGCACAAATGAGCCGGATTTATTAAAGGAGTCATCTCTCTGATGGAAATGGGCACCCTGCTGGGGCTGAGATTGACTGTTCTGAGAATAGATAGACACTAAGAAAATGAGAGCAGGCCTTCCAAGGTCTCTGGTGGCCAAAGAGAAGGTCAGAGCCCTCCAGGCAATCATGTGTCCCACAGCTTTCCTGGTCTAGTGTCCTAATTGGGAAGGGGGGGGGGAGTCATCAGTTGGTAACGGCGTATTTTCAAACCCACCTAAGGTACCAGAGGCTCACCTCTGATTCACTCACGGGACCATAGCCTTGGGAAGTTCACTAGCTGGTGAATTGGTCATTCTTTCTGACCTCTCTTTCCCATGAGGGCCATGTCCTGTTTACTCCAATACAGGTCAAAAGGAAGAATTTCTATTCAGCACTGTAATGCTTTTACAAAGTGCCTTCCTACAACAACCCCAAAACATAGACTGCATGAATATGATTATTCTCATAATGAGAAAACAGGTTCAAAAAAACTTAAGCCTATGGTGACTCAGTTAATAAATGGTGTCAAGACTCAAACCAAGGATTTTTTCCAACTGTTATATTTTTCTCCTTATATGGTGATTTATGGAGTAAGCAAATAGTGTTTAGCACAGTGCCTGGTACATGGTAAGTACTAAATAAATGTCTTTTAATTAACTAATGTATTTATTTATTCATTCAAATTCCCATTATACCAGATAAATTTTTCAGCCCACTTTCTACCTCACTCAAATCCAATTCATGTGGAAGTCAAGTTCATGGTCCTCTCAGAGAACAAAAGACAGACAACAATACTCTATACCCATGGATGCTCCCTGGGCAGAAGTACAAGGTTGGGAGAAGTCCATGGTGCTGATTGATCCCCAGCTCTGAAAACAAAGAGTGAAAAGTAATGGGAGAGTTTTTACACCAGTGTTGGTCTAGAGTTCAGCACAATTCAATACCAGGAACAATGTGGACCAATATGGGCTAATCAATAAGTTAGAAACAGTCAGAAGTGGGAGACATTGTCAAAGATGACAACGGATTGAAAACGAGGAATGACCTGGGCTGGTGTTTCAACTAGTTATTTGTACTATAGTTACCGAGCTATGTATGTGTTAGAGAGAAGGAACGTGAAGCAGGTGAGACTTCTTTATAGTTGAACAATGAAACTCTTGGAATCTGATATTCCTGGATGGTTTCCCTGGTGTTGGTATTTATGTTTCCCTGTGTTTTGTGTTCATCCCTGAGAAAGTATTGTGTACCAGACAGTGCTACTAGCTGCCTGAGTCCTTTGTCACAAAGAAAACAGAAAAGCTGGGTGACGATGACTGTCACCAAGTCAATGACATCTCTATTCTTTATACCTTCTGTAATCACTCAGGGTATCTATGTCCCATGTTCCAAAATGTCTCCCCGATCACACCAGAAGACTTTCTTTAAAAAAATTAACCTTGTCTTGCACTTCTCTTGTATAAAAGCATCTGGCACAATGTTAGACATATAGTACATGATCAATAAAGTCTTGATTTATTGCTTCCCAACAATTCCATTCAATTTCCCAATGATTTTAAAAGTAGTTATTTAGAAAAGTGATTTAGCTGACACAAAACGGAGACCAGAGTTCAAATTCTGGGCCTATCATTTATGATCTATGTGACCTGGAGCAAGTCACTTAAACTCTGGAACTCAGTTTCCCCATACATAAAAGGATCAAGTTGAACTAGATCAGTAATGTCAAACTCAAATAGAAACAGATCCCTGTGGATCACATACTGACTTAGAAAACCACAAATAAGCATTATCTATGTTGTACTGTATTTTTATTGATTTTGCTAAACATTTCCCAATTGCATTTTAATCTGGCTCTGCAACTTTGATACCTCTGTACTAGATAACCTATAAGGTTGCTTTCATTTCTAGATCTACAATTCCATATCCTTAATGGTCTTTCAAAGTCCTCTCTAGCTCTAATGGTCTATCAGTAGCTTTTTGCTACTCTACATCTGGGCAGCTAGGTGTTGTCTTAGTGCATAGAGTGCCAGGCCTGGAGTCAGGAAGACTCATCTTCATGAGTTCAAATCCAACCTCAGACACTTACTAGCTGTGTGACCCTGGGCAAGTCACTTAACCCTGTCTGTCTCAGTTTCTTCATTTGTAAAATGATCTGGAGAAGGAAATGGCAAACCACTCCAGTGTCTTTGCTGAGAAAACCCCCAATGGGGTCATGAAGAGTTGGATGCAACTGAAAAACAAGGGAACAATAACTACTCTGCATATTCCCGTCCTTCTTGGCCCTCCCCCTTCTTTGTTCTTATCTCCCAGTTTCCTCATTTGTAAAATTAAGGAGTTGACCTAGACGACCTCTAAGACACAAATCTATGATCTCCTCAACCTCCTATCCAAAAGAAGTAAGAAATTAAAGAAATCCATTAACAAACCATGGAAACCTCCCAGACAGACCTCGCTCACATCCATTCCCATTGTGTTTGGTCCTCATGGGTCTCCGAGAGAGGAAGGAAAGGGTAGAGAGTGTGGCAGTCTGGTTGTGATCACAGCAGGTAAAGCTCATCAGACAGAGTGACAGTTGCTCGGCCTCCCAAGTTAGGGAACAGGAGGAGGAGGTGCTTGAAATAAGTGGAGGTGGCACCACAAAATATTTTGCAGATAGGTGAGAATTTGAATGGATGTGTCAATTGCGCCTCTCTCCAACATCTGCTTCCCAACATTACCAGTTAATTTCCAGCTGGCTGCCATTCCCCGTTTGTGTCTGTGTATTATAATACTAAAATTTTACTCAGAATATAAACATGCCACCCCCAAAATCCTAAGGTAACTAGGAGAGCTGTAAAAACATTTATGATGAACTTGAATTTTTAGCTGTCTCCTCTTTTCATTTCAAAACACTCTTGGAAAAACACACAGAGAGCATTCTTCATAAACTTGGGAGATGGAGACAAGAGGTTGGAGTGGAAGGAAGTATGCACTTGCGTTAAGTGCCCATTTTTTCAAAGGACTTTTGCTTGGCACTATAG
Organism: Pseudochirops cupreus; assembly: GCA_028627135.1. Classification (NCBI taxonomy): domain Eukaryota; kingdom Metazoa; phylum Chordata; class Mammalia; order Diprotodontia; family Pseudocheiridae; genus Pseudochirops; species Pseudochirops cupreus. Next base: position 88,060,738 of record CM053584.1, read on the forward strand.
GGTTACTTAACCTTTTTTCTGTTTGGAAATAATCTTGGATTGATTTCTTTTCTGTTGCCTGGCCTGGTGACAGCATCACCGTCTCCACCCCCACCCCCACCCCCCAATGAATAGCAGTAGCATCTGTCTATTCATTTGGGCAAACCTAGCAAGAGCAAAAGGCCAACTCAACTCACTGGGGCACTGAATCTTATGACCTTCAGTCCTTCAAGCCACTTGGTTTCAAGGTGAGCAAGTCATGTCTTGGAACCAATTAAATATACATACCAGGGTGACTGGAGTATTCTTAAAAAGATACGCAAGGAGAGTACCAAGGTGAAGAAAGCATTTCTGGATGAATTATTGATCAAGTTTCCCCTCAAACACACACGAACACACACACACACACACACACACACACACACACACACAATCATACAATGGGCCTGGCATGCTGAGCAAGAAAGCGATTGCATCTTGTGCAGTCTTTACAGGGTTAAGAAAGATAACCTCTTCGCTTAAAAACCTATTCATTTAGTGGATGGGAAATGTATTTATGTCTTCATGTGTTCTCTTTTGTTTGGCTTGCCAAGAATGCCTGAATCAGCAGGTTCATGAGTAAGCTAAGACATCTGACAGGCTTAGAGAAATGATGTGTGCCGGGCTCAAAATTAATTGAAAATAAATGCTTTTTACTTATATAGCAGTTTCTATCCCAGTCTCTAAACAGGTTGTGGATATTAATTAGACATTGTCATGCATCAGTCATTACTTCCATTTTTATTAACTTCTGTGGAAAAATAATAATAATAATAGTAATAACTCTCTCTGATATAGCACTTCAAGGTTAGCAAAGAGTATGAAGTATAATATTTCAGCCAATCCTCATAACAATCCTCTAAGATAGATATTCCAGGCATAATTATCCCCATTTTACAAATGAAGACACTTGGGCTTTAAGAGGTCAGGTGAGTTGCTCATGGACACAAAACTAATGTCAAAGGTAGAATCTGAACCCAGATCTCTCCTGACTTCCAGTCCAGTGCTTATGTCTCAGAGTAAGTAGGGAAACTGAGACAGGGTAGGGCATGGCCAAGCTGATGTCCACCAAGAGGCATCAGTACTCCCACTGAGCCCTAGGCCAGCATCACTAACTCTTTTCAGACAGATTACATTCAGTGAAATGGAGCCACAGTACAGAGTCTATTCTATTCTACTCTATTCTGTGGGATTTACTTTAATTATTACATGATGGACTTGGCCAGAGACTTGGAGAGATCAGAGGTTCCAATAGGGCTAGTCTCTTACCAGAAATCATGGAATAACAGTGTCATTCCTCCCTACCTCTGTTAGTTCTGGGTCATGAAGGGGACAGCCAACCCCACCCACTTCTCCAACCAAACTCTAGCTCCTATTGATCTGCACTATGGGTTTTTGAGACAGGAATAAGAAGCTAGTTGAACCATGAGTTTCCACCAAGACCTAGAACAGTGCTAGGTGATGAATAATTGGTGAATGGTTGATGCTAGAATTATTCACTGAGATCCCCAGCATCATCTTATTTGCCCTAATGTCTTTCCATTTTCCTCTCAAACAATGGAACTATCCTAACTATCTTGCCCTCCTACCACCGTTACAGACCAGCCTTAGAACAAGGAGAATGTACACAAGGAAAATCAAGATAGACAGCAAATTCCGAAGAGAAGCTCCTTGAACCTTGTAACATATCTCTTTACCCAAAACATGCCTGTTAATTATAAGAACATGTGTGAAAATGTAAATGTGGAGTGTTAAATGTGTCAGATGTATGTCACCAACAAGGTAAGATTTACTTTTTACATGCAGGTGTATATTATTCAATCTGAGGAAGAAAGAGACCTTCCACTGGACCAGTTTGATGAATGACAGTCAAAGGCAAACTTGAGAAGAACTAGTAGGCCCTTATTTAGGAAAAAAGAGAGGAAGTCACAAATATCAGGGGGAGATAGGTAACAAGATACTAGATTAAGATAGTGTTGCATGATGGAATAGTACTGAGTTTAGAATCAGAAGACTTGGGTCTTTTTATTATTTTTATTATAATTTATTATTGTTCTACCATTTGCTAACTCTGTGATCCATAGAAAGTCACTTAACCTCACTGGAACTCAGTTTCTATGTCCGAAAAATAAAGATTGTTGGACTAGGAGATCTCTGGATCTTTCCAAATCTGAAAGCTCATGTCTTTATTTTCCCATGATCAGAAGGCAAGAAGGAAACAGACATGCCTAGAATAACCCATGACAAAGAGAAAGACAAAGAATTCAGTATTATATATCCTAAATACAGAACTGAGGCACCAAGCCAATTAGAATACTATGTCTGGAAAAAGACACAAGGAAATGGGAGAATCTGGGAATCCTAGATAGACTAAGAGTGTTTGGAATCTAAGTACAATCTCTAGAAAGCCTGTCAAATTTCAGAAATACCACTTAGAGAGATGACGAGACACCCAAAAAGAAGCCAAAAGAACACAGCCTGAGTTGGTGATGGAAATGGTCATGAAGTTACAACAGTTTCTAGAAGAGGTATTTCCCAGGGACCAAAGAGTAAAGGACCACATCCTCCCAGAGACCAAAGCATGACCTAAAAGCCTAGGAGGTGGATGTGGAGGCCATTTATTATGCCTATTATATTACACTTGTAGACCCAAACCTATGAACTAAATCAGATGAAACTGTGAGATGAAAAAGTATCTCATGGAAAGAGTAGAAATGCGGGTTCTAGCTTAGGCTCATCTTTATGACCTTGGGCATGGTACTTCTCTCCTAGGCCTCTGTTTCCTTATCTGCAAAATGAGGAAACTGGACACAATCCTTTTTAAGGCCTCCTCAAGTTAAAAAATTTTATGATTTTATGAACCATACATGGGCATGTGTCTCAAAAATTCTGGTTATATAGTAAAATTGATGTGCACCTAACCCCACAATGTGAGAATTCATAATCTGACAAGCCAAGAAGAATGAGGAAAACCCAAGACTTTAATGGAAAAAATCTCTTATGCCCCTCTCCTTTCTTTATCCTTGAACAAAAACATAGTAACAGTGATGAGTGAACTAAAAACCAACATCATAGGGGCAACAAGTTAAAGGTCTATCTCCTCTTTTCTCAAAGACCCCCAAACTGTCCCCTATTTATATTACCTCCATCTTTGGAAATCCAAGTGAACACGAATGACTCTCTCGTAGAAAACAAGACTACAAATGGCTGCAGTATTTTCCGACCAAGGCAATCAGGAAAAGATTTTAAATTGAGGTTTCAGGACTGCAGAGAGAAGACATTAATCACACTCATCACTGGAGCCAGAAACAAATTCATTTCTCCAGTGAAGAGGCTTATCAGGCAGAAATTGTAGTCCTGGGGGTGAGTATAGGTGAATGCCCAGGTAGAAGGACCAGGAGATGCTAAAGGAAATAATCTATTTACCATGAATACCCCAAAATGAGACAACATGGCAGATGAAATGTGCCCTTTCCTTCCCATTCCTGGGCACAGAGGCCTTGTCCAAAGTCTATGAGCTTCTGAGAGCCTAAAGATTCCCCCTGAGTAAATAGAGGTCTTCTCCAAAGTAATGGCTTTTATTTAGGGTCTCTGTCCCTCCATCTCTGTCTCTCTCCCTCTCTACTCTCTCAATGTCTCTCTGTCTCTCCCTCTCTACCTGTCTCTCTGTTTCTCTCTGTCTTTGTCTCTCTGTGTCTCTGTCTCTATCCCTCTCTACATGTCTATCTGTCTGTCTCTCTCTCTCAGTTCCCCACAGTGAAGAGAGATTTCCATGTAAGAAGTGAAATGGACTGATTCAATTTTTTTTTCTTCCCCTTGAGTTGTTGATCATGAAATGCCTAAAGGGAGGCCACAAGAAAGCCACAAGAAAGGATGGACTATCTGTGGCCTGGAGCATTAGCCTTCTGTGTGACTAAGCTTTGGTGCTGAGATCACAGGATCACATTTCTAGAGAAGGAAGGAACCTCAAAGGCCACCTCCTTCATTTAGATAGTGTTTTACACGTTATCCCATTTGATCTTTGCAACAACTGTGTAAGGTAGGTGCTATTATTATCCCCATTTCACAGATGAAGAAACAGAGGATCAGGAAGATTAAGTGACTTGTATAGAGCCACCTAAAAAGTCTATGTCTGTAGAAGAGCCTGAAGAATCCAAGAAAAAGAATATTGGCCTTTGAAACATCTGGGTTTGGATCCAATTTGCAACCCAGTAGGGGCACTGGGAACAGGGGTCCTCCACCCTCACCCCACCCCCACCCCATCCTGCAACATATTAGCACTTTTCGTCTGCCTGGATTCTAGATTCCCCAGGCTGAATCTTGAGAGCATCTGCAGCAAGAGGTCAGGTCAGTGGAATTAGAGGAAATCTTTGGAAATGCAGCTCTATCAGTGTTCTGGTTAATGCCAATTAAAGATGGAGATGGAAATAGAGAGATTCAGATTCCTTTTTTTTTTTTTTACACAAAGATAAACCCAAAGCCCAGGACTTCTGTGATTTGCATTGACTGATGAGGAAGAATGAAATGGAAGTGAAAGTCAGAACGAAAAACAAATCCAAAGGCAATGCTAGAAGGCAGAATTTTGCCTGGTTTTTTAAAAATAGTAATAGTAACTTGCAGTTCTGTTGTATTTAAAAGTTAATGGTACATTTTGTTCACAACAGTGAAATAGTGTCGACATTATACCCATTTTATAGATGAGGGAACTGGAATCAAGAGAGGTTAAGCCAGTCAGCCAATTAGCAGCTATGTGGTACAGTGGATAGAGCACTGAGCCTGGAATCAGGAAAAATTGGGTTCAGATCTTGCCTCAGACACTTACTAGCTGTGTGATCCTAAGCAATTCATTTAATCTCTATCTGCATAATGAAAATTGTGATAGAATCTACCCCCCAGGGTTATTATAGAATCAAACAAAATACTATTTGTAAAGTGCTTAACACAATGGGTTGCACATTGTAGGTGCTTATTAAAAGCTTGTTTCCTGCCCCTTCCCTATTAAGTGTTTCCTGTGAGCCAGGCAAGTAACTTTTCTAAACTTTATATCTTCCCCCAGAACCTAGCAAGAGATTCTGTTGCAATCAATAGGAATGTCATTAATGTTCCTGTAATTATGAGCAAATTAAGTATCAGAGACAGAACTAGAACCTAGGACTCTTGATTCCCAGATACCTTGATATTCTTTTTTATTATAGTTCTTTTTTATTAATTAATTTATTTTTAGTTTTTAACATTCACTCCCACAAGATTTTGAGTTCTATATTTTCTTCCCCTCTCTTCCACATTCCTCAAGATGGCGTACAATCTGAAGTAGGCTCTATATAAACATTCGTAGTAAACATTTTCACATTAGTCATGTTGTAAAGAAGAATTAGAACCAATGGGAAGAACCACAAGAAAGAACAAAAAGAGAGAGAGAGCAAATAGTATGCTTCGATCTGCATTCAGACTCTGTGCTTCTTTTTCTGGATGTGGCCGGCGTTTTCTATCATGAGTCTTTCAGAGTTGTCTTAGCTCCTTGCATTGCTGAGAAGAGCTAAGTCTAACAAAGTCAGTCATCGCACAAGGAGGTTGTTACTGTATACAGTGTTCTCCTGATTCTTCTCACTTCACTCTGCATCAGTTCATATAAGTCTTTCCTACCTCGATATTCTTGATGTCTTATTCAAATACTGATTCTTCACAACCTGATTTGGGGTTTTCTTAGCAAAGATATTGGAGTGGTTTGCCATTTCCTTCTCCAGCTCATTTTACAGACAAGAAAATTGAGGCAAATAGGGTTAAGTGACTTGCCCAGGGTCACACAATTACTAAGTATCTGAAGCCAGATTTGAACTCAGGAGGATGTCTTCCTGACTCCAGTCCAGAACTTTATCCACAGCACCTAACTGCCCCTATTGATTTGGATCTCCTCCCTCCCCGCCCAATGTCCCAGCAATGTCAATTATAAACCATATATGGCTACCCGTCCTATACAACTTTATTCTACAATCTCTCCTAATTAACCACAAGGTATATATTCAGTGTGTAGCAGATCTACCTCACTTTCTTCTGATATTAACTCAGGTTGCCCACCTGTCACTGTTCATCCTCTCCATGGGACCAGCCTAATGTCTTACAATAACACTGGGGGAAATATTGGCATTCAAAAGGTGGGCCTTTGTTTCTGGAAAAAGTACAATGTTAATAAAGGAGCTTTCTGAGTTCCTAAAGACAAGCTGGAGAGCATTATACCCTACTTGGTTCAAGAAAGGACCTTGGAGTGTGAAATAGTAGACCAGAGCATCTATTATTGCCTACTTCTTGCTAACAGTATGATTTGAGTGAGTCACATAACTTCTCCAGATTTCCCTGGCCTGGGATGTAAACTAGACAGAATAAAACTGTGCCTTCCTGAAGGAAAGGGATGGACCTGCCCAACATCTCTGAGATCCATGATTTCACAGAATCCACTCTCTAGCTGTATCTTCTCCCCTGCCTGGAACTCTCTCCCTCCTCATTTCTGCTTCCTAACTTCCCTGATTTCCTTTGAATCTCAGCTAAAATCCCGGAGTCTCCAGGAAGCCTTTCCCAATCCTCGTCAATACTGGTGGCTTCTGTCTGTAGATTGCCTCCACTTTACCCTTTGTATATCTTGTGTATGTAGTTTTTTATATGCTAACTCTCCATCACTGTGGATAAAGCCTAGGACTTGGAATCATGAAGACTTAAGTTCAAATCTAGCTTCAGACTCTTATTAGCTGTATGACTCTGGCCAAGTCACTTAATCTGTGTTTGCTTCAGTTTCTTTACCTATAAAATGGGGATAATAATGGTACCTACCTCCAAAGGTGAAGGTCAAGTGAGATAATATTTGTAAAGCTAGCAGTGTCTGCCACATAGTAGGCATTTCACAAATGCTTCTTTCCTTTCTTTCCATTAGTCTGTAAGCTCCTTGAGAGTAGGAACTATCTTTTTTGTCTTTCTTATATCCCTAATGCTTAGCACGGTACGAGGCATAGAGTAGGTACCTAATAAATGCTAGTTGGTTAGTTAATTAACTGCCATCTGAATAACAAACAATCCATCAAAAATGCCCTTTGGTTACTAAGACCTTCTACACAGGTCATTCTGTCAAGTCACCTGCCTCCACAAGATCTGAGAGGCACAAGGCTGGGGATGAGGTGATCTGTGCCGTTCTTTGTAGGGCATGATCCCTCTAGGGGTATATGGGTTGCCTGGTCTCCTTGGCTACCATCACTTGATGGCTAAGACATGACCCAGAGGTCTGCTCTGAGCAGGAAATCACGTGGAATCTGCAAAAGCCCTAAATGAGGCCAACCTCAAGAAACCAGGAGGTTGATTCAATGATCACGTGTACAGGCTGTTTTAAGACATCAGAAAACTAACTAAAGAACTACCAGGCATATAACACCCACACACACACACACACACACACACACACACCCTGCCTGATCAATGTTCCAGAGATTCTGGCAGGAGAATTATCTCTTCCCAAACTTGTTTTACTCAGAAAGACCAAAGATTCATTAATTAATCATTAGGCTCATTAAAAAAGAAGAGACACAATTTCGCAAAGCACCAGGGACCATCCATACTAGCAGCCAAGAACTAAGCCCATCTGGGGAGGCTAGAAGGGAACAGCCACTTCATGACCTGTCTCAGAGAAGTACAACGTACCCAGAAGCTGTCCCTTAATTCCATTTCAAAATGAATTTCCCAACTGTTAATAATAAGTAGCACTTTACTAAAAAACATCATCCAAAGTAAAAATTCCTCAGAATGAAGCATCATCTGGTGGCCTGAATAGAGAGACGGGTTACCAGGAAGATGAATCTATGTCATGAAAAGAGTCAAGTTAAGGAAGTAGGAGCATTTAGCCTGGAGAAGAGAAGGCTTAGGGGCAGCATGCTAAAGGTCTTCAGGTTTTTCAAAGGCTATTAAGTAGAGAAGGGATTAGACCTTCTTTACATTGTCTCAGAGGGCAAAACTAAGAGTGTTGGGTAGAAGCTGTGGGCAGAGTCTGCTGAATGTAAGCCAACAAACTTGCTAACAATTAAACTTGCCAGAAGGTAAAGAAAGAGAGAGACATTTGGGGGTATGGCAACTCTACGGACAAGTTTTTTCTTGATTATGTTTACTTGTTGCAAGGGTTTTTCTTTCTCTCAGTTAATTGAGGGAGACATGTTAAGGGAAGGTAGAGGCAGGTAGCAATGATGATGGCGGGAAAAAAGAAAGCTATTAAGACATTTTTGTAAATGCACAGAAGACAGCAGGAGGTTCAGAAAGAAAACAGGTAAGCAGGACAGTTTTGAAAGTATGGAGAATTTATTAAAACACTGTGGAAAATCAAATTGAATGAAATTTAGTTTCATATAGAATCCTTTTTGTGTGTTCTGCTACATGTATTTAAATACTCTCTTTTTTTGGTGTTTAAACTCAGATTGTTAAAAATTTGATGAAAAGTAGAATGGTCTAATCTGCCTCACTAGACAGCAGGTTTCTTTTCACTGAGAATCTTCAAGCAGAAGGTCAATGGCCTCTACTACTTGCTTAGGATAGTGTAGGGGTTTCTTAACCTTCTTTGTGTCATAGGCCCCTTTGGAGACCTAGTGAAGCCAATGGACCTCTTACCAGAATAACATTTTCAAATGATTTAAGGAAATACTTAGAGATCAATGAAAATACAGATGATTTTTTTCCATTAAAGTTCACAGGCCTCCTAAAAGTTGTCCATAGAAACCTTTGGGTTCTATGGACCTTAAGTTAAGAATCCCTCTTGTAGAGGAATTTTGAGTCAGCTTTGGTTTGGAATCTTTGGACTCTGAAGTCCCTTCCGACTCAAATTCTACGGGATCTGTTCCTCCTAGACGGACAAGCAACTATAGGGAGAAAGGACTTGACCAACATCACACAACAACGCAAAGAAAAAGCAGAGACTAGAATCCAGAAATCCCAAATATTCATGTGACTCTGCTGTCTGACCTTGAAAACAATATAAAATAAGTTGTTATCCTACAAAATATTTTCTATAACCCCTGAGGAAAGTCTGGGTCTGGGTCAGTAGCAAGAAAATAAGCAATGTCAGGATTCTCTGCTCTTTGCCAACGAGAGCTTGTTATTCATCCTGAGTAGATGCAGGAGAGCACCCAACAAATCCAAAACCATGATCACCCCTATCCCACCCCAACACTCCCAGTCTTCTTATCTCTTCCATCCTGTCACCATCATTATCCTTCACATTCTCTATGGTACATGCATACAAGATGACTTGCTGTTCTTCTCACATATCATTCTATCTCTGGTCTTCATGACTTTCCCTTGGCAATCCCCCATGCCTAGAACGTTCTCCCTCCTTACCTCCCCCTTTTAGAGACTCTGGGGCAGCTAGGTGGCACAGTGAATAGAGCACCAGCCCTGGAGTCAGGAGGACTTGAGTCCAAATCCAGTCTCAGACACCAGACACTTAACTAGCTGTGTGACCTTGGGCAAGTCACTTAACCACGAATGCCCTGCCTTCCTCCCTCAAAAAAAAGAGACAGCTCAAATAACCACCTTCCACAGGAAGTCTTTCCTGCCTTTTCTCCCCCAGCTGCTACTTCCTTCCCTATACGTCCTCTATATCTGTATACGATTTCTATGTCTCTATTTGTGTGCATGTTGGATACCCCCTATTAAGATGTAAAGTCCCCGAGAGCAAGGACTATTTTTGCTTTTATCCCTATAACTTAGTACAAAGCTTGACACATAGTAGGTGTTCAGTAAATTCTTCTTGACTGAATGATCAATCCAGTCTCCCAAGTTCCAAACAACATCATTATCTTTATCTCTAGCTTCATCCTGACCCCTCAATTACTAAGTTACACATCTGTTTCATCTCTCACATCTGTCCTCTCCTCTCTATTCTCAATTATTCTCCATCACTCTCATTACTGCCTACCCAGACTATTGCAATAGGGTTTCTGCTTCCATTCTTTCTCCCTTCAATGCATCCATTAAACTAGAGATATCAAATATACTGCCTAGTGGGGCCCAAACCAGATTAAAATGTAATTGGGAAATAGTTCACAAAATAGACAAAAAAACAATAAAATATAGACAGCATTACATTTTAAAATTAAGTCAATTCTCACGAGACATAGCGGATCCTTACATATGGATTAGAGGCCCCCATTGTCATTTGAGTTTGGCCACATTGCTTTCAACTGCCACCTGATCAACGCCTTTCCTCTCCAAATTGTGAAGGACCTTGAAGACCAGGAAAAGTCATTCAAACTTTTCTTGGAAGACAATATGGAATCACTCTGCTTTTCCATATACATCTCATACAGCTCCTCTCTAGCTACTTTATACACACAAGCTCAATTCAACTACTCCGCGCCTGCTGAACAAGTGCCATACTTTCCCCAATCTATGCCTCTGCTCACACTGTTCCTTAGGCATAGATTATCCTCTCTCATCCTCTTTGTATGTTGAATATCTGGTGATCCTCTAAAATCCAAATATTATGTCATCTTCTCCATTAAACTATTTCTGACTCTCCCAATTGGTTTTAAAAAAAAAAATCCCTCGTGGCATAGCATAGCAAAAATCCCCCCTCACATAATATTTTGTTTTACATGCATATTATTGTATATTATAGTTATTTGTCCATGTGTCTTATCCCCTTATTAGACCATAAGCTCCATAAGGGCAAAGATTCTCTCTCCTGAACTCTATATTCTCCAGTGCCAACTCAATGCTCTGCAACAATATTTCTGAGTTAAATTAAACTGAGCCAGATTTAGAACAATGTAGTGGATGGCTCACTAGACTAGGAATAAAAGACCTAGGTTCTAGTCCCAGATATATAACAAGTGATCATGAACTGATCCTCAGTTTCCTCCAGGGTTCTGGAGGGAATTGATCTATAAGCTCCTTTCCAGATTTAAAACTCTGTCATTCTCTAACTAATGGTCATTTGCAAGACAGTTTTATTAAACTATTAGGAAAAGCTAGATATTAGAAGCAATTGTCTGTAATGAATGTCCTAGCCAGAGGGCTAAGAGATTTAGAGAATACTTGCACAAGAGATGCTGCTAGTGTGCCAACTTTTCAGATGTTTGGGTTGGGGGAGAAATAAGGCCAATCAAGTGGGAGCAATTTGCTTGCCCTTAACCTTTGTGCTATTTGCTCTTGAAAGGGCTCTGATAACTCAACAACAAATACATTTCTATGTGGGAAAAAAATGGTAAATGTCTGTAGAGGCTTTGTTCCAGGACTGAAAGGACAGAGATATGGGGATAAAACTGATGTGAAGCAAGGGAGTGAAGGCCCCATACCAAGTGCCTGATGGCACCCTGCTCACTCAAGCTGTGCTACCCTTGATACAGACATCCAGGGTACTCTGAGTTTCCTGCATTATATCAGTGGAAAGTCTAACAGCCAGCATTGTGAACACTGATCTACCACAGAGGCATTAGTCATGAGTGAAAAGCCCTGGGCACACACCCTTGCCAGCTCCCCACTAGGAATGACTAGGAATACTACACTTCTGGGCTAGCAGCCCATCTGCCTCTGGGAAGGGTTGATCTTGGGACTAAGGGAGGATGAACAGACCAGGGAGTGCACATGAGCTATGTACGTTGATGTTAACTTAGAGTTATTTCTACTATTCTGATTAAAGACTAAATACAAAAGCTAGGTGACCTGGTGGATAGAGAGCTGGTCCCAGAATCAGAAAGATTTATCATCCTGGGCTCAAACCTGACTAGCTGTGTGTCCCTGGCCAAGTCACTTAACCCTGTTTATCTCAGTTTTCTTATCTGTAAAAATGAGTGAAGGAAATGTCAACGCACTCCAGTATCTTTGCCAAGAAAACCCCAAATGGAGTCACAAAGAGTTGGACATCACTAAGACATCTGAACAACAACAAAATGAGGAGGTTGGATTTAATGGCTTCTGAAGTTACTTCCAGCTTTACTTCTCTGTGTATATGTACATGTATATATGTACATATATGTATATATATACATATATACATACTCATATACTATACATACCTGAGATTATTTACATATATACGTAAATATATATGTAAACTGGAAGACTATTGGATGACATTGGGGCAAGGAGGCTGCTAATATTTAACACTGGCCATGGAGACATAATACAATATATAAGGTAGGTCATCAGTCCTTAAGAATTATTCATACCACTGCCAAAAATCTGAGACTTCTCTGAGTCAGTCAAGATGACCTTTAGAGTACTAGTGACCACTCCCCTTTGCTCATGGAGTTCAGAGGGTGAAAACAAAACTAGCTGATGAAGGCTCCACCAACTCATCTCTAGATAAGGTATTCAGATTGGCATTTGATGTAGCTCAGACCAACATTTGTTGGTTGATTCTATCCCAAGTGATACTTGGTTTGTCACAGGATCCAGGGCACTCCCCAGTGGCCATTGTCCTAAAGAGATCTTGAGTCATTTGCCAAACCAATTGGTTATTGTTGTTGTTCAGTCATTTTGGTCCCATCCAACTCTTTATGACCCCTATTTGGGATTTCCTTGGCAAAGATACTGGAGTGGTTTGCCATTTCCTTCCCCAGCTCATTTTTACAGATGAAGAAACTGAGGAAAACAGGATTAAGTGACTTGCCCAGGGTCATACAGTTAATAAGTGTCTGAGGTCATATTTAAACTCAAAAAGATAAGACTTCCTGACTCCAGGCACAGCACTCTATCCACTGTGCCACCTAGCTGCCCAAAACCAGTTTGACATCACCAAAAAAAGCCTATGAATGGGAAGATTTACCCCTTAATTATCATGCCTTTTAGATAGATACATAGATATATTGATGATACCTAGATATACATATATATGTGTCATGTCTATAATATCTGACTAATTTATATTATATGTACACTCATATATGAATATATATATATATGCATATTCTATCTCCCCCAATTAGTCCTTCTGCTTTGATGGCAGGGATTGTTTCATTTTTTTGTCTTTGTTTCTTTGGCCCCTGGCACAGTGGCTGGCAAATAGAAGGCTGTAAAAATGAGAATAATAACACTGACTTAACAGGTTGTTGTGAGGATAAAACGAGATAATTCTGTAAAGCACTTTGCAAAGCTTAAAGCACTATAAAAATATTAGCTATTATTCTAAGGCACTTAATACATGCTTGAGGATTGATTGGTTTTGTGGGAAGACAAAGGGGGTGTCATTTAGCTTGGGTGCTACTGCTTACTTTGTATAGAGTTTTCTCCCTATCATAGTCTCCTTCCCTCCCTGAGCATCTCCCTTCCTCCTGCTTCATCATCACCACAACTCTAGAGTAAGAGTGGCTTGCATTCTTGTGTCAGATCAGATCTTAAGCAAATTTTTCAAACTTCTTGATTTATTGACCAGGTAACTATCTCCTAATGGACAGAGAATTATGAAAGAAACGGTGTCACCCTGAAAACCTTCACTGTCATTTCCAAGTCTTATAAGGGTCAGTGGGCATAGTTTGCCTGGAGAAGGGAAGCTTCAGTGGGGACATGATAGCTGCCTTCAAATTTTTGAAGGACTGTGGAAGGGAAGAAGGATTAGACTAGCTCTGGCCCAAGAGACCAAAACTGGGAGCAGAGGATAGAAGTTTCAGAGAAGCTAATTAAGGTGTGATGTAAGGAAAAGCTTCTTAACTACTAAAGCTGTCCAAAAATGGAATGAGTTATATCAAAGAGGCTATGGTTTTCCCTTCCTTGGAAGTCTTTCAAGCAAAGACTGGATAACCCTTTGGTATACTACAATCAGAATTCCTTTTATTTATGAGGTAGACTAGATGGTCACCGAGGTCCCTTCTGTCTCTCAAATTCTGTGATTCTGTGAACTGATTTCAACTCTACAGTGAAGGAAAATTTGAAATCTCCTTCCCTAAAAAGAAGAGGAGAGATCCCTACCTCTCCTATAAATTCCTCACATCCTTCTTGGAGGCAGAAGAATGAACCAATGGACTTCAGAAGTGGGATCTAGCCTTTGCTATCCTCAAACTCTTCCACATGATTCAGTGGGAATAATAATCTACCTCTATTGTCTAAGAATTCACAAATCCAAATGGAAGGTACAGTCTTCTCTGTTCAGCAAATCATTATATGTGACCATCTCTACCCTCATCTCTAGAGAAACCAGAGGTTAATTTTGCCTCCAAATGTCAAAGAAAGGGGGAGGAGGTAGAGCCAGCATCACCTGGTCACAGATTCTCATTGCAAATTTTTAGCAGTGCCCCCCCAACCTCTACCAGAGTCAAACAAAGCACATCATTCCATCCTGATCTGTGTCCCTTTTCTGTACTATATAAAGCCGGCTACAGATGGCACACATGGATTGCAGCTCCAAAACTCCCCGGTGCCCACTCCCTTCTATCAAGCTGCTCCCTAAAATCTGTGGACGCAGCAGACTTCAAAAGAGGAAGCCGGCTTGATCACACAGCGTGAGCCTTGGCACGCCAGAGCAGGGGCTGTGCCAGGGCCATGGTGCCCGTGTCTATCCCACTCGGATGCGGCACTCTGAGCAGCATCTGGCTGCCCACTGCCCACGTGACTGGAGCTTGTTGCTCAGCGCCAACTTACCCTCTCCCACAGACCCTGCTTAGATATATAAAGTTTATTACTTGAGAAGTAGACAAAATTGGGAGAAAATCGTTTTAAAAACCAAACAGATTTGGGAAGGAACAGATATTCCCTTTCTTATACACTGCTCCCAAAGTAGAGGCCGGGACAGAACTAACCAATAAGATGTAATTGTGACTTTTCTCTGCTTTGGTCCCTCCTACCACAAAGGGTATGAGACTTAGGTTCAGATATCTGAGTGTGGGATGCTAGTCATGCGACCTTGGACAAGTCATAAATCCTAGGTCTAGGCTGGAAGAAAGCTCAGAAGCCATCATTTTACGATGAGGAAACTGAGGCTAAGGGAACGTAAGTGACTGCCCAAAGTCACACAGAAGTAAGATTTGAAGCCACGTTCTCAGCTTTCATAGTCAGTCCTTTTTCTACTGTACCACCCCACCTTCTGTGCTGAGCCTTTGTTTCTTCACCTGTAAAATGGGGAAAATATCATTTTTCTACCTATCTCAAATGGTGGTTGTAAAAGTAGTATCTTTTATTCCCAACTAGCTGTCATAATCTACTTTGGTGGGGGGGGGGGGGGGAAGGGGCTTCAGGGAGAGGAAGAAGATTTGCAAAGCCAACTGTAGAGACAAAAAATGAATTTCTAACAGTAAAATTTCAAGTATTGTGACAAGCAGTAAAGCAGATATTTGTGTTGCAGAGGACCTTACCCAGTGCAATTTAAATCAGACCATGAGGTTAGCCCTGTCTGGAGGTGAACTATGCTTCTGATTTTCATTGGCACTCTCCTCCCTCTCAAGAAGATGAACAGTATCAAGGAGCACTGGGATTTCTCACTGTACCCACATCAGGACGATTTTCTACACATATACATACACACACACACACACACACACACACACACACACATTCTCCACACACACCCCCTCTCTCTCTCTGTCTCTCTCTCTCTTTCTCTCTCTCTGTCTCTAGCAGGGTAGAATGTATTCCTATCTCAAGGCAGAGGGCTGGATGAGATGAACTCTCCAGAGAACTTTAAGTTTCACCTCAGGGTCCTAAACCTTATTCCAAAGAGGTTTCTTGATTTCCCAAGACTCCTCAAAAACACAGACAGCAGCTGACATTTGTCATCCTTAAAATAAGATTTCCTCTACACCCTTTAAAAGAAAAACATCATTTTCCCCCTCAAGCGTGGGTCAGGAATGTGTTGTCTTGGCCACCACTGTTTGGGGAGTCATTTGCTCCCCTCCCAGCCCTGCTCTCAGCAATCTCTGGAGAGGAGGTTCCAATTACAGCCCGAGTCTACCTACAGTCCTTCAGGACCAAACCTTATAGGAAATCATTTCCTGACAAGCTACCAAACACAACTCCTTGAAAGCAAACAGACATCCAAATCCTTTATTTATCTTCCTCTCTCCCCTCCTGCTGTGAAGGGAAAGCTCATCTTGGGGCTGAGCAAGGGACAAGTGATACTGAGCTGAGCTACTGCAGAGACCCCAGGCCCTCTGAAAGAACAAGGGATCCAGAGGTCAGAGGTCACCAGCAGCTAGGCCAGGGTGGAGAGCCCTCCCCTCCTGTACCAGACTTCCCCCTGGGGGTTTCTGATATGGACTAGAATCAAGTGATCAAGAAAAGCACTAGGGAGCTGCTGGTGGGAAGGTGGGGAGCCTTGTGATGGCCAGTGGGAGTTCCCACAGGACCGTTTTTTAGTTCCTCATCTTCATTCCCGTCCTTTCTACTTCTAATCCCTTCAATTCCCATAGACACATGCTTTCTCTATCCACTCCCTAAGCCAGGTAACAATAAGAACATATATCTCCATAGAACTTAATATCCACTATCTGTCTTGTTCAATTAGCAGGCATCTTTAACTTTCTTTTTTAATTTTTAATTTTTCTCTTCAGAACTTGTTAAGTCCTTCAGTCTTGTCTGATTCTTTGTGATCCCATTTGGGGCTTTCTTGGCAAAGATACTAGCTTGCCATTTGCTTTTCTAACTCATTTGACAATGAGGAGACTGAGGCAAACAGGGTGAAGTTACTTGCCCAGAGTCACATAGCTAGTATGTGTGAAGCCAGATCTGAACTCTGGTCTTCCTGACTCCAGGTATTATCTACTGTACCACTTTGCTGCCTATTTGGAACTTAACAAGAACCAAAAAAATTAATTTTCCGTACACAAAGTAGAACAAAAAAGGAAACCATGCAAAACTGTGTGTCTCTATTTCATACAACTTACATTTTTTAAAGTACATAATAAATTCAACAGGTTACTTTCAAAGCTCTCCTGCTTTCAACACACATTTGTTAATCTGATCCTGTTCAAGTATTATTATCCCCTATTTACAGGTGTAACAACAATGCTATTTGCAGGTGCTGTGGGGGTGTAAGACCAGTAACACTAGCACTCAGGATGGCTGCTAGCACAGGTTCTTTGAGCTGCTTTTCTAAAGGAAAGCAACTCAAAAGGAGTCAACAATCTTACTTTAATCAACATATATATATAAAATCTAAAATATATTTAATATATGTATATATAATATATAAAAAATTTACTTAGTTCAGAGGAAAAAATCAGCACCCTGAACTTCAGAGAAAATAGAAACAGAAATAATAGCATACAGACCAATAGACAGAGCTTCTAACCATCTGACCGAGTAATACATACATCACAGATTAACAGACAGATCCAACTTTCTGACCATTATATACATACATAGTTACCAGAGAAAGAAGCACCAATATTGGGGTTTTCAAAGCCAGAGGTGGGGGGGAGGAGGCCTCCTTACAGCTACCCAGAGTCAAGTAGCATCTGGCTGTGTCACTGGAACACTCTTCCCATGAGTAAACCCCAAAGCAAAATGCTAACCTCAGAGTATATATAGACACTTCTTCAGGGTCAGAGGACATGATAACCTTCATGACCCACTGCCTGATTACAAAGTAACAAAAGGTGTGGGCCTTCCTGAAAAACAAACCTCCCCTAATCAAGCTTCTCTTATTGGGCTCCATGTGGACCCTATTAATGGGCAGGGAAGATCTTCAACTCCCATTAACATTACAACAAGTGAGAAAACTTAGGATCAGAAAGAGTTAGGCAAATTGAAGGCTAGTAGTGGTAGAAGAGCACAGATTTGATTTGGAGTCAGAGGCCTTGGGTTCAAATTCTGACTCATTTTGAGACCTTGAACAAGTCACTTCAATTTTTTGTACCTGTTTCTTCATCTATCAAATGAGGAGTTTGGGCTTATAGTAGAGGTGGGGATCCTGCAGCCTTGAGGCCACATGTGGCCCTCTAGGCCCTCAAGTGTAGCCTTTTGACTGAACCCAAACTTCTCAGAACAAATGCTCTTAATAAAAGGATCTGTTCTTTAAAACTTGTACTCAGTCAAAAGGCTGCACCTGAGGACCTAGAAGGCCATATGTAGCCCTCTACATCTTCAAGTGCAGTCCTTTCAACGAATCTCAACTTCACAGAAAAGATTCCCTTAATAAAAGGATTTGTTCTGTAAAACTTGGGCTCAGTCAAAAGGCTGCACCCGAGGACCTAGAAGGCCACTCGTGGCCTCAAGGCCACAAGATTCCTACCCCTGGCCTTGAGTAATCATCAACAAACAATTGTGAAGTGTCTGCTCTATGCCAGGCACTGTGATGGGCTCTGGGGAAAATAAAGACAAAAATGGAACAGTCTCTGCCCTAAAGGGGCTTACATTCTACCAGGGAAAACAACATGTACATTTACAAGTAAATACAAAATAACTTTTTTTTTTCTGAGAGGCATTAGCAGCTGGGGAAATGATATCAGGAAAGACCTCCTGTACTAGGCAGCACTTAAGCTGAGCTTTAAAGGAAGCTAGGGATTCCGAGGGTGATATAAGGAATCAATGGCAGGTATGGAGGCCAGCCCGTGCAAAGACACAGAGAGAGGAAAAGGAATGTTGCATATGAGCAACAGCACGGTCAGTCTAACTAGATCATAGAGAAGGAGAAGGGAAGTAGAGAGTAATGATCCTGGGAAGGAAAGATGGGGCTTGTGTAGGATTTTAAATGTGAAGCAGAGTGATTTGTATTTGATCCTTAGAGGCAATAGGGAGTGGAGGAAGGTTATCGAGTAGCTTTGTCAGAACTGTGCTTTACAGATGCCACTTTGACAGCCGAGAGGCTCATAGGCTGGAGAGAGGAGAAGTTGAGGCAAGGGCTACATGAACACCTAATAAATAAATGTTGAATGAATGAATGAATGAATGATGGGATGAATGAACAGAATAGTACAAGAATACACATAGTATACACAAGTTCCATGGGGAATTTCTCTTGACTTAGATGGTTTTTTTAACTGTACAACTCTTTCTGATAGGACAATTCAAATACTGCTCTGCTTCTCAACAACTTCTCAAGCTGAACGTGTGACAAATGATCCACAACAATGCTACCAAATATATTGGAAGGAAGCTCCAGGTCCTTACAAATACAGACGTGTTGTTGCCATCCTCATTGTTGTTCAGTCTTTTCCGTTCTGTCTGACTCTCTGTGACCCCATCTGGGATCTTCTTGGCAGTGATACTGGAGTGGTTTGCCATTTTCTTCTCTAGCTTATTTTACAGATGAGGAAACTGAGGCAAATGGGGCTAAGTGACTTGCCCAGGGTCACATAGCTAGTAAGTACCTGAAGCCAGATTTGAACTCAGGAAGATGAGTCTCCCTGACTCCAGGTTCAGCATTCTATCCCCTGTGTCATCTAGCTGTCCATATTGCTGCCAAGACAATCAGGACAGAAAGGTCAGGCAGCTTCTTGGACTTGACCTTAAGGATTGTATGGCCCTACTGGGGACACCAAAGGTCTGGGGTTCTCAGTATGGGGCTCAGAAACCTGATATTATCAGATCTAGCAATGATCAGGTCCTGGGGAAGAAAAGGTAGGGGGACAGCAGGTGCAATTCAATATAATGAAAAGAATACTGAATTAGTAGCTAATTAAAGGACCTGATCTCTAATCTCATTGACTTTGAACAAATCACTTCACCCCTCTTCACCCTTCCAAGCTTGTTTCCTTAGCCCAGAAACTGACTGACCTAGACTAAGTGATCTCAACTACCTTCCAGCTCAAAATAGTAACTCCCATTTATGTGGACCTTTTAGAACTGCAAAGATTTACAAAGCACTAAAATTCTGTGGGACAGGCATTACAGATATTATTTTCCCCACATTAAAAATGAGGAAATAGGGTCTGAGCCAAGATGCAGAGTAAAAGTAGGAACTTGCTTAAGCTCCCACACCAACCACCTCCAATACCTGTAAAATATGACTCTAAACATATTTTAGAGCTACAGAATCCACAAAGTAACAGAGAGAAACAAATCTGCCACTGAAGGCAGCCTGGCAGGCCAACAGGGAGGGTCTATTGCACAGGGCTGGAAGCCAAGCACAGTCCTACGTGAGCTGCATGGGCCCAGACCCAGGGCAGCCTGACCAGTGGCACAGACCAGCTAGACCAGACTGCAGGAGAGTGAATCACTGGCAGCTGTTGTGGTTTCCAGACTTCTCAACCCATAAACACCAAAGAGAAAGTAAAAGGTCAGTACAGAACTCTGTTGGAACTGGGTGACAGAAGAGGTCTGACCCTTAGCCCCAGGGCAAGAGGTGACAGAGGCATGGTGGCTGCAGCTGCTGCAGCGTGGCTGCCTCCAGAGCTCCTGGACTGCAGACTGTAGGGGGACCAAGTGACCATTCAGAGGATAATCACTCTTGCTTTGACCTGCTTGGATCTGGATCGCTGTCTTGAGTGGTGGGTGTGTCCAGTGTCCTGGGGCCAGTGTCCAGAACTCATGGTGGCTATAGAGAGGGCACCCTCCTCATAGTTCTGACAACAGCTCTGGCAGCAGTTGTGCAAACCCCAGCAATTTGGGACATAGCTCTCTCCATTCTGGAAGCAGAGTTCTACTGTGGCAAAGAGCTCAAAAGTCAAGTAATTGGCTGGCAAGATGAGCAAGCAGAGGAAGCATAATCAGACCATAGAATCCTTTTGGGGGGACAAAAAAGATCAAAACATGGAACCAGAAGAAGAAAACAAAATCAAAACTCCTGCATCAAAACCTTTCAAGAAATATATGAACTGGTTATAGGCCATGAGGAGCTCAAGAAGGATTTTGAAAATCAAGTAAGAGAAGTGGAGGAAAAATTGGGAAGAGAAATGAGAATGAAGCAAGAAAATCATGAAAAGCAAGTCAATAGTCTGCTAAAGGAGACCCAAAAAAATACTGAAGAAAATAACACCTTAAAAAATAGACTAACTCAAATGGCAAAAGAGGCCCAAAAAGCCAGTCAGAAGAAGAAGAATACTTTAAAAATCTGAATTGGCCAGAAGGAAAAGGAATTTCTAAAACTCACTGAAGAGACTAATTCCTTCAAAATTAGGTTGAAGCAAATGGAAGCTAATGACTTTATGAGAAATCAAGATACTAAAAAACAGATCCAAACAAATGAAAAAAATAGACGGCAATGTGAAATATCTCATAGGAAAAACCACTGACCTGGAAAATAGATCCAGGAGAGATCATTTAAAAATTATTGGACTGCCTGAAAGCCATGATC
>CM053584.1:88082445-88098448 GCA_028627135.1 Pseudochirops cupreus
TCTCCCCTCTCCTCCCCTCCTCTTTACCAGAGTTCATGCCCAAATGCTCAGAAATTTGGATAGCTCCCTATTGTCCAGGATAACATCGCACTAAAGTCCCTGAATCTAGTTCTCTTTACACTACTGGTGGATGGATATAGGGTGAAGAGCACTGGAGTTGGAGTTAGAAAAACTCAGGCTAGACTCCTATCACCGACACTCTCTTTTTTCTGTGGGACTGGGGAAGCCACTCAAGCACTATGCCTCAATTTCCTCATCTCTAAAATGGGAATAATAATGCTCGTCCTGCTTAGTTTGCAGGATTATCAGAAGAGCAGAGCCTCAGCATGCAAAATAAATATGGGCATTATTCAAGGCTCCTTTGATGACTAACTGCCCCTTCCCCTCATTTCTCGTTATTCCTCACAGGAGACTTTCTGCTGTTGTCCGGTGACCCTGCTCACTGTCTCCTGCAGGTGACTTCCTCCTCTTGCCTCTTTCTACAATTTAACATTGGCCAGTACTCCCTTTAGGAATTCATCAATGATCAGGCACTGGTGGCTGAAGGTTAGAGCACTAGACCTGGAGTTAGGAAGTTTTGACTTCAAAACCATCTTTAGACATTTACTAGTCGTGTGACCCTGGGCAAGTCACTTACCCTCTAGTTGCCTCAGTTTCCACAACTGTAAAAAGAGAATCATAATAGCACCTATTTCCCAGGGTTGTCATAAGAATAAAATGAGATAATAATTGTCAAGTGCTTAGAACATTGTCTGGCACTTAGTAAGTGTTATATAAATGTTAAGTATTATTATTATTTGTAAAAAGTGCTCAGCACAGTTTCTGACACACCATAAGGGCTCTATAAAAATACTTATTCCTTTTCCAATTTCCCTTAATTTATTAAGCATGTGTCAGGCAAAAACCAGACAATCCCTGCCCTCAAGGAGCTCATATGCTATCAGGAAAACAATCTACAGACACACACATATGCACACACATGCACACACATATATCCATGCACACATGAAATATATCTTAAGCACAAGGCAATTCGAGCAGGTGTGGGTGAGACATTAGCATCTGTGATCAAGAAATGTCTCATGTAGGAGGTAATGCCTGCACTGAGCTTTGAAGGAGGAAGGTTCCTCCTTTGTCTTCAGTGATTCATGTTCCTCTCCTGCTTCAGCTCAGCTGCTCCCCACCCCAGCCCAGCTCAGCTCAGCTCACTGCATAAAGCCAACCAGAGAGGCAACTTGCCCTCCATCAATCCCAGGGATCTTAGGATATTTAAACTGGAAGGGAACTCAGGGATCAGATATCTGATACAAACCATTTACTTCACAGGATAAGGAAATTAAAACCCAGAGAAAGGAAGTGACTTACCCACAACCTCACAGCTAGTCATTGGCACAATCAGGTCCACAATCTAATTCTGATGACTTCCAGCCCCAGAGCTCAGCTATTTTTTTTCACTGTTAACATATTTGTGCTGATTTCTTTCTTCCCCTTTTCCAATTTCCATAGAAGCAGTAACTAAGTCTTTAATTATTTTTTACTCCACTCTGAAGACTAATAGAGTTAAAATAATAGCAATATTACTATTTAACTTTGTTACTATTAAAAGAACTATGAAGTACTACCTTACATCTATCAGATTGGCTAATATGAGAGAAAAGGAATATGGTGAATGTTGAAGGGGATATGGGAAAATTGGGACACTAATGGTGGTTGTGAGCTGGTTCAACCATTCTGGAGAGCAATTTGAACTATGCCCAAAGGGTATAAAACTATGCATACCTTTTGAATGAGCAATACTTCTGCTAGGTCTGTAGTCCAAAGAGATTTTTAAAAAAAGAACCGATATGTTCAAAAATATGCATAGCATCTCTTTTTGTGGTGGCAAAGAATTGGAAATTGAGGGGATGCCAGTGATCACTCATTGGTTACAACCCTTCTATATGACCAAACTATTGTACAATGTGAAAGTATTTGCAGATCCCATACATGACTGCACGCCACCATGGTGGGGGGGAAGGGAGGGGAGAAAATCTGAAACTCAAGTGATTGTGGAACTGAGTCTTGTAAATTAAAAGTAAATAAGTAAATTAAAAAATTAAAAAAAAAAGAAATTGAGGGGATGCCCATCAACTGGGGAATGGTTGAGCAAGTTGTGATGTGTGATTGTGATGGAATACTATTGTGCTATAAAAAACTGATAAGCAGGATGCTTTTAGAAAAACCTGGAAAGACTTAAATAAACTGTTGCAAAGTGAAGGGAGCAGAACCAGGAGAGCATTGTATACAGTACAATAATGTGCAATCATCAACTATGAATGACTTAGTTATTCCCAGAAATACAAAGATAAAAAAAAATGTTATCCATCTTGAGAAAAAGAACTTATGGAGTCTGAATGCAGATCAAAGCCTACTTTTTTTCTTTATTTTTTGTGGCTCTTTTTGGGGGGTCTGTATTTTTTCCCTCACAACATAGCTCATATGGAAATGTTTTGCATGAATATATATGGATAACCTACATAAAATTGCTTGCCTTCTCAATGAGGAGGGAGAAGAAGGAAGGATGGAGGGAGAAAATTTGAATCTAAAAATTTTTAAAAATGAATATTAAAAAATCATTTTTACATGTAATTGGAAAAAACAAAATATTTAAAAATAATTTTTATCATATTGCAAGCATAGCAATACTTCCAGGGTCTGTGTTTTTGTGGATGTAGGTACTCTCTCCCTTTCCCCTTTCCTCACCCTCACATTAATGCTTAGTAGGACTATCTGGCACATAGTAGGTACTTAATAAATGTTGACTGATTGAGAGCTGATGTCACTAGAACATTCATCTCCTTCCTGCCAATTCGATGATGAGTTTCTTTCAACCCAACCATGCTGCTTCTTAGATGACAAACCCACAGTCATGGTGCTGTTCATCTTCAGACTGAAGGTCAGAGGGTCACAGATTTAGAGGTGGAAGAGACCTTAGAAATCATTCAGTCCAATTCCATCATTTTACATATAAGGAGACTGAGACCTAGAGAAAATGACCGTGTCATACATTTAGAGCTGGAAAGGATCTGAGAGGCCACTGCATTCAATACCTTCATTTTACAGATAAGGAAACTGAGGCACAGAAAGATGAGATAACTTGTCGAGCTGGGATTTGAACCCTACGTCCTTTGACTCCAAACCCATCATTCTTATCGTCACATCAAGCTGCTTCTCATATAGTAACTCCCTGTTGGAGATTTTTGTGTCATAGCCTCCCACCTAGATAGTAAGCTCCAGGAGGGAAGGAATTGTGTTCTATCTAACTTGCTCCAGAGTAAATGTCATAGGAGCTTAAGGAATATTTGTTATTGCATTGCATTGAATGATTGCCCCTATTTTACGAATGACATCTCTGAAGCCCAAAGGGGTTAAGTGACTTGCTCCAGGTCACCCAGCTAATTCCACATTGATTCTTGGTGACCTAGCAAAAACAGTAGCAAAGGGAATTCACATAGCCAGACTGGTGATCCATTCTCTGGGACAAATGTGTTGTCCCATTTTCCCTGGGGCTTGGATGGCTGATTCCATTTTGCTTGTGTTTAAAAAATGACAGCGTTCAGAGGTCCAGTAATCTAAGGAGGAGGGGGCTTGTCATTAGCACATATTGTACAAGAAAACTCCAGTCTCTCTCTTTCTCCTCCAAAGGCACCCAAGTGCATGCTTCTCTGAAAAATTCCTGTGGGTTTCTTAGCGGAGACCCTTGCACTGAAACATCATAGCTCCTTTCCTCTTCCATCCCCAATTACACTGGGGGAAATGCAGTCACATCATTTGCATTTATTGCCTAGAATATACCGCCTCATCTGTAGCCCTTAGTCTGACTGAATTGCTTTTTTTGCTTCATGAGACACATAGCCAGGCAGCCTGGCTCCCCTCTCCTCATCACTCCGCCCGGAGTCACAGCACCCGCTGTAACCTACTTTGCTCTCTGCTGCATTTATCATATTGATCGTATAAGAAATAGATCATAAGCAGAATGAAATTACCAAATGCAATGATCTGGTGCATGCTATGGACCAGATCAATCTTGGGCAGCCAGGAAAAAAAAAACCCTCTTGCTGTGACGTTTTCCAAAGTTGATTTTCATTGCAAATAGAAATTTCCATTAGCTGAGGCACCCTGGAGGGGAATGTCTGCTGTGTTGACAAGGTGTGTGTATAAGAGAGACAGGCAGAGAAAGTCAGAGAGAGATAGAGAGAAAGAAAGAGAGAGACAGAGGCATAGGAAAAGGAGAAACACAGAGAATTAGAGGGAGAGGCAGAAACAGATAGACAGAAGAAGAGACAGAGAAAGGCAGAGACAGAAGAGGAGAGAGAGAAAACTAGAGAGAAAGGCAGAAACAGGAAAAGGAGAGACAATAGAGTAGAGAGATAGAAGAAAAAGAGAGACAGAGAAAACTACAGGGAGAGGCAGAAACAGAGGGAAAGGAGAGAAAGAGGCAGAGTCTGAAAGGGAGGAAGAAAGGAAACCAGCTCTTATTAATCACCCACTGTATACTAAGCATTACACTAAATACTTTACAAATATAATCTCATTTGATCCTCACACCAAACCCTAGGCGGTAGGTGCTATTATTATCCCAGTTTTAGGGGGAACCCAAAGCAGAGAGAGAGGTCAAATGACATGCTCACTAGTAAGTGTCTGACAAGGTATTTGAACTTAGATCTTTCTGACTCTAGGCCCAGAGTTCTACCCTCTGTGCCACCTAGTTGTGTCTAGATGGAGATAATTTCAGAGTTGGGCAGAGAAATTGATAGATCAAGTTGGGTGCATAGAGAGAGACAGAGTTACCCTTTTATTTTTTTGTTTACATAATTTACCCACAACAAGGGAAGCTGTTGTGAGCTTATTTTCAGATAATTACTCTCATTTATTTGATGCTATACACTGTATAAAGCATTGTCTTCATAATAATGCTGTAGAGTAGTAACCTCCCATTTTACAGATTAGGTTAAATGACTAACCAAAGACCATGTAGCTAGCAAGTATGATTTACACTCATTACTTTTTCCACCACATTCTGGTTAAAGCTTCATTTAGGATGGGGAATGCTTTCTTTTCCTGTTTCTGAGAGATTTCCCGAGTATTATTTATATGATGAGGGGGTGGGGCTAGACAAGAAGAAGGCTTTCCAGTGTTCCAGTGGTCTCAGGATGAGTTGACCTCCCATCCTGTATCCCAAATGAAAGTGTTCAGGGAGCTGGGACCAGGCATAATTGTCTCTGTCCATCCCTGCCCCTCATATTCCCCCTGCCCTGGTTTGTGACTTTGTTGTGATGCCTTTGCTGTGAAGCCTGAGCTTTGACAGCAGCGTTAATGTGCATAGGACAGTTTGGGGTTTGTTTACAAATGGCCCCTTGAAAACGTGGGATTGGGGTTGCTTCTTCTCAGATCCCAGGCTCCAGACCAGGCCTCTGAAGGAAAGAAGACTTTCTCCCGTCTGGAGACAAGACGGGGCTGGAGACCAAAGAGACAGAGGCTGATGGCAGTCTGCCACTGGAGCAGACTGAGGCAGAACCCATGATGGGAATGTGGTTCAAGGTCCCAGCCACCCCCTTCCCACTGTGAAATCCATCCCCAGACATGGAGACTTGCAGTTATTGGTTTTGGCAACCGTCGTCATGCCAATAAAGTCATTGAAATGGAAGAAACCAGAGAGAAGGGAGAACAAGGAAGAGAGGAAGAAGGGGGAGATAGGGCGGAGGACAGGGCCTGTGTGCAAAGGCAGCTTTGGGAAGGGAAGAGAAGCTCCTCTGGAAGTTCCTTGTGTCCTTAAAGGGAGAAACGTCATGGATGCCAAGGGGCTGAGTTCATGGAGAAAGGAAGGCACAGACATGAGCAGTGCCTCATCCAGGCCCCCAAAGCCAGCTCTTCATGTCCCTGTCATCACCCACCCAGACTATTCCACTCTCTCATGGAAACATCCCGGGGAGACTTTCCACAGGGCATCTGGCCAAGCGGGGTTTGAACATACACAAGTACATGCTCCTACCCTTAAGGAATCAGGGGGAGGATATGTCAAGCAGAGGCAAGAGTTCTGGTCTGGAGTTCAGAAGACTTCAGTTCTTGCATCAACTCTGCCTCAGTTTCCTTTGCTTGTAAAATAAAATAGATGACTCCTGGGATTTAAAGTTCACCAAATAACCACCCCCAGGTTCATGGAGGGGGAGGACCAGCTTCCCCAGGCCAGGGCTAAGGCAAAGGTGACCCAGCAGTAAAGTGCTGTGTCATCAGCCCTAAGGCATTTCAATAGCTCAGGTCCTACCTACACTTGGCCTGGCTATTCCCCTCTGTAGATGTTTAAAACTGAGTTTCCATAGTTTTTTTTCTTTGAGTTACAAAATGCTTGAAGAACTAAAAATCACCACTTGTCTAAGAGACAGAGAGATAGACAGAAAGATAGGGAGACAGAGAGACAGAAAGACAGACAGAGACAGAGAGACAGAGAGAGAGAGACAGAGACAGAGACAGACATAGAAACTGACAGAGACAGACAGAGATAGAGAAAGAGACAGAGAGGCAGAGCCAGAGATAGAGATAGAGACAGAGAGGCAGAGATAGAGACAGAGACAGAGAGGAGCACACACCCACACTCACACATACACACACACAGACACAGACATAGAGAGAGAGAGTCATCAGCTGCCAGCCCCTTGTGTGACCCTGGTAAGTTGCTTCATTCCTACCTGCCTTGATTTCCTCACCTGTAAAATGGGGACAATAACCACCCCTCAGGCTTGTTGTGAAGATCAGATGAGATAATTGTATATCACTTAGCACAGTGCTTGGTGCATAGTAGGTCCTTTTCCCCCTCGCTTGTTCCCCAACATAGATTTCTTACCCTCCTTCCTATTCCAATGTTCCCCATCTGCTAGAATCAGGGAATTTTTTGGTCTAATCTTAATCCCTCTTACTGTACCTTCAGTTGTGTTCTCTGTGTCCACAGACGACAGTGGGTCAGCACTATTTTTATAAGGACCCTCAAAGTATTTGACAGGAAGATCATTATCAAGCTACGCCTTGGCTTTGTTTTCTCTAGACTCAACAGCCCTGGCTTCTTGAACCTTTTCTTCATTGTGCTTATTTCCCCATCCTCTCATTTTTCATGGAATTGCTCGGGCCAGACCCCTCCCTACCCCATATCTTGCTGCTTTGGTCTCCATATTCTGGGATCTGCCTTTTCTCCTACTCCCTGTGGGGTGAGGTCCGAACTCTCAAAGATACAGTTCTCTGCCTCAGTTGGTGTCTCTGCACCTGCAGTAAGACTGTTCTCTGTACACTGCCTACCTCCTCCCCATCCCCAACTGATTGCTCTGGGTGTGGTTACTTAGTGCCAGGGAATAAACTGAATGGTGATGCTCCTGGGGACTCAAAAAATTGTGTCCCCATCTTCTGCAACAGGAAGAGTCCCCTTTTTTAGGCAGGTTTTTAATCATTATCGCCATGTACCTTTGTCTGCCTCAGTTTCCTCAACTGTAAGATGGAGATAATTATAGCACCTACCTTCCAGGGTTTTTATGAGGATCAAATGAGTTAATATTTGTAAAAGGCATTGCAAGCCTCAAACTCCTATGTAAAAGCTAGCTATTGTTATAATAGTAATGATAATAATAATAAAATTCGTGGTTCTGAGACTATCCTCTTATCTCTTAAGACAGACTCAGGGCACAGATCTGTGGTTTAGCACTGGATTCAGTGGAAAGAACACAGCATCAAGAGTTAGAAGATCTGAGTTCAATATTCATGACCAAGTTCAGGTTGATGTTCAAAGTGGGGTAAGCTGTTTCATGATAGCATCCACCCCTCAGGCTTGTTGTGAGGATCAGATGAGATCATTGTAGAGCACTTAGCACAGTGCCTGGCACATAGTAGGCCCTTTTCCCATTGGCAGCCATTGGCCCACCTGGGCACCAGTACTTCTCCCTTTCTCTTCCCCTTTAATTAGCTGGAATTCTTATGTGGGATATTCTTCCTCAATCACAGCAGAGAATTGCCTTGGTCATTTTCTATGCTTTCTTGATATCACACTACCCATCCCCCAAATGAGATATTTATAAAAAGTGCTTAGCAGAGTGCTTGGTATATAGTAGGCACTATTTAAATGCTTAATCCCTCCCCTTCCCCCACACCTTGAAACAAACACCTTAGTGCATTATTGGTGCTTAATATGTAAACTCTAGAAATGTAAATGATTCCCCTTCTGGTGTTGGAGCATGAGTGAATGTTTTAAGCCACCACTGAGCCTGTGCATCAGGGTGAGCAGAGTGAGGTTGGGGTGTGAATAAGAGTCCACATCCTATGTCTATGTGTGCGAAGCCTTGGGGGATACAAAGACTGGCAAAAACAGTCCCTGCTCTCCAGTGAGAGACAGAGAAACAGAGAGACAGAGAGAGTGTCTCTTCTCTGTCTCTCCTAGTATAAAGGTGGGGAGGAAGACAATGTGCAAACAACTGTGTTATCTATCTATCTCTCTATCTATCTCTCTATCTATCTAATTTATAAGTATCTATCTAGGGCAGTGGATAAAGCACTGGCCCTGGAGGCAGGAGAACCCAAGTTCAAATGCAAGCTTGGACACTTGCTAGTTGTGTAACCCTGGGCAAGTCACTTACCCTGTTTGTCTCCATTCCTCATATGTAATATGAGCTGGAGAAGGATAACTATTGTGATTGTTCAGTTGTTTCAGTCATGTCCAATTCTTTGTGGCCCTCTTTGGGGTTTTCTTGGCAAAGACTTTGGAGTGGCTTGCCATTTCCTTCTCCAGTTCATTTTACCTATGAGGAACTGAGATGAATAGGGTTAAGTGATTTGCTCAAGGTAACACAGCTAATAAGTGTCTGAGGTTGGATTTGAATTCACGAAGATGAGTCTTCTTGACTCTAGGTCTGGTGGTCTATCCACTACATCACCTAGTATATATACTAGGGAGGGTGAATGGGTCAGTGCAATTCCCTCCTGACCACCAGAAAAAACTGGCAAATCTGCTTGCTGTGAAAAGGGAGTCAGCAATAGCCTCTTTGCTTTTCTTTGTTTCCCCATGTTGTTGGGGAAGGAAACCATCCTTTTGAGAAATTAGAGGGGGAGGGGAGTATTGGGCAATATGAAGCTGCATGGTGGGAGTGAGAAGGCTGCAAAACATTACACACAGCAGTTGGGTGGCTTAGCAGGAAGAAGGCTAGACTTTGAGTCAGGAAGACCCCAATTCAAATCCCATCTCAGACACTAACCATGTGGCCTTGGACAAGTCACTCACCATTCTCAGTCTCCCCACCTGTAAAATGGGACTAATGATTGCATCGATGTCCCATGGTTGTTACAAGGATAAAATGAAATGATACAGGATATCCCAAAGGTCTTAGTGCAATTTTAAGTTTTAATAGCTTAAAATTGCATTAAACCATTTGGGATGCACTATATATGCAAAGTACTTTGCAAACATTAAACATAATTGTCAGTTATTATGAAAAATGAATTACCTGCCCCCCCCCACACCTCAGAGAACTAGGATCAAGGATATCATCAAGGAAATGATAAGAAGAAAGAAGAAGGAGATGAAGAAGGAAGAGGAGAAGGAAGAGAAGGAGGAGGAAGAGGAGAAAGAGAAGGAAAAGAAGAAGGAGGAGGAAGAGGAAAAGAGAAGAAGGAGGAGGAAGAGGAAGAGAAGGAGGAGGAGAAGAAGAGGAGGAGGAAGAGAAGGAGGAGGAAGAGGAAAAGAGAAGAAAGAGGAGGAAGAGGAAGAGGAGGAGGAGGAGAAGAAGAAGAGGAGGAGGAAGTGGAGAAAGGGAAGAAGGGCTGGTCACGTGTTCAGACTAGGGAATAGCTGATGGGCAGTCTGAGTGTTCCACTGGTATTCTGATGTCATTGGTCCTCTTTGAGACTGAAGGACAAACAGCAGCAACAACAATAATTAATAATAGCTAGCATTTACATAGTACTTGCAGTGTCCCATATATGCTAACTGATATGATCCTCACAATAGCTTTGGGAAGTTGATGTTCTCATTAAGCCTCAATTTATTTTATTTTATTTTTCAGTACTATTTTATTTTTTCCAATTATATGTAAAGAAAGTTTTCAACATTCACTTTTATAAGATTTTGAGTTCCAAACTTTTTTTCTTCCTCCGTCTCCTTCTCCCTATCCAAAATGGCAAGCAGTCTGACATAGGTTATACATGTACAATGTACATATACATATACAATCATATTAAACACATTTCCACATTAGTCATGTTGTGAAGGAAGAATCAGAACAAATAAGTTTCCTTGATTTATCGTGTAAGATAAAAAAACTGAGACAGACAGAGGTTAAGTGATTTGCTCAGGGTGACACAGACTTAAGTATCTGAGACCAAATTTGAACTCAGCTCTTCCTGATGACAGGTACTGGCCAGAGCCAGCCACTTGTCTGATACAAGAGAAACCAAGGAAGGCCCTCAGCATGTTGTATGGAGCCCTTGTATAAGATTATGTGGACAAGCGTCTTATAGACATGAATGGACTTCAGTGGAGAAGAAATCCAGCCTGATGTAGGCACAGATATGTCTGAGTATTTTAGGGGAAAGAGGAGAACATGTGTCACATATAAGAAGAAGACATGTACAGTATCAACTGGAACTGAGCCAGCTGGGAAGCTAGCCAGATAGAACACCAACATGGAAGTGGTGAAAAGAGGTGGTGTGGAGTATTGGTCCCCAGTGACTCTACAGGAAGCTTTTAACAGCTGGGATTAATACATGACAAATGGCTGGTCCTGTTGGCATGGCACTCCTTCTCTGTTCTGGACCTGGGATTCACAAATGATTCTCTTGATAGTGATGGATCCATTCCCTTAATGAAATGCACACAGTTTATTTTTACCAACTCTAATTACGTGAAGAGTGAGTGTCAGGTTTCTTTATCCTTCTGCTAGTCCTGAATCCAGTCCAACCCCACATGCCTTCTGTGCACCGAGGCTAATGAAGCTTTTATTGCAATGAGTTGGGAGCCAACCCACCTTTGGGGAAAGAGAAATATTAAAAAAAAAAGAAAGAAATAGTTAACGTTTGTCTAGTGGGTGAAAAATTTCACAAGATAAATTAAAGTGTTTTCTGACTGAACAGAGAAACCAGGGCGGGATGGTGGAGATAATTTTCCCAGGACTCAGAATGATTTATCTTATCTCTGTGTTCTTTAGACAAGAGGTTCTATTTATTTAGTCATTTATTTTATTAGCTTTTTTGAAAATACCTCCCAGCACTTGGCACAGGGAAAGTGACTCGAAGGGAGCATCAGAGAGCTTGAACTGGCATCACCTGGATGTAGTCTCTCTGTGCTGCCTTTGTAGTATCCAAATACCATAGAATCTCATGCCCAGAAAGGACCTAAAGAAGACATACCATCCCACCCTTTTCTTTCTCTCCAGGCCTGTGGTGCTGCTATACCATCCTAGAAAAAGCTGGCTTTTCTTTCATCAGCATAAGCACAGTAAAAAGAATTCTGGTCTTGGAGTCAGGAAGACCTAAATTCAAATCTGGTCTCAGATACTTACTAGCTGTGTGATACTGGGCAAGTCACTTAACCTCTCTCTGCTTCAGTTTTCTCATCTGTAAAATGGGGATAATTAATGGCACCTACCTTCCAGGATTGTTGTGAGGATCAAATGACCTGATATTTGTAAAGCACTTAGTGCCTACATAATAGGTGCTTAAAAATTAAAAAAAAAATTCCCTTTCCCTTTCCCTTTCCCCTTCCCTTTCCCTTTCCTTTCCCTTTTCCCTTTCCCCTTCTCTTTCCCTTCCCTTCCCTTCCCCTTCCCCTTTTCCTTTCCCTTCCCCTTTCCTTTCCCGTTCTCCTTCTCTTTCCCTTCCCCTTCTCCTTCTCTTCCCTTCCCCTTCCCCTTCCCCTTCCTCTTTCACTTCACTTTCTCCTTCCCTTTCCCTTCCCTTTCCCCTTCTCTTTCCCTTCCCTTCCCCTTCCCCTTTTCCTTTCCCTTCCCCTGTCCCGTTCTCCTTCTCTTTCCCTTCCCCTTCTCCTTCTCTTCCCTTCCCCTCCCTCTTCCCCTTCCCCTTCCCCTTCCTCTTTCCCTTCACTTTCTCCTTCCCTTTCCCTTCCCTTTCCCTTCCCCCAGTAACCCTACAAGGGAAGTGCTGAAAGTAATATTATCAGACCCATTTTGTAGATGAGAAAAGTGATGGAAGAATATACTAAATGACCTATCCCATTTTCACACATCCTGGGAAGTTAGTATCATTACTTCCCTTCTAGGTCCAAAGAGTCCTGAGAACTGCTTCTGCTGCCATTGGCCTCTACCACTCTGGTGGTCATTATTCCTACTGCGATTTGGCTCTGATCACCTCCAGGACCTCTGATGGAACATCTGGGAACTCACAAGGTCTCCTAGACCCAGAGGCCTCCATATGCTCACATCTGCTTGGCCCCTCTCTGACTGTTGGGGAGGCTGTTCAAAGCAATATTCCTACTTCAAATCCAAGCGAGAGAGCAAGAGATGGATGGATTATACCTTTTGTATGTCCACTGAGTTCCAACTCAGCAACCTGAGTCATTACATTCTGCATCCAATCATAAGGTTGTTCATCATCATTCTGAACAAGCTTTTTGGTCACCAGTGGCCAACATCTGGCTGTCCCCAAGTTCTATATGATCACTTGGGCTGGAACCAAGCAGAGAATATCTGTGGTTCTCTAAACAAGGTACCCCATTGGTTAATGCACCTATGCTGCTCTTACAAATAATATTAATGCATCATATTATTTAAATTTAGAGATCCCCAGATCTTGAGAGGAATAGAAAAGGGGGAGGCTGCACCTTGGCTCCCCACATCCCTATTCTATGGGACGCTAACACATGTGGCACTCACTTAGAATGTTCCTGACATTAGGGAGACGTGAAGACCAGAATATGGCATCCAACAGCTTTTCTATTTGCCTTTGTCATCAAGCTTTACTCTCTGTCAATTCCCTTGCTTTTGAAAAAGCTCTTTCTTTTAATGTTCATGCAATTGTGTGTGTGCATTGTGTACCAGGAAGGTATTTTTGAGCAATTAAGGTTTCTCACACCAGGTTTTCTCATCAGCCACAAAAGGCATACATGCTAAAGGGGCCTATAGTGCCCTGGCTTTCCCAGGGTGGCAGATGGCACGTTGGGTCCTGGCAGCAGACAAGTGTGAAGTTTCAGGGGCTAGAGGGCTTGTCTGGCATCCTATGCAAATTTGACTCCATTTTGCATCCTTCCCAGGAGCTAAAACCAAACATATCTTGCTCTTACAAGCCTTTTTGATGCATGCTTAGTTAGCATGGGGAGGGGGTGGATCCCAATGCAAAGGCAAGTGGAGATGACAATAGTAGCATGGCAAGAACAACAACAACAATAATGTTAGACTAGGGACGGGACGGGTGGTTTCATTGATATAATGAAACTCCCTCTTACCAATTCAGGTCAGCACCTTCTCTGCAATTTAGTCTTAGAGAGTCTAAGAGAGTCTTAGAGCAGAGGTGTCAAATGCGTGGCCTCATGCAGCTGGCAACACTCCTGAGTACAGCCTGAATCAGATTAAAATGTAATTGGGAAATATTTGTAAAATAAAAAAAATACAGTAGTACATTGATAATGTTACATTTTAAAACCAAGTCAATATATGGCTGGCAGAGATCCTTATATCAGTGGTCCTGTTTTGACTTGATTAGACACTGGGCTGGAGCACTAAGAGGTTGAGTGACTTGTCCAGGATCATACAACCAGCATGTGTAAGTGATAGAACCTGAATCCCAGTCTTCCTGACTTTAGGCAATTACGTATCACTTGACACCCCTTATATCATTCTAGCCTCACGACAGCTCTAGGAGATAGGGAATACCAATATTATTCCCATTTTTCAGATATGGAGACTATATCTTAAAGATGTTAAGCCATAGCTAATAATAAATGTGAGTGCCGGGATTTAGAACTGAGTATTTTGAATCCAAATCTAATGGTCCTCCCCCAAACTATCAAAGTCCAGGAAGTTGGCAAGAATTGACATTGAAGGAGAGTGTGTATTGAGGGAAGTAGTATAATTTAACACGGAGATGTCAAACATACCCCCTAGATTAGATTAAAATGTAATTAGGAAACATTGGATGGAATAAATAAAAATACTACAGAACATAGAAGATGTTAACATGGGGTTTTCTAAAGTTGATACATGGGCCAAAGGGATTCATATGTACAGGTTAGTGGTCACTTTATATTTAAGTTTGACACCATTGGTGACAGGACACTGGACTTGGAATCAGGAAGATCTGGGTTCAAATCTTACTTTATACATTTATTAGCAGTGGCCTTGGGCAAGTCACTTAATGTGTCTATTTGCCTCAGGTTCCTCATCTATAAAATGAGGGATAAGGAATGTGATATTCTTTTCATCTCTAAATCTACAATGATGGGGTCTTAGTGAATTGAAGGACTCACTCTGTTCTAAGCTGTAAATGGATCACTGGAGTCTCACAAAGGCAGGATCTTGGCATGATTTTCTCCAAGAAGCTTGAGTTCTGAGCTAGTAGCCAGAGAAGGTAGGTAAGGGTCTTTGAAAAATATAAAGGTATGGCAGAAAGAATACCTTTTGGGGTCAGAAGATTGTTTTAAGCCCCAGATTTGCTACTTACTAGCTATGTGACTGAGGTTGGTTATTTTTAACTCCCTGAGCCTCAGTTTCCTCATTTGAAAAATAGTAATAGTAATATTTACTTTACTTGTCTTATAGGGTGCTTTACATCTATGTAAGTTATATAAAATGCAAGTCCACCTTTGGGTTCTCAGGATCAAAGGGTATGGATATTTCAGTCACTTTCGTAACCTAACTACAAATTGCTTTCTACAATGTTCAGTCCAATTTGTAGTGCCAGTGTGTATGTGTGTGTACCTGTCTTTCCACTGGAGTTAGGTCTTGAAGTGACTCTGGCACCTAGAGATGTTGAGGCTTTGTCCTTGAACTTGCTGCGGTATGTGAACCACAGCTAGGCTGTGTGGCAGGAGAATTGAGAAACACCTTTTTTACTTTATTGAGTTTTAGCTAGAGTTATTACTTACAGGCCATGGTTCAGAAAATGTTGCAATACGTGATTTTTGTTCACTGGTCTGTAGAAACATACATATGTGATGTTGTTCAACAGAAATAATATCCACTGTGATACCTTCTCTGATCCATCATCATAGTGTCATGGGGTCTTAAACGCCAAGGGAGAAGAAGCATCGGTATATCCTATTAAGCTGAAAAGACTTATGATCAATGAACTGTCCATTTGTCCTTCAAAGACAAGTTCAGAGAAGTTCATCCCCAGGCTGGCCACAGTGTATCAATTTTTTTAACCACAGCAATTATAAAAGACTAACTACTAAGATGCTGAGAGGTTGGCTATCTTTGTGGGTGGGTGGTCCCTGATGAAAGTATTGAAGCATTGAAGAAATGTGGGTATAATAATTATGACACTCCTTGTTAGGTAGCCATCTCACCTTTGACACTAGGTACAAGTCCTTTAGCATGTCAGGGTACTATTTGTCTTAATTTCTTCATCTGTAAAATGGGCAAGTAATAGCATTTTCCTACTCACGTATAGGGTGGTTGTGAGGAAAGTATTTTATAAACCTTCTATGGGAATCTGAAGCTCTTCCCTGCCCCTAGGCCCTTTGCTAAAGTGGCTATGTGACTCTGAGGACCCTT
This sequence comes from Pseudochirops cupreus, assembly GCA_028627135.1. Lineage (NCBI taxonomy): Eukaryota > Metazoa > Chordata > Mammalia > Diprotodontia > Pseudocheiridae > Pseudochirops > Pseudochirops cupreus. The sequence continues at coordinate 88,098,180 of CM053584.1, forward strand.
GGATATTTGAAAGTATACTCTGTTCCCTAATAGGCTGAATGTGGTCACATGGAGCCTATGGTGCCAGGTTTGTTTTCCAGGAATGCCCGTGCCTTGTAGCTTTGTGATTGGGCAGTGGGTCTAGAGGGCTGTGACATTCTCCAAGCCAGGAGAAGGCTATATATATGCCCTGATGTGAGGTTTTGGTTTGGGGCTCACTTTGAGAAGAGTTGTGTGATTTGGCCAGATGAGACTCTGGGCAGCCATTGAGCCCCCCGGCTGTGAAAAAC
>CM053584.1:88098948-88132051 GCA_028627135.1 Pseudochirops cupreus
CTTATTTCCTACCCCTCCCCCCCCATTTTCCTGTAAGGTAAGATACCCGATTGAGTGCATATGTTATCCCCTCCTTAAGCCAAATGCAATGAGAGTAAGGTTGTCCCATTCCCTTTCACCTTCCTGCTCTTTCACTCCATTGTAACAATTTTCTCTTGCCTCTTTTATATGAAATAATTTACTCTAATCTATCTCTCCCTTTCTCCTTCTCCCAATAAATTCCTCTCTCAACTCTTAATTTTATTTTTTAGATATCCTCCCTTCATATTCAACTCATCCTGTGCCCTCTGTCTATGTATACATGAACATACATATGCCCATACTCACATATATATTTATATACACATACACCCTCCTATACATACATATATAAGTATGTATACTCATATATACATATTCATTCCCTTCAACTATCCTCATGCTGAGAAAAGTCTTATGAGATACAAAATTATCATTTTTCCATGTAGGAATGTAAGTAGTTCAACTTTAATAAGTTCTTTATGATTTCTTTTTCCTGTTTACCTTCTCATGCTTCTTATATTTGAAAGTCAAATTTTCTGTTCAGTTCTGGTTTTGAAAATCCTCTATTTCATTGAATAACCATATTTTTCCCTGAAACATTATGCTCAGTTTTGCTGGATAGGTGATTCTTGGTTTTAGTCCTACCTCCTTTAACCCCCAGAGTATTATAGTCCTTATATTAAGGGATCCCTTTGATTCCTTAATGGAGAAGCTCCTAGGTCTTATGTTATCCTGATTGTGTTTCCATAATACTCAAATTGTTTCTTCCTGACTGCTTGCAGTATTTTCTCCCTGACTTGGGAACTTTGGAATTGGTCTATAATATTGTTAGGAGTTTTCTTTTTGGGATCTTTTTCAAGAGGCAATCAGTGAATTCTTTCAATTTCTATTTTGCCCTCTGGTTCTAGAATATCAAGGCAATTTTCCTTGAGAATTTCTTGAAAGATGGTGTCTAGACTCTTTTTTTTGATCATGGCTTTCAGGTAGTCCAATAATTTTTAAATGATCTCTCCTGGATCTATTTTCCAGGCCAGTGCTTTTTCCAATGAGATATTTCACATTGCCTTCTATTTTTTCATTTGTTTGGATCTGTTTTATAGTATCTTGATTTCTCATAAAGTCATTAGCTTCCATTTGCTCCAATCTAATTTTGAAGGAGTTATTATCTTCAGTGGGTTTTTGAAATTCCTTTCTCATCTGGCAAATTCAGCTTTCTAAAGCAATCTTCTCCTCACTGGCTTTTTGGGCCTCTTTTGCCATTTGAGTTAGTCTATTTTTTTAAGGGGTTATTTTCCTCATTGTATTTTTGGGTCTCCTTTAGCAGGCTGTTGACATGCCTTTCATGATTTTCTTGCATCATTCTTGTTTCTCTTCCCAATTTTTCCTCCACTTCTCTTACTTGGTTTTCAAAATCCTTCTTGAGCTCCTCCATGGCCTATAATCAGTTCGTATTTTTCTTGGAGGCTTTTGATGCAGGATTTTTGACTTAAATGTCTTCCTCCTGCTCCATGCCTTGATCCTTTTTGTCTCCCCCAAAAGATTCTATCATCTGTTTGTTCTTCCTGTACTTGCTCATATTGGTAGCCAATTGACTTTTGAGCTCTTTGCCACAGTAGAACTCTGCTTCCAGAATGGAGAAAGCTTTGTCCCAAGTTTCTGTGGTTTTTGCAGCTGCTGGAGCTATTAGATAGGTGCCCTCTCTATGGCCCCACATGCTCTGGTTCACTGGTCACACACCCCAGGACCACCACCCTAGACTGCGATCCAGATCCAAGCGGGTTAAAGCAAGAGTGATTGCCCCCTGAATGGTTGCTTGGTCCCCCTACAATCTGCAAGCCAGGAGCTCCTGAGGCAGCTATGTGGCATAGCTTCTGCACCTCTGCTCACTTCTCACCGTGGGAAGCAGCAGCTGGATTGTACTCTTCTGTCCCCCACCCTGTTCCAACAAAGTTCCACACCGACCTTTTACTTTGCCTTTGGTGTTTATGAGTCGAGAAGTCTGGAAGCTGCCACAGCTGCTGATTATTCATTCTCCTGAAGTCTGCTCTGGCTGCTGCTGGTGGGGGCTGCTCTAGGGCTGGAACTGCTTGTCTCCTGTGGGACTGTTCTCGGCTCCCAGTGTACTGGGATAGACCTTTCCTGTTGGCCTGCTGGCTGTCTTCAGTGGGAGATTCATTTCTCTCTGTCACTTTGTGGGTTCTGTAGCTTTAAAATTTGTTTAGAGTAATTTTTTACATGTATTGGAATTGTTTGGAGCTAGAGCCCACACCAAGTTTGTGCTTCTACTCCACCATGTTGGCTCCTTCCCACAATTTAACATTTCAATTCAATAACTAGTTATGGAAAGCCTATGACTTGCAAAGTCATTATACTCGGTGTTGAGAGGACTATAAGTAGGAGATGACAGTTCATACCCTCATGGAGTTTTAAATCACCTGTTTCCAGTTTCACTTCCTTGTGTTCACCACCTAAGTTTTGTCTCTGGGGTAGAGAATGCCATTCTTCCACTTTGAAAATGAAGGATCATCATCATCACCGTCACTGTCACCATCACTGTCACCATCACCAACAATGAGTTTTCTCCCATCTAACCTGAAGTGTATTTACTTTATATCCTGACAGAGGATGTAAAATCTTGTAATCCTCATCTCCTCACTCTCTCAGCCCTCCCATATCCAAACTGTGACCAAGTCCTGCTGATTTTATCTTCACCACATTTCTCCTCTATGCTCCTATCTCTCTTCTGATGCTGCTACTATTCATCACCTCACAACTGGATTGTTGGAAAAGCCTCCTGGTGGGTCTTCTTGCTTTAGTCCATCTTCAGTCCAGCATATTCTCCACTTACCTGCCAAAAGTGATCACCTTAAAACACAGATCTTCTCAAGTCACTTCTGTAATCTATAAATTCCAAAGGTTTCCTATCATTCCCAGGATCCAATATAGAATCCTCTATTTGGCATTCAAAGACCTTCCTAACTTTGCCCCCTCCTACCTTTTCAGTCTTCCTATACCTTACTTATCCACACCTACCCTGCTTCAGTGACACTAGTTTTCTTAGTATTTCTCCTACAGGATGATCCATCTTCTTATTCTGGGCATTTTCACTGGATGTCCCTCATGCCCTGGTCCTCTTCATTCTCACCTCTGCCTCTTCATTTTCCTGGCTCCCTTCATTCTCAGCTGAAATCCCACCTTTTGCAAAGGTTTTCTTGTCCTTTTTAATATTAGTGCCTTCCTACCTCCAATTTATACTGTATATGAGGCAGTTAGGTGGCTCAGTGGGTAGAGTACCCTGCCTGGAGTCAGAGAGACCCGAGTTCAAATCCAGGCTCAGACACATATGAACTCTGTGACTTAAGTGACTGGCAAGTATTTAACCTCTATTTGTTTAATCTACTGGAGAAAGAAACAACAAATGACCTCAGTATCTTTGCCAGGAAAATCCCCGGTCAGTTGGCATACTATGGTCCACAGGGCCACTGATAGCTGGACACAATTGAACAACATGCTATATATATTTTATTTTTACGTAGTAGTTTTATGATATCTTCCCCATTAGAATCTGAACTCTTTGAGGTCAGGTTCTACTTTTGTTTTTTGTTGTATCCCTAGAGCTTAGCACAGTGCCTGACACATAGTAGATACTTAAATTCTTATTGCCTTAACTTAACTTGGTGCATCTGGGCCTTACTCATGGGCATTGAAGAAACTTATCCCCAAGCAGCAATCTGATCATTTGAAAGGTAATGTTTTCTTGTTTTCTAGCTCACAAAAATCATTCCATACAAGCTTCTCCTTTTCTTAGGCTTATGTCCCCTGGTCTGCTCCTTTCCATGTGACAAAATGAAGGATGTTCTCCTGTCTTATCACTGTTAGGTCTAGGGTTCACTCTTCATTAGAACAGCTGAATAGGAGAGATTTCTCCCATTAAAGACTGTATCAGACTGCCTTTCTCCCATAAAAGACTTCCATGTCTTGGGCTTTTTCCACTTTCTCTGGCTTCTCCAATGATATCTTTATTCACTGAAGTCCAGCACTTACAGATGAATTCAGCAAATGCTTAGTTTTTTTTTTTTAACACAATATGAGTTCAGTCATTCAACAAGCATTTATTAAGTGCCAGGGACTTGCTATACAAAGCAGAAAGACAGTCACTATCCTGAAAAGGGGGACAGTGGTAAGATACTCAGTGAAGGGTCATGGTAGAGAAATACTGGAATGCAGCCAGGAGAGGAATGAAGCCATGACTGACCAGTGTGCCCTCAGTAAATGGAGATTCTGGGAGGAACCCAGTCAGAGGCAGAGGTCCTGGAGGGTGGAGCATACTTCCAGTGTATGCATTTCAGGGCTAGAGTGAGTGAGCTTACAGTCTGAAGAAGTTTTTAGGGCATGGTAGAGGGAGTCTGTAGTGCAACCTGTAGAGAAAGAAGAAGAGAATTTGGAGCACAAAATATACTAGTGAAGACTTCCATGAGTTCCATGGATATTACTCTGATTTGCTATGTTGAAAGTGCAGTTAGGCATGCAACTATATGTTCATCTCCCACCTCCAACTGATAGAAGTCAGTCTAGTGCCTCAGGTTGACCCTACCCATAAAGCTTCAGAGAAAACCAAAAGTGGATAGACTTACCAAGCTTTAACAGCCAAGAGTGTGGAAAGAACCAAAGGGAGGGAAGGAATTGGGATTAGGCTGAGGTGGAAATGATGAAGAAGATGGAGAGCAAGTATGCTTTTTAAGGAGAATCAGAGAAAGAGAAAATGGGGTAGTGATGATGGGTACCTATATGTTTTCTCCTCTGGTTGGTGGATACGAATGATGGACCAGTTTTGCCATCTGGATATGACCACTCTCTGTGTTTGCTGATGAAAAAGAGTTGAGTAAAAGGGGAAAAAACAGCACTGGGGAGCCAGTGAGGACTTTAAAATCCTAAGTAGCTAGAGCTAGAGCTTATTAGCTACTATTTTTGCCTCCTTGGAGCAGAAGAAGGGGGAAATTTGAATGCGAGTGCCTAAGCTGTGTTCCTTGAACTCCTGGGTTTTTTCAGACTATCTATAGACTCAAAGGTTTAGGACTGCATGGACTTGGGAGGTATGACTGGCACAACAGTGGTTGTTGAATGCATTTGATTTTATTCCATTAATTAAAGCTTGATTACATTGAAAATCAGTAGTAAGCAGAAGGGGGGGAGGGTAGTTAGAAGTACACATCTTTGAAAAGGGCAGAGTCAAAGTAGAAAATAGAATAAGTGGGGGGGCAGGATAGGATGGAGGGAAATATAGTCATTCTTTCACAATATATCTACTATGGAAATGTTTTGCGTAACTACACATGTTTAACCTATGTTGAATTGTTTTTCCTCCCAGTAGGGGTGAGTGATGAGGGAAGAAGGGAGAGCATCTGGAAATCAAAGTTTTAAAATCAAATGTTAAAAAATTTATATTATTGTTATTATTTTTACATGCATATGGGAAATAAGATATACAGGCACTGGGGTATAGAAATCCATCTTGCCCTACTAGAAAGTCAGATGGGGTGTGGCGGAGGATATAAGGGAGAGCATATTGGGAGAAGGGGTATTCAGTAGGAATGCTATTTTGGCATGGGGGATAGGGGAAAGCTGGGGAGAAAATTTGTAACTCGAAATCTTGTGGAAATTAATGTTGACAATTAAAAATAAACAAATTGACAAAAAAAAAGAAAATCAGCAATAAGGAGAAAGCGACAAAGTTATTTTTTTTATTCACTAGAATCATAGGGATGAATTTCTTTTAAAATTACATTTTTTATTGATATCTTTTGTTTTCATATTACTTAGATTTTCCAGAATAATCCTTCCCTACCACTCCCAGAGAGCTATCTCTTATAACAACAAAGAATAAAAGAAAAAAGAAAAGACAGTTCAGCAAAAACTAAACAGTTCATAAAACAAGTCCAGGATTATACTCTGTTGCATTCTCATGGTCCCCTACTCTTCAAAGAAGGAAGGGAGGTGAATTCTCACATCTCTTATTTGGGGCCAAACTTAGGCATTAGAATTTTACAGCATCCATTTTCAATTGCTTTGTACTGTTCATTTTATTTTACACTGTTGTAGTCACTGTTTATGCTGTTTTCCTGGTTCTGCTTCCTTCACTTTCAATCAGTTCATATACGTCTTCTCGTGCTTCTCTGTATTCTTCATAATAATTTCTTTCAGTTCAGTCATATTCCATGTGTGCCACAACTTGTTCCTTCATTCATCAATTAATAACCATCTACTTTGTTTCCAGTTTTTTGCTAGTTTTAAATTGTTGCAATAGGGGTAGCTAAGTGGCACAGTGGATAGAGCACCAGCCCTAGAATTAGGAGGACCTGAGTTCAAATATGGTTTCAGACACTTGATACTTACTAGTTGTGTGACACCAGACAAGTCATGTAATCTTAATTGCCTTCCTCCCCCTCCTCCAAAACAAAAGAAACCAAAACCAATGACAAACCAAAAATGAATTGTTGCTATAAATATTTTAGTGTATCTCTTTTTATCATTGACTTTCTTAGAGCTAATAATTCATAGCTCCAGGAATAATGCATTAGCACACCTATTTCTCCCCAATACTTCAAACATTGCCTCCTTCCATCTTAAGTTGTCTCTGACAGTTCATTTTCTGTGAGTGAAAACTGAGTTGTTTTGATTTATATTTCTCTTATTCTTAATGATTTGTAGTATTTTTCATGTAGTTGCTAATAGATTGTAATCCATATCCTTCGATCATTTATCTGCTACAGACTGACTTTTAATCATATGTATTTGTATTAGTTCCTTATATATTTTGAATATTATTAGAATATCAGAGATGATGAAGATTTTTCTCAATCAGCTGCTTCCCTTTTTGTTCTAGTTGTTCTATCTTATCTAGCTCTTTTCTAATTTTTTATGGCTTGAACTTTAATATTCAGTTCATAAATCCATTTTGAGTATATTGGTATAACATATTGATCTCACCTAATTTCTGCCAAAATACTTTCCACTTTTCTCAGAAATTTTTTTTCAGGGATTGCTTCCCATAGCATTTTATATTCTCAAATTTAGTGAACACTTGGTTACTGAGTTTTCGTTGTTTCCAATTCTTCCTTATCCAAACTGTTCTACTAATGTTCTCTTAAAATTTTTAACCAATGCCATTTTAAAATTATTAATGCTTTACAGTTACAATTTGAGGCCTGGAAGTGCTATTCTTGGAGGGAAAAATTCTGTGACGTAGGCCCAATATTTGGGTGGACTAACCCTTTGCTCCAAGAAGAGACATCATATTATCCAATATAGCCAACTGGACTTGGTGGCAGGAAGATCTGATTACAAATCTCACTTCAGGTACTTATTAACTGCATGACATCTCTAAATCTCTGTTTCTTCATCTGTAAAATGGTGAAAATAGTGTCACCTACTTTTCAAGGTATCAATAAGAATCAAATGAGATTCTGTATGCAAAGTGCTTTGTAAACTCTAAAAGGGTATAATACCAATATGTGTACATGTTGTCATGATCATTGCCATCATAATCTATCATCCTGGATCCTTCTGTCTCCTTTTCATGTCTTGACTGTGTTAGAAAGACAAAAAGCTAAAGATTGAACTCTATGATATTTAAAGATTACTTCCAGTTTTGAGAGTCTGTGATTTTGTAACTGAATCACAACAAAATCCTTTTTTAAAAAAAAATCACAATTTGGGAAGTCACAACATTCATATGAAAAACAACTCTCACTGACTTTTACTTAAAGGTATACATTTACAGCTTAATTAGGTACCTTCAGTTCCTAGAATGGAGGGATATGTCTGTATATATAAATTTAGACACACAGGCACATATACATATAGTGAATTTTGGGGAGGAGATTATTTTTCAGGAGATGCTTACTTGTTTGCTTATAAGACTTCTTTTCCAATTTACCTCAATGCTTCATCATTATGGGTAGTTCATTCTGTAATAGAGATTGCAGCTCCTCTTTGCTTTATAAAGTAGGTGCTCTTTGTGAGTTGTGCCCCCTCAAAAGTCATCCCGTGACCAAGAGATTGTGAACCTCTCAAAACTTATTGAAGTTGTTCCTTGGGTAAGACACCTTTAGTTCATCACTGGGCTCATATTCTCAGCCTTCCTGGTTTGGTAGGATGGGCCTCTGGCATATCTAGTCCCCAGGGTTACCACTATGCCACAATGAGTCATCTAAGTAAGATTTTGATGTAGTAGCTACATCAACCTAAATCAAATCATCCTGTCTTCTGATTTCCTGTTTCTCTGACTAGGATCATTCTCCCTTCATCTTCTGCCCTGAGAACCTTTTCTTATCCCCAAGATGCCTGGCCTAGTGCTATTCTCTCTTCATAACATTAACACTTTCCAATACTTACATCTACATTTTCCATTCCATTGCTCCTGTCTCCTAGAAAGAAGTTCATTTGGAAACATGTATATTTTGGGGACGACAGTTTTTTTTTTTCACACAAACATTCATGTTTGGAGTCCCTGTTGAGAAATTCTTATGTAAGGGAAGTTTTTTAGTGTGCTTTTAAACTTGCTTCTGGGAGACCAACAAAGATGGTGGAGTGAGAAGTAATGCAGCCTAGTTTTTCATACAACTACTCCAGTAAAGAGAGCAGAAAATCACCAGACCAAGTAGTTATCAGGAAATCGAAGGAAAATTACAATGAATGTCTTTTTCCAGTGCTAGTCAGTAAGGGAGATAGATAGAGACCTATAGGTGGTAGGGAAGGGGAGGAAGGTTTAATTAGGAAGTCTGAACAGATGCTTTGCAGTGAATGAATGGAAGCTGTGGCCAATAGCTGTGTGTCCAGAACAGAGAGCATGAACTAGGGTTGAACCTGCAGCTGTGTTGCTTTGGCCCAGGACCAGGGTTTCAGAGCCTTCTTGTATGCTGACAAGGGTTGAAACCAGTAGCTGTCTGATGGGACTCTGACCAGTGCAAGCTTGCAGCTATGTTTCCCAGACTCCAATCTGGGGTTAGGAGCCTGAAAAATTTAGGCTAAGATTAAAGTTATCAGACCACTCTTTAGAACAGGCTGCTTGAGACTTTGGAAATTTGCACCTCACTACTCTAAGCTCCCCCTGAAGTCCTTACCAAAGGAAACAGAGATCAATATTTAGGGAAAATAGCAGTAGGACCCCAAATAATATAAATTAGGACCAAAACAATCTCTATAATATTTTCCAGAAATATACAAATCTAGGCTTGAGACAAAGTCATAGTTCAGGAAATAAGATTAGGAAAAAATGAGTAAATAACATAAGATATTGACAATAAAGAAATATTATAGATCCAGAGACAGCCAGGACACAAACCCAGAGAAGAGAATATTTCCACTACATGTACAAATAAAGTCTCAAACAAGAACATTATTTAGCCACAGGTCAAGTAAAATTCCTAGAAGAAACTAAGCAAGAATTTTGAAATAATATTGTTAATGAAATGAGACCCCTAGAAGAAAGAAAAGGAAATGATATGAGAATTCTTGAAGAAAGACTTAGAAGGAGAATAAACATTAGTGCATCAGGGGCAAAAATCCCACTCAAATAACAAATTCCTTGAAAATTAGAATGGGCCAAATAGAAGTCAGTGATTCCTTGAGATAAAAAGAAAAACTAGAAAAATGTTAAAAATTGATATGAAAAGCAAGGAGATAAAAATCTAAGGATCATCAGACTATGCTAAATCCATTACTAAAAACAAAGCCTAATCCTAAGCTAGGAAGACTGAATATGGACCTAATAATGAACTAGTGTATCTCATTTCAAGTATAAACTTCAGTAAGTTTGGAGAGGTTTGTAATCTCTTAGTTACAGCGTTATTTTTATTTATTTTTTGTGGCTACAACAACTTGCAACGAGTGCCTACTAAAGCAAAGAGGAGTTGCGATCTTCATTAGTGGATGAAGTGCCCATCCTGGTCCTATGAAGGTTCCACTGGGGGAAAGTAAAGTGGCAGAAATGACTGATACAAAGACAAAATGCACTGAAAAAAATGTATTTAAAAAATAAAATGTGTTTAAAAGAAGACCCTAATGTTAGCTGCTTTGGACAGTTTGAGGCAAATACTCCTTTCCTTCGCGGAAATTCCAGTCAAATAGGACCAGAGTGGCCTTGAGGCTGCTGGTTCCCCACCCAGGATTAGACATTATTTAGCTCATTCATTAACCACTCAGGACCCCTCTATCCACACAAGAGAAAGGGACCTTTTTGCTTTGTTTACTAACTCCCATGGGAGGAGACTCTTATAATTACATTTATCCCTTTTTAAAAAAATTCATTTATTTGACTATCAAATCATAAACTTACGGACTTCAGAATATAAAGAACCTTGGTAATCTTCCAGTCAAGGATATCACAGACCTCATTGGCATTTTGTCTGTATATTGATAATTTCTGCCACTCTATTTTCCGTCCAGAGTGAACCTTACTGAGATAGGACCAGTGTTTCCCTGATACATCTTCTCTCGCCCTAATCCCCTACAACACGGAGAGGCTTTACTTAAAAGGAGACAAAGCTGCCCCCAGGACCACATTGGCCCAGGCCTTCCTTGCAGGCAAAATTCCCAGCCATATTAAGTCTAGGCCCCTCAGATGTGGTAAATTCCTGAAGAACACACGAGTCCCTTTACCCTGCCCTGCTGACCAGAGATATTTCCGTATGGAGACAAAATTCTCTCCTCCTCCCCAGCCTTCCCTCTCCCTGCAGCAAGAGAAACCAAGTACTAGTATGTCCTTGTTGCCTATCCTTGCTGATTTAGGGCACAATAAGCCTCCTTTAAAAAAAAAAGGTTCAATGATTTGTGAGTATCTCATTTCTTTCCCACATTGAACCTGAACTGGGAGCACTGATGTTAAAATTGTGCCTCCAACACCTATTCTGTGACAGAAGAACAATTAAGCAAAAATATCTGGTAGAGTGAGTGTGTCTGACAATGAATACATCATTCTGTCCTTGAAGGCCCCCTCCTCTCTGCTATGAGGAGTAAGGTATTTCATTATCTGTTTTCCAAAAGCTTTACTGGTTTTTCATTTACTTTGAGTTTGATTTCCTTTTAGTGAACTTTTAATTTACATTACTACAGCCTTTTTATATTTTGTCCTTTGGCTTTTGCTCATTTCACTTACTCTGCATTCGTTTGTGCAAATCTTCTTATTCTGAATTCTTCATATTCCTCATACATCTGTCCATCTATTCATCCATTCATTTATCTACCCATGCATCTACCCATCCACCCACATACCCATCTATCCGTCATTTCTTTTTGCACAGTAACATTCTTTTAAATTCATATACTGTAATTTTCAGTCATTCCCTAAATGATAGGCACCCGTTCTTTTCCCTCAGTTATTTTCTATCCCTGAGAAGGTTTCTATGAATACAGATGAATATATGTGTATGTGTGTATATACGTACACACACACATATACGTACATGCACACTAGACCTTTGCTTCTATCTGTCTTCCTTGGGATATAAGACCAGGCGATGGTGGGGTTGCTGGGTCAAAGGTTATGAACAGTATGATTACTTTTCTTGTACCATTATTAATCGATATTCAGAACAGTTGGACCAATTTGCAGCTCTGCCGACGGTGTATTTATATGCCTGTTTTTCCCATAACCCTCTAAACCTTGTTCAGCTTTTGTGATCTTTGCCAGTTTTCAAGATGTAAGGTAGAACCTCAGAGTGGTTTCATCTGCATTTCTCGTACTATTATTGATTTGCACCGTGTTTTCATATTGCCATTTATAGTTTGCAATTTTTCTTTTGAAAACTGTTTGTTCATATTCTTTGACCACTCACCTATTGGGAAATGGTTCTTGGTGTTATATATTTGTGTTAGTTCCCTATATATCTTAGATATTAGACTTTTATTGGTGATATTTGATGGAAATTTTTTTCCACTCTACATTTTCTTGTCTTATTCTACCTTCATTTATTTTATTCGTGCAAAAGCTTTTTAATTTTATGTAGTCAAAATTGTCTATTTTGTATTTTATGATCTCCTCTATTCCTTGTTTGGTTAAGGAATTCAATTTAATTCTATGGCTTTCTCATTCATCCTGCCTGAAGTACCAGGTGTGTGGTAATGGTGTGTGGGTGGGAGAGGGAAGTTCTTATGTTTTATCTACAAAACTAAGTACCAGAGAGTTTATGAATGTCTGAGTGCACATAGATAAAACTCTGGGACCTATAGAAGGAAACAGGGGCCAGTTCAGTTCTTTAGAACTTTACACTGGAATGTAGAACTAGTACACTTTAGAACAAGCACACCGGAATGACCGTACTGCGTTCCGTCTAGTCCAACATTCTCTTCCGAACAGCAGCATGGAAGGATAAACTGTGGAGGATCAAGGTTGTTCTTTTTGCTGTCAATCTTTTAGGGGAAGGAAATGGACCCAAAATCCCTGAATAAGCTATCTCTGGACTTGCTAATCATGAATTGATTTAAGTTAATTCAACAAATATATTTAAAGCACTTACTATGTAAAGGTTTCTGTGGTAGACCTGGGATGCAAACCCCAAAATGGAACAGATCTTACATTCAGGGAGTTTATAAAATTCTTTTGTTGGATGAGAGGTTGAGGTGAAGACAGCATCAGATCACATGGTGATAACTTGAGAGCTTTCAGGAGACCAAGAGGTCATCTGATCTAATTCAATTTATGGTTGAAAAAAAACTGAGATCCAGAGATATATGTACCTAAGTAAGCAAATATTATACATAATATTATATATTAATATATTATATGTAATATGTTTCTCTATGTGTTTGTATGGATATATATAATGTTTGTGTGTATGTATTTGTGTGTATAGTATTTGTATATATTTAGTGTTTATATGTTGCTTGTACATATATTGTATCTATGATATATATTTGTATGTGTTACGTATACATATATACAGATATATTATATGTATAGATACATATATAATATATATGTATCTATATATATATATATAGATACATATACATACATAACACATACAAATGAACACAAAATATTTTGGAGGAGGGATAAGAGATAACTAGGAGTTATTACATTAGATTGTAAGCTCCTTGAGGCAGGGACTATCTTTTACCTCTTTGCATCTCTAGTGTATAGCATAGTGCCTATCACATGGTTGGTGTTTAATAGCTTAATAAATGCTTGTTGATGGACAAGTTAGTTTGGCATAGGATCAGGAAAGGTGTCCCTGTAGGCAGCGACTCCTGAGCTCTACTTCGAGGGAACTTAGAGATTCTTTGAGGAAGAGGAGAGCAACCACAGCCCAGTTTGACTCAGTGCACTTGAAAGGGAGTAATGAGAAATGGCAGTGGATGGGTAGGTGGGATCCCCATTGTGCAGGGCTTTAAATTCTAAGCTGAAGAGTTTGTATTTTATCCTCAAGGCAATGTAGAGCTATTGGAGATTTTTGAGCAGAGGGTAACATTGATCTAAATATGGTCCCCATGGATGGTGTTGCCTGGAGGAAGTCTACTCATCTAAGGAATTATTTTCTGCTTTTTTGGTGCTATCTATCAGTTTGATTTTCACTTTTTTCATTGAGGACAGCTTTGGCTATTTTACCCAGCTGCCATTTCAATGTCTGTCTCTCTCCCCTTGCTGCTTTCCCCCCTACCCCCTCTTCTCTTTGGAGTTGTATTTGAATAAATCTCCCTGCCTTGAAAGGTTCCTATGAAAATGAATGAGGTGTGTAGAAAGTGACAGAATCTCACCAAACATCCATGTTTGCACTGGGCTTCATAACCCCCCTGGAAATGCCCGTGCACATGCAAACACACAAACTCACCCACCCCACTTAGTGTGTGAAATTACTTGACAGTGTCTCTAATATTTAATAAATGATTTCTAGGCACAGTGCCGTTCTGTAGTAACGGATTATAAAGGCCGTCTTAAAAGGCATTAGGAATACATTCTTGACAGATGATGTTATAACAAGCTTCTCCTAGAGCAGATTCATTATAACACTCAGATAACATTAAAACAATGGGGTTTATTCTCATCAGATTTACATACTGGAGGCAAAAAAAGAAAGGAAAAACAGCATAGGATTGTGGATAGTTAGTGGGGTGTGTGTGTGTGTGTGTGTGTGTGTATGTGTGTGTATGTGTGTGTGTGTGTATGTGTGTGTGTGTGTGTATGTGTGTGTGTGTATCCAGAACAGGAAAAGGAAATTACACAGCTGTGCAAACCCTTCAAAATGTTGAGAGAGAACAAGAGAGAGGAAAAGAGAGAGACAGAGACAAAGAGAGACAGAGACAGAAAGACAGAGATAGGCAGAGACAGGGATACAGAGATAGAAAGAGATAGAAACAGACACAGAAAGACAGAGACAGAGAGATAGAAACAGAGACAGAGACAGAAATACAGAGCTAGAAAGAGATAGAAACAGACACAGAAAGACAGAGACAGAGAGATAGAAACAGACAGAGAAATAGAGACAAGCAGACTATCCCCCTCACACACATGCAGAGAGACAGAGAGACAGAGACACAGGGACACACACACACACACACATACACACACACACACACACACACACACACACACAAACTCAGAGAAAGAGAGACAGAGAGAGAGAGACAGAGAGAGAAAACCAGATTCAGATCAGGTATATGATACCATAGAACCGGGGCTGGAAGGGACCTCAGAGGCCAAGTAGTCCAACCCCCCAGTTTTAGAGATGTGGACTCTGAATTCCCTGAAGGTTAAATACAATATCCAAGGTCATATGCTTAATAAACTTTTGTGCTAGAATTTGAATCCATTCCCTTTGATTGCTGATAACATCTCTCATCTAAGGCAAGACACTATGACAGTGAGTTCATCTTTATGCTACTATCTAAGTCTTTTCTGGGATGAAAGGAGAACGATAGTCAGTTGCTACAGATAATAAAGCTAAGGTTTGGCAGGTAAAATGTTGGTTTGTTTGTCTGCTTTTTGTTCAGGGAATATAGGGTTGGCCTTGGTGTCAGGAAATGCAGGTCTGCCCTCTGACCCCCTAACTACATGACCATGAGTAAGTCATTTACCCTTTCAATGCCCGAGGCAGCTAAGGCTATAAGTTATAGACAGGTGGCTGGTCTGCATCAGTGGAGGGAGTTTCATTTTAGTTCAATATAAGGAGATATTTTTTCTATTAATAATTAGATTTGTTTTATAATAGAACAGGATGCCTTGGGGAAATAGTTGGTTCCTCGTCAATAGATGTATTGAGGCAGAGCTTGGATGGTCATCTATCAAGGCTATTTATTATATGGGAGAGGCCTTCAATGGGGACTGGGACAGATTAGACTCAGTGACCTCAAGGTCTTTCCCAGTGCTACCCTTCTAAGACTACATGTGCTGGAATTAGGCCTCAGTTGGCAGTTGACTGGGCCAGACTAGTCGTGGAAGGTACCTGGAAATGAGACAGACTCACTTCAGTAAAGCAGGAGATCTGCCTCAAAAAATAAACAAACTGTCAGAAAGAGGGTAAGTGACTTGTCCAGGACCACACATTTACTATATTGCCAGGCACTATGGAGATATATAAGTAAGGAAGACAATCCCTGCCCTCAAAGAGTTCACATTCTAATCATTGTTGGCAAAGATAGAGGAGTCACTTGTCATTTCCTTCTCCATCTTATTTTTTAGAAGAAAAAACAAGCAAACAGGTTAAGTGACTTGCCCATGGTCATACAGTTAGCAAGTGTCTGAAGTTAGATTTGAACTCAGGTCTTTCTGACTCCATGTAGCTGCATTTTATGGCACAGATAAAGAGTTTGAAGGGACCTTAGTGGTCATCTTGGCCTCATTTACAGATGAAGAAATTGAAATTCTGAATATTAAGTGACTTCTCTGAGGTCACTAAGTGACAGAGCTATAATTCCAACTCAAAACCTGTGATGAAAAGCAATCTGCCTTTTATTGTTCTGCACTGATGGACCCAGAATGTCTCCTTGACAGAATAGAATGCCTGCTTGTGTGGGGTGGGTCCAGGAAAACAGAAAGAAAAAAAGGCCTTTGGATGTTCTTGGAGGGCCCCTGAAGCTCCTCCTCTGCAGGTCTAAGCCATTTGCAGAGTCTTTGGCCCGTTGAAACAACCAAAAACGCAGGAAAGACTTCTGTACTTCAAAGAAGGAGATAAAGAAAGGTCACTCCTTTGAAGTACTTGTATCAAAGCTGTAATTAAGCACTAATAAAACAATTATATCAGGCTCACATCTCCCAAAGCCCAGGCTTCCACAGGGAGGAAAAATAGTTCTCTATATTATGTAACTGCTCAAATTCCCATCATTTTTATTTCCCAGATCCAATCCATAATTAAAAGACTGAGAATTATTTTGGATTAATTGCTCAGTGTTAATTAAATTCCAATTGATCAGATCAGATTTTTTGAAAAAAATAACATCTTAATCATTAGGGAGTGCGCCAGGGGTGAAATGTTAAAGACCAGTGTTTCATTGCTTTTTGATATGAACAGTTTGTGCAGAGTCTTGGAGAGTACCATCAGCAGAAATGTTACTAGAGTCAGGCAAACTGGGCTTTGCCCCAGGGTGCAAAATTTAAAGTTTGCCGCAAGCCCTCACAGTCCTTCAGAAGTAATAGTTTATCACCTTTCTACCCACTGTCACCCCCCTGGTAGATCTGTGATGGCTTAAAGAGCTAATTTGTTTATATAGCCTCAGGTGTATATATTAATTATAGCTCTGTCTTCCTGTCTTTGGGACACCAGCCTTGGGCTCCATGCTAATACAGTCAATCAACAGGCATGCTAAGAGTCTGAGACTGTAGTAAGTGCTGAGAATAGAAATAAGGAAGAAATACAGTTCCTGCCCTTAAAGAGCTTGCATTCTAATGGGGGAAGATGACACACACAAGGAAATTGAAAAGGGGGAGGGTCAGAGTAGAGACAGTCAGAGAGTCAGGAGATCAACTTAGAGAGGAACAATGACATGGTTGGCCTGGGTGTCTTCCTCAAAGTGGAGGTTCTGGGAAGAACCAGTCCATCAGAGGAAGATGACACAGGGGAAGAGGAAGTCCAGGAGAGGAGAGTGAGTTTCCATAGTGAAGAGGTTCCTGTGGTCTGTGCCAAGGGAAAGTCCAGAGAGTCAACAGTGTAGCCTGGAGAGAAATGACGATACATACAGGGAGCCATGTGATGAAAAGGAAATATACTGGAGATGGATTGAGTGTGTGTGTGTGTGTGTGTGTGTATATATATAACATATATAATATGTACACATAATATGTATATATGATATTTTACAAACTTTAAAGTGTGATCTTTAAGATCACACTTACTACCTGTGTGATCATGGGTAAATCTCTTAACCACTTTGGACCTTAGTTTCCCCATTCGCAAAATGAAAAGTTTGAAGTAAATCAGAGGTTCTTAATTTTTGTGCGTGTCATGGACTCTTTTGAAAGTCTGATGAAGCCCATGGACCACTTCTCTGAATACTGTTTTTAAATGTATAAAATAAAACAAATACAATAATAAGGGAAAGCAATGATATTGAAATAAAGACGTAATTTTTTTCCACATCCAAATTCATGGATCCCTTGGTTAAAACCACTAAACTAGATGAGCACTAAGTTTCCTTCCAGCTCTAAAGCTGTGATACTATTATAGGACTAAAGAGGTGTCCTGATTCCCCCTCATAAGAATTAGTAACTTCTTGTGGGTATAGGAAAGGTGAACATGAATCAAGTCCTTTGCATCTTCAGAAAGATTGAATTTAGGGATACCAGACCCTTTGTAACCAAGCACTGAGTCAGGAAAGTCTGTGTGGCCTTAAAGAATCTCTCTGGTCTACAGAAGGCATTCCACTGATTTGGCCAGTGGGATCCATTCCAGCATGAGGCATATGCACTCACTGGGGGACAAATCCCCAACATTAAGTAGCCCATCTGCCATTTTTAGTTTTCATGAGGAGAGAAGGAGGTGTGGACAGCTAGGCAAGGAAATGGTTAAAGAAGTGGTGAGCTGTGTCTGGTGAAAGGGGGTTGGGGGGCTGTATTCACAGTGAGAATGGAACACACTTTTCCACTGTAGAGAGTTCCTGAGGAGTCACAAGCTGTTGGGGAGAAGCTGGGGGAAGTGGATGGCCTGGGCTGACTGGGCTCTAGTAGCCATCTGGAGTGATGGAGGCAGGGTGGCCTCCCCTCATCTCAGATCTGAAAATGAACTCCCAGGTATGTGCAAGCCTCCCTCTGGGAGATCCTGCCGCCAGAGGAAGGGATAGAAGCTGGGTTTGGGGAGTGGGTAACTTGGAGTCAATAGGGCAAACAGGGTGGGCTATAAAGTAGCCTGCATCATTTTACTAGAAATGAACTGTTCTTGGCACCACATTTGGTGCCTGGGAAGAGTGTGAGCTTAAGTCCCTTTTGTGCCTCAGATCCCTACGAATGTAAATACCACAGTGCCTTTCAGATGAGTGGTTATGGTGATTTGAATGTCCAGGTTTTGTCCATGCTCTCTGAGTGATCTGAAGGAGGCCACAGCAAGGGAGGAAAGAAGGAAGGGGTGGGGGGCTTGTTACAGATTCTGAAGGACCTTTCAGCAGGGCTACTTCTAAAATGGTTAGAGGTAGAGTCGTAGTTAGGAAGACCTCAGCTGGAATCCTATTTCAGACAATTACTAGCGATGTGATCCCGGGCAAATCACTTGACCCTTTGTCTCAGTTATCCTTAACTATAAGGAATAATAACAGCATCTTCTTCTTAGGGTTGTTGTAAGGATCAAATGAGATCATATGTGTGTGTACATGAATATGAAAATGTGTATGTATATATAACATATATAATGTGTACACATAATATGTATATATGATATTTTACAAACTTTAAAGAATTTAGCTAGATCATCCAGTCATAGGAGCATCTTATTGGTTAATACTAAGACCTTTAGAGAAGGTTGACTGTGTTTGAGGGTTTCAAGGCAGGAAATCCTTTCTCTTGTCTAACTTAAATCCATCTTGCTTTAGCCAAGTCATGGTTGAGCTTAGCCTGTCTTCAGTGAGTACAGAGAACAGCTAGGGACCATTTTATTCTTTTTATTTATTAAAAAATAAAAACTTTACTAATTGCTATGTGCAAGGAACCTCGGTACCTTAGGCAGCTCTCTAAGGCTATGTAAGTTGTAGACAACTAGGTGGCACAGTGGATAGAGTGCTGGGCCTGGAGTCAGGAAGAACCGAGTCCAAATCTAAACCTCAGACAATAGCTACATGATTTTGGACAAGTCACTTAACCTCTGGCTCAGTTTCCTCATCTGTAAAATGAAGATAATAAAGCACCTATTTCCAGGGTGATTGGGAGGATCGAATGAGGTAATACTAGTGAAGCACTTTAGCACAGTCCTGGCACAGTAGGTGCTATATAACAATAATCACCATCATCATCATCATCTGCATTCACAGAGCAAATCCTTCATTGGGAAGTAAGCCAGTAATTAAAAAAAAAATGTATGACACCATAGCAAGTGTTGGAGGAAATACAAAGATAGGTGATAACACTTTGGATATTTGAGCTTTTGGAGACTGTTAAATTGGAAGATAAAGCATTTATTAAGTTTTTACTGTACACCAAGCATTGTGCCAAGCTCTGGAGATGCAAATTCAGAAAAGTAAAATAGTCCCTGCTTTCAAGGAAGTTACATTTTAATGGGGAGAAGATAACTCATAAAAGCCTGGTGAAAAGGAAGGGGCAGGGAGTGGTACATGCTTGGCCCAGGGGTGGTCAGTGGCTCTTTTGTTGTTATTGTTGTTTCATCATTTTCAGTCACTTCTGACTCTTTGTGACCCCTTTTGGGGTTTTCTTGACAAAGATACTGCAGTGGTTTGCCATTTCCTTCTCCATCTCATTTTACAGATGAGGAAACTGAAGCAAACAGGGTGAAGTGACTTGTACAGGGCCACACAGCTAGTAAGTGTCTGAGGCTGGATTTGAACTCAAGTCTTCCTGACTCCTTGCCCAGAGCTCTATCTATTCGCACCATCTATTTGCCCCATAGGCACAGTGGGCCTGCACCTCAGCAAAAGGGATCAAAGGCTTACCTATCAGAAGGAAGCTAGGGGTGGAGGACAAGATTCAAGTGACATAGAGATGACCCCCTTAAGGTTTTTAGAGGGATGAGAAAATAACCCCAGCTAAAATGGAGAATGGAAATCCTTGGGTTTCTTTGTCCATCTTATATACTGTCTGGCTCTTCCCATCCCAAGAGGCTGAATGTGGGAAATTAAGTTGCCTTTATAGGCACCTCAGGCTCTTGTTGGGCCCAGCTCACCTGGAATTGAAAAGTGGGAAAACAAGAAAAGCTGGGAAAATTCCTAAGTGGGGCCAGGATTTTTAGCAACTTAGGCTGCCATTCTTTGTCCCAGATTCTCTTTGTAGGACTAATTCCCCTGTTTCCATTGGCTACTAACTGGGTGATGTGAGCAAGTGTGTGCATCTGTCTCCAGTGCCTTCACCGACCAGTGAGTTGAATGGTAACTGTTCTCAGGGTACCTTGTGAGTGTGTGTGTGTGTGTGTGTGTGTGTGTGTGTGTGTGTGTGTGTGTGTGCGCGCGCGCGCACCGCTAAGAGTTCCCAGCCACCACTGGTTCTCTGCTCAGCCTTGTTGGATGGTCTATGAGTTAAAAAGACAGCTGTGGAGCCTGAGAGCTATTTTCATGCTTATTTGAGGAGGAAGCAAAACCTGCAGTGGGATCACTATTTCTCAAGCCCCTCTGCTCTGAGGTTGGATTGCCAGCCAACATCCCCCTGATCCTCCTCCCTCCCCCCAGGGTCACAGGGATTTTCTTTCCTGCCCCAAAGAAGCCTGCTCCCCCCTCTTCCCCCTTCTTGTCCAAATCCTGGCTGGCCTGGCCTTTTCTCAGCTGTTTGCTGCTGTGCTGTCCGCTCCTTGTCCATTCCTGTGCTCCTTCCTATAGACATGACAGAACCCACCATGGAGAATTGTCTTTCTGCCTTCCTGGGCACAGAGGGTAGTCTCCTTGGATGGCACTCCTGCAGATTGCTCCAGTGACCAAAGGCCCAATCTGCCTGCAGGTGCTCACTCCATCACAAAGACAGCAGGGTCCTTCTACCACACTATGACTTGTTACCCCTGGTGTCAGAATCACAGAATAACAGAATCTCAGGTTTTTGCAGATGACATGAAGTTGGAGAGACAGTCAGTCAGTCAGTCAGTTGACATGTATCAGGCACTGTCAGAGTTATAAATCCCAAAAGATCTCGGGAGGCAAGAATGATGGGTTACATCTACTTTTTCACTATGTTATTCACCTTGGCTCAGTCTAAGATGAAATTTAATAGGAACTGAGGCAGAATTGTGCAGTGGAAACAAGAATGAATTTGAAATCAGGGGACCATCAATTGAATCTCATTTCTGTCACTTTTAGCTATGTGATCTTGGCAATATGATTAAGTTCTTTTGAGCCTCAGTTTCTTTGTCTGTAAAAGGAAGAGGTAAGGCTAAATGTTGTCTAAGGTCCCTTCCAGATCTAAACCTATGATGGTATGAAATGTAAAATTTGATAACAGTTTTAAAAATATCAGCCACACAAGGACAGACCAGAGAAGGTATGGCTAAGTGACAGTTCCTATGAAAAAGATGAGGGGATTCTAGTGGACTTTTAAGAGCTTAATATCATTCAGCATTGTGATCTGACCATGTCATCCCCTCCTCTGCCCCCCCACTTAATAAGCTCCAGTGGTTCCCTATCACCTCCAGGATCAAACATACAATCCTGTTTGTCATTGAAAACCCTTCATAACTCGGCTCCTCACTCCATAACCCTCACCTTTCCAATCTCCTTACACCTTATTCATTCTCATATTCTCTGGGATGCAGTAATACTGACTCCTTTGCTATTCTACCAACAACACATTTCATCTTATGGCTCTGGGCGTTTTCTTTGGTACCCCTCCCCCCCCCCCCATATCTGGAATTCTCTCTCTCCCTCCCTCTCCTTCTCTCTCTCTCTCTCTCTCTCTCTCTCTCTCTCTCTCTCTCTCTCTCTCTCTCTCTTCTCTCTCTCTGTCTCCACCTTCAAGTTCCAACTAAAATCCCATCTTCTACAGGAAGTCTTTCCCAACCCTCTTAATTCTAGTGACTTCCCTCCATTGATTACTCTCAATTTATTATGATTACAGCTTGTTTGTACATAGCTGTTTGAAAACTGTTTCCCCCATTAGATTGTGCACTCCTTGGGGGCAGGGACTGTCTTTTGCTTTTGTTTATATCCTTGGCACTAAGCACAATGGCTGGTATATGTTGTTGTAGTCTTGCCCAACTCTTTATGACCCCATTTTGGGGTTTTCTTGGCAAAGATACTGGAGTGGCTTGCCATTTCCTTCTCCAGCTCATTTTACAGATGAGGAAACTGAGGCAAACAAGGTTAAGTGACTGGCCCAGGGTCACACAGCTAGAAAGTGCCAGAGGCCAGATTTGAACTCATGAGATTCCAAGCCCAGTGCTTTATCCACT
This sequence comes from Pseudochirops cupreus, assembly GCA_028627135.1. Lineage (NCBI taxonomy): Eukaryota > Metazoa > Chordata > Mammalia > Diprotodontia > Pseudocheiridae > Pseudochirops > Pseudochirops cupreus. The sequence continues at coordinate 88,121,487 of CM053584.1, forward strand.
CTGCTGCCTAACTTCCTTGCCTGGTACATAGTAGGCACTTATTAAATGCTTATTGACTGACTGATATGACATCCCCAAACAGCTAATGTAATCCTGGGCAGGAGGAATCTGGACTACTATATTCAGTTCTGGGTGAAGTCTTCTTTGAACAACATTGGCTAATTGGAGTGAATCTAGGTCATGGTAGCCTGGATGGACTAGGTAACCTCTGAGATCCTGTGATTCTGAGGCTCTATGATTCCCAGAGGCCCTTTGCATGCTGAAGTACCATTATACACTCAGTAGTAGTTGTTTTAAGAATACACATAAATTTTTTGATGGCTTTTGTTTTATATCATTTCTCCATGTACCTCATGCTAAGTCATTGAACCCTCCCTTATAAAATTGTCTAACCTACAATATAAGAGACTGAGGCAGAGCTCTGAGCCACTGCCACTTTATTAACAGGTCAACTATCTCTTCTAATGAAGTGGACCTCAGATCTTCCTCATGATCTGAGATGCCCCCTTCTTCCAAGATCTTGTTTTTATAGGGTTTGATACCCAAATATGCAAAAGAGGAATGGTGAAATACAGAATCTCATTGGTGGTTAGACCTTGCTCTTGAGGGCCAAAAACATGCCATATCAGCAGTGGCTCAGAGGTTGAGCAAAGCATCTCCACTGACTAAGTGGTTATAAGATGGTCTTTTGCTCATGTTGGACAAGAGAGAGGTCTGGAAGTACCAAAATAAATTGGGAGACTTTCCGAAGCATCAAGCCATCCTGCTCATGCTGGGTTTGAACATGCGATTTGGGTAAAACAGGATGGAAATGTCTTTGTCAGCATTCTCGTGTTAGCACAAGTGAGCCTCATAACTTGGTAAACATGGAGTGAACATTACATTAAAGTTGGAGGCCCTCTCTGCATGATTTATATAAAATATCAAACTGATTAATACTGATTGGGGTAGAGCAGGGGTCCAAATGAATTATTTCTCACATAACAAAGACAGTTAAGCAAAGCCATCTGACAGAAACCACTTCCAACAGACAACATTCTGTACCCACCATCCTCACAGCTGTCTCCTGAGAGAAGGATGTGTTTCATTGTCTGTTTTCTAGGACTGAGCTTGTTCATTACAATCACTCAGAGCTCGGCTGTCGTGGGGTATTGTTTTCTTTTATATCATCCGAGTCACAGTGGATATCGTTCTCCTGGTTATGCTGACTTTCCTCTGTATCAGTACATACAACTCTTTCCACGTATCTCTGATTTCTTCAATATTTGTCATGTTTTATGGTACGATAATACACCATTATATTAATGTACTGCAACTTACTCAGCACTCTTCAGTTGACGGGCATCCACTTTATTTCTAGTTTTCTCCTGCTGTTCACTCTTGCACATGTAAAATCTCATTCCTAGGAGGCAGGGGAAAGCTGGGGGAGAGGGCATGCTGAAGCTTTTTTAGACCTCTCTGACATTGTCAAAATGGAGGCTGATTCAGCCCTCACTTGCTCTTGCGTAGGTCTCAGGCCAATCACAGATTTTCCAGGCCCTTTTATTAATCTGTAGGCAATGACAGATTACACTAGTACCTACTTAAACAGGCCCAGGGCACCTCAGAGCCCCAGGAAATACTTATCCCTCTGTCTCCCAATCTTTGCCACGATTACCCAGCAACAACAGATGTCTGTTGGGTAGATACACAATACCCTCCCGTATTGTGTACTGGGTGCTATGGAGGAGAGAAGGTCATGTGCTGGATACCCTTCCAGCCCTCAGGGAACTTACATTCATATCGATGAGCTAAGATTTAAAGAATGAACCAAAATAATATAATTTAATTCAATCCAACAAGCATTTATTAAACATCTGCTGTGTCCCAGATGTTGTGTTACATACTAGAGATATGAACGAGAAGTAAATCAGTTGTTGCTCTTGTTCAGTCATGTCTGACTCTTTGTGACCCCATTGGGATTTTCTTTCTTTCTTTTTTGTTTTTGCTTTTTGGAGGGGGCAAGGCAGGGCAATTGGGATTAAGTGACTTGCCCAAGGTCATACAGCTAGTGTTAAGTGTCTGAGGCTGGATCCGAATCAGGTCCTCCTGACTCCAGGGCCAGTGCTCTATTCACTGTGCCACCTAGCTGCCCCTTCCCATTGGGATTTTTTTTGGCAAAGATGCTGGAGTGGTTTGCTATTTCCTTCTCCAGCTCATTTTACAAATAAGGAAACCGAGGCAAACAGGGTGAAATGACTTGCCCAAGGTCACACAGCTAGTAAATCAGTACTTGCTATCAAAGAACTTGCATTCTAAGGAGGATCAAAACTGATTCCTCTGCTAGAGGAGGAAACCTACTTTTCATGCCTAGTGTTGGTGAGAAAGCAGAATGGTGAAACTTCACAGCTTGAAGGGACCATAGACTTTGTCTAATTCAACTCTCCCATTTTAGAGATGAGGAGCAAAGGTGAAGGGATTTGCCCAAAGTTTCATGGATCCAAGCACCTAGCACTGCAATGCAGAGCCCTTGTTGGATTTCTGGGAAAGATGAGGGTTTCTCCCATGGGATCCCTCCTGGGTAGGGACTGTGACATGTTAGCCGTCAACTCATACACGTGTTAAGAGGGAGGCAGCTGATCTAATGAAGCTTCCTAGGACCAGGAGAGGTCCCAGTCCCCTTTCCTTCCCTGCCTGGTTCTGTGACCCTTAGGTACTTATCTCCTTGGGATCTTGGCTTGTTTATCCAGTCAAATAGGATGGAGAATCTAGCCTGTTCTGGTCCTCTCCACTCACAGAGAGTGAGACTGATCATACTGAGATTCACAGGTAGGAAAGAAGCTTGAGGTCCTGAGAAGGAAGATGCTGTAGCAACCCAAGGTAGGAGTGACTTTATAATCTGACAAGTGATGTTCTGGCAGGCAGATTTGGGACTTAATATTCGAAGCCAAACTGGGGGAAAAAAAAGTTTAAAATAGAAAAGAGCATTGAGACAGCATGACTTTCTAGAGATGCATCTGGATTCTATGGAGAGGGCTCTGGGCTCAGCCCCTTGCACTAGGGAGAGGCTGTTGTGCTCTCGAGGAAATTCCAAGCATTTCTTGGAGACAAAAATTTGGCTCTAGGTCTAGATCATGATAATGCTAAGCTACCTGGCCATGGGTAAGGATGGAAGATCAATGGGTGAGAGATTAATCTGAATAAATGATCTATTAATACATACAACAAGTTCTCAGCAATTAATCTCCTGCAGAATGACAGCCCGCCAGTTAAAGTGAGTTGCTGATGGTGATTGACATAATGGGATTGTCTGCCGTTGCCAGACTGCTGAGTTGGTGATAGACACATTTATTTTCTTGCTTGGATAGCATGGTTTCTGGGGCAGTTTGGGAATTTGGGGGTGGGAAGTGACTGCTCAGGAGACTGAGATATTAATAATAACTGACATTTTAGTAGTGCTTTGAGATTTCTAAGCACACTCAAACCAACCCTAAGTTGGAAGTCCAATGGGTATTAACGTTCCCATTTTACAGATGAGGAAACTGAACTAAGAAGGGTTTAGTGAGTCTTTGGGCATCCATGAGGTGCTTCTAAGTGCAAGGAGTTGTGCCTAGAGATAGAGACACAAAGGACTGCATAGACATGGTCTTTGCCTTCCAGGAGCACATATTCTAATGGGAGCCACTCATAAATACCAAAGGCTGGTTTGGAATCAGGCCTTCCTGATTCCACATCCACCACTGTATCTACACCATAACATATGTGGTGCAGTTCAAGGGCAGGGTTTCATTACCATTTTTGTGTCATGGATCCCTTCTGAGAATAATTTTTTAAAATGATTTCATAATTGGGGCGGCTAGGTGGTACAATGAATAAAACACCAGCCTTGGAGTCAGGAGGACCTGAGTTCAAATCCAGTTTCAGACATTTAACATTTACTAGCCGTGTGACCTTGGGTAAGTCACTTAACCCCAATTGCCCTTTCCCCTTCTAAAAAGCAAAACAAACAAACAAAAAATTTCACAATTGAAAGAAATGCTGTATTTCAGTTAGAGGTTAGAGAAGATAAAAATATAAGTTCACAGACCCCCTGAAATCTGTCCATGGACCCGGAAGGAATGGGTTTGGGGGGAGATACAGGAGACAATGTTTTCTTCTCTCCCACCCTGAACCATTCTATTTTATAGAGTAGAGAGGTGGGCCAGAGAGCTTGGGATGTGGGGAGGGGATGACAAGAACATCCCTCCGAAACCAGAAACCTTTGTACATTGGAGGATTGCTGCTGTAGATGGAGGGGGTACTCCCTAATAAGATATCCATCTCAGACTGGGCTTCTCAGGTCTACAGAGAGAAGATGCCCTTTTCTTTTAAGTTTGTGGACTGGAGACTTGGGAGGGAGAATATTTAGCCATAGCTGATAAACAAATGTTTTTACACTGCTTTCTGTCCTTGGCCACCTTCTCCTGCTCTTGTTGATGGCTTGTAGTGGGCTAGAGGCTTTTCTTGGGCTTTGTACTTGAAATAAAAGTGCGTGGGAGGGGGTGAAGGGTTGTAGGACTGAGACCATCTGTCCCTAACTCTAGACTAGGGAAAGGTAGGGAAAGTATTCCAGTGGTTTTTCTCATTTTGAACGTGAGCGTAAGGGGACAAAAAAAACTTCTGTGATGTTTAGGCGGCCCAGCTAACGAGAGGGGGAAACATTATTCATAACCCCACCTTGTCCCACTTCGCAGCCATCAATCACAGCACATATTTGGGGACTTTGGGGATACATTTTCTATAGCTAGGTCTGGACTTTCAGATGATTCTTCCAAATCTAGCCCCTCCATGTTCACAAATGAAATTCTACTGGACTTGGACTTAAGGGGACTTAGGGTAAAATGTTGATTCTGTTGCTGTCTCTCTGTGAGACTTTGGGTCACTCATTTTCCTTCTCTGGGCCTCAGTTTATGAGGCAGTTGAATGAGATGACATCTAAGGTCTCCTCTAGCGCTATGTCTGTGATCTTGTGAACCCAAGTGTGGGGGGATATGGAAACTTTTCCTATAGTTCATGTTTTAATTTCGTTTTATTGTAGCCCTGAAAATAATATTTTGACCAATATGTTTTGCCAGCCTGCCTTGTATGGCAAGAATAAAACAAAAGTCAAAAAACCTACCTGAGAGTGGGGAGCCAAGATAGTGGAGTAAAAGCAGGGACTTGCTTAAGCTCACCCCCAAATCCCTCCAAATACCTGTAAAAAGGACTCTAAACAAATTCTAGAGCAGCAGAACCCACAAAATGATGGAGTGAAACACATCTCCAGCTGAAGACAGTCCAGACAGGAAGGCTATTTTGCACTGGACTGGGAGGCTAGCGAAGCCCTGAATGGGTTGCACTGGGTGCAGATGGGGCTGGAGCAGGCTTCAGGGGCCTGAATCACTGGCAGCTGTGGTGATTTCCAGATTTATCAACCCACAAACACTGAGAACAGCATGGAAGGTCAGTGGGGGAATTCTGTGGGACCTGGGTGAAAGAGGAGCTTGGGGTCAGACCCTAGTCCCAGGTGGCAGCAGTGGCGACTGCTGCTACTTCTGGAGCTCTGGGCCCACAGAAGGTGGTGGATCCAGTGACTGATACAAAACCCCTGAAGCCTGGGACAGGATACCCCCCTACATGGAAAAATGATAATTGTAATTTATGAAACTTTTCTCAGTATGAGGATAGTTTAAGGGAATATAAATGTATATATATATATATCTATATATATATCTATATATATCTATATAGGAGGGTATATGTGCATATGAATACATATGTGTGTGTATATACATGTACAGGTATACATAGACAGAGGGCACAGGATTAATTGAATAGGAAGGGATGCTATTTAAAAGGTGAAATTAAGAAGTGAGACAAGAATATGATGAGAGGAGATAGGGAGAGACAGAATGGGGTTAATCATCTCATATAGAAGAGGCAAGGGATAACTGTTACAATGGAGGGGAAGAACAGGAAGGCAAAAGGGAATGGGTCAACCTTACTCTCATTGAATTTGGCTTAGGGAGGGAATGACATAAACTCTAAACTGGGTATCTTGCCTTACAGGAGAGTAGGGGGAAGGGGATGAGAGGTGGGATGATAGAGGGGAGGACAGGTTGGAGAGGGGGAGGGTAGTTAGAAGCACACACTTTTGAAAAGGGACAGGGTTGAAGAAGAGAATAGAACAAGTGGGGGGTGGGATAGGAAGGAGGAAAATATAGTCAGTCTTTCACAATATATCCACTAAGGAAATGTTTTGTGTAACTACACATGCACAACCTATATTGAATTGTTTATCTTCCCAGTAAGGGTGGGTGATGAGGGAGTAAGGGAAAGAATCTGGAATTCAAAGTTGTAAAATCAAATGTTTAAAAAAATTATTATTATTATGATTATTTTTTACATGCAACTGGGAAATAAGACATATAGGCACTGGGGTATGGAGATCCATCTTGCCCTACCAGAAAGTGGAATGGGGGACGGGAGAGGATATAGGAGAGAGCAGATTGAGAGGGTATACAATGGGATGGCTGTTTTGCGGTGGTGGGTAGGGGAAAGATGGGGAGAAAATTTGTAACTCAAAATCTTGTGGAAATGAATGAGGTAAACTAAAAATAAACATAAAATTTAATTAAAAAAATAAAATTTGCTAATTCAGTACAATATAGGTTCCCTGAGCGCAGCCATTATTTATCTTTTTTTCCTTTGGTACCCTTGCACCCAGTACATTGGGGTGTCAATCAATAGTCAATAAATATTTTTAAAGCACTTACTAGATGCCACATACTATATTGAGATTGCATAGTAGGCTTTTTTTTAAAAGTATTTAACGAGTGCTTATTGGATTAGATTGTTCTGCCCCCTCATATCTAACCATCTGCCCTGCCAGTGCTTTCCCCTCCCCTGGAACAGTGCCTTCTGAACCAGACTGGAGGGGGTGGGGTGGGGAGGGGAATGTTAGTCTCCTCAGTTTTCCACCTTCCTCCTTGGGTTGAGCTGTCTAGATTGGTGATGGGGCAAACTAGATTAACCTCAATTTCTGACTTGTCTGTGACAAAGTCTCATACCATACTACTACCCAGAACATCTTGCCATCTGTCCTGCTGCTGCTGCTACTCCATGATTCTCCCCTTCTACCTCCACCTTTTCACTCTTCTCTTGCTCCGGGAACAGTAATCAAATCAATACTCTCAATGCTTCGAGAAAGGGCATGACAGTTGACTTTCTATGGCTTCATTCTCTGTTTTATCCTCCTGATTAGAACATAAGCTCCCTGAGGGCAGGCAGTGTCTCACTTTTGTATTTCTATACATTCATTTATTGGAATGGGGTTCCTGATGAAGTTGATTCTCCCTCCTTTTCTCTTCCTTGATCCTAAGTCTTTTAATTCAAAGTGATAAATGTGTTGTTTCAGGTGCTAGGCCAGTTGAGAGAGAGAGTTTAAGGGTGAGAGAGAGGAAAGGGAATATTCTTAGCCTCTCTCATGTCATACCCTAGAAACAACTGAGTACTTTACTTACAACTGACTTACAACTGACCTTGACTAGTCCTCAAGCAACTATCTGAAAGCAATTTGAATGCTGACACTGGCCCCTTAAGCCTGCTCAGAAAGTCTATAGATACAGCAAACCTGGAAGGGATAGAAGGAGGAAGAAACTTTTCAATTACCCCAGAGTTCACCTCTACTTTAAGCTGAAAGCAGAGGGCTAGGGAGTGGCTCACGTCCCTTCTTTTTTGTTGTAAACTCCAATGTCCCTTCCTCGTGAGCTGCATCTGGTGCCTTTTTTCTCTGCTGATGTCAAGAGGCTGGATGTGGACTGTCTTTTCTGCTAACACTGATTTTATGATATGCTAAACATAACATCCAATAGCTATTACTTCCACTGTCAGGAAGACAACTCAAGCTATCTATCTTCCTCTTCAGACTATATTGCATTTCCCTCTACAAATGACACCACGTTATAATATCTTTTATTATAATATTACTTATTTATTGCCAAAGGTTCCCCAGCACTAATGCTGAGGGCTCTCATCCTTTATCTGCTTTTTGGTTTGTTTGTTATGAATGTCACATTTTATTTATCAAGATAGGCTCTGGGTTCCTGATCAGAATTTCCAGAGAATGACTTGGCTGCTTTATTTTTTTTTTCAGGCAAGCCCTAAACTTTTATCCCAGAAGAATTCATGACATCAAATGAGGAATGGCTACTTGGATTGCTTGTCTGGCTTAACCTGAGGGAGGGAGGGAGGGAAAGTTAGGGTCTGAAATTAGAGAATCTTAGAATTGGAAGACACCTTTGAAAATGTTCTGGGTCACCTCCCTTTTCTCTAAGCAGGATTGCAACAGAAACCATCCCTGTTAATCCTATTCCCAAAAGATCTCTAGAGGAAGTCAATCACAAAGTCTTTCTTGGTGACCTGTTCCAGAATTAACAATTCTTCCTGTCAAGAAACTCTTCCTTAGATCTGACCTAAATCTCCCTTGCTGCAGTCTTAATCCATTTTCTTTGGTTTGGTCAGAAATAGGGCTGAGCCTGGTGAAATTTTATTCCCATGTCAGGGAGAACTGGGTATTTGGAGCTACTATTCTGCCCTATTTCAAGAAAACCCAATAGTGTACAGACAAAATCAGCTAAATGACACTTCATACTTAGGTTGATGTTTAGAAAGAGCTTTATCCACAACTAACCTTCCAGATAGATAGTCCAAATATTATTATCTGTTTTTTGCCATTGTATGGATGTAGAAACCAAGGTAGGGAAACTTATTATCTTATTTAAATATCAGAGCCAAGATCTGAACCTGTCTCTCCTGGGTTCTAAGTCTTGGAGAACTTCAAAATTGATTGTGAGACTTAGGACACAATGATGCAGGACAGTCCAGCATGATGTGCCCGTTTCAAAGAAGGCACTGCGCTCATTCAGCAAAGCAGAGTAAAAGTCATTTAAGATAAATGTGAGATGTGCAAATTTAGAGACATCTCCATTCTAAATGTTCATGTGGACTATTTGTGCTAGACCTGTGGTAGAGCCTTCTGAGCCCATATTGATCTGATCAGCCATAGCTGGACATGCCATACACTGATTGCAACAGTGGGATGTCATTTTTGTCCTCTAGGACAAAACAGCAACAAGTCCTGAACTTGTGTTACTCTTTAGAACCATAGAATGTTATAGCTATATATGCTATAGCCTATGTGTTATAGGAAGGAGTCTTAGAAGTTATCTAGATCAACTTTTCCCTTTCCTTTTGTTTTCAGGTGAGGAAATAAATGCCAAGGGGAGAAACACGGGGTGGGGGGTGGGAGGGGTAGGGGTGGGAGAGACATTATCTTGATTATGAAATGTTTTCTTTAATATAGTAGCTTTCTTCATACATATATGTGGTTGCTCTCCCCCCCCCTCCAATATTGTCAAACACCTACTTTGATACTGTGGTAGGTGCCTATGGAGATACTGGATCCTGCCCTTGTGGAACACATGATCTGGTAGAGGAGAAACTATAATATGCAGTACTAAAAAAACAATGCATGAAGGGAGGTCTGAGAGTTTCATAACACATCATTATACCTCAGTAATGACATGACAGAAAGGCCTGGGAGGCAGATGAAATAAAAATTAAGGTGTTGGCAACCACTACCCATCGAGGGCCAATTAGAAAATGGAGATAAGACATCTCTAAAATAATGGAGCCAATTATTTGATGTATAAAAGTGAGTTTTTTAGGCGTATGCTTGTGTTTACTTGTGAGCTCTTGTGTTAATGCTTCCAGGGAAAGATTTCACTCCTCTACCTCCAAGTGGCTCAGATATCTAACAACCTAATGAGGTTAGTAAGCACGAGTTGGCTCCCGGCAAAATGGTGATGTAAGAGATTGCTTTTGTCCTTCCTCTCTGTCAGTGGTCTTCTTTGTTTCGTTTTGGTGACTTCATCCCTAACATTTCCTCTGCCAAGAGCCCAGAATCACCATTCTATACATTCACTGCTCAGCCTTAACCTTAACTCTAACCTTAATGATATCAAAACTTAACTTATTGTGGGCTTTGCTAGATTGATAGACTAGGGCACTAGGCCAATCCTGGCTCAGTGTTTGAATCCTAGCCAACAGTATTTGCATTTCAACCCCAGAAACAATCCCTTATCCTAGAGGAAGGAATCTGTAATGGTCATTATGAGGTGTGGGGAGAGAGATAGGAACCTGGGAATCTTTTAGCAGCAGGCCTCAAATCTCACCCTACAGGCAACCATCTACTCATAGAATTTTAGAATCATCCTAGCTAAAGCATGAACTGAATAGATAAATTCTTGATAAGTGGTCCATTTAGTTTCTGCTTGGGAAACTTCTTGGGTAGAGAAATCACTTCTTCATAGAATCACAGCCTTGTCCAATACCAACACATAGAGATATATTATAATGGACTTTGGGGCAGCTGGGTGGCGCAGTGGATAGCGTGCCAGGCCTGAAGTCAGGAAAACTCATTTTCTTTTTTTTTTATTTACTCATTTACTTTTAATTTACAAGATTCAGTTCCACAATCACTTGAGTTTCAGATTTTCTCCCCTCCC
>CM053584.1:88132551-88166281 GCA_028627135.1 Pseudochirops cupreus
ATAAGCCTCTCCAGGTAATTATGAAGTCCATCTCCTTCCCATTTCTTATAGCACAATAGTATTCCATTACATTCATATACCACAGCTTATCCAGCCATTCCCCAATTGATGGGCATCCCCTATATTTCCAGGAAAACTCATTTTCTTGAGTTCAATCAAACATGGCCTCAGACATTTACTAGCTGAATGACTCTGGGCAAGTCATTTAACCTTCTTTCCCTTAGTTTTCTCATCTTTAAAATGAGTTGGAGAAGGAAATGGCAAACTACTCTCGTATTTTTGCCAAGAAAACCCCAAATGGGGTCACAAAGAATCAGATACAACTGGTCTAATTTCCTTGTTTTACAGGTAAAGAAACTGAAGGCCACAAAGATTAAATGACCTATCCAAGGCCTCAAGGGTTAAATGATCTATTTAAGGACACAAAAAGTATTAATTGAGGGAGATAGTTCAGGCCCCCTAGCTGTAAATCCAATTTTCTTTCCATTGTACTCTTTCCAAGTCCATCCCCCTTTCTTCATCACTCTGAACTCTTTTCATTTCATTCTCAGGCAGTGAGCGGTCACACTGATCTTAAATCAGTAACCCATAAAACCTCTACCCCCTCCAGGGCCAGACAAAGTATGTTTGCTCTTAGGTGGCTGAGGAAGTGAGATCCCCATCCCTGGGATTAAAGTGGGAGCTGGTATGTCTGATAATGCTAATAGCTAGCATTTATATATTGCTTTAAGGGCACTAAAGTGCTTTACAAATATTATCTCATTTTGTCTTCAAAACAACTCTTGGGGGTGGGGGGAGTAGGTCCTATTATTATCCCATTTTACAGATAAGTGAACTAAGAAAGAAAGATGGTAAGTGACTTACGGTCCTATAGCTAGTCTAAAGCAGGATTTGAACTCAGATCTTCCTGAGAAGTCACTAAACTTTCCAGCTTTAGTACTCTCTCCACTGTACCAGCACTTGGATGCTAAAAATGGATTCTTATATTGGATGAAATATTGGACTGGATGACTTCTACCCCTAAGGTTCTAGACCAGCCCTCACTCCCTACCCCATGGGGGTTGGGAGATGATTGAATAATCTTTCTGTCTTCTAGCGTTTCACTTCCTAGGCAACATAATCACACATATCACAAGAGGCAAACAAGACTGTCTGCGTCCTTGAAAGTACCATTTATACCTCAAAGTGTTAGATGAATGTGAGTTTCTAATGTTATTATTTTTATTATCTGTTGTGGTTCACTTGACACTGACCCCAAATGCTGAGTCCCATGTGTTTTCAGATGTGTTCTGGTGGTGTGATGACAAAACTGTCTGTGAGTGGGAGAATGACATACTGCCATAGCCTTGGTGCCCACACAGCTGCTGCCTACTCTCTTGCCTACCCATTAGCAGAGGAAACTATTCTGGGAAGCCTAGGGAGAAACATACAAGGCTTCAAATCATCACCCCTACAGCACCAGGCTAAAGCCATGCGAGGAAGTCATGCTGGCTTTGTTGACTGGCAAGGCCGCCGATGTTGGACCACCCCTTCCCGATCTGTTCCCTGCTCTCCATTAAATGCTTGGGCTAGTGGCCAGACCCTGTGCCCATTAGCCAGTGTTAGCTGAGTGACTTTCCCGGATAGAACGTGCCTTCAGAATACAGGGAGAATAATGGGGAGGGTGAGAAGATGAATTCAATGACAGCAGTCCACCTTTAAATTGTCTTTAGGTTTTCATAGTATTTTCCTTATAAATCCAGTGAGGTAGTGGGGTTGATATTACTGTCCCGTTTTTACAGTTGGGGAAACTAAGGCTCAGGAGAGATAAATAACTTACCTAGGGTCACACATCAGGATTTTAGTCCATTGCTTTCCTTACACCATGATGCCTTCAGGTTTGGGTAGTAGGCGTCCATGTAAAACATCAGTAAGTGGGACAGCAGATGCATTAAACCCATAAACCCTGTGGGGATTTCACTGCTTGCTCCAAAACCCAGCCTTCAGTGAAGCTGACTCTGGGCTCTGCTACTCAGAAAATCTATGGGAGTTTGGGCAAGGTGCTTCATTTTTTTTTTTTATGCCTTATGTTTTTCATCTGTAAAATGGGGGAGTCAGACCTCTAAAGTCCCTTCCAGGCTCTATGTACTTGTAAGCCTACACTACTTCCTTTTGAAAAAACCCAATAATGATTCAGGAATCATAGAAACCCAGTCACATTCAACTTAGTCATTCAACATCAGAATGAATAGCCATCTCCCAGGAGCTAGATGTCCCCAAATGTTGGTCCTTCCCCAAACGCTTTACCCTAAGCAGGCATTACTCTCCCATCATTCCCCGATTAACTGGATTGGATGCTTTGTCTTTGATTAGGCTGATCATTCCCCCCTGACCTTGATACCAGTAGAGTCAACCAAGTGAGAATGTAATAGTATTTACAAGCTGCCTTTCGAAGCAGATGGTACCCATAAAACCAACTCCATTTTGGAGATGTGGAAATTGAGTCCTCAGCAGGTACAGGTTTGAATTCAGGTCTTCTGAATGCAAAGTCCAGTGTCCATTCCACTAGAACAGGAGCTGAGGATATAAAACATGGGATACCAGAGTTGAAAATATGCTTTTTGACTTTTGGAGGCAGGAAGAACAATCTCCATAGCATGGGAATAGATAGAGTTCTTAAAATTAATCTGTGACCCAGAGGCCTAGATTCTCCAAGTTGTTGTAGCATTTGAATGTCTACCTAAGCTACTGGAAGTGGCTCTTAGCAAGACAGAGGACTGCTAATTGATTTATTACTTTGCTGAGTATGTATAACATAGAGTTATCAACTTACTTGTCTATGAAATGTGCTATATACATTTTATTAATACATATACCACACACACACACACACACACACACACACACACACACACACACACACACAGTGCCCCCAAAGGCTTTTAAGCTATTAAAGCTTAAAACAGCACTAAAACTTTTGGGACACCATCTATATCTATATCTTTATACCTATGTCTATATCTGAAACTACAGCTTCATGTGAATCTATAGCAATACTTCACTTATTCAGGATTCACGGGGTGGGAGGCTGCTAGGATTGGCATATTAAGAACAAGAAAAAATTGATCTGTTGACTGATTAACAGAGATAGGAGACAGAGAAAGAAGCATGAGAGCATTGTCCAATAATGCAGGGACAAAGAATCCTTCCTCTCACCTCCATCCTATAGAGCCCCCACTGGTGCATTTATGAATGTGGACACACACACACACACACACACACACACACACACACGATACTTGCCTCTGAAACCATCATTGTATTATATTTAATTATAATCACTCATCTGGCCAGGTCCTTTTGAGTCTACTTCCAAAATATCTCTTCTTTTTGCTTCTCCATTTATTGTTTAATATCCAAGTTCTGTGCCTCTCCACTTCTCACTTGAAGTCTAATGTAATAGCCTTCCAATTGGTCTTTCTGTCTCCAGACTCTCCCTTCTCCAGTGCATTCTCTGCACAGATGCTAAAGTAATCTTTTTGTGTTATAGAACGGACCATGTCACTCCCTTGTTCATAGAGCTGCTTTGACTCCTTATCACTTATAGCAGAACATACAGACCCCTTAGCCTAGAATTTATAGTTATCCACAATCTGGCTTCATCCTGTTTTTGTAATTTAATTTCATACCATTACCATCATATTCTCAGTGTTTTGGCCAAACTGGATCTCATCTTTCCTTCCCCTACCTCTGTGCATATGACGCAGGCTTTCCTCCATGTTTGGAATATATTCTCTCCCTGCCTCAGTCTGTTAAAATTCTTCAAGCTTAGCCCTGGCGTTTCTTCCATCAATCCTTCCCTGATCTCCCTTACTGAAAACAAACTCAAGTTTTTCTAGATAACTACCCTCATCACCTCTGACTTTATCTCATATCGATTTACATACATGAGATATTCCACTATGAGATTATAAACTCCTTGAGGGCAGGGCTTGTGTCATATTTTTATTTTTGTATCTCCAGTGCATGCACAATCCCTGGCACATGGTAGGTTTTTAAAATAGATATTTATTGAATTAAATGTGTTTGAATGTTCACTAATGAGCATTAAGAAAAGATTAAGTCATGGTCAATGTGATCTGTTTATGAAAAAAAGAAAGGAAATGTCTAATCCATTTTAGAAAGCTTTCCATCCTAAATGGTTAACATAAAAAAAAAATAAAAAAAGTTTTGGCCCTTAAAGGATAAGCTTCATTCGCCTGGAAAATTCACTAATGTTGAACAAGTCATTCCCTGACAATGCTGGCTGCCAGATCAATGAGGCATATTGTATTGTATATCAATATAACTAATTTACGTTATGGGTATATTTGTTCTATTCGAAGGCTCTCAGTTCCCAAAGACCCTGGAGATCACACCCCTGCAGCGGCTGCTGGGCTGCTGTGGCTAAACCGTGGGACTCTGTTTCATCTGGAGCATGCAGAGGGGTAAAGTAGAGGGGCAAAGTAGAGGGCCACAAAGACCTTGAATACCTTTGATCCTACAGAGCTCAGCCCTGAAGCTAAGAAGAAAAAACAAACAAACAGAAAGTTGCGAAATTTAACTGGCTGAAGTGATTAAAACAAAATTGGAAGAAAAATACATCAGTATTTCTTGGATCAGGTTCCACATGGTGCTATAATTAGAATTACCATTCCTTATTTAGACAGCAGATGATGTCCACTTGATGACTGTTAATAGGTCATAGTTTTGCTGAGGAATGATGGGATGTTATGTCTTTCCATTTAAGATGGAAAAATGAGAAGAGAGATTAGGAAGTATTTCATGAAGGGACCTGTGCTCATATTCCTGGCTCTTCCTGGCTGGAGGTTGTGTCTGAACCTTGGATGCTTGCTTTGTTACCCTAGGCAGGGGCTCCCAGAGAATACCCTAGAGGGAAGGGAGGAGAAGCATAGTGCAAGGAGCTACCTCAGTACCTTATACTTAGGAGATAGCACTCCTTTCCTGGTATACACAATAGCCAGCAAAGACCTCAGGCAATCACTTGAAATTCAGCCTTTCTTGAACTTTTTGTCTCTGTGGCCCATGTGAAATGTGGATTTGGACCAGTGAATGGGGAGTGAGAGAGGGAAAATTTTTGGGAGGACGATAGTGAATAAAACATGATGAGAATAAAAGTTGTGATGTTTATTAATGTAGGACCATACCCAGGATGGTACAGTAGAAAGAGTGCTGAACTTGGACTCACAGGGTCTGAGTTCAGATTCTACCCTTGTTTCTTAAAATGACGGGTGGGTGGGCTTGATGACCTCTCATGTCATTCTAGCTTTACATCTCTGAAGCTAAGGTTTAGCACTGAAAGGGACCTTCAAGGTCACCAAACCTAATCCCCTCATTTTATAGACACAGGAACTGAGATCCTTAAGTGACTTGCTCAGGGTCACACAGGGAGTAAATGACAGAACCAGTATTGAAACTGATGACTTCTGATGCCAAATCCAGAAGTCTTCCCACCGAAACCACACAGGATCACTTCCATCTCTTCCTGGAGGTAACCTTCAGAAGGATCCTAGTGGTGACCTCTGGACTACCCAGGCCCTATGCTGTCTGAAATTGGCCGGTCCCAGGAGCATGGAGAGTCACAAAGGCAGTCTCAGACTGTCAAAACAAGGGAAGATTGAGCTTGGCAAATCCCTGCTCTTCAGGGGCAGTGATATCCTGGTTTAGTGTAATGAAAGCCCTCATGCCCAGTGTCCTCTAACAATCTGCCTTTAATGGGGTTACCATAGCAGAGGTAAAGCATTTTATATGGAACCAGGTTTACGTTATCCTCCTCTTTAGAGATCTTGCTTGCAATGCTGTTCAAATCCTTTAATCCATAAATAGGATTCCAGACAGCGCTGGGCTGCCTTCCAAAACTGTAATCTTCCAGTATATGAATTATTACCAAAAGATTAGGGTGTTTCTAGTAATAACATTTCAAATAAATCAGCTTTCATGGAGGAACAACAAACTAATATTGGAAATAACAATATAAAGACACTTATATAGCCACTTGCTAGAATAACTTTCCTAACCAGGGGCTTCTTTTTTCATTTACAGTCATTCTTCTGGAAAAGTCCTTTTTCATCTATCACCCTATAACTGCCTTTACTCTTAAAATGAGTCACAGGTTCTTAGGGTTGGAACCTTGGAAGTTTGTTCTCTAAATCACTAATTATGTTTATATATTGAGATGTAGGATGGGCTGACTATCCCAGGAGTCTCAGGGTACCAGCATCCTTCTCTGGCTCTGAGAAATGGTTGTTGTTGTTCCAGTCGTGTCTAACTCTGTGTGACCCCGTGGACAAATTTGGTTTTCTTGGCAAAGATGCTAAAGTGCTCTGCCATTTCCTTCTTCGTTATGTACCCACTTTACAGACAAAGAACTGGTGCAAATAGGGGTTAAGTGACTTGCCCAGGGTCATACAGTTAGTAGGTACTAACTTCAGGTCTGGTGCTCTATCTACTGCACCACCTAGCGGCTGAGAAATGGCACATTCCAGTCAAAAGGAAATGAGAAAACTTTCTGCTGGAAATGCATTGTTTTGGTTGTTTATGCCAGAGGTCACGAGTGGAGTCAGAAGGTGGGGGAGTTCGAAGAGATGCAGATTTCTTAGCTATACCACTGACCTTTGGAAATATTGTTATATCTGGAATTCAGGATCAGTCCTTGGTCTACTATGACCTTCAGCAAGTCATTGTTGAAGCTTTGTTGGGTCTGTTTTCTTTTCTCATATAAAGATGAGCTTCCAGAGAAAGAACTGATAAATAGAAGTATGTATAGAATAATTTTACATATATATATATACATATATACATATGCATATATATTACATATGTATATAATGTCATATCTACATATTTATGTGTAATGGCAGCCATGGGGGGAGGGAAGAAAAAAATGGAAAAAAGAAAGTTACATAATTACTTTAATATATATTTAAAAGCAGTGGCAAGTTGTACATGATAGATATGTAGTTTTACATGCAATCTCTTTTCCTTCCCATTCTACTATGTTATGTAAATGCTTGTTTTATTTCATAAGTTCAGAATAAAATTGAAAAAGAAAAAGGCTTCTCCATGCCTGGCCAGGTAAGAGAGAAGTAAACCTGATAAAGCTCATCTTAGAAGAATAGCCACATTTTATAGAATCAGAACTTCCAAGAAATAAAGGACCTTAGAAGTTATTGAATCCAGTTCTCTCATTTCACAAATGGGAAAACTGAGGCTCTGAGAGGTATGATGACTTGGCCAGAGCTGGTTGTACACAGCTATCCAGAGGCAGAACCAGACCTAGGACTAACTCCCAGTTCAGTGATATTTCTGGATTGCATGACTTAATTTGCAGTAATTTTGATTTGTTTGTTTTTTCTTTTGGCCTGAATCTGTAACTTCTTGGTGTAGGGAACTGATGAGATAACTCTTTTCTACCCATGTGGATAGACACCTTTTCTGCAATTTAAAGTCCTCAAGAAGTGCCAGTGGTCCCTGAGAGGGGAATTCCTATGGTCAGGCCTGCAATTTGAACTCTGGTCTCCTTGACTTAGAGGCTGGCTCTACCTACCACATGGAGTTGCCTCGCCTGTCTTCACTTTTTCATTAATGATGGGGCAGCTAGGTGGCACAGTGAATAGAGCACCAGCCATGGAGTCAGGAGGACCTGAGTTCAAATCTGACCTCAGACACTTAACACTTAGGAGCCATGTGACCTTGGGCAAGTCACTTAACCCCAATTGTCCTGCCTTCTCCCCTGCAAAAAGCAAAAAAAAAAAAAAGAATTACAATGCTTCTAGAAGCAATTCTAATCAAATAAACATGGATTTAGTATCTACTTTGCACCATGTACTGGAGATACAAAGACATAAATGAAGTAACTTCTGTCTTCAAAGAGTTTATAATCCACCATGAGGGCAGGGAATAAAATAGTAAAATACAATATAATATAATGCAAGTTTTGGACAAAGTAATGTGAAGAATTGTTCAGTCATTTCAGTCGTGCTTGACTCTTCATGACTTCACTTTGGGCTAATCTTGGCTAAGATACTCTCCAGTATTATTATGGTTTGCCATTTCCTTCTCCGGATCATTTTACAGATGAGAAGCTGGGATTAAGTGACTAACCCAAGGTCACACAGTTAGTAAGTCCCTGAGACTGGATTTGAGCTCAGGAAGATGAATCTTCCTGATTCCAGGCCCAGTGTCCCACCACATCACTGCTTTATATTATGAGGGCAGCTAGATAGAGAAGTTAATAGAGCACTGGGTCTACATCAAGAAGTCTCATCTCCCTTAGTTCAAATCCAGCCTCAGGCACTTACTAGCTATGTGGTCTGGGGCTAGTCACTTAACCTTGTTTGCCTCAGCTTCCTCATCTTTAAAATGGACTGGAGAAGGAAATGGCAAACCACTACAGAATCCCTGCCAAAAAACAAACAACCCCCACCCTATCTCCCCTCCAAAAAAACAGCAGCACAATTCAAAATAACTTGAAGAGAAAAAAAAAACTAATTCAAATCCCACCTTTTCTATAAGAAGTCCTTCCCAGACAGGGACAAAGTAGAGAACAGAACAAGTAGGGGACGGAATAGGAAGGAGGGACGTATAATCAGTCTCTCACAACATGTCCATTGTGGAGATGTTCTACGTAACTACACATGTATGGCCTGTACTGAATTGCTTGTCTTTCCAGTGGGAGTGGGTGATGAGGGAGGAAGAGAAAGAATCTAGAATTTAAAGTTGTAAAATCAAGTGTTAAAAAAAATATATATATGTATATATTATCATAATAATAATAATAATAATTATTATTATTATTTACATACAAGTGGGTATTAAGATGCACAGGCACTGGGGTAGGGAGATCCATCTTGCCCTACCAGAAAGTCAGAGGGATGATAGGGGAGGACGTAGGAGAGAACAGATGGGGGGAGGGAGTATACAGTGGGATGGCTGTTTTGGGGTGGTGGGTAGGGGAAAGACGAGGAGAAAATTTGCAACTCAAAATCTTGTGGAAATCAATGATGTAAACTAAAAATAAACAAAAGTTTATATATCTATATATCTATATATCTCTATCTATCTATCTATCTATCTATCTATCTAAGAAGTCCTTCCCAGGCCTTCTTAATATGAGTATCTTCCCCGAGATTCTCTGCATTTTATCCTATTCATATCTTGTTTGTGTGCAGTTGTTTTTATAGTTTCCCTATTAGATTGTAAGCTCCTTGAAAGCAGAGACTGATGGGTTTCGTTGTTTGGTTTTTTTTCCTTTGTATCTCTAGCGCTAAACTCAGTGCCTGGCACACAGTAGGAGCTTATTAAATGCTTGTTAACTTGACCCGTCTTGTCTCAGCTTCAGACCTTGGAGAAGTTAGACTCAGGAAAGGCCTCTGTTAAAGATAGCACCTGAAATCCGTTTTAAAGGAAGTTCCTGATGCTTCAAAGGTAGAAGAAAGGCCATTCTTGACATGGGGTGGGGTGGGGTGGGTGGGGTACTGTCACAGAGACAGGTGAAGGAATGTTCTATTTGGGGCAACAACCAGTAGAGCCAGTCTGACTGGCAGGGGATATGGCTGAATGGGAGCCAGCTGCCTTGTTTTAATTCCCAATTGATTTTCAGTGGACAATGTTCTCTTACACATCCTTCCTTACCTTTTTATTTTTCTGTCCATCAGAAAAAGTTAGACTGGGTGATCTCTAAAACTCCTCGTAGTGTCCTCACCGTGTGATGACTAAGGATCTCAGTACCCCAGAGAGTTAGAACTAGAGTCTAAACAAATATGGATGCATGTAAATGCTTGCAAAAGCTAGGAGTCCCCAGCAAAAGAAACCATGAAATGAGTCCTTTCATAGAAGGGTGAATTCTCCTCCCTTCTCCCTGCTCCCTCCTGCCCCTCATTGATCCATTTTGTAAATTCTTCACATGTTGGATTGCCTTAAAGTAGAGCAGACCTATTTGGAAGATTTCAAAAGTAGGATGCCATATTTGCAGATCGCCCTAGCAGCATGCTAGAATCAGAAAGCTCCAAGGATGAATGAGAGAATCCACATGCAGCTCTCCAGTCTACTCAGATTCTCTAAATTTGAGGCAACATTAGGCTGTTATTAGTGGGGTGGGCAGGGGGCTGAGGAGAGAAGAAATGTTTGTGAAACCCATCCTTAGATTAAAAGGAGCTTTGAAATGGAAAGCATTAGCCCTCTGATTAATGAGAACCCCTCACTTTACATTTTGGACATTTAAATGAAAAGGAAGAGAAAAGAGGAAACACACTACTGTGTTTTTTTTGGAAAATCATGTCATTTTTCTCTTTCCATGGCTCTGCATAGCAACACCAAAAGGCAGTGATAAATGGGAGATACTACAGAACGAGATCTGGCAGGGACACACAGGCCCTGGGTGCTGTTTCTGTCAGGGGGCCTCAAAGGGGAATGCTGTACTATTTCTTCCTCTGTTTTCTCTTTCTAAACAAATGTGTTTTTTGTTGAAATGGTGAAGGTCTGATTTAATTACAGGGGGTGTGAAAGGGAGAAAAAGAAAAAGAGACAGGGGAAGGAATGGGAGAGAGAGAGAGGAGGGAGAGAGAGAGAGAGAGAGAGAGAAACAGAGAGAAAGAGAAAGAGAAAAAGGAGGAAGAGAAAGGGAGGGAGAGAGAGAGAAAGAGAGATGCCCATTTTCTCTCTTCATGGAGAAGTGAAGACTTGAAGTATGATATGGAAGAAAGTTGGGAAGCGAATGCGAATGCTCTTGTGACTGAAGGCCAAATGGCCTATTATCCCAGGGATTCCTTAGAGTCCATTCATTTTTATGCCTCAGTTTCTCCATCTATCAAAAGACAATAAAATACCATCCCAACTCTCTCAGGGAGTATGGAAAGATTTAGGCTCCCCCACCCCCATCCCAAGCAATCTGAGGATGAAGAGTGTGGGAAAGGAAGGATGGAGGATTGAAAAGGCTGGTGGGAAGAATGCTGGAGACAAATTGCCTACTGAACTATTTTGTCTTGGGCCAGGCTTGAAGATGAAATGGGTAATTGTGTTATGGTGTGTTATCTCTTCTGTGACTTTTTTTGTTTGTTTGTTTTGTTTTTTGTTTTTTGGAATAGGCTGTTAGAGGCCCTGAAAGTAGAGGACTGGCCTCTTTGACCTCTGGACAGCCTTTTCAGCCCATAATTCTAGGACACGGTATTTGTGAGCAGCTTTTTGCTTTGGGAAGCAGAGACAATGCATTGGAACTGAAAGGTACTTCATCCTTATCCCAGGCTGTGGTATGAGGATGGTTCCGCTCATTAGCAGACAGGCCAATTTCTCAGGAGCTTGGCCCAGTCCTCTTTGTGACCTATTGTCTCCTTCCCCATTCAGCTGTCAGCTCTTTTCCCATGATGCTCTATTTCCAGAGCTAGTGGGGCCTTTTCCCTGCCTGGAGAGGGGACTCTTCTATCCAACAGGGCATGGATCTTCCCATCTTGGACAGGAAAAGAACAGCAGTCCTTTGAATGTTACTCCAACTGATCCCAGCTGCTGGTTCTCCTAAAAGCAGGGTGAGAGGAGGTATACAAAGGAGAAAGTTCACCCCCCCCCAAACAAAGACACTTCTAGGGTCATACTGTTGGGCTTCTAGAGAACCACAATATGACCCTCAATTAGAGAGCAGAACATGTCAAGGGAACTTCAGCTAAGCACCAAGTATTTCTGAGAAAACTGCAGTTGTCTAATTGTGCAAATTCCTATACATACTAGGCAAAGCTCAAAAGAAATTATGCTGTGTGGCCTCTTGGAAAGAGGCCTGGAGGAGGCATCAGGAGGCATAGGGTCCAGTCATGTCTCTGCCACGAATTAGCTATGTGACCATGGCAAATAGTTTAATCTCTCTATGCCTCTGCTATGCTTGTATTGAGTGGCAGATAATTATTGGTGGGGATAAAATAGCACTTGCTATGATGGAACTTCATGATAGATATTTATATAAGACATACATACATGCATACATACACACAATATTTATAACCACTTATTAAGCACTGGAAATAAAAATTCAAGCAAACAAGATAATCCCTGCCCTCGAGGACCTTACTTTCTAATGGGAAAAGATAATATATGATGACTACAGGGAAGGAAGAGATGAGAGGGTGCCTTATTGAGGGCAAGTTGAATAAACTAAAAAAAAGGAGTGTGGAGCCTTGGTTCCCAGTAAGACAAGACAAAAGGCTCACATATAGAGATGGGCATGGGAAGGAGAGCCAAGGATAGAGTCCTAGTTTCCTGTGGGGTGGAGATGCTCAGAGAGGGCCATGGTGGAAAGACTGCATGAAGCGTGACTTCAGAAATCACTGTGCAAAAAACAAAACAAAACAAAATCACTTCTATCTTGAAAGATCACAAAATACTAAAAGACACTTCCACCACCTGCAATAGGGGAATAATCATTGCTACCTAACCTAATTTTCAGAATGGTCAGGAGGATAAAAATGAGACAGTAGAACTGAAAGCACTGAGGAAAATTAGGAACGTGTTGTAAAAATCATAGCATCCTTGTGATTACCTAATTTTCAGAATGGTCAGGAGGATAAAAATGAGACAGTAGAACTGAAAGCACTGAGGAAAATTAGGAACGTGTTGTAAAAATCATAGCATTCTTGTGATTTTTGTAGACTCCCATTCATCCAAAATGTTTTGGGAATGGGATAACCCATGGATAATTGAGTATTTTGATATTCTGAGAGTTACCATATCTATCATGCATGGATGATGAATTAAAAAAAAAACAACTCTAAAATATAAGAAACTGCAAGTGACACTAAAACTCTACTGAACCCAACTGAATTTTTTTCTTTGATGACTCAGAAAGCATTTCTACAGCCTACTGTGCCTAAAGGCCATTATGAACACCAGTGAGTAGTTTACAGTGCCACAGAATGTGCAAGAGATGTAGCTTTAAAAAAATCAATGACTTCACTTGTGGTGTCTCATACAAAAAAAAAATAAAAGAACAAATAATATGTTTTGTAAAGTGGAGATGAAAGCAGCATATTATTTAAGCTTTCTAATTGCTGGTCATTTGCATAAGTTTTTTTGTCATCATCTTCATAGCTGATAATTTGTATGTTGCTTTAAGGTTTGCAAAGCACTTTACATACGCTATTATTTCATTTGAGCCTCATAACAGCTCTATGAGATAGACTCTGAAGACATTGAGGCTAGAGAAAGTTAACTAATTTGTCTCAGGGTTACATAGCTAGAAAGTGTTTGAGGCAAGATTCAAACTCAAGACTTTTTGGCTCTGAGTCTCGTATAGCACCCAAGACATTATTCTATCACCACCATTACCACCACCACCATCACCATCATCACCATCATCATCATGACCACCACCACCACCATCACCATCATCATCTTCATCACCATCACCATCATCACCATCATCACCACTACCATCACCACCACCACCATCACCATCATCACCATCATCATCACCATCACCACCATCACCATCATCACCATCACCATCATCACCATCACCATCATCACCACCACCACCACCAACATCACCATCATCACCACCATCACCATCATCACCACCATCACCATCATCACCACCACCACCACCACCACCATCACCATCATCATCATCACCATCACCACCACCACCATCATGAATATTCTTAAAAGCAACCAACACTGGGCCTTATTATTGGATCACTGACTTCCTTGCCTTCTTGCTATACTACTGAGGCATGGGGGTGGGGGTTTAGGGAGGTGACTGGGGTTTACTTTCCATGTTTTGACTTTTGCTATGAAACTGAATTAAAACCTAAGAACCACTATCTCAAGGTGTCCTCTGGTGGGAAAATCCAGGATGAGGGTTCAGGCAAGATTGAAAGGTGAAAAGTTCATGGGATGCTTGAAGCAGGAAAAAAAAAAGTAAAATTTCAGATGCATTACTAAGAAGAGAAGGGAATTTTAAAAATTGCTAGTGGGATTAATTTGCCTGCAAATTTACACTCTGTTCTCCCTTGAGATAAGGGCTCATCCTGCACTCCTGCATATTATGTATCTATTGCATTTTTTTTCCCCTCATGCTTTATGAATTTCCTGTCATTCCGCTTCTGGCTTCCATTGTTTCTCCTTCTGCATCCCATTCTCCCTGCCTCAGACTTCCCAGTCATCAGCCTCACAATACCAGGTGACTTGCTCCCTTTCAGAGTAATTGAGACTTCACATTTGCTTGAAACTTGGGCCCCTTTGGAAGCGGCCAAGTCTAGTAATTAAAATGTCTCCCACATCTTTGATTGCCTTGTTTCACCTAAAGCAAAAAGCTTTCAGAGTTACTGATGCCCTCTGCAAAGACTGGGCACACCTTGGGAAGTAGCAGGGAAGTAATTACTTCTTTTCGCCCTTAGAATGGGCAAATTAATATGTTGGGGTTGGACACCTCTGAATGCCAGCTTACCCTCTGACCCATTGTGCACTCCTAACTCACTGGGCAATTTATCTTTTAATTTCCTATGCCCTTGACAGGGTTGATGAGCACTAGGGTCATGTTTGCATTTCAGCCCCTAGTATTCCAGTCCTTGGTGCCACCCAAAGCCAGGAGCCCAGAGCTGTAGAAAAGAAACAAATTCAGGGACAAGGAGTCTCAGTGTTTTAGACCAAGGCCCAAGAGGAGATGGGAAAGGGAAAATGGAACAGAAGGCTACAGTGTTAGGAAAGGGATTGGGTAGTAATGAGGAATAGCAGAGACTTTATTTCTCTGTGCCTTGAGTGATGAAGCAGCCTCAGGGACTATCTCTCATCCTTGTACAACCCCTTAAGCCACTGGCAGAGGGTATTTAGAATGTCTGCCCTCAGTTGCCACCCTCCTCACTCCTTGAGAGCAAAGGTTTTGGCAGCAAAAATACTGTATGTAGCTCATTGACTGCTCAATTCACAGTATCTTTATTTTGGATATATCTGTCTTTAATAGTCATATCAAGTGGTTTTGTGAATCCTGTTTATTCTTGAATGCATCTTATTCACCTCTTAGACTGGAAGCCCCATGAAGGCAGGCAGGAGACCATATTTTATTTGTCTGTCTTTCCCTCTCTGCATTCTCCCTCTCTCTCTTTCTCAGTTTCTCTCTCTCTCTCTCTCTTTCTCTCTCTCTCTGTCTCTGTCTCTCTCTGTTTCTATCTCTGTCTCTTTGTCTCTGTCTCTCTGTCTTTCTTTGTCTCTGTCTCTGCCTCTCTGTTTCTTTGTCTCCGTTTCTGTCTCTCTGTCTCTCTGTCTATCTGTCTGTCTCTCTCTGTTTCTGCCTGGTCTATAACTTCTATTTAAAAGAGATATATGGTGATAGTAATAAAATTTCCAAACAGAGTGAGTGGACAAGTTTTTTCTCTTGAAATTCTAGACCCTGCACACCATAGAAAATGCCAAATTAATTCAATTCAGGAACACCTCTCCTGGTAGCATCTTTCCCAAAGTTAAATACATAAGACATATCTATGTCTTCTTTCTTCCTTTGGCAGCTCTTGTCCAGACAGGGTTCAGCTTCCGTTTTGCTTTCATGAGCTTTCCATTAAGCTTCCAGACTTCCATTTGCTCCCCATGATTCTCTGTCATGCTAGAAATATCCCATACTAACCTACTTGCTGTTCCTCACACATGACAACCCATGTTCCATCTCTGTCTCTGGTGCCTGGAATGCTCTCCCTCCTTATCTCTTCCTCTTAAGTTTCATGGTTTCTTTGGGAACTCAGCTTAGGGTTTACCATCCCCCAAAAGTCTTTCCTAATCTCCTCAGTGACAAGTGCTCTCCCTACCCAAATTACTTTGCATTCATTTTATATTCTCTGTAAACTTATTTTTGCACATGTGTTCTTCTCCATTAGGATGTTAAATTTCTTGAGTACTTAGCACAGTGCCTGGCCCATAGTAGGCACTTAATAGATTCTCAGTAATTGTTTATTAATTGATTAACTATTGGGGTTACAAAGAAGTATAAGGTTGGATTCTTGACCTTAAAGAATTTAGAATCGAGTTGGGAAGATGTCTAACACACATGAAACAATTAGAGAGAACAAATAAGTGTTTCACTGTGTTGTCTAGGGCATACAGTCAAGGACATGTTGTTTGTCCTTCATTCTCTAAGAAAAACATCAGGGAGGTGAGGCCATGGCATGTAAGTGAATTGGATTTAAGTGAGGGAGGACCGTGCAGGGTCCCCAATCTCACTTTCTCCTCCAGAGCCATGTGGGTCCAGTGGCCAGATATAGATCATGACAACTGGAGGTGGCCCCAGATTCGGTAGGAGACCTTGGTCTTTTTAAGCCAAGGTCTTTCCCAGGTCTCAGTTTGATTGAGGCAACACCCATTCGGTGATTAAGACTAGGTAAGAAATGAGACAGAGAATAGCCCCTTTTACCCAGTCAGAATGCAGAGAAAGGCAGAATCAGTGTGGGTTAGGATAGGTGGGGAAGGATTCCTCAAAGAGGCGAAACTTGAGTTGAATCTTGACTGATAAGTAGATTTTTGTTGTTCAGTCATTTTTAATCTTTATGATCACATTTGGTGTTTTCTTGGCAAAGATACTGGAGTGGTTTGTCATTTCCTTCTCTGGCTCATGAAGAAATTGAGGAAAACAGAGTTAAGTGACTTGCCCAGAGTCACACAGCTAGTAAGTGTTTGAGGCAAGATTTGAACTCAGGTCTTCCCTAAATCCTACTATCCGTGGGGCAGCTAGGTGGATCTCTATCCACTGCACCATTTAGCTGCTCCTCCCCCCTAACAGGATTTGGATAATATGTAGAGTGGAAGAGGTAGGAGCTGGCTAGGCTAGAAATAATTTGTTGTACTGACTACCTATCACTGGTACTATAAATGTCAAGTATAATGTCATCAATATGGTGCCATCTGAAACCCATCTGTAACTTAGAGAGTAACTTGTGGTTCAGAGGGTTTAAACAGCTTGTCTAGGGTCACATAGCCAGTAAGTGTAAGACGAAGAATTTGAATCCAGCTTTCTAACTTCAAATCTGGCACTCTATCCTCTAGTCTCTTTAGAAGTAGTACCCATGTAATCAGAATGAATTTCCCAATGGAATTGCTCTCTTTCCTCGAATCATAAACTGTGAGGTAATAGGAGTATGTGAAATAATCCAATTTCCCAGCTGCTGTTTTACAATCCCCACCCTCTAACTAGACTAGCACTTCACCAGTTAGCAGTAAAGAGATTTTTTTTTTCCTCAGAGAATAAAGCCACCCTCCACACCCCCAGCTAAGACACCTCAATGCGGGCTGATGGATTACCCTTGAAGTAAGAACAAGGGGGGAACTGCTAGGGAGTTGGATGCTGGGAATCTTCATCAATGTCTGGGCAAGAGAAAAGTGAGAGCCTGACTCAATTAAGTTAAGAGAGAAAGGCAAAGAAAAAAAACTCACCAACTGCCCAGAGAAGTGGGTTAAGGCAGGGAAGATACTAAATCATGCATGTAATTTCCAAAGTGGCAGCACTCAAAATCAACTCTAAATAAGCCTGTGGTATGTTTTCTTTTAGAAAAATAAAATAAAAAACATTAATGAAGAAACAATCATTTTCCTGATTATTTGGCAAGTAATTGAGTTAAAAACCCTTTAGTCAAAAATGTTCAGCATCAAATTCTCGAAAATGTTTCCTTCTCTTTGTTCCTTAATGGATAGGGGCGAAAACTGTCTCTAATCCCATGAAACACAATTCCAGCCTGTAATTATGGTGGGGTCTGGGCAAGATCTAGTTAAAACACCTGTCAACTTGTCCCTCAAGAAGACAGGAGTTTTGTAGGTTTCAGCATTCCTATCCTTTTATTTCTCCCCAGGAATTCAGGTGGTAGCCATTTCCAGGACTCAGAAAACTTGGACAAAGTTTGTAAGGGGCTGCTATCATCTACTGCCTTTAGAATAGTTTGGAAATAAGAAGAGGCATCTCCTTTGGTTTGGAGAGTGAACAAATGGTCATGTCCTTATGTGTATATGAAGCGGCAATATGGTACAGCAGGAAAAGTGTTGGATCTGGGGTTACTGCTCTTAGGTTCAAAGACTGACTCTGCTATTTACTTATTCACTGGGTACACTTGGGCAAGTCATGTACTCTTAATCACTCTGGGCTTCCCTTGGCTCAATTGTAAAACGAGCAGGTTGGCTTAGATGGACCCTGAGGTCCCTTCCGGTTATAAATCTAGGATCTGAAGACTCTGAGAGTAGTTTTTAAAAGTGGTTATGAGGTGATGGATAGAAACATTGGCAACTCAGCAAGTGGAAGGCAGGTGGAACACGAGGGAAAAAGGGACCCTTAAGGGATAAACATAGCAAGAGTTAGCCCAGAAATGGCAACCTAATCCTACTTCGTTATTTTCCTAGGGGGTTCACTTCATCTCCAGGGCACTTTGGGACTTACTGGGTCTCCCCATTTAGCCATTTTATCGTCTCCTATTCTTCGCTGCTTAGAAGTCCATTCTCCTGTCAAACTCTAAGCTATTCAACTTCAATTTCCTCCCACTTCCTCATGTTCTCTCACAGGCGAGATGGAGAACAGCTGGTCACCATCTTCCTTATGATAACCCTTCATATGGTGCAATTTTATTTCCTTAAATTAATGACAGCATGTTGGGCGCCTTCCATCACAGACACATTTAAATAGATGCTTTTAACATACGGAGGGCAGAGGAAGAGAAAACAATACCTCTGTTGTGTTTGGGGACATCCCAGGTTTGAAAATAGCCAACCTTCAACAGAGGAGTTCTCTTTTAATTGGAGTGGAATATGGTGGGGAATTGGCACATCCCCATTCTCCCCTGGTGGTCAGGAAGGTGTAATACAGTCTGAATTGTGCTCCCCGGTGGGGTGTTACTGGATGCACTGGGCTAAGCCTTGCTTAATTATCCAGGTTCCGTTACCCTCGTAAGTGAGCAAAGCTGAGAAGTCTATGAACATAGAGGAAGTCACTGTAAAGTAGCATTGTTGTGTCCCCCATTTGTTTTGCAAGTACCCTTTGTCTACAAAGGACTAACACAACCCTGGTTAGATTTAGGTTACTTGTTGGGACTTGATACCCAATTTAGGGAGATTCCAGTAGGAAAAAGGGTGATACTTGGGAAAATGTAGATTTCAGGGGATCCCTAGGTCCCCACTACATAGGCTCCAGTGAGGTTAGGAGTGGGTGGACATTGGTATCCATGACTGTAAACTCTAGTGGAGGAATCTTTGACTGGCCCAAGAGTGATGGTGTGCCTGGTAGTCAAAACTAAGAATGGAGCTGAAGAAAAACACGCCAACCAACCTTGGGTTCAAAGCTGAATTCCAGCACTCACCAACAGAACTATACAGGCAAGTCTTTTAATTCCTCTGGGCCTCACCTCCCTCATCTATCAAATAGAGATAATAATTCTTATATTTGAATTTTATTTTTGCTTTTTTTTGAGGGGCAATTGGGGTTAAGTGACTTGCCCAAGGTCACACAGCTAGTAAGTGTTAAGTGTCCGAGGTAGGATTTGAACTCGGGTCCACTTGACTTCAGGGCCGGTGCTCTATTCACTGCGCCACTTAGCTGCCCTGAGATAATAATTTTTGTGCTCACCTCAAGAGCTTTTTTGAAGAAGACACATTATATATTTGCCCCTTGCTTCTTTTTATAAAAACCTACTTTCACTTAAAGCTCTGTACAGTTTTCCCTTCCATATTGCAACTTTCCCCATCATGGTTTCAATATATCACATATTGTCATAAGAAATTAAATGAGAATTTTTGGGGAGTTTTGTCGAAGCTGCAGATGACATGTGAAGGCCAGCAGATGACATAGAAAAAGTTTAAAAACTCAAAAATTCACAAAATATATGTATAGCATTTTATAATATCAATCCAAATTTTACAATAAAGTATTGTAAATACTTCATAAAAGAAAAAGAAAAAATTCTGACTTCTTCTCTGGTTTAAAGGAAGGGCCAAAATTTTTTCCACGGATTTTCCATATCATAGGGAGCCTGTGTCCCTAACCTCTTTTGATCTGGAAGGGATAACTCTAATTCATTCATTCATGGGGCAGCTAAAGGGCTGGGTCTGGAGCTGGGAAGATCTCATTTCAAATCAAGACTCACAATTACTAGCTGTTTGACCCTGGGCAAATTGTTCAACCTCTGTTTGCCTTAATCCACTGCAGAGGGAAATGGCAAACCACTCCAGTGTCTTTGCCAAGAAAATTCCGTATGGGATTGAGAAGAGTCAGACATGACTCAACAATTCATACTAAAGTGTAAAGGGATGATAACAGTTTTTAACATGTTTTCCCTAACACCTATATATTAAGCCCTGGATCAAAACATTAAGCCAAAGGAAGGAAACTCCTTCCCTGGACTTTTAGTCACCCACAGCTGGGCAGAGATTTCTAAGGGACTGCAGCATCAAAGAATCTGATTTGGAGGAGAACTCCTAGTCTGGAGAATCCAACCTGTACCTGAACAAGGATCCCCTCAACCCTAAAGATGGTAAGTGGTTAACCAGGCTCAGCTTGAAAATTTCCAATGAGGGGAACCTGGAGGCAAAACAATTTCACTTGTTAGGAATATTTTCTTCACATAAAGCTAAAATCAGCCTCTTTTTAACTTTTATCCATTGTTCCTAGTTCTGCCTTTGGGGCCAATCAGAACAAGTCTTCTCTATGACAGCCCTTCACTTACATGAAGACAGCTATCATTCTCCCTCCCCCACTCCTCACATACCCAAATTGTGTCTTTTCCAGGCTAAAAGTCCCCAGGGGACTGACTGCTGGAGGGAATGGGGGTGAGTTTCCTGGCATCCTGAAGTCATATTACTTAGGTTATTTAGTCCTGCCAGGAGGGCCATTATATGCATTTTTAGCCTGAGATTTTTTTTTTAGAAATATAGAAAATGAGTCCTCGGGTAGGATCAAAGAAGCAGGGGATTAGGGGAGTTTTTGATGTGGGGGAGTTTCATACCCTGGATTTGCATCTTGATGTATATTTTTTTCAAAGCAGTTTCACATGTATTATCTTATTTGATCCTGTAGTCAATTTTGTGAGATAGGAAGAAAAAAAAATCATCATTAAACCTATTTTAGAGAAGAAAGACATGGAGAGGTGAGATGACTAGACTAGTATCATCCAGAAAGCTAGTAGGGGCAAAGCTGGGACCACATCTCTGATGTCCCCCATGCAGGGCTCTTCCCGCTAATCTACCTCAAAGCAGAAATCCCTAAATTCAAAAGAACATTTAAAAATTTTCAAATCTGAAAATAAATAGATTTATTGGATGTCAGAATTGGAAGGGACCTCAGAGATCATGGTATCTGACCCTTTCACTAACTGGATAAAGAAGCTGATAGCCAAACTGGCAGAGATAGAATTGGAATCCAGGTTTCCCTTGATTTCAAATTCAGCATTTTTTCCTGTTATGTCCCAACTGCCTTTGCTTTTAAGTCTGGTCTGCTCCTTTTTGTTGGAAAGGGCCAGTGATAAACACCAAAACAATTCTTACCCTGAGGTGTGAACGTTATTAAATTTTTTTTGATAGAAGTATTTCAATATAATTGGTTTCCTTTGCTATCCTATGTATTTTATTTTATACATAAAAATTTATTCCACAGAAGGGTCTATAGGCTTCCCAGATTGCCCAAGGGGTCAATGCTACACAAAAAAGTGAAGAGCTCTAAGGAGAGAAGGAAGCACCTGTGTGATCATGGGTAGGGCTCTTCTTTCTCTACCCCTGTTTCCTTGACTGTAACATGAAGGGATTGTACTGGGTGAGCTCTGAGGTCCCTTCCAGCTCTGGATCTAATGACAAGATGAAAGGGCTCTATTGGGGAAAGGCCTTTCTGCCCCTTCAAGCCTGACACCAGACTCGTTGATTGGGGAGACAGAAGTTACAGGCAAGGCATCCAGCTGGTGCAGTTTTGTCTGCAGGGTCCCAGTTGGCGCATTCTGGGCAGGAGAGACAAAGGGTTGAATGGATCCAAGGTCTGGAAAGGTGGGAAAAGGGAGGCGGGAGGAGGAGGGGCTGGCTGTCGCCTGGCCTGGCTAATTGCTTTGTTCGGTGGCATTGAGGCCTTTCAAGCAGATACAACAGCCACTTGAAGGCCCATAGTTAAGTGCTTTTCATCATCATTACCTCCTGTCATTAGCCCCATCAGCTGCTTCTATCAGCTCATTGCTAGTCTGGGGCCATGGATATGTCACCGTCTCTGTCTTGTTCAGTGCACTCTGCCTTCATCCCAAGCCAGGCCCAGTTCTTACCAGCTCTTTTTTTTTTTTCCTGGCCGTTGGTGCCCAACTGGTTTCCATATTTGATGGGTCCATCTGTTACCAGGGCTGCTGGCTGCTGCTCCTGGCCATTTGTTTCTTCCTGATCTCATTGATTTGCAAAAGTCCTTATGTTTGCTGTTGTTCTCTAGACTCTGCTCTCCTTCTCTGTCCTATGACCCCCATGTTGCTTCTCCAGGGACTTGTGCTCCTGCATGGTTTCTGGGATGGGGTGTACTGGGAAATAGTGTCCTCTCTGACCTCCAGAGGAGGGATGGTGAACCCCAACTGCCTCCTTTTGACAGCCTCATTTTAGTCCTAGGACATGGAGACAAAACTGAATTGGAATGAACCTGTTTCTTGCATGTGGATTGGAAGCACTGAATGAATGAAAATTAATTTATTTAACACTTATACAATGTGCAAAATTTATAGCTTTTATCTTAAGTAGAAGTGCTAAATGCTGGGCATGTAAATAAAAAAAGGGAGACAGGTCTTGTTCTCCAGGAGCTCAGAAAGTAGAAGATAACACATGGAGAGATTCCCAGGGAGTTCTTTCTGTTGACACAAGGTAGACTTATGATTGTTTTCATTGACCCAACTCTTTTTGCAGTCTTGTCTATCTTCTACATTGCTGTCAAATTGATGGTCTAAAGCCATAGGTTCCCAAAGTGGGCGATACCACCCCCTGGGGAGGAATGGATCGATCCAAGGGTGGAGCATAGGAACCTTGGGTGCAATTGGGGGGTATTGAATAAAAATAAGTAGGTGGTAGAAGCATAAGGGAAGAAGAGAAGAGATTTTTGAAAAAACATTCATACATGTTTGATCTGTTGTGTAACAGAATTAAACTTGTAGTGATTACATGATTTTCCAAATAAACACATAAAATGCGAGTTATAACTAGTCAGAGGTCATGTTTGTAAACAGGTCTCAACAAGCAAGTGTTGGCAGGTGAGCATGTTGCACATTGTCAGGAAGTCCAGCATGCATCTACAGGAATATGCATGTAATGACTTGTTTACAAAATGATGCTATATAATTATATAACACAATGTCGCATCATCAAAATTTCAATGCAGGAAAAACCCACAAATTTACAATAAATTATTAAATTTAAGATGTGTTATTTAAAAAAATATTTAGTATTCTTTTTGAAATGATGCAAATTTAAAAGAAAAACATTAAAGGGTTTAAGAAAGTAGATTTCTAGGTGGGTGCTGAGTAATTTTTTTTGTAAAGGGGGTGATAGGTAAAATAAGTTTGGGAACCTATGTTCTGAAGGGCAGGTTTGCCCTAGTCACTCCCTATTCAAATAGTTCTCCAGTGGCTCCACTGGCTCTCCATCACATTCAGATCAAATATAAAAATCCTCTGTTGAGTGCTCAAAGCCCTTCATTCTCTGGCTTTCCTTTCCTTTTGTAGTCTTCTTACATGTCATTCACCTCCATATTTTCTGTGATCCAATGATACTGGCCTTCTTGTTCCTCACACAAGACTTTCCATCTCCTGACTCCAGGCATTTTCACTGACTGCCCTCCATGCCTGGAATGCTCTCACTCCTCTGCCTGTGTCCAGATGGACGTGACTGAAACAACACAGCAACAAATGCTTATTGACAGATTGTGTGAAGAAAGAACTTCACCGCTGTATTCTTTAGTTCAGTCGTTTTTCAGTTGTGTCTGACTCTTTGTGACCCGTTTTAGGGTTTTCTTGGCAAAAATACAGGAGTGGTTTGCCATTTCCTTCTCCAGCCCATTTTACAGATGAGGAAACTGAGGCAAACAGTGTTAAGTTACTTTCACAGGGTCACATGGCTCGTAAGTGTCTGAGACTGGATTTGAACTCATGAAGATGAGTCATCTTGACTCCAGGCTGGGTGCTCTGCCTAGCTGCCTCTGCTATATTTTAGGCGAAATTATATTACTTTGGTATTTAGTGTACCTGTAGGTACAGTTCACATGTCAGAATAATTAAAATTTGCATAGTGCTTTGTAGAACTTTTTTCACCACAGTCCAATGAGATAGGTAGTACAAACGTTATAATCCCCATTTCACAGATGAAGAAATGTAGCCTTAGAAGGTGAACTATCTTGCCTGGGGACACATGGCTAGTAACTAGCCAAACTGAGACTTAAGCTTAACACTTTTTACAATTTAAAATTTTCAGAATCATTCAGTCAGTCAACAAGCATTTATGAACTAAGAGCTAGAGGTACAAAGAAAAGCAAAAACTCTGTTCCTATACTATAGAAACTCACCTCCTAATGGGGAGGGGAGCAATATCCAAATAACTGGGTACTTACAAGATAAAGCCCATGTAAATGAAGGGTAATTTCCTCAGGAGAACATTGGGGTGGGGGAGAAACAGTGACAAAGCTTCTTTTGGAGGCAAGCTTGGAGTTGAATCTTGGTGGAAGTAGGGGGATCCCAAGGACTGGGATGAGGATGGAGAACATTCTAGGCATAGGGGACAGCCACCACAAATACAGTTCCTTCCATGAGGATATGGAAGACTTTCAAACTCGATTTGGTTTGATCTGACTCAAGAAAAATTGGTGTATAGTTGAAAGAACTCTGAATTTAGGATCAGAGGAACTGGGTCCAAATACCACCTCCCCTATTTATTCTGTGTCTCACCTTGGGGAAGTCACTGCACTGCACTGTACTTGGGACTCAGTTTCTTTTTCTATAAAGTGAAGGGGTTGGAATAGATCATTGCTAATTTTCATTCTAACTCTAGATCTTATGACTGTATATCTGTATGGCAAGTTTTCCCAGACCTACATCAAATGACATGATCTGTTGGCCTTTGGGTCCCCATTGAAATTCAGTGGGTATTATATAGGTTTCTTGAAATGAAAATTTATTGCCTTATATTGAATATTCTCTTATGTTCTGCTGTGTATATGGAAATGTTCTTTTTTTTTCCCTTTTCTCATTTTGTATTTAAATTTAAGATGAATAAAAAATTTGCCAAAAAATAAAATGAAATTCTGTGCAGTCGTATCAAAACATATCTTGATGATTTAGAAGTCTGCATAGGGTAGCCTGCAGCAGCTCCCATATGAGGGTTAAAGGCTATCTCTCAGTGGATGTCATTCTCTAGTGAGAGAACAAGTCCCATCCCCAATTAGAATGGGAAAGAATGATTGCCCTCTTTAGTCTTCTGGAAGCATGCTTATTATTGGCTACTCATGTCATGCAATTTCAATGAATGGGTAAGGAGAGACAGGCAAAGTCATCAATTCCTTAAAATTTATTCTAACTTTTGTTGGGCTCAATCCTTCTCTCCAAACCCAGGAGAGTGATGTCAATTCTTTTTCAGCTTGTGTCTTTCTTATTTCTCCTGGTTCATTCCCATTCTCCCTCCCACCCTCCCTGGAGCTCCTGTTGGAGCTTGAGGGCTCCGCTCCACATTTGATATTCCAGGGAAGAGGGTCAGACTTCAGGACTCAGAGTGAGGAGGGAATTGTAAATATTGCCAGGTGAAAGTTTCACAGGGGATGAAGAGGGGATATAGGATCATGGATTGAGATCTGTAAGGGACCTCATACTAGAATCTGCATCCTTTATTTTGCAGGCACAAAGACATTAAATAACTTGCCTAGGGTCAAACAACCAGGATATGAAGCCAGATCTTTTCGAATCCAGAGCTGATACACTTTCATCTTCTGCATAATAATATTACCTTGATCTAGCTCTGACGAAGATCATCGTCATCCTGGACTTTTGAATAGCACTGTTCTGGGAAGGGATTTGGAGGCATCACTAGCTACCCTTCTCAATCACTGACTCCTGGGATCTTTAAGAGCAAATGGTAGGATGCCACTGTCAGTAATAATAAAATGATACAGGGAGAGGAGTATTTAAAGAGGCCTTGAACTTTGGAGGAATCTTCAGCTCGACACAAGCATGAAAATCTATCAAAAATAAATTAAGAATATAATTATTAATGATATTCCTAAAGATACAGACGAATGAGATGAGATTAGATTACAAATTGATATCTATCTTAGTTCTCGTTTGGAGGCCAGTTACAGTGGAAGAATTAGAAATGGGGGGGGAAGGGTGAGGGGAGGAGTAGGAGAAGAGGAGAATGAGAGGAAGAGGGAGAAGAGAAAGATGAAGGAAAGAGGGAGAGGGAAAAGGGAGAGAAGGAGACAGAATGAGAGAGGAAGAGATGAAGAGGGAGAAGAAAATAGGGAAAGGGGGAAAGGGAAAGGAAGAGAGAGAGGGAGATAGAGGCAGAGAGATAGGCAAAAAGAGATAGATAGAGAGAGAAAGAGGCAGAGAGACAGGAGGGAAGAGAGAGACAAAAATAGGAATAGAAAAAGAAACAGAGATGGAGAGACAGAAACACACACACACAGACACACACACACACGAATGACAGAGTACTGCTCCTGGGTTTTTGCTATTTATTTTCTTCTGCTTGAAAGAGATGAGCTGCTTCCTCTAGCTTAGCCATCAGGGAAGAGAGAATGAGAGCAAAGGCAAGGGAGAAGGGCAGAGTGGGTGTCCTGTGTGCAATCTTCCCTATATCCTTCTCTCTGCTGAGTCGACTTCTATCTAAATTCATCTTCCTAGTGTCTCCAGAGCCTGCTCTTCAGCTCTCCCTGAGGGTTGGAGACAAAATCACACCTTCTGCATTTCAAGTTCTTTGCAAGATTTGATGGTTGCTTTGGGGGTCCTGCATCTTTTAAAGGGACAAATCAGTTTTGAGCTGAGTACTTCCAACCCTGCTAACAACAGAATGCCACTTTCTCCACTCACCCCTAGGATCCATTGAGGACCTCCTTTCCAGAAAGCGATTCTTTTGGCTAGAGCTGAGTAGGGGAGGGCTACCTGGCCCCCATTCCCAACATCTAGAAGGTAATGAGATGTCACTTGAAAATTATGATCTTACCAAGAATAGCTAAGCAGGCAAAGCCCTTTACAAATGGTTCCTACTAATTCTCTCCCTCCTCCTCCCTATGTTTCCAAATCCTATGCTTTTTTTTTTAATTCAAGATTGAATTCAAGTCTGACCTTCTCCAACGCACCTTCCCTGACTAACTCAGCCTATAATGGATTCTGTCTTTCTCTGAATTCTTATAGAATTTATAAAAATAACTCACATTTATATAGTACTTTAAGCTATTTAAAACACTTTCTTAGCAACAAAATTGTGTGGAAGTTACACAGTGTGGCATAGAGGTTACAGTACTGTCTCTGGAGTCAGAGGATCTGGATTCGCATTTGACCCCTGATGCTCACTGTCAGTGTGACTCTGCGTAAGACACATAATTTCCTTGGGCCATAATTTCTTAGTTTGTAAAATGAAGGGAGTTGAACTCATGGCCTCTGAAGCCTATTCTCCCTCTAAAAGTATGATCCTAGGATCTAATGAGGGAAAGGAGGAAGGAAGAAGTGGTTGTGGAAAGAGTCTTAGAGTTGGAATCCAGGATGGGAGTTCAGATTCTGCCTTTGCTGCCCATGTTACTTTGGGCAGATCACTCAAGCTCCACAGGGTCTCAGTTTTCTCTGTAAAATAAAGGAGGTAGTATTTGGTAGTACTTCTAAGGCCCTATGGGCAGCTAGGTGGCCCAGTGCATAGAGTGCTGGGGCTGGAGTCAGAAAGACTCATCTTCCTGAGTTCAAATACATTTTCAGACACTTACTGGCTGTGTGACTCTGGGCAAGTCACTTAAACCTGTCTACCTCAGTTTCCTCATCTGTCAAGTGATCTGGAGAAGGAAATGGCAAAACACTCCAGTATCATTGTCAAGAAAACCCCAACCGGGTCACAGAGTCAGACACAACTGAAATAAATGAACAACAACACGAAGGTCCAATGATCTAAGGCTGGAAGAGACCTTAGAGGCCATCTAATCATATAATCACACAGGGTCACACAGCAAATTAAGTGTCTGAGGCTGGATTTGAACTCAGGTCTTCCTGACTCTAGGCCTGACTCTTTATCCACAGAACCACCTGGCTGCTCTGGGAAAGGAACAATGACATCTTTTTTTTTTCTACTTACCTCTAAGAAATGTATTGTTTCCTTCAGTGACGAATGTAGAGAATAAACCATTATTCTGGGGAGTCCATTGGCTTCACCAGACTACCAAAGGTGTCTGAGAACCCCAGGTCTAGAGAGAGAGGAGGCACACACAAAGGAAACCATATCTAAAGATCTAAAGCTGGAAAGGACCCTAATGCAGCCCCCTCCTCTTACAAATGAAGAAACTGAGGCCCAGGGAAGTTAAGTGACTCTATCAATTTAGTAAGTGTTAGAATTAGGTTTGGAGTTTAGGTCTTCCGACACCAGAGCTAGCCTTTTATCCATTGTACAATACTGCCTCCTAACTCCTTCATTAGGCACCAGGAAGTTAAGTGACTTGCCCAAAGTCACAAGGTAGTAAGTAATATAAGTATTATTAGATGCATTTTATAGAACAAGAAAATGAGGTCAGAAAGTTAGATGACTTCCTGAAGGGCACTGTTGTTCAGTCATTTTTCAGTCGAGTCTGCCTCTTTGTGACCCTATTTGGGGTTTTCTTGGCAAAGATACTAGTGTGGTTTGCCATTTCCTTCTCTAGCTCATTTTACAGATGAGGAAACTGAGGTACATAGGGTGAAGTGACTTGCTGAAGGTCACACATCTAGTGAGTGTCTGAGGCCAGATTTGAACTTGGGAAGATGAGTCTTCCTGATTCCAGGTCTGGCGCTCTATGCACTGGGTCAACTCACTGCTCTTGCCCAAAGACACACAAAATAGAAAATACAAAATCAAGAGAGGTCCCGCTTTCGAAGAGTTCTTATTCTAATGGGGTAGACTACATAAAGAAGGTTCAGTTGTAAGTCATGGAAAGGACCCAGAGTCTTTGGAACACAGCTGTAGTGCAGATGGGACATCCTCAATCAATTAAGGAACATTTATTAAGCTCCTACTGGGTGCCAGGCACTGTGCTAAGCCCTGAGGATATAAAAAGATGCAAAAGACAGTCCCTGCCTTCAAGGTGCTTACAATCTAACAAAGGGTGGTAGTATCTTCTATACTACCATTTCCACTGATAAAACCATATCTGTTTCTAAAATTAAGCCATTAGACAGGACTTTGGTGATGAAATCTTTCTTTCCCAGTCTTCACTAGCTATGAGTGTTAAGAAGGAAGGGGTTAAAGTGGTTGCTAGATTTCATTTTTGCAGAGGTTGCTTCCCTGGGCGATGGCTGGAGGGTCAGAGAGGTTAGACTGGAAGTGGACTCACTGGTCTGGAGGTTGATGCTCTTCCCAGGCTCTTTGGACCACCTATCCCATGGGTGACATTTGGGCTACAATTGGTGTTGGTGGTGACAAGGATGATGGACTTCTTTTTCCCAGGGGTTGCTACCTCCATGTTGGTTGCAAGGACCTAACTGGAAGTAGGACCATTGGTTTGGGGTGCCACTCTTTGGTAGTTTCCTTTGTGTGTGCCTCCTCTCTCTCTAGACCTGGGGTTCTCAGATGCCTTTGGTAGCCTGGTGAAGCCTATGGACTCCCCCAGAATAATGGTTTATTCCCTACATTCGTCACTGAAGGAAATAATACATTTCTTAGAGGTAAGTAGAAAAAAAAAGATGTCATTGTTCCTTTCCCAGAGCAGCTAGGTGGTTCTGTGGATAAAGAGTCAGGCCTAGAGTCAGGAAGACTTGAGTTCAAATCCAGCCTCAGACACTTATTAGCTGTGTGACCCTGGGCAAATTCTTTAACTCTATTTGCCTCAGTTTCCTCATCTGCAAAATGAGCTGGAGAAGGAAACGGCAAACCAGTCCAGTATCTTTGCCAAGAAAAACCAAAATGGGGTCACAAAAGAGTCAGACACGACTGAACAACAACTATTTGGAGTTACTTTAGTCTAATCTGCTTATTGTACAGGTAAGGAAACTGAAGGCCACATAGATTAAATGGCCTATCCAAGGCCTCAAGGGTCAAATGGTCTGTTCAGGGCTGAACAACATTTCTTTTCCCACTCAGGTTCACAGGCTCCCTGAAATCTATCCACAGGGTCTAGGGGCCTCCCATTCAGAACCCTCTGCTCTCGAATCTGTGCTCTTCAGAGGCAGATGAAGTGTCTTCTTCCTTGTTTTACAGTCTTTCTCTGCCTCCAGGTGCCCAGCACAGCTCCGGACACACAGCAGGGGTTAATTAAATGCTTCGGCTTATTCATTCCCTTTTCTGGCTCTGTCTTCTCTTCTGAACATGGATATGCATACATTCTTTATTATCATGCTAACAGTATTAAGAATAATGACCTTGCTTTTGCAAAGCAGTTGTCTCCAGGACAATGGGGCAGCCCTCAAAGGGTTCTATAGATTCAGCTGGAATTCTTGTCCTTCTGATGTCTTGGGGGTGGAGAGATAGGGAAGTAGATGGGGCAGAGGTGTGTGTGTGTGTGTGTGTGGGGGGGGTGTTTCTATTGCATTAGCAGATGGGGAAACCAAGGCCCAGTGCCTTGGGACACCTGACATACCATGTTGTCAATGAGTCAGGAGAAAAGTCTTAGTAAACTGGATGAAATCTTCCACTCCAAAAATACTCATTCACTTCCAGTTAATATCAAGTACAAGATTAATTACAACTCCAGTTTCCTCAGCTGGGTGACACACCTCTGAACTTGGTTCCAGGTGATTTTTTTCCCCAGCCGTGACTTGATTTTAATGGAGGGACAGCACCGAAGCTGGAAAACAACAATCATCTCTCAGGATTAACCTCCAAGGGAAGGTGCTGTGTATATGGAAAACAAATGCATAAGAAATGCTATTTGAAGTAATCCAGGTCCCTGCTACTAAACCAGCTTGACAGGTCCTAAGAGATGATAAAGCGTAGGAATGACTTTCTGCAGCAGTAAGTACAGCTCCAGGCATCTCTCCGCTGAATGCCACTGCTGGCTGGCATACAGCAAAAATCACTCAATAACTTGGGATGTTGAGTTTGCTAAATGCCCCGTCCCTGTTTATTTTTCCCCATTTGCCATGATAGCAGCTTTCTAAGACTGGCCAGTCAAACAGAAGTAGATGTTGGGCCTCTTTAAGCCCTCCTGATCCACACCAGGCATTTGGCCCCTGGTTTTTTCTTGAAAGATGGCTGTGTTTAGCTCACTGTAGACAGATTCATTGTGTCTACAGAGGGAATGTATACAGGAGACTGCAGTACAATGCATAAATAGGACGTCAGTATGATAGATAATGGTCTTGTTATTAGCAGAGCAGGATTGAGTTGGGTGATAAGGGGGCCCAGTTCTTTGTTTTTTTCTTCCAAAAGAGAGGTTGCCTCTGGTTCCTAGAAGGCTGGAAGGATAACTAATTGAAGTTTGTCGCTAATTCCAAGATAGTGTGGTATGGGGGAAGGAACCCTGGACTGGGAGTCAGGGTTCTAGCCCTGATATAGTTAGGAAACCTGGGTTCTAGTCCTGGTTCTAACATTTATTAAATACTTGCTTAAGTCTCAGTTTCCCATTTTTAAATTGAAGGGTTAGGGTTAGGTGATTTCTGTGGTTCTTTTCAGCTTGAAAATTCCATTTTTACTTCAATTTAGGGCAACTAGGTGGTGCCATAGTGGACACAGTGCCAGTCCTGAAGTCAGGAAGGCTGACTTTACTGAGTTCAAATCTGGCCTCAGGCACTTATTAGCTGTGTGACCTTGGGAAAGTCACAACCCTGCTTGCCTCAGTTTCTTCATCTGTAAAATGAGTTGGGGAAGAAAATGGAATATTACTCCAGTATCTTTGTCAAGGTAACCCCAAATGGGATCACAGAGAGTCACACATGATTGAAATGACTGAACAACAACAAATCTCAATTTAAGCAATTGCAGGGCTATATACTTGGTACCAGAAATAGATGTATATCAAGGTCACTAGGTGGCTGAGCAGTGAATGAGCATCAGATCCACCACTGAAAGTTTTAATCACTTGTTGCACTTTAGCTGCAATGCCTAAGGTGACTGACAACTCAGTCAGCAATAAATGGTGCAAGAATGCAAGGGGATGCTGGTGAAAGCAGAGGATTACAGAATTATATAATGTTAAACACAAAAGGGGTGGTAGGCATTATCTAGGCAACTGGGTCTGTAGTGGATAAATTTAGAGTCAGGAATATTTGAATTCAAATCTTATCTCAGATACTTATTAGCTGTATAACCCTGGGCAAGTCACTGAACCCTTGGTTGCCTCAGTTTCTTCAACTGGAAAATGGGGGTTCTAATTGCATGTACCTTACAAGGTTATTGTGAGGATCAACTCAGATGAAATGCAGTAATATTTATAAAAAGCAATTAGTACAGTGCCTGGCACATAGTTTCTAAATAAATATGTATTCCCTCCTTCCTCTTCCCTCTTCCTCAGTTTCCTCATCTGTAAACCAGGGATAATAATAGCATTTTCCTCAGAAGGTTGTTGAGAAGATCAAGTGGAATCACATGTAGACTGCTTAACAAACCTTAATCAATCAATCAACATATATATTAAGTGCTTATGATGTGGCAGGCACTGTGCTAAGCATTGGGGATACAAAAAGAGGCAAAGACAGTTCCTGCCCTCAAGGATGTTACAATCTAATGGGAAAGACAACTACAAACAACAAAAATATACGCAAAACAAACTATTTACAGAAAAATGGGAAATAACAGAAGGAAGGCACTAATATTAATAGGCAGTTGGAGAAGGTGCCTAGGTGGTGCAGCGGACAGAGTCCTGGGTCTGGAGTCAGGAAGATTCATCTTTCTGAGTTCAAATCTAGCCTTAGACTCTTACTGGTTATGTGACCTTGGGCAAGTCACTTAACAGTTTGCCTTAGTTCTTCACCTGTAAAATGAATTGGAGAAGGAAATGGCAAATCACTTTAGTATCTTTGTGAAGAAAATCCCAAATGGGGTCATGAAGAATCAGACATGACTGAAATGATTCAATGACGATGGAAAAGGCTACCTGTACAAGGTTTTAGTTGGGACTTAAAGGGAGTCAAGGAGGTCAGTACCTTGAGGAGAGGAGGAAGAGCATTCTAGGCTTGGGGGCAACCAGAGAGTATGCCCAGAGCCCTTAAAGCACTATGTAAATGCTAGCTATTTACAAAGAAACTGAGGCATGGTGAGGGGGCATTAACTTGCCCAGGACCAGAGCCAGAATTTGACGCCAAATTCAGCTCTCCTTTCATTACACCACGCTCAAGTCCTGTTTCGACTCCCCTCCCCTGATTCAACAGCACAGTTTGGGACAGAAGTCTGAGGATGAAAAAAGAGATGTTGTTACACCAGAGATGCAACAGTAGCAGTAGATGCCTCAGAGTGCTGAGGCAGCTGCTT
This sequence comes from Pseudochirops cupreus, assembly GCA_028627135.1. NCBI lineage: Eukaryota > Metazoa > Chordata > Mammalia > Diprotodontia > Pseudocheiridae > Pseudochirops > Pseudochirops cupreus. Next base: position 88,166,152 of record CM053584.1, read on the forward strand.
TGTGCTTGCATCATCATTTAGGGCCCCCCCCAGTTGTTTTCTAACCTATCTTCTGAGTCTACTTTGACATTACTCTCCTTCATGCATGCCATGTACCTGACAAATTGGCTCACTAGCTTTTCCTCAGTCT
>CM053584.1:88166781-88188110 GCA_028627135.1 Pseudochirops cupreus
CTCCCAGATCCAGGAGAGTTCCACTGACCTTTTACTTTGTCTTTTGCATTTCTGGGTTGATAATTCTGGAAATGGCCACAGTTGCTGGTGATCCACTCTCCCAAAGTCCCTCCAGCCACAGCTGATCCGGGCCACCCTGGGCCTAAAACCAGGAGCTCACCACGGGGCTGGGCTTGACTCCCAGTGTACTGCGATGAACCCTTCCTGTCCACCTGCCAGGCTACCTTCAGTGAGAGATTTGTTTCTCTCTGTCACTTTGTGGGTTCTGTAGCTCTAAAATTTGTTTAGAATCACATTTTATAGGTATTTGAGGTGGTTATGGGGAGAGACAGGGAGTTTCCCTGCTTCTATGCTGCCATCTTGACTCTGCTCCCCTGCAAAGCGCTTTTATATAAGATATCTCCTTATAATAGCCATGTAAGGCAGGTGCTTTTATTATCCCCATTTTAAGGATAGGAAAACAGAGGCACAGAGAGGTTGAGTGACTTGCCCAGTGGTCACGCAATGAATAAGTTTCTGAGACAGGATTCAAACTCAGGTCTTTCTGACTTCAAGTCCTGAGCTTTATCCAACAAAGCTAAGCCAGCTTCTCCTTCCATTGGGAGAATTTGTACATTTATTTGGTGAGCTCTGTTTGTTGTAAGGACACTCGAAGAGATGTTGTTTTCACCTCCATTTGGATGACTCTATGCACTGGCAAGGGGATCAGCTGTGGAAGTGTATGGGATGCTACACGCAGCCCTATGTGTTGTTGGGACCCATGAAAGCATTTTCATCCAAAACAATTTGATTTTTCTCCTGAAGATGAGCTGGCGGCTTCCATCTGATCTCAAATCCCAATCCCTATTGGGAACATGTGAACTCTTTAGAGTTCAAGCTCTCCCAGGACTGAATCTCGTATCTGCCTAAGCCTAGAGCCAAACCACGTAGTGGGAAAAGGTGTGCAAGACTTGTATGTTATTGCACACAAAGGGTGAATTATAAGGTGGTTCTTTGCTTTTTTACAGGGTTTATCATGGAATTCCTTTATTTATCTAATCTGTTGCTCCTGACAGCAATGAATATTGGATAAAGTAGTGGATATATGGGTAGTGGATAAAGAGCTAGCCTCAAAGTCAGGGTGATCTGGGTTCAAGTCCCAGCTGTCAGAAATACTGACCATGTAATTCTGGGTAGGTTACTTGACTCATCATGTCCCAGGCAGCTCTCTAAGACTATAGATGGTTGAGTAGATACAGATCTACATTTGAATAGAGGAAGTTCCCTTATACTGACTAATGCAATAATGGATCCATCCATTCATGGCCAAATCTTGTTGATTCTACTTCCATAATATCTTTGAAATTTGTAACTTGTTAGTTGTTCACATAATCACTTATCGCCTCACCCGTAGACTATTGCAATAGCTTACTATTTGGGTCCTCTGACTCTCTCTTTCTTCTTGAATTCATAATTGCTGAATTGATGTCCTTAAAACACAAGCCCAACCACTTTATTCTTCTTCTCAAGAGCTTCAGTTGCTCCCAAGTGCCTCAAAAATAAAATACAAACTTCTTTGTCTCACTTAAAGTCCTCCACAAATCAGCTTTAGCTTATCTTTCCAGACATTCCCCTTTCCCATTATTTCTCCTCATACAATTTACATTCTGGCCACACTGACCGGAATTTTGTATTTCATCTCCTACCTCTCAGCCTTTGCACAGGCTGCTCCTGTGCCTGGAATGGTCTCCCTCCTCACCTTTGTGGAGTCAATCCCCTTCTTTCTCTCAGGGACCAGCTTAGCTTCTGTCCCATGTATGAGGCTCTGCCTGATAACCCTATCCTTGTTAGTTCTCCCTTCCATGAGGTCTTCTAGGTCGTTGGGTGCAACCTGTTGATTAAGTCCAAGTTTTACAGAACAAATCCTTTTATTAAGGGGATTTGTTCCGTGAAGTTTGGATTCAATGAAAGGAGTGCACTTGAGGACCTGGAGGGCCACATGTGGCCTCGAGGCCACAGGTTCCCCAACCCTGGCTGCTAGATTTTCCAGAACCAGTAAAGAGGTTCACTGGCATCCCACCCATTCTCCCTGGGAATTGTCATGTCTTGAGGGAAAGCACAGCCTGGTGTCATGGAGCTGAAAGCTGTTTGTATTTCCTAGAAATCTGGAACACATATCAAGGTTGAACCCTTGGCCTTGGCCTGGTAATGCCCGCTGAGCTCATCAGCCGAGGCTGTCTTCCTTTCAGTACATTGAAACAGTCCACTAAATTGACTCAGAGGGTCGCCATCAATACTCCTTTTGAGATAAAGATCAGGAAATGCTATCATGGCCTGAAGTTTCTTACAGAATCCTATGGAGGTAATTAGCATTCTTCCTCCCCTTCTCACCCTCCCCACCCTTTCAACAAATTACTTACTGGTCTGGCCAAATAGGAGGATGAGTAAATAAGGTGAACCGAAGCCTGTCTTCAGCATAAAGGCTGTCCGTTTCACATTGCAGGAACTTTGAGTACTGCCTGTTCAGATGTAGCAAATGAGAGAGTGGAGGAAGCAGTGTTTGCCACGTAGGTGGAAAGAACATTTCCATCACTGTCTGGTTATGTAACCTCTGAGTCTCAATTTCTTCATCTGTACAGTAGAAAATTGTCATATCTGCCATACTGACTTGCAAAGTTTTTCTGAAGATGGACTAGAAAGGATGAATTCTGGTCTTGAAATCAGGAGGCCTAAATGCTAATCCCATATTTAACATTTATGGACCTTGGGCAAGTCAAGTAGCCTCTCTGAGTTTCAGTTTGTTTGTCTGTAAGATGTGGTTAATTGTACTGTCTTCATCAAGGTGTTGTTTTCTTTTATAAAAAATATCATTGATTCCTTTTGATTTTTTTTTAAATAAGTTCCCAGGATACTCCACTCCTTCCAATGAAACCTCTCTCAAAATGAGAGGAAAAAAGATGTAAAATCCAAACGGTGAAGCAACCACATATGACAGTTTTTGTTTTTGGAAAAGGCATGTCAATCTCAATCAAAAGCCCTAATGCCCCATTTACCATCCTTGTGACTTGCCAGAACAAAATACTGTTGGTTACCAATTCTATGATAGGTCTATTGACTCCTCCTATTAGAATGTGAGGCTGCTAGTGGCGCCATAGTGCACAGAGCACCAGTCCTGGAGTGAGGAAGGCTCATCTTCCTGAGTTCAAATCTAAACTCAGAAATTTCCTAGCTGTGTGACCCTGGACAAGTCACTTCACTCTGTTTGCCTTAATTTCCTCATCTGTAAAATGAACTGGAAAAGGAAATGGCAAACCACTTCAGTATCTTTGCCAAGAAAACCCCAAATAGGATCATGAAGAGTCAAACATGAGTGAAATGACTGAAAGATAACAACAATAAATGAGAATGTAAGCTCTTTGGGGTCAGGGACTACCTCGCTTTTTATTTGGATCCTCAGCACATGCCTGGGACGTAGTAAGAACTTAATAAACATTTTTCATTTAGCCGTGTATCCATAGTGCTCCACCTCCCTACTGAGAGCAGAGAAACGTGTTTTATTATTTAAATAATTAAAATAGCGATTATTATTCCATAATTATAATATAGTATATATTTATTTTATTATATATAATTATTACATGTTTAGTATATAAAATAATATATCCTACATACTTTTCATTGTTTTATTTACAATGAGCAATACTACTCATTGCAGTTAATACGACTGTAGCAGAATTTTAGAGTCATTTTCATTTACAATGTAGTCATATGCATTCTCTTGATTCTAATTTCTTCACTCTATATCAGTTCATAAAGTCTTCCCATACTTTCTCTGAGTTTCTCCTATTCGTTCTCTTCCTGCATGATAGCATTCAATTGCATCCATTTATCACAGTTTGTCCAGTTGTTTCTCATTTGACGGGCATCTATGTTGTTTCTGTCCTTTTAGCAGAACAAAGTATCACAACGAATATTTTGCTATTTATGAGGTCTTTCTGTCAGTGACGTAGGTGGGTATAGTTTTATCCAGGAGTAGGATCACGGGGATCAAGGGTATTGCAGGTTAGTGATTTTTCTCATGTAATTCCAAATTGTTTTCCTGAATGTTGGAACCAATTTATAGTTCTTCGTTATTGTTGTTGAGTTGTTTAGGTTATATCCAACTCTTCGTGACCCCATTCTGGGGTTTTCTTGGCAAAGATACTGGAGTGGTTTGCCATTTCCTTCTGCAGCTCATTTTACAGGTGAGGAAACGGAGGCAAGCAGGTTAAGTGACTTGTCCAGGGTCACAAAGCTAGTGTCAGAGGCTAGCTTTGAACTCAAGAGATGAGTCTCTTATTCCCTTCGCCACCAGGCTTCCCTAATTTAGAATCTGTTAGTGTGACTTTCTCCCCATAGCTCCAATATTATTTGGTCCTATCATCATTCCAGTTTGCTGAGTGAGAGAGTTAAGTCTCAGAGTAGTTTGATTTTTGCATTTGTCTTATTGTTAGTGATTTGGAGTGGTTTTTTTTAAACATTGCTGCTAGTTCAAATTTCTTTTTTCCTATCTTTTGACCACCTCTCTACTGGGGGATTGGCTCCCTCCAAGAGTTTTTTGTGACAAAAGCACTTTGCAAGTGAGGTAATGAGTGTAAAGTGGCATATAAATGTGCAGAGTTATTACTGTAATAGGTAAGTAATGTCTGTGACAAATGACAGTCCATCACTGTTATTGACTTCTCACTACTCTGAAGTTCCCCTGCCTTGTGCAGGGTCTCTGTATTTTTGATGTGGGTATATAGTGTAGGGAACAAACAAATATCCGAAACATTAAAACCTTCATTGTTGGGGGTTCACTGATTGCTGCAAGATGCTGGTCTCCAACTCCACCATCCTCTCTATGTCAATCAATCTATAAACAGTCATTTTTATATGTCCTGCTCTGCATTGGTCTCTGATCTCACATAGCATATGGACAATGTAGTGTGGTGGAGAGAGCCTAGGCTTGGAGTCTGGAGAGATCTGAACTTGAACCCTCTCTCTGACACATAACAGTTGTGTGATCCTGCTGGGGAAGACACAGTACCATTCTGAACCTCAGTTTCTTCATCTTTAAAATGGGGATAAGAATCTCTCACTGCCTACCTCACAGCGTTGTCATGAGGTTCGTGTGAGCTGAAGTGTGTAAAGCCCTTTGTGAACATTAATGAGCTATGTCAATGTCAACCATCCACCTTAAGGGTGTGAGAAAATGCTGGGACAAGGTAAATGGTAACCTGTGTGGTACTGACTATAAGAGCTATAATTCTCCTTCTCCAAACTTGTGCCCTGGAGTTCAAGACAGAGGTGCTTGTCAGACTCTTCAACTGACTTGGGCTCAATAGTTTATAATTATAGCTGACATCAATCTAATAACATTTCACAGTTACAAAAGCACATAAATCATCTTGTTTGAACCTCACAACAACCCTGTGAGACAAGCAGGGGAGATATTATTATAACCATCTAACAGAGAGGATCACTGAGACCCAGAATGGTTAAGTGAAAGACAGTAGGGTTTAGAGCAATGGTTCTCAAAATTTTTGGTCTCAAGACCCCTTTAAGAATTATTGAGAACCAAAGATCTTTTGTTTAAGTTGGTTATATCTATCAATATTTACCATAATATAAATAATGGATAAATTTTTAAAAATACATTTATTAACTAAAATGGTTATGATAAACCCATGGCAAGTTTATATAAATAACATATTTTTTTTTGTGAAAAACAACTATATTTTCCACAAGAAAACAAATTTAGTGAGAAGTGACATGTTGTCGCATATTTGTGTCAATCTTTTTAACATCTGGCTTAATAGAAGACAGCTGGATTCTCGTATCTGCTTCTGTAGTCAATCTGTTGTAATAGGCCATTTTGGTTGAAGTACGTGAAGTAAAGGCCTCACCCAGAAATCTAGATGGAAAAGGGAAGAATATTTTAATGGGCAAATAACGTCACAATATTGTTAGGAAAATAGTTTTGACCTCTCAAACCCCCTGAAAGGGTGGCAGGGACCCCAGAGGGATCCAAGGACCACATTTTGAGAATTACTGATTTAGAGGAAAAAGCAGTCTGGAATCTAGTCCTTGTCCTGCCACGAGTTAGCTGGGGTTACCTCGAATAAGTTGTTTCATCCACATGGTGGAACCACCATAAGTGGTTTCATATGATTGCTGCTTTGTGATGCCCTGTTGGTGCTGTGGTTCTTGCTGGTTGGGACTTTCTTTGGCTCTATGGGGCGCAAGATTGTGCAGCTTCTCTCCTTCTTAGCTTCTGGATTTAGTGGGGAGTCCTTAGACAAGCTGTTAATTCTCCAGCTAAGAAGAAGATGGACTTTGCTTTCTCACTTTTAGTTAAATCCCAAGTTGTGTTTTTTCCCCCTGCAACTCTTTTAGAAAGGCAGTCCTTTCCTCAATCAACTCAGGTATCAGACTAGGGAGACAAACCCTCAATGGTTTTTCCTCACTCAAATAGGGGCTTGTCTGTTCTCAGAGTCTTGACTGTTAAAGGTATTTCACTGGCAAAAGAAGATTCATTTTCCCACTAAGCTGTTTGGAACAAATAAAAACCTTTGCTAACTAGTGCCCAAAGGAGTGTATGTGTGCATGTGTGTATGTGTGTGTGTGTGTGTGTGTGTGTGTGTGTGTGTATGTGTATATATGTATATGTATGTGCATATATATGTATATATATATATATATATACATATAAATGAATGAATGAATAAATAAATAAGCTCCAAAGATTCTTATCTCTACTTCTAATGCCATTGGTGAATTGGATCCTAAGGTCTGGTTTGCCTCTTTCCCCATTTTGGAACTCTAGGGTTATTCCTGAAAAGCAGATATGGTTCTCTAACTTCATCAGCTCAAGCCTCCACTGATGTACTTCCCCCTAAGGTTATCAATTAAGAATCATTTGAGAATGAGAATTCTTGAATAATGAGAAAAAATATAATGAGAATCATTAATCAGCCAGTCTTAAGTGGCTGTTAGTAAGGATATTTACTAAAATGGTATAGTAAGAATAGTTGCTACAAATATGACCTTTGGGGGCCCCCTTCCTGTCCCCAGGTCTGTAACACACTTTCCCATGTAAAGTCCAGGGAAGAGTGGACTCAAGCTTAGAGAGCCCATGTAGCAAAGGGGATAAATCACAACTCCCATTTGCTAGTTCTTTTCTCCCATTCTTGATGTATTCAAGAAGCTCATTCTTAAATGTGATGAACCTCTGTCCATGAGTCCTTCACCCTTGATGTAGACCCTGCCACCACATGATCTGGGGATGCAGCTAGGACGCTGATGGGAAGAAAGGAGAGTCAACATCCTCCAGCCTCTTGAAAGCTCAAAAGGTCTTGCTTTAGCTAAAACAGGGGGAGGTGGGTGGGATGTATGGGAAGGAGACCTGGCCAAGGCCTAAACTGAGGTCTCCCTTCACCCCCGTGATTAGTTCTCAAGAGTGTGCTAGAAATCAACATTTATTTCCATTCTCAATTTACTTGCTAATTTATAGATGATCTAATTTATAAATTATTCCTGGATCATGGCCTAGTTTCCTCAGCCTATCCTAGTTCAAGGACCTTTTAGCAATTAGTCTAAGGCCTATGAGTGATTGATTGATTGAGACATGGTCTCAATTAGAGTATCAAGTCTAAAACAGGGTGGAGTGGTTTCAGTCTCACTCTTACACTTACATTTCTTCTTTAATATAGACTTCCTGTTTACCAGGGTCTCTTTCAGAATCCTAAATTTGATTTGGAGTTAGAAATTCTTTGTAACTTCTTGCTTTATTTCTACCCAATTTAGAGCTGCTTTGCTGAAGAAAGCCTAGGGAGAACTGTGTGGGTCCGACCCATCACAGTTTTTTACAGGAGTCTTCAATATTCTTTGGGTCTTACAATGTGAATGAATCTGAGTAAGCACAAATGCTGAGCTCAGATGGAATTTGAACTTCTTCATTTTATAGTGAGGCAAGTCTTTTTCCTACCTGACTGTACTTCTGTCATTAAATACATATATGGATCCAGAGACAAGCCACAGTGCTCTAGCAGGGAAGGTCCCTGGCAGATTCTAGGAGAGGGAAGGGGTACCAGGCTTAGAAGAGAACAATACAGGGTAGAGATAGCCTGTTGGAGAACTAGGCCTGAGAAAACAAAGTTTTTCTAGATTATTCTATCACCACTGTGGTCAAAACTGGTGTTCACGCTATGATTGGCTGGTTCTGGGTCCATTGGGATCTTGGCTACAACTCCCTAAGTCCTGAGGCAAAGGGCCCATTTTCTTCGTGTTATCTGTATCCTTTGGGCTTGAGTGGGTGGCCAGTGTGCCTCCTGAGGCTCTTTTCCCTCAGGCCTCTGTTTGTCATATTCAACAGCCACGTGGGGACCATAAACTTAGTGGTCTCCTCTGTGTTTGCTATTGCATATCAGGAATGATCCTCTGAGAATAGGGAAGCAGGAGTGCTCTTCTCTAGACAAGTCACTGACAGAGCACCTGTTAGAGTAAATTGTCTTTGTTTTTCTTTGAAAAGGGGACTTTGAAGTTTTCTCGTCTGATTTATATAGCAGAGAATCTAGATGTGGAATTAGGAAGAACTGAATTTAAATCCCCCCTTGGACATTTACCAGCTATGTGACCCTCATCAAGTCACTTAGCTTCTCTGTGCCTCAGTCTCCTCACCTGTAAAATGGACTTGGTGGCCTCTAAGGTTGCTTCCAACTCCAAATAGAGAGAAAACTTTGAAGTTTGGAGCCCCAGCTCCAACCTGAGTACTTAGCACTGTGCCCTGATGAGGAATTCGATAGCTGCTTTAAAAATGGTTATTGAATGAAAGGTACTATAAATAAGCAATTTAACATTTCTAGACATCAGTTTCCTCACCTGTAACATGACTAGGAGTTGAAGTAGAAAAATCTCTAACTCCTAGCTGCCTCCAAATCTGTGAACAAGAGCATGGTGAGCATGAGCAGAGCTATTCCTCTGGTACCTGACATACCTTCCAGGGAACATCTTCTCTAATACTTCTTGGCTGAATTGCCGCAGATGGAGCAAGCTCACAATTCTCTGGGCATGAGACTTTGATCTCTGGACATTACCTGGAAGGTGCTCTGGAGGGAGCAGAGTGAGTCACTAAGGCCTCTGATTCATTGGGCTGTGACCAGTTGAACCGCTCATCTACTGTGTGTCATTTGGAACTAGTGTTTTGGCTTCTCCATGCATTTTAGTGTCCTGAGCTGTTAGACACAGAGCCAATGAAAGAAGTAGAAAGAACACTAGAATCAGAGTCAGAAGACCTGGGTTCAAATTTAGCTCCTCTATCTACTACCTGTGTGACTACTGACAATTTGCTCTCTGTTTCTGGTCCTCAATTTTCTCAATTTTAAAATGTGGGAGGCTGAATTAGATTCTCTTTGAGATCCTTTCCAGCTCTAAATCTCAGAAGCCTAATAACCAGTCAGTCCTTCAGTAGCATTGATGCAACTTGTGAACACTATCTCTTATTCAATGCAGTTATACAAAATTACTCTTTCCTAGTACAAATGTCATGAGTAATGGGCTTCTTTGGATAGTCTAAAAATGACAGATTGTTTTTTCTTATAAAATACTTATCTTTGTAATTTCCATATACACACTCTTAAAATCAGTTAAAAATTTCCAAATATATACCAGGTCAAACTCTTGTGGGCTGCCATTTTGTTTAAAGATGGCTGACATTTCCAAATTGAATCTATCTTTCATGCAGCTTTACGATATGACAAATTTGGTCCAAGTCATTAGCCTCATAGAGAATCACAGACCAATAAACTTGTTCATGTAATACTTTTTACAACCTTACTTAAGCCCCATTTTTCTCTAGACTAGGTTATAATAATGTCTTACCTCTCCTGCTAAGACTTTGAAGTCATATAGCTGGATAGAGGGGAGAAAGAAGTACAATAGGACGGGGAGAGTGCACAAAGTTACTAGAGAAAACCAGAGAAGTTTCCATGGTACCCTAATCTCCTGAAAGCCATTGGAGTGATGTCTGTCTAAATGCTTTGGGACTTCTGTTTGGGGCTACTGTGGTCTGCATTGTTATGGGAACCAGAAGAAGTGGATAACACTGGAAACCAGCTGCCATATTCTTCAAAGAATTTGTTTGTGTGGGAAGAAGGAGGGAAGAAACCCATGTGAGGTTGGGGCTGGTAGGGCTAGCACAGATCCAGCTTTTAGGGAAGTGGGCATGTTCTGTGTGTGTGCGCGTGCGTGTGTGCGTGCGTGCGTGCGTGCGTGTGTGCGTGTGTGTGTGTGTGTGTGTGTGTGTATACATGTATACAGATGCTCATTTTTGTTTATGTGATCTTGTGTTTGTTCTCTCCTTGGCAATGGTCTTAGGGGAATTGTGGCAGTTTGTTGCAGTGGAAAGAATTCTGAATCCCTGGAATTCAGAGGGCTTAGGTTCTAATCCTGGTACTGTTACTAATTCCCTATACAGCCTTGGGATTGTCACATGATTTTTATGGTCCCCAGATTCTTCATTGTAAAGTGAGTAGGTTGGCCTAGATCTCCAAGTGGCAGCTAAGTGGCGCTGTGGATAGAGTTTTAGGCCTTGAGTCAGAAAGACACAAATTCAATTGTGGCCTCAGACACTCACTAGTTGTGCGACCCTGCTCAAATCTTTTAACCTTGCTTGTCTCAATTTCCTCATCTGTAAAAGGAGTTGGAGAAGGAAATAGCAAACCACTCCAGTATCTTTGCCAAGAAAACCCCAAATGGGGTCATGAAGAGTTGAACACGACTGAAAAACAACTAAGTAACAACAATAATCTCCAGATTGCTAACTTTACGATCATGTCGCATGATCTGTGCCTTTGCTAACTGCCCCTTGAGAGCTATTAGACATAGAAGGCATAGTCATGACAAGATGTACCCTGATGCCTCTCCCTTGAGTCATAAGAGCATGATTGTGCCAGCAGTCACAAGGCTATGACAGTAGAAAGGTTTCTTATTTGTTCTTCCACCCTCACCAGAATCTTGAAAATCACAGGGGCTCAATAAACATTTGTCCAGTTGACTTACATTGCACTGGTCTTTAACTTAGGCATAATTTCAATGGCAAAGCATCTGCACCACCAGCCTTACTCTACTAGAGGTATGTGTCTGTAAGGTGGTCTGGTACAGTAGAGTAGGAAGAAAAGTGAAAGCTGGGTGAGACTTCTCAATGTCTAGACCTGCCATGCTGCTCTGCAGCTGTTTATGCCATATTGGCACATATGCACCCTTCTCTTCCTTTTTTAGGAGCAGTAATCAAGTAAACACTGCTATTCTTAGAAAGCACTTCCTTATCAATTGTACTGTGGCTCCACTCAACGTCTCTGTGTTTTCTGAGACCATAGTACCCGTCTTGGCCATTGTTTCCTTGTATGTGTTCCCTCCCCAATTAGGATGTATGTTCCTTGAGGATAAAGACTTCTTGATATTTTAATCTTCAGTGCTTATGGTAAGCATATAGTAAGCATTTCTCAAATGCTTTTTTCATCCATTCATTCATACTGCTCCGACTTGGCTAACAGTTATCATTTCTTTCTCTTTAAAGCTCTCAACAGTTTTGGTTCATTGCCCCATTAGAGTCATTTGATATGAATGGTGTGAAAACAGTGGTTTCAGAGTGGTTTTCTCACCCATATGATTCATTGATGACCAGAATGTGGAGCAAGAGACTTAACAAATATACCCATCCATTGGGATCTGCAAACTGTTGGTTGGTATATTCAAAACTCAGATAACTTTGATGGAGGTAGAAGGATACATGGGGCACGTTGGACAAAATACTGGGTTTGGAGGCAGGAAGACTCCTCTTCCTGATTTCAAATCTAGCCTCATAAACTTACTAGTTATGTGACCCTGGGCAAGTCACTTAACCCTGTTTACCTCAGTTTCCTCATCTGTAAAATGAACTAGAGAAGGAAATGGCAAACCACTCCTGTATCTTTGCCAAGGAAAACCCCAAATTGAGTCGCAAAGAGTCAGATAGCACTGCAAAATGACTGAACAACAAGAATACACATGGATATATGTTACCTTCAGACTAAAGTCTGTGGTGTGTAACTTAACTATGTCTCCCTCTAAGATTGGACTTCATGGCTTTCTTCATTGTTTCATTTCCCAACCTCCCTCTATTTATTATTTATTTATTTATTACTACATACCCTGTCATCTTTTAAAAGGAATAACCATAAGGCAGTAATATGGGGCCAGCATGTGTTTGAAGCCAGGATCCTGTATAATTTGGTTTATGCTACAAATATATTATGAGACAAATATTGTTCCAAGAGGCCCTAGAAAAGCTAACTCCAAGGATGGGATATTAAGATTTGGCTGAAATTCATCTTTTGGAAGCTTGAGGAAGGGTGTCAGTAGAATGAAGCTGTTAAGTTTGAAAGACTGATAGGACTATTTGGGCTAGGGTTTCCCTGTTGAAGACTCCTCACTGGGGAACCTGGTGGATTGCAAGCTTCGTTGAAGAATTCCATCATGGAGTAGATTATATGAGTCTACGTTTGACCTGATTTGCTAATTGCCTCGTCTTCATTTTAAAGTGTCTTGCTTAAATATATGCCGATTTGCTCTAAGAGATCATCAACCCCTTTCCATTATCTGCTCCTGTATATTAATGTCAGATAATAGCTGGTAATAGCCTCAGTACTTTGGAAAGTGCATTTAATTTCACAAAAATAATGGGGGCTTTCTTCTCCTCTCAGACTCTCTTCCATGCTTCATTCTCTTCTGCTTAACATCACCAGCTCAGCTAGAGGTCCCTTCGATGAGATGACTTCTCTCACGCAGGATTGTCTGGTACTCAGAGATCTGCTCTTAACTTCCTCCCCATCTGAATGCTTTGCAAAACAGCCGCCTGGCCTCCTAAATGCCTGGCTTCACCGTTTTAATCGGTTCCATTGAATGCATGCACAGTCACCAAGACATTTTCCAAATTACTTGTAATTAATGTCCTAGTCATTACATAATGAGGGTGCCTCAGGCCAACTCCAATTCCCTATTCAGTGGCTTCAGAGAGCAGCATGGGGCAGAGCTGAGGTCACCGGGACCAGTATTGGCCCTATACGAGATGGCCATTACTGCTCCACCCAGGCAGGAACCAGTGTCCCCTGCTGCTAATTAATTCGTGTTGGTAAACGGATTGGCATGGTCGGCAATTACTTAAGGTGGCTCTTACTGCTTTGCATAATCGAGGATGGCCACTTAGGCAAGGACCCAGACAACCCTAGGCTGCCCTCTCTCAATACCATCCTCCAAATAGACGTTTGCTTTGTAGCTCAAATGTTTCCACCCAGTAGTCCTTCTGGCCCCCGGAAAGCTATTAATACAATCTCCATCTACAGAGCGTGTGCTGCCGGTTCCAGCCTGTAAAATGGCTTTATTGTATCACTTTAGCTCTGTGTAAGCTTGAGGCCATGGTCCCAGCCTCATCTTTTGCATACCTGCCACTGTCTAATCTGAACGACCCAGAACTAGAGGAAAGGAGTTCAATTCAATGTGACTGAATTCGACAAACGTTTATGAAATGCCTACTGCATACCAGGAATTTGGGGACACAAAGACAAAAGCCGAAATAATCTCTGCCTTCAAGGAGCTCATATCAATAATTGGGGGTAAGCAACATGAACACAAGTAAATATAGAAATATATGCAAAGTACTCATATGTCATTTAAAGAGGAAGCGAGTACGAATTTCCAGAGGGTGGCATCAAAGAGGGATTTCCTATCTGAGTGGCGATGTATCCAGATTTGATTTGCCTTGGAAAGAGGCCAGGGCGTGTGTTGGTCAGGGTTAGAGGGTTCCCAGAGCTGGGGGATGTTTTCATTTCCTTTATGGCACTGTACTGTAGTTTAATAGGAATTGGCTCCTCTTGCCTTCTGGCTGCAGATGGCAGATGCCAAGGGAGCTCCAGGAGAACATTCTCAGCAGAAGCCGGGAGCTGAGGGAGGCTTGTGTAGCCTCAGAGAAATGCTATAGAAGGGCTTTATGGACTTCTCTGGATTCTGGAGGAAGCAGGTGCTCCCTGGAAGGGCTGCTGTGGTGGGACATCCATAGCACCATAAACCAGGGTCTTTAAGGTGGAAGGATCACTATAACTCATTTCCTCTCTCTCACTGTTTTATTAACAAATTTTACCTTCACCTGGAGTCTTTGAATTCTTGCTTTTAGCAGTAGGGGGAAACCTTTAGGAACTAAGCAGGAGGGCACAAGGATCCTGGGTTCTTGTGATTAGAAACAAAAGTCCATTAAATACCAAAACAGTTATAGTAGCACTTTGTGGTAGCAAAGGACTGGAAATGGAGAGGGTATCCATCAAATCACAGCAGCCTAGAGATAAACGGTTCCCATCCCTGCCTGAAAGGAAATACCTTCCACAACATTAATCAACTGACATGCCTTCATTGAGGACAAGTAAGTAGGAATGAGAGTCAGGTACTATACTAAGTCCTGAGGATATGAAGAAAGGTTAAACATGGTCCCTGCCCGCCTGCTTATATTTTATATAAGTTTATATTTTATATTTTGATGAGGGAGTTTATATTTTAATGAGGGAGAAAGCATGTATATAGCATTAGGTGCATGCAAGATATATACAGAACAGTTGGAAGATAATCTTAGAGGTGACAGTTTTAGTAGCTGGGAGAAAGGGAAAGGCTCTCTGCAGAAGATGATGTATGAGCTGAATTTTGAAGAAGGCAGGGATGAGGCCAGAGATTCTAAGAACCAGAGGTGAGGAGCAAGAGTATTCCAGGCACAGTGGACTGCTAGTGTAAAGGACTGAGATGGGAGATGGAGTGTTGTCTTCGAAGAATAGCACACATACCAGTTTGACTGTATTGTAGTGTACACAGAGGTGAGGACAAGGGGTCGTCCAGGTTTTGTTTTACAAATTCATGTTGTAGAGAGGACCCCATTTCCCACCTTACCAGTTCAGGTACTTCGTTGGCAGCTGCCATTGTTTGGAAGTTTTTCCGTTAAATCAAGGTGAAATCTGCCTCTTAGGAAACCCAATTTCTTGTTCCTAGCTCTTCTCTGACTGGTGTTGTTATCAGACTAAATAGAGGCTGGTGTTGTTATCAGACTAAAGTACATTCACAGAAACAAACAGGTACATGTATAGATACATTTGAGAGTAGCCCAGAATCTCAGCAGCGGAGATCTTGTGTAGCCCAGAAAAGACGCAGTTCTGTCTAGAATTATGAAACGTCAATCCTTTTTAAAAACAAATTTTGTTGATGTGCATTGCAATCTTTCCTTCTTCTATTGACCCCTTCTCTGTGATAAAAACAATTAAGCAAGACCATCTAATGTAGAAACCTCATCTAGTAATGTGTGCTGTACCCTATCCTATTGGTCCTTCATCTCTCTGAAAGGAGGAATGAGGTATGGGTGGGTTATTATCTCTTCACAGCTTTCATTGGCTTTTTTTTTACTCAAAAAGTTCAACATCCTTTTGAGTATTTAATTTTTGTTATTGTTGTTCAGTTGTTTCAGTTGTATCCAACTCTTTGTGACCCCTTCCGGGGTTTTCTTGGCAGAGATACTTGTTATTTCCTTCTCCCGCTCGTTTTACAGGTTAGGAAACTGAGGCAAACAAGGTTAAGTAACTTGCTCATGGTCACACAGCTAGTAAGTGTCTGAGGCCAGATTTGAACTCAGGAGGGTGAGTCTTCCTAACTCCAGGCCTGGCATGCCATCCATTGTGCCACATTTACACTGCTGTAATTATGTATATATTGTTCTTTTGATTTTGCTTGTTTCATTTTGGGTCAGTTCATATAAATCTTCTCATGTTTTCCTGCATTTCCTATATTCCTTTCTTTTTGCACAATAATTTTCTATTATATTCATATTCTATAATTTGTTCAGCTTTCCAGAGTTAATGGATATCCTCTCTATTTCCAGAGTGCTGCTGTGAATATTTTGGTATTTGATGGACTTTTGTTTCCAATCCTTTATCTTTTAAAAAGGAGTCTTCCTGTCTGTTAATAAGCTCTTTAATTCAAGGCTTATCTTTCTTTGTCCTGTGCTCATTCCTTTGAGAATTAAAGAAGCAAGGATGGTTTCACCTCTGTTACACATAAGGAAATTGAGGCACAGCTTGGTTAAGTGGCTGGTTCACAGCCACATACCATGCCAAGGGCAAAACCAGGACTAGAACTCAGATTTGTGCATTTTCAAGGAAAGGGCTTGAGCAAAATAAAGCTCATCTTACCATAGTGCACATCTAACTCCAGGATATAACCATGAGGCACAAGGACAGAGTCCAGGGCAGCCCGTTGTAAGCACATGTTGACATGGATTAATCCCATCTGCCTGTTGCTGGCCTCTGATTGCGGCACATCTCCCTTCAAGAATGATGAGAGTGCTGTCATTCTAATGACTGTCATATTATCTTCCATTAACTTCATTATTGGGCACTAACTGTTTCTAGGAATAATTCATTCACTGGTAATGACTTGGTGTCCGAACCCTGCATAATTACTGTCATGAATGAGATGAGGAGGGTGCGCTGGGTTGTGTTTTCCATCTGGGATTGGGTCAGCAACTACTGAATGCACTCAGCCTCCAGACGATTCACTGGAGTGTGTTGCATTTCCACCAAGTGGGATAACAAAGAAATGTCACCTCCTAGATGAAAGGTAGGGTGATTGCTCTTGTGGGATGTTCACCATGGAATCAGGAGCAGAATAAAACATCTGAGAATACACATTAGAGAGGAGTTTCAGGGACTTCACTTTACAGCTGAATTAAGGAAAGAGCAGATGCTTAACATAGTTTTGGCATTATCATTAATGCTGGTATACCATTGTCAGATTGGCCTATTTCTTGTGGGATTCACAATGCAAAGGTTGAGATAATGGGGAAATGAATAGCCAGAAAGGACTCTGGGCAACTTACACCATTTTGGCTGTGATTGTCTAGGTTTTCACTCTTGATTCTTTTCATGCTTTTGTGTGTCCACCTGGTTCCTCACAGGTTGTTGTTTTTTGTCTTTTGTTCACAAATAGGACCAATGACATAAGAAGAATAATGTCATGACTTGCTATACCTTGAGGAAAGGAAGTCAGGAACTGATGTTGTATGCATATGTTTCCTTGGGTATGGTCCATGGTCAGGTTCTTTATTGCTTCAGAGACAAAACACAGAGTACACTTCTAAAAGTAAAATATGAGTGCTCGTGGCCATTTGTCCTGAGAGCTGAGTGTGGAGATCTCCTATTAATTTCAGCAAATGTTTATTAAGCTCTGAGTTCAAATCTAGCTCCAGACACTTACTAACTGTGTGATCCTAGGCAAGTCATTTCACCTCTGTTTGTGTCAATTTCCTCAATTGTAATTTGCATGGTTGTTGTAAGGATCAAATGAGATAGTGTATGTAAAGTGCTTATTACAGTGGCTAGCCCATAATGCTGTATAAATGTTAATTTCTCTTCCTCTTCTGATGTACATATTATACTAAACACTATGAACACAAAGAAAAATTCATGGAATTTATTTTCTATGGGAATGTAACTAAATTCAATCAGTGAGGGATCCTGACAAGCCATGTCTATCTCCACAATACGAGATTGTGGGGAAGTCAGTACATACTGCTATTTCCTCCTCAGCTTCCTGGATGGTATCACTTCATGGTGGTGGTGAATGCACATGGGTGTGCATAGGAGGTGGTACAAAATGTTTCTCAGCTCTTTGTGTGAATATAGGTCACTTTTTCTCACTTTAGAAAAGGTAATTGATATCTGGCCAGGAGCTGCTGGCAGATTAAAGTTTATAACCCATGACATACTAAGGCCTTGACTCCAATATTACTCACCCTCCACTCTAATTATTTGTGTTTTGAGGAGAGGAGAGAGATGCTGCTTATTTGGAAAACCAAAGTGGTGTGTGTGAGTGTCTGTGAATGGTGGGGAGGGAAGATGGCAGAAGGCCAAAAAGTGAGACTCAACCTGGAGAGAGGAGATGTAAACTGGATCAGGAAAAGGTAGTGGATAGAAAGGTGAGTGAGTGAGTAAGGGGGGGATACTTGGGTTTGAGTGCTGAGGACTCTTCCCTTGTCAGTTTTCTGGGAATCTGACTTATGATAGGGTTTGAAGAATTCCCTCAATTCCAAAGATGCTTCAGTCTGACAAGATTGGCCAAGGACCAGTCAGTCTAACCTCTTGTCTCCATGCAGAATGATGCCTAACCTAGATTAGGCAGCCGTCTTAAATTATTACAGATAAAGAAACTCTATGTTTCCGTTACATAATATTTTCTAATATCTCAAGGTCTTTATGGTACCCACAAACAAAAGTAGGCAAATGACTGTGTAATAACTGAACTTGCCACTTCATTGGGCATTGTGCAGAGTACAGATGTGCACACACACACACACACACACACACCCCATTTCTGACACCCCGCAGAATTGTGACTCATATTATACTCCTGTATATAGATCATTCAAAAGTTTTGGCACGTAAATTTTTGTAAGATTTGGGATAAGTTATTGTGCCCTTTGACTGGTTAGCTCCCTTGGTTAAGCAAAATTGTTGTGACCAGGGTCAGGGGATTGATTCCTGAATGAAATAACTTTTCACTCTTCTCTGGCCCAAGCTGCACCCTACTTTAGGCCAAAGCCGTAGCATGCATTCAGATATAAGGAAGACTGAAGAGAGAGTATGAATTAGCAGTTTATAGCAAATCTATCCCTGGTACTGGGGAAAAAGCAACAATAATGAACAAAAACGATAATGACAATGATAAAACCCCACAGTAACAAATAACCAAACCGATGATTTTTAAAGAAGCGTTTGTCCTTTCGGGAGTGAGCCAGTGATGTTATTTTTGTACTTTTTAAAGACTTCTGTGAAGAAAGGACCCATCTGCAAATGGGCCTGCCCATATGCAGAGAAAAACTTGACCCATGGCTTTAAAAGCTTTAAAAAGAACTTAATTTAGGAAGCATTTTCATTGAGTTGATGGAAAGTGAGTTTAGAGCCAATCAAGATAATGAAATAGTCTCCCAGCCTTTTTTTTTAACTTGAAGGCAGTGTTTTTATTCATCACTTATTTACTGTTAACTCAATGAAGGTGACTTGAAAAATTAATTTACTTTTGAACCATCGTAAATGGGACCATTTTCGGCACAAGCGCTTCTCCAACGACAAAGGGCACAGTACATTAGTATTGTGGTCGTCAGCTCTTTGTTATCATTTCATGGATTGAAAGCTGTATATCATCAGTGGTAAGAGTGGTGCAGCAACCCCTCTGTGGTGAGAGAAGAAGCAAATGCCTCAGCGGTCCCAGTTTGGGAAGAATTATATTTTGTCTCTATATTTAAAGCAAAGAGGAGCAAATTCGAAGTAATGGCTTTCCTAAACAGCTTCACTACTCCTCTTTTCAAGGTGTATGAGTAAGTAAGAGTGAGAGGATGGACTAAGCTAATGCAACCACCATTGTGCAGAGTTCCAAGGGTGCCCTTCTATGTTCTGATTTTTCTATTCGTAGTATCTCTCAGCCAGGGAAAGCACCCATTGGGTGATGTCATTTTTGGAGGCAGGCTGTCTCTTTCCTGTTTATTCTCTGGAGCCCCACATTTCTAGTATCTTCTTTGCTGGAAACTTCTAGGAAGAGAATATCAGTTCACATTCTGTACAACCCATGTTACGATAGCTAATTGGTACCTGCCTGACGATGACATCAGATGTGGGAGACCAGTCAGACAACCTGAACAAGAACCATCCTCACTACAGAATGCCTCCGGAGCATGACCCTGTTTTATGGGACATCTCAGGTGTCCTAGCACCAAAGAGCTGGAGGAATGGCAAAGAGCCAGTGCTAGGGAGATAAGGAAACTCTCACTAGGATTTCCTTCCTCTAGCTGCTGGTTCCAAGGTTGGAATTTCCATTCACCTGTGCAGAATCCAGGTGTATCCTTGTCTCATGGGTAACAGGCTCAAAGACAATGGAGGCCATCTAGTTAAAATCTCATTTTACAAATGAGGCCCAGAAAGGACAAGGAACTTGTTCAAAGTTCAAAGTCACGCAGGTAGTAAATGCCAGCTCCAGGATTTGAACCTGGGTCCTCTATGTACAATTTCAGAGCTCTTTACATGGTACCACTTTGACTCTTGGGGTCAGTGATCTTGATAAAACATTGCTTTAATCCCTTGCTCCTTCCCAACTCCCCTCACTCTCATTAAAGTACATTAATACTCATTAAAGTACACAAATACATTAATCTACATGCATACACACACATACACACATATATGAAACTTTCATGTAGGAGGCAACATTTGAATTCCTAAAATCACTCTGGAATTTCATTGTTCAATACAATTCAGGGGATGTTTCACTTGATTCGTATTGTTGTAGAAGACTTCCTTTTTTACCAGGATGAGCCATAGACAGTACTTATTTTCAGAGAAGGTAGATCTTTAAAATGAACTGGAGAAAGAAATGGCAAACCATTCTAGTACCTTTGCCAAGAAAACTTCAAATGGGGTCACAAAGAATGAGGCATGACTGAAAACATGACTGAATAACAACAAAGATCCCACTATCTTTAAATATTTTAGTATTTAGATTATCCTGTTCCACTTTACACCAATAAACATCAATGAATGTCTTTGTATTCTTTATATATATATATGAAATTTTTTGGGGGGCCGCTGAGCCTTAAAGGAAACCCTCCTGAGCCCCAGTTTCAGACCTTCAACTGACTCTGGACATCTGCAAATGAATGCTCCTTAGGTATCTCAAACTGAACATGTCCAAAATAGAATTAATTGTGCCCTCCCCACTTTGTCTTGTTTTCCCCCTTCCTCTCTCCTTTTCTTCCTTTCTCCTCTCTCCTTTCACTGTCTCTGTCTGTCTCTGTCTCTGTATCTCTGTTTCTCTTTATATATAATCTTTGGCCTTCTTTCTCTGTTTCCAACCTAGCCAACCCTTCCAAGGGTTGTTATGAGGATCAAACAAGATAATATTTGTGAAGTGCTTAGCACAGTCTGGCACATAGTAGGTAGTCAATAAATTCTTCTTTCCTTCCTTATCTCTTTTGCTCCTTAGGCAGCTTAGTTTCCCCTGATTCCTTGTCCCCTGTCCCCAAGAACTCATCATGTTGGTATTGACTTCAGCATGGACACCTCTTAACTTCAGCCATGCTGTTAAATAGAACTCCTAATCTCAAGAGATCTATTAACCTTAGCTTCCCCAGTAGCAGAGATTACAGGTGTGCACTGCTATACCTAGACCAACTTCTTTATTTCCATTGAAGGCATCATTATCCCTCCACTCACCTTGCT
>CM053584.1:88188610-88233272 GCA_028627135.1 Pseudochirops cupreus
ATCTATCTATCTATCTATCTATCTATCTATCTATCTATCCATCTATCTATCTATTTATCTTTCCTCCACCATTTAAAGAGGGCACTTGGTTTTTTCTCACCTGGCTGCTCTCCTGGACCTCATCTTCTCCAGAAACTCATTGTTCTGCAAGATGAAATCAGGTCAAACACATACCTCTTCAGATCATTTCCACCCACGCTAGCTGTATGAGTTTATTATGCCAGGTAATCTTCCCTCTCTACTCCACCCTCCTTCCCATTTCCAGCCGCCTTTTAATGTATTATCTCTTATGTTAGATCAGAGGTTCCTTGAGGGCAGGGACTGTGTTATTTCTCTCTTTGTGTCCCCAGTGTTGAGGTTGGTGCCTGGTATACAACAGGCATTTAATAAGTGCTTATTGATTTTGACTCTGACTCAGCCCCTTTCAGAAAATTGTTTTATATTTATATACAAATGCCCATGTTGTTTTTCCTCAATGGAATGTCAGCAATTTGAGGACAAGAAGTATTCTGTTTTTTTAATCAATAAACACTTAATTAACACTTGCAGTATACCAGGCACTGTACTAAGGGCTGGGAACACAAAGAAAGACAAGATAATTGTACCTTCCCAAGATGAGGGAAGGTCCATTGCCTAGTATTGAACCTGGCCGATAGGAGACCCTTAGTGTTTATTGAATGAATGGGTGAGCACAAGCCAAGACTCCTTCATCTGTGGTCTTTTGACTTGAGACCAATTTTGAGCCACATTCAATTAGTCTTCCTCCTGAAGAGGCAGGCAACTCTGCTCTACCTAGTCCTGATCTATGTAAAGCAAACTTTTAAAGGTGGCTGTTCATTCACTGTTTTGGGGCTTGAATGGGGGTATTCTGTAGGAGGAAATGTGACTTTTTAGGGAGATCTAGAAACTGATCATTTCTCTCTATCCCAGTGTACCTTTCAATAAAGTCCATGACAGCAAAATCAATTGTAAGGATGTTCTATTGTGTCATACTACAGGGATTCTTTGAATTCTGTATCAAAACAGGAGTCTAGGCCCACACAGACTGCTGGGAAATTGGCTGCTGATGAGCTGAATGCCAGCAGGCACAGCTGATTGCCACTTGCCTGATACTTCCTGTTGAAACCATTTACCTTCCCCTAAGGGCATGCTTATCCAAAGGCTGTAACCTCTGACACTGGAACTCCAGGTAGGGGCTCAATGAAAAGGGGAGTTCCTCTGAGGATCAGCCCCTAGCCTGAGAATTTGTGGGGAAGGGAATGACAGCAGGGTGAATCCTCAGGGTCAGGTGGAATGTCATGGTCTGTGGTATCAAAAGGCCAGAAAAAAAGAGCAGTTGTATCCAGGGATCAAAGGGAGACTTGAGAGATCAAAGGGTGTTTGGAGCAGGAGTCCAAGCTTGCTCTTGCAATGAAAACCTTTCTCATCAGGCATGGCTAATTTAGCTCTGTATTTGCTGTCCCCATAGTCTTTGTGGGGGAGACTCTGAGTGAAGGTGAGAAAATAGTACTGTTAGACTGTTGTCCTTTACCAAACTACCAGTGGATGAGGAGAGCTTACTCTCCAAAGCTCTGGCATTTGAATGTATATGTATATGTATATGTATATGTATATGTATATGTATATGTGTATGTATATGTATATGTATATGTATATGTATATGTATATGTATATGTACATGTACATGTATATGTACATGTATATGTATATATGTATATGTATGTGTATGTGCATGTTTATGTGCATGTACATGCATATGTAAATGTACATACAAACACGTGTTTATATGAATATACACACATGTTTCCATGGTGTCATGCATGCATATACATATATGTATGTATGTACATACATGTATACACACGTACATTTACATATTTGTTCTTGTGTGGTCATTTTTCAGTTGTGCCCAACTCTTCATGATCCCATTTGGGGTCATCTTGGCAAAGCTATTGAAGTGGCTTGCCATTTCCTTGTCCAGCTCATTCTACAGATGAGGAAACTGAGGTAGACAGAATTAAATGACTCACCCAGAGTCAGTAAGTATATGAGACCAGATTTGAACTCATGAAGATGAGTCTTTCTGAATCATTACTCTATTCGACCCAGCACTCTATCCACCTTTCCACCTACCTGCCCATATACACACACATACATATATATGCAGGTATGTACACATTCATATGGTACATGTGATCGCACATGTCCACTTCCCTGTCTAGGCATGTGTGTGCACATATATTCACATATTAGAGTCAGGTTAATGACCAAGCACCACAGGGTAGCATATTTTTCCGCTTTCCACTAATACTACTATGAATTATGAAAAGGTCATTCTGTTTTCAATTGAAAGATGAGGCAAGATATTTACAGTGGGACCTGAGCCAGTCCATCATTGAATTTCTTCATTCATTTCTGATCTGGTCTGGGTGCTTTCAATTCCTTAGTGATGTCTACTGACTTTGGGACATGCTCTTTTCATGACATGTTCTAAGTCACAGTGATATAAGTTTAAAATCAAGATTCACTGAATTGAAATTTCCCCAAGGTACTTTTTGCTCCTAGCAAATTGGCATACAAAGAGATGTCCCAAAGAAATGACTACCCTTTTCCTCTTTTAAAAGGGCCCTACTATAGAGCAAGAGCTTATTTGGGTGGTAGTCATACCCAGGCCCAGGTTGTCTGCAAAGGCATTTGCCCAAACTCTGGGATTTTAGGGAAGTGCCTATGTCTTTGTTCTACTCAAACCCTCCAAATCTAGACTTTTGACTGAAGTCTTAAAATGCAGCAGCAAAAACCCTATGTGTTTATTTCTCCTTCAGTTCTAAGTCCCCACCCTAAGTTCAAAGTAAGTGACAACTTTAAGAATGAAAGTATAGGAGAGGAAGTATTGATCTAATTCCACAAAGCTCCAATTGAAAGGGTTGTGGGTGGCAAACTGCTGTGTGGTATAAAGAGGAGGTGTAAGTTATATCTATTTGTGCCAATGAGGGTCAATCAAATATTTACTGAATGCTTAGTACGTGTAAATATGTTAATATGTTCAAATATGGCCTCAGACACTAGTTGTATGACCTGGGCAAGTCATTTAACCTTGTTTGCCTCTGTTGCATGTCTGTAAAATGAGCTGGAGAAGGGAATGGCAAACCACTTCAGCATCTTTGCCAAGAAAGCCCCAAATGGGTTCATGAAGAGTTAGACAGGACTGGAAGAACTGAAAAACGACAACTAACACCTTTTTGTTGTTGTTGTTGTTCCTTTGTTCTAGAAGAGGACCAAGGACCAGGAGGGTGATGTCTTGATTTGCAAGTGAATTAGATTTAAGTGAGGCAGAGCTGTTCCAGATCATCAGCCCCACTCTCTCCTCCAGAGTCATCAGAGCCCAGTGGCAAGACATAGGTCAAGACAACTGGTGATGACCCCCACTAATATGAGCAAGGTACTGTGGGAGATGTTAGTGAGTGAGATGTGGCAACCTTTTCTCAAGGGCTTCACAGTCTATTTGGGAAGATAGACATAGATCCTTCACAAGAAAAGTCACAGTATTGGGAAGAATAGGCTGATTATCAAACCCGTGTTTAAACAGCCAGGCTCTAGGAGATCAGAGAAGGATGTTACTATTGGCTTGGTGTTTGGAAGAAGCTTCTTGGAGTTCTTAGATTGGAAGAATGGATCACATTTAAATTGGCAGACTAGAGAAACAAAAAGAACTAGGAGGTGAGCAGAGGGAAGGGGTAGGAGAGAATGTCTGACAACGCTGGCCTATTTTCCTATTCCTTTTCAAATCTGGACCCAGCTTAGTGTCCATACACAGTATCTGTCCAAGATACTGCACATGCTAATGGACAGTAGCTAGCATTTGTATAGGACCTTAAAGTTTGTGCAGCACTTTGCAAATATTATTTCTTTTGATCCTCACAACAATCTTGGGAGGTGAGATAGGTGCTATTATTATCCTCACTTTACAGATGAAGAGACCGACCAGGCACAGGTCAGATGACTTGCCCAGGAAGACACAGCTAAGTATCTGAGCTCAGGTCTTCTTGACTCCAGGTCCAGTGTTCTATACATGGCCCCACCTAGCTGCCTCTGATACCAACTTTATGAGTTGTCTTTCCCAATTGTGTATAATTGTTGTTGTTCTTGTTGAGTTTGTTTCAGTCTTGTCTGACTTTTTGTGATTCCATCTGGGGTTTCCTTGGCAAAATCACTGGAGCTATTTGCTATTTCCTTCTCTAGCTCATTTTACAGATGAGGAAACTGAGGCAAACAAGATTAAGTGATTTACCCAGGGTCACATAGCTAGTGTCTGAGGCCAGATTTGAACTTAGGAAGGTGAGTCTTCCTGACTTCAGGCCCAATGCTCTACTCACCGCACCATCTAGCTGCCCTCGGTTTATAATTTTCTTGATATTAATAATCAGAGACAAAAATGGTTATCTTTCCTATGGCTTTCAAGGAACCAAGTATGATTATGATATAAGCATGAAACATTTTAGAGATGAGCCTTTCAGGTGGGGTTTTGCTCTATTAACTCAAATGCATTGGGGAGATATCACTAAAAAGATGGACTTCTAGGGCAGTAAGTGGTTTGAGAAAAGATAGCATGGTATCCAGACAGCCTCAGAATCAGAAAGACCTGGGTTTGAATCCTACCTCTGAGACATAATGACTGGGAAAGGCTTTTAACTTCTTGGTCTCCCCAAACAACTGGATTGTTTGGGTTGTCAGACTGCAAACTTGTAAGGAACAGAATAGCCTTTGTACAGGGAGTCACCTTCCTGGCAGTGCCCATCTTCATTTCTTGAGAGAATTATGTCAAAGAGAGTTCCTGATACCAATGAAATCTCAAGTCTAGTCCCGGATCATTGAAAGTACAGCACAGTTTTTCAAAAGCAACCCAGTCTAGTGTCTTACATGCTTCTGGGTCCAGCTGTAGCATCCATGCGAGCTATCTCTATTGATGCACTTATTTAGCTGTAACATAAGAGTATGTGATGGGGAATAGTATCAGATAAAACTCTCCAAGTAGGCTGGAACGGGATTGTGGAGGACATTGAATGCCAGGGTCAGGATTATAAAAAATGTCATCCTGTAGTCAACAGAGAGCCACTAAAGATTTCTAAGCAGCTGACTGAAATGGCCAGGCTTCTGCCTTGTTAGTAAGATTATTTTGGTGACTCGATTATGGATTGGAGAGAAGAAAGAGAGAAGAGAGAGAGGGAGGACAATTAGGAGGCAATTAGCAGTCATTTTTTGCTGCTGTCAATGTGTCCACCCTTAGCAGTCTTCTATCTTGTCTAATTTTCTCCTGCTGTTGTCCTGTGATCTGGGAAGACAGATTGCCCAACTTCTTGGAATTGTATCTAAACTAAGAGTAAATGGGTCCTGAGTAAGGACCTTATGAGTAATTAGTAGTGGTACCTAGTTTCTCACAGGCTTTTAGTTTTGTTGTTGTTCACTCTGGATTCTCAGTCGTATCTGGGAAAAGTTGAGGTATCCAGATAACTGATCTCAGAATACTATTACTACTTCTATTATTGCTGCTGCTGCTGCTACTACCACTACTATTACTACTGCTACTACTACTACTACTACTACTACCACCTGGCATTTACAAAGCTCTTTAAGATTTACAAATCACTTTATGAATATTATCTCATTTTATCCTCACAACAATCCTGAGAGGTAGGGGTATTATCCTCATTTTTCAGGTGAGAAAGCTGAGGAACCCAGAGATTAAGTGACTTCCTCAGGGTTGGTCACACAGTTGGCAAATGTTTGAGATAGCATTTAAACTAGGGTCTTTGCAAATCCAGCACGAGTGCTCTGCCCACTGTATTATCTTGCTGGATAAATGAAGTGTTGCTGTGTATAATAGTATGGCAGAAACTGGGTATAGACCAATATCTTATACCGTATACCAAAATAAAGAAAAATGGGTTCGCATTTTAGATATAAAGGCTGATGCTATAATCAGTCTGGGAGAACAAGAAATAGTTTATCTGTCAGATTTATGGAGAAGGGAAGAATTTCTGACCAAATAAGTGATAGAGAGCATTAAGAAATGCAAAATGGATAATTTTGATTACATTAAATTGAAAAGGTTTTGTACATACAAAGCTAATATAACCAAGTATTAGGAGGGAAGTGGAAAATTGGGAAAGAATTTTTACAACCAGTGTCTCTGATATATATTTATACAAATCAGTTATAAAAACTACCCAACATTTTCTAAACATGTACATGATTACTCTAGACTTAGGTACCTATCAATGCAAAAAAAAAATCAGTGGACATTTCTTAATAGTGATAGGTCTTTCCTTGGTCTCCCATAGCCCAGGCAGGCGTTCAAATGCCACAGTTACTTGTATGCTGGAGATGCTAAATTCCAGTCACAGAATCACTTCTGGAGCTCAGCTTATCCCATGCTGCATAGATTTCTCCTCAAGCTTCCAAGATAGGAATCAACAAGGATTTTTCCAACTTTAACATCCCATGTTCTTTGTTCTATATTTAGGGCATGGTGGAAAGAATATTGAAACTTAGAAGACCTAGGTTCAAATATTATCTCTTCCAGGTCCTCAGTTTCCACATTTTCAAAATGGGGATAATCACATATATGCTCACAGGGTTTGTTTATTTATTTTTGGATCTATGGAAATGTGAACTATTAGTCTTGGGGTCTCACTTGAATGCACCTGGTGGTGTTGAGGAAGGGGGAAGAGGGAACTTGATGACAGACAAACTCAGGAACAAATCATCTCATGTATTATGGGGAACCACTGATGGTTTTTGAATTTGTTTTTCAGTTGGTTTTTCAGTTGCATTCAACTCTTTGTGACCTCCATTTGGGGTTTTCTTGGCAGAGATATTGGAGTGGCTTGCCATTTCCTTCTCCAACTCATTTTACAGATGAGGAAACTGGGGTAAACAGGGTTAAGTGACTTACCCAGGGTCACATAGCTAGTAAGTGCTAAGGCCAGATTTGAACTCAGGAAGATGAATCTTCCTCACTCCAGGCCTAGTACTCTATCCACTGTACTGCCTTGGTGCTACCTGGTTTTTGAATGGAGAAGTGATATGATCAAGGGGCATCAGCAGAAATACATATACAGACGGTTATGCTATGACCATCCATCCCAGGAGATAGGAAACACTTGATTCTGAAGTATGTGACCTAAATATGCTCTGAATTTATTTCCATAGGTACTAATTTCCTTCTAATGTCTCCCTCATTTACTAACTTTAGGGAAGATTCTGAATGGAAACTATTTTGACAAACCTGATGAGTGCTAATCAAATTGGCTTAGAAGAAAATTGATCAGAGTAGCCTGATTGACCTCTTGGGTGGGGAGTAGAGATCAAAGAGCATTCTGGGAAGTGAGACAAGTATCTTACACTTCTCTTGTTCTGAAGAAAAGGTGACCCATAGAAAATAGAGACTCTATGATGATCTTGGCATCCTCTGTTTCATGGTGCATTTTTCTCAGTCCTGAAATATTGGGTGACATAACATTCACTCCAGGAGAACACAATATTATTATTCAGGAGAGAATGACTTGAAATTGAAATGCTCACATGGTCGTGAACTCCGATGGTGTTAAAAATAAATCCCTTTATCTGGTTTACATTACTGGGCCAGCATTTTTTTTTCTTTCCATTGGAGCCCCCTTTAGAAGACGGGTAGACTACACATTGAACAAGATCGAATGTGACTTTGCAAAAATAGAATGCCTGGTCTCCCCTCTTTTCCTTTCCCTCCCAACAATGCAAGATAAATTCACTCCACGGGAACCTTTTGTGGGCTGCACTGCTCAGGCAATTTGCAGTTTGCTGGGGGAAAGTCAGTTTACGCTACATTTATCACCCCCTGCCGCAGGCTACAATTCAACCCACTTCGAACCACTGAGCAGAGGTGCTGAATGGGGGCTCTGGCATTAGAATTCCATACCATAGTTCATAGAAGTTCATAGAAGCAAAAGACTAATGCACTCAGGTCTCTGTAGAATGTCTCTCACTAGGGATGAGTCAAAGGGGGTGACCCTGGGTGGCAGGGCAAAGATGAGCTGTGTTTTAAAAAATGATGATGGTTCCTTTTTTCCTACTTTCCTCTCTATCTCCCAATATGAGTTTTGATGATGGATTGCCTATTGTCATGGTCAACCCAGAACCCAGGTTACATACAGGTTGAATAGTGCTTTCTGTACTTACTCTTGGGACAATCCAACAAGATAGAAAAACACAGGGAGTCCATAAGAGTGATCAATGGAGGATCTTTGCATTGTGGTTGAGTTGACTGGTTGACTTAATGGAGTGGGCCTCTGGGAGAAACTATAGTGCTTTTCTTGACTGGGAATGAGACTGGTGTTCTTACTCTCACGTAACCTGAAGCTCACAACGACTCAAATGATGTCGGAAAGTATAGTCTAGTGCAGAGATGGCTAACCTGCCCAAAACTAAGATGGAGAACTCATAAATGGCATTGAAAATACCATTCCCTTCTCTACCTCCAAGTAATATGTAAAGGGCTTTTCCATGGAAGAGGAATTAGACTTATTCTGTATGACCCTAGAGGGGAGAACTAGGAGAAATGGCTGGACCTTGAGTCTTGATGCAATGTAGAAGACTACAAAAGAAACCGATTATATTGAGTTACTAATAATAACAAATTATGTTAATAACCCCTGTTCTAGAGGAGATTTTTTTGGTAGGGAGGAGGGTATCAATTGGACAAAATGGTCAATTAAGGCTCTTCTAACTCTGAAATTCTGTGGTTTTCTGACCTAATTCATTGGTTATAATGACAAATGTTTACATTATTCTTCCATTTCTCTACTACCATTTTTAGTGCTTCAGAGATAATATTACTTTTAATGATGAGATCCTCACGGTTTACAATGACATTAAAAAAAACCAAACAAACAACTTCACACTTGTTCCAAGAGAAAGATATCAAGGCTCACAATGATTGTGTGTTTTTATAACGTGGTACAAAGAGCTTAGGGCCGGAAGTTATACAACCCATGCTCTCATTCAGACAATACTTTTTCCCAATATGATCCCCAAGGAGAGGGGTTGCAGAGGCGGTGAGAGGAGCAATGCTCGTCACTCTAGTGCTGAATTATTTAAGCAATAGTAGCCAGCATTTATATAACTCTTTAAAATTTGCAAGGCACTTTGCGAATCATGTCTATTTTATCCTCACAACAACCCTGGGAAATAGAGGATTTTATTATTTCCATTTTACAAATGAGGAAAATGAGACAGTTTGAGAGACTTGCCTAGGACCACTCAAGTATCCAAAAGTGAGATTTGAACTCAGCTCTTCCATTCAGGTCCAGCTCCATCCACTTTGCCATGTAACTACTTATAGAAGTTATGTAGTTATACAAATATGACTTTTTTATATAGTTATATGATTATTCTACAATTATGCTTTGGAAAAGATTGAATTTTAGTTATATATTGGTTTAATAATAACGTTCTTTAATTAGTCATCCCTCTACTTAAGCCTTATTCTTGTTCCTCATAATGGCATGAACATATTATGAACCTGGGCTTTCTGAAGGCTATCCTAGTGGACTGAAAACTCAAGTAGATCTGACTAAGCCATTTTGCCTTTAAATACAGTCTAGTAATGTGTATTTTATCTATCTATCTATCTATCTATCTATCTATCTATCTATCTATCTATCCATCTATCTATCTATCTATCATCTTTCTATATATCATCTATCTATCATCTATCTATCATCTATCTATCATCTATCTATCTATCTATCTATCCATCTAGATATATGCACATATATCTGTATACTTATATCTAAATATACGTACATATCCGTATAGCAAGGCTTATCCTACAACTCAGAGAGATTGATTACACGCTCACTGATAAATTGTTTGGCCACAGACCTCTCCAAGATTAAGTAATTGGCACGAGGGGAATAATGCTGAATTTAAAGTCACATGATATAGTTTTGAATCCTGGCTCTGTTCCCTATTGCCTATGTGACCTTTCACCTTTATGAGCCTGATTGCCCTTATCTGTAAAATAAAGGAGTTGGCTTAGTCAATGATGAACTTGGAGTTCCATTAATAGCTCTAAATCTACGAACTTACGATCCTGTGATTTGGAGACTTATCTATGTCCAAATCCATTCTTGTTATTTGACCGAATGGCATGGGGTTGTTGGTTGGTATTGTTATTGGAGGGAAAGTGGGGGCATCTTTCCCCAATCCTACTTAATCCAGTTCTACCCAAAAGACATAGGTAATAAAGAGAGGTTTGGAATGGAGACAAGAACCATCATAGAGTCCAACTCCATAGCCACGGTTGTAAAACTGGAGTGATATTTTGGGCTGTTCTGAAGGAATAATAAAGTCACTTTAAATAAGGGATATTTTAAACATGAAATGCTCAAAGTGATCAAATGCCTCTAGGCTTCTGCAGGCTTCAGAGGATGTAGAAAGAAATGCCACACTGATGAAACAGGGCTAACAGGCAAATGTCCCTTTGTGCCATGAGGTGAGTAGTACACAGTGGTGAACTTTGGAGAAGGCTCTTTGGTGACTGGCTTAGGTAATGAGCATCTGCTGAGAAGACCTTGTGACCATTATTTGTGCCAATGCATGAGAAGAAGAAGGAAAAAAAATATGCTCTGTTCTTTTGATGATGTAGCGTTTTACATCTTTTGGGTTTGAAAGGAAAGTAGATGGAGTCCTATTGGAGGGACGAGGTTTGATCATGATCTAGCCCTGGTTCTTTGGTCCTTTACAGTGCTTTTCTATATCCCAGTTGGATAGCTGCCATTATAATTTCGCCAGATGATTGCCCCTTTCCCCCCCTGCTGTAGACTCTCCAACAATAATAAGGACGATCCTATTCTTTGGAAATGGAAGAAGAGAAGGAGAGTGGAATATGTAATTCCTCCTCCTGAACCACTGTGCCCAATCATGCAAATCCCAGGCAGAAAAGGGGACTAGAATTAGAAATGGGAAATGGATTATCTAAGCCAGAGAGAAGAGATCTAAGAGTTCTGTAATCAAGAGGAAAAGGTTACAGGGACAGGAAACATCTAGCAGAGAACTGTAAGAAGGAGAGAAGGATAGACAACCTGGAGAATAACCACAACAATGACAACAACAGCATTTGTATAACACTTCAAAGTTCACAAAGTGCTTAACAAATATCACTGCATCTGATCCTCCTAACAACCTGGGAGGAAGGCGCTATTATTGTCCCCATTTTACAGATGAAGCAATGGAGGCCCAGAGAGGTTATGGGATCTGCCCAGGACACTAGTAAGTGTTGGAGGCTAGCTTTGAACCCAAATATTCCTGACTTCAGATCCATTTCTCTTGTTCTTCATGCTGCCTGGCTTTCCTCTTTGTACCATATCACCATATTTATATTTTGGGTTTCAGAGAACAGGTAGAAATTCAAAAATCATCAAAAGTTTTAAGTTAATGGCAAGAGTATGGTACTTTTCCCTAAAATACTAAAATTTGGTGGGGAAAGGAATGATTGTGTGAGTCCTAGGACACTTAGCTTGTTAAGAGGAAGCAAAACACTGGATTTTTGGATGAGAAGATCTAAGTATGAGTTATAGATCTATTACTTACTATCTATGTGACCTATTTAATCTTGGTAGGCCTCCAATTCATAATTCATAATATTAAAGGACTAGACTATGACACAACATGATAAGCATTTATTAATTGCCTACCATGTGTCAGGCACTGAGCCAAGCACCAAGAAGGCAAATAAGAAAATGAAAGACAGTCCCTGTCCTCAGGGAGTTTTCAGTCTAATGGGGAAAGACAATGCAAAAAAGGAAGGTGAAAGGGAGGTAACCAGAGAGTGCTCAGAGCAAGGGGCACAATGAATTTGATGGTGGAGTCAAAGCCAAACAGAGCAGCTGGTGGCAAATGACGGCTGGTTGGGATGTTGAGCCCTTCGCTTTAAATCTCATTGTCCTATGACCTGACATTCAGCTGCATCTCTAAATCTGTGCGTCCCACTTGCTGAAGTTCAGTGGCCATGGCAGACAAAAAGAATTTTAGAACAGATGAGAGTGAGAAGGGGAAAAGGAAAAGAAAAAAGTGAAGTAGTAGGAAAGGAGGAAATGAGTTAAAAGGGCAGTTGAGGAGAGTCAGATAGGGATATGAGGAAAGAAGAAAACTCTCAAAAGTACCATGATTGTTCCTGGTGGACACTCCACACTCTGACTCCCACCAATTATTGTCTTGCTGGAGCTTTGGAATAAGAGCTAGAGCACATGGTTAGTGGGTCTTGGGGGACCCAGCACAGA
This sequence comes from Pseudochirops cupreus, assembly GCA_028627135.1. NCBI lineage: Eukaryota > Metazoa > Chordata > Mammalia > Diprotodontia > Pseudocheiridae > Pseudochirops > Pseudochirops cupreus. The sequence goes on from CM053584.1 coordinate 88,200,928, forward strand.
TGTTAGAGTAAGGATACCAGGAAGCCAATCCATAAAGGGACAGACACAGTTCACTGCTCCCCACTAGGAAACAATCCTGAATAAATAAGCCAGACTGTGTTGGTTGTGTGCTTTGTTTTTTGGAATCTAACTTTTAATAATAGGGGTTTAGATCCAGTTCCCTAGGAGAACAGGTCTAGCTTTATTGTCTGTGAAGAGAGGCTGCCTTGGGAACTGAGGGACAATGTCTTGGAGTGATTTGTGGGTAGGCCTTGGGAAAGCAGTGACTAGAAAGTCAATGATATATTGTTAAAATTCTGGGGGAAGTGCTCAACTGGATGGCTTTTAAGATCAGAGAGTTTGTATTTTCTTGAAATAAGACACCTTTTGTCTTCTAAAAGCATGCCCTTTCCCCTGCCTCCATATCCATGAAAAATATTTGTAGCAGCACTTTTGTGTGTGTGATATCAAAAAACTGAAAACAAAGTAGATGCCCACTGATCCATTGATTGGCTAATGGTCAAACAAAGTGTGGTATGTGAATGGAATGGAATATTAGTGTTGTAAGAAATGAGGACTATGAGGAATCCAAGTGGTTGCTATCCTATGTACTTGGAAGGGGAAGAAAATGACATCACTCTACTGGGGTCAATGTATATAGTGTGTCTGCTTGTTACTGATTGGAGCAATATGAGCTTGGAAGGCTTTACCACAGGTTAAGCACATAGTCTGTGTGACCATTTGGAATGGACATGTCTCTAAATTTGAGTATCTCACATTTCTTTTGAGCTACTGTAAATTCTGCTTTGCTCATAATGCACAGAGCCTTCTCTGATGTGGGCACGCCATGCTGGGTGATCCCGTGCCAGCATCTCCAGTGTCTCACAATGAATTCTTCAGAGAGACCTTGAGAGTGTCCTTGTATTGCTTTTTCTGACCTCTTTGTGAGCACTTGCCTTGTGTGAGTTCTCTGTAAAATAGTCTTTTGGACAAATGTATGTTTGACACTCGAACAATGTGGCCAGCCCATCAGAGCAGTGCTCTCTTCAGTAGAGAAGTATGGAAAGATCTTCTTGAACTGAGGCAGAGTGAAGTCAAAGTCAAGTCAAGAAAACAATATGCGCAAGAGCTACAAGAATGTAAATGAAAAAAATCTGCCACAAAATAATTGAAAGTGAATCAATCACATCAATCAATAAAGCTGGACCTGCTCTCCCAGGGAACTGAATTTCGTGCCCTGAATTAAAGATAATTACAAAAGACAAAGCTGAAGAATTACAAAGAACAAGCATCACCCCCAAAACAGACATGGGAAGACAGCAACCCCACTCCTTTGCAGAGGTGAGTTCAGTGGATGTAGAACATTACAGATATTTCCAGATTTTTGTATTGACCCGTTTGGCTGAGTTTTTTGTTCTCCTTTTTAAAAAAATATTATTTGTTATATATGATGGTTTTCTAGGAGGGAGAGGGGAAGGACATTGGGAGAAATTTTGGCAATATGAAAACAAAAAGATCAATATAGATTTATTTTTAAAAAAGAAAACATTCGCCAATAGAAAATACAGTCATGAACTTGCAACAACTTTGGTTTTGCTCCCTTATTGCCACACTCCAATTAATATCAACCTCATTAGACTCCTTTTGCTCATGGGATAGAAAGAGAAGCATCTCTCTAAAAGTTGCCTCACCCTTTTGTGACAGGTGGCAATGAAAAATGCAAACTCAAAGTCATTGTGCGCGCACACACACACACACACACACACACACACACACACACGATTCTCGCCTCCCAAATTCCATTTGTTTCATAAGAGATCATCTTTCCAGCTCAGAAAATTCATCCCCTTTGCCAAAGACAGATGATAATAATAATAATAGTAATAACACTACTTAGCTTTCACATGGTGTTTTAAAGTTCACAAAACACTTCACCAGCGTTATTTCATTTGTTCTTCACTGTGGTCCTATGAGTTAGGTGCTATTAGTTCATTGTTCAGTCATTTTAAAATTGTGTCCAGCTCTTTGTGACCCCATTTAGGGTTTTCTTGGCAAAGATGCTGGAGTGGTCTGTCACTTCCTTCTCTGGTTCATTTTACAAATGAGGAAACTGAGGCAAACAGGGTTGAGTGACTTGCCCAGAGTCATACAGCTAGTAAGTGCGGCAGGACTTGAATCCAGATCTGATCGAATCCAAGTTCAGCACTCTATTTATAACACCATCTAGCTTCCTAGAGAGCCCTCTTGCAGAGTCTAAACCTGAAAGGCTTCCTTTATAGCAGTGGTTCTCAACCTGTGGGTCATGTTCAATTTGTAACAATGAAAATACATCCTGCATTATCAGATATTTACATTACGATTCATAATAGTAGCAAAATTACAGTTACAAAGTAGCAACGAAAATAATTTTATGGTTGGGGGTCACCACAACACAAGGAACTGTATTAAAGGGTCACAGCATTAGGAAGGTTGAGAACCACTGCTTTATAGACAGGAACAAAAGAGAGGGCTAAGCCAAGTGTCCAGGGGCAACTCAGAGCCCCAACATACTATTTTAGGAACAATTAAAAAAATTAAGTGTGAATTATCCAGTGGGCCTGTTTACAGCACTTAAGATTCTCCAGGGAAATGTGCCACTTTTTACTGGGGCTTAGGCACGTCCTGAATCTCTATCTTCTCATCTCCTTGCTGCTGGGGAGGCTGACGGAGTTAAGAGGTGAACCCTGGGAAGAAGCTGAGTTCCCATCAGCGATTCCCCCAGCTTTCTGCCTGTACCTAGAAGAATAGAAAGAATTCGTGAAATATCATTTGGCTCCAAGGGAGGTCTGGTATTTCCAGGCCTGCCTGTATTACTGGCTGCCACTTACCCGAGAAATGCTACCCGAACCTGCAGATTTGATTTACCAGATGACTTCGAAAGACAACTTTCTGTTCTGTATTTGTATGCAGCTCCCTGTACAGGCTCCTAGACAGGCATTCAGATTTAAAGGAAGAAGCATATGCATTTATGAAGGGAGCAGATGCTGTACAATCAAGAGTAATTTAGAAAGGAAAAGGGAAGGTGAGAGAAGGACAAAGCCTGCATCCGCCATCAGGAAAGCTTTGCGTTCAGCTGCTGCCTTCTCTACGGTGAGGGCCCCACCACAAACCACAGAACCCTGTGGTGAGCTGAAAACTGTGGTGAGCGGACAGTCAGCCACAGAGTTAGTCTTGACTGACTGCAGCCAACCATTGGGTGAGGAGTCCTGTACGAGAAGAGGATGGAGAGCCAGGTCACAAAGGGGCTGGAAATAAATGTGTCTTCTGTTGCAAAGATTCAAAGTGAGGGTGGGGAGCTAATCCTGCTTCTTTGCAAACTGATAGCCAGGTGACTCAGGAGGGTAGATTCATATCTTAGAGTGTCAGAAGGTCCCTATTTCTTTATCTCTTTTTTTTTTGGAGGGGGGAATGTAGGGCAATTGGGGTTAAATGACTTGCCCAAGGTCACACAGCTAGTTTTGTGTTTAGTGTCTGAGGCTGGATTTGAATTCAGGCTGTTTCTTCATCTTTAAAGGGATATGGCTGGTGCTGTGACTTTACTGCTATAGGAATCTCATGATTAGGCAACTTCTCTACCAATGCAGGTGGATATGTTCTACTTAATTTATGATTTTTAAGAATGGTCTAGGGCAGTAAGAGCTTTCTGACATATCCCTGGTCACATAGTAAGGTCCTCCCATCTCTTTTTACTATATAACACTGTCTTTTTCTATAGACTAGAGAGGTAGCTAAGTGGCAGAGTGGATACAATGCTGGACCTGGAGTTGGGAAGACCTGAGTTTAAATCCTGCCTTAGATACTTACTTGCTGTGTGACCCTGAGGAAGTCACCTCTGGCTGCCTCAGTTTCCTCATCTGTAAAATTAGAGACAATAATAGCACCTATCCCTCAAGGTTATTGGGCAGCTAAGTGACACAGTGGATACAGCACCAGGTCTGAAGGTCCTGAATTCAAATGTAGGCTTGGATAATGGTTAACTGTGTGACCCTGGGCAAGTCACTTAACCCTGTTTGCCTCAGTTTCCTTATCTGTAAAAGAAGCCTCATCTGTGCAACCCTAGTTATGGGCCCTGAGCAGGATGGTTGAGGGGGAAGAAGCAGAAAACCATTGTCTCTACCCCTCACTCACTCACTCATTCACTGCCTCAATGGAAGGCATAGAATCAGCCCACCTGAAGAATACAGCGTACAATGAACCCAATATGGATTTAGTGTTAGCCACATACATAAACTCTGAAAGGACACACAGCTGGACAGAATCTTGTTGTTGTTTTATATCTATATAGATATATATTACAGTCCTTAAAACATGTTCATATATTAATTATATCATATCATACATCATATCATATCATATCGTATTGTATCATATCATATATTTTGTCTTATGATCCCAGCAACTACTCTAAGAAGTAGGAGGTGTAGGTATGATATCTTCATTTAAGAGTTTGTCTTAGAAGCGATCCTGGCTCTAAGCTCCAAGGCTAGTTCCCCATCCCCCCAGGCCAGTGGTGTCCAATCAAATAGAAAGCGATCCCTGCAGGCTGCCTATTGACTTAGAGAACCACAAATTAACATTGTCTATATTGTATGGTATTTTTACTAATTTTGTTAAACATCTCCCAATTACATTTTAATCTGGTTCCTACTATGTCAGGCTTGAGTTTGACTCCTCTGCTACTCACACTGTCTTTCACATAAATATGTGCAAAATAAATATACTGTATAGTATATACTATACTGGCAGGGGGAGATGGAAGAGAGCCCCAGCATCTGGAGGGGGGGAGGAGGTCAGGAAAAGCCTCACATAGAGTGTTTTTCTCTCTCTAGAAAAAGTGCTTTTATTCTCAGTCTGATATTTTCTCTCTAGATCACATGGACTCCCACAGATGGGAGACATGTGTGAAAGCACAAAGGTAGGAGTGAACGGGGTTTGGTGGGGACAGAGCATCTTGGGTGGGAAAGAATGAGAAATGACTAGAGAATGAGGTTGGAACAGCAACTCTGATTTCTGTAGACCCCAGGGTTAGTCACGTCCGCAGATGGAGTGGCTCACTCTTTTCCCTCACCTATAGGTCTCTATTAGTCCCCTATCCCAGCCCATATTCCTCTCCACTTCCGTCATGGTGTATCAGAGTTCCATGAGGCTTTTGGTCAATGGTCTTTGGATTGTTGGAATTAAGAAGCATGTTCTTCCCTCTCCCCACCCCCACCCTCATCCCCAACTCTGATGCTGGGTTCTGGGGTAGCTGCGGCCTGCCTGTTCTGCTTTAGTTATTACTTGAATAGCAGAGTCAATGAGAAAGATTGTGGAAGTCACCAAAGAAGTAGTGCTTCCTTTGGTGAACAGAGATGGTGCCTATACTGGCAGGAATAGGGTTTTGGAGATGGCTTCCTGGCTGAGATCTGTCTTTAATTAGCTATTAAAGCTCAGGGAATCTACTTTATCTCTTGGGCCTCATTTATAAAATGGGGGTCTTGGAAGAGAGGTTCCCTAAAGTCCTGTTATGGGCAGCTAGGTAGTACAGTGGATAGAGCACCAGGCCTGGAGTCAGGAGGGCCTGAGTATAAATCTGGCCTCAGACACTCACTAGCTGTGTGACCCTGGACAAGTCACTTAACCTGTTTGCTTCAGTTTCCTCATCTGTAAAATGAGCCAGAGAAGGCAAAGGCAAACCATTCCCACGACTGAAATGACTGAACAACAACACAACAACACCGAAGTCCTGACATTCTAATCTGTCATACTGTGTCATGGTGGGGACAAAGTTTCATAGGTTTTTGAGCAGGAAATGACCTTAGAAACTGTTATTGAAACTAGTTATTTTATAGACAAAGAAAGTTAGTCCCAGGTCACTTGCCCAAGGTCCCTTAGGTAACCAATTGCAAAGTTAGGATTCAAACCAAAGTCTTCTGACCTGCGGCAGTGTGGTGTGGTGACGGGGTCTGGGATTGCGAGTAGGGAAGATCTGAGTTCCACTCCTGCTTTGGATAACTGGCTGTGGGACCCCTGGCAAATCATCTGACCTCTCTGAGGTTCAGGTAGGAACATATCAAATGAGGATAAAAGTAGCTTTTGTCTCTTAGGCCTATTGTGAGGATCAAATGAGACAACATAGACAAGGCAGTTTGTAAACCTTAAAGTATTATATAAATGTTAAGCCATACTAGAAACTACCTACAAACCATTTGACTGGTGTTAAAAATTCTGAATCCTATGGCAGCTTAAAAAAAGCCCTTATTTCCCCTTTGTCAGCAGAGACACAGCATTAGCCTTCCTGAGTCCTGCTGTGGGCTTTGAAGTTTCCAAGATGAAGGGTCAAGGCTCTAAGAATAGCATCGGGTTCCAATACAGACAATGTCTTAGCCCAATATCCGCTTCTCTTCTGTGCAATGCACAGCATGATTGATCAAGCCCTCCTGTTTGGGTAATGAAAGAAGCGATGAAAGGAGTTTCAGATGATGCTTTGGGAAGATACTGAATATTACAAGGTCTATTGTTTGCCTGCTTAGTAGGTAGGGCACAAAGCAATATGGAAGCAGGGGTGGGGGGAGAGGGAGGGAGGGAGGGAGAGAGAGGAGCAGAGAGAGAGAGAGAGAGAGAGAGAGAGAGAGAGAAGGGGGGAAAGGGGGAGAGAGAGACAGAGGAAGACACACACAGAAGACAGACAGACAGAGACAGAAAGACAGAGACAGAGAGATAGAGAAAGACACACACACACACACACACACACACACACACACACCAAGGCAGAGAGAGAGACAGAGACAGAGGGGGAGGGGGAGAGAGAGAGAGAGAGAGTGTACATGAGCACCCAGGGAAGGGCAAAACCAGCCTTGTTTCTTGAATAATGAATCCGAACTGGAATTGGGGAAGAGAGTGTTCTTTTGTAGAGATTTCTAAGCCAAATTATATTTCAGACAAATAAAATATGTTAATTATCTGCAGGGGACCTTTCTGGCACCCGTTGCCTTTTCTGCGGTTCTTTTGGCTCAGAGAGACGGACCAGGAACTGTGGAAAAGGACAGAAAAGGAGGTAAAAGGAATAGGGCACAAATAAAAATTTGTGGGCCAGTAATAATTTACCACTGATCAACATTTGATAAGCATGACTCTACTGGGATTAAGAGTTAAGGAACATATAGGGAGAGGAATTTGGGTAGAATTACAGGTTTGTAGAGTGTTAGGTTGAGAGAGGGCCTTGAAGATCATCTAGTCCAACCTCTTAACTTTACTTATGAGGAAACTGAGGTCCAGGGAATTTCTATCATAATATAGAACCTCAGGACTAGAAAGAACCAACTATCCAATCAACCAGTGAGGACATATTTATTAGCTAAGCCTGCTGGGAAGCTTAGGCTGGTGGATTGCATGAATTTGTATGTTTTAGTTTGCCACAGGGTTGAAGCCAATTGAGTGTCTGCTCTAAATTTAGCTTTGTTTTGAGGAACCCTTGGAGGGAAATGCCTCCAGGCTGTCTAAGGAAGGATAACCAATGCAGCTCCCATGATGATCTGTGGTGGAATCAATCCATGAGTAGCCTCTGCTCTTCCAACCTGGGCAAGATTGGGAGAACAAGTTTGAAAACAAACAAACAAAACTCCTGGGAAAAAATTACACACTTACGATATGCAAAGCATTAATCTAATACTTCCTGAAACATCAATTTCCTCTTGAGTATCCATGGAACATTGGTTAGCCAGCCATTACAGCCTTTAGAACATATAGAATTCATGTCTTGCAAGTATCTCAAATTCAGCTTATTTAAAACAGAGCTCATTCTGTTTTCCCTCTAAACCTACCTCTCATCTAACTTTTCCTATTTCTATTGAGGTTATCACCATCCTTCTAGTTTGACTAAACTGTATTGAATGGGAAATTCATTATTTTATGAGGCAGCTTATTTTACTTGTAGATGATTGTGATTGTTAGGAAGAGTTCTTCTATCAAGGTTAAATATACCTCTTTGTAACTTCTAACCATTGGTCCTAGTTCTTTGCTGCAGGACCAGGCAAAACAATTCTACTTTCTCTTCCATGTGACATGCCTTTGACTCTAAAATATTTCAAAAATTTGAAATCTCTTACCTGTCTTGTCTAAGCTCAGTACTGCCCTCTTTCGTATTGAATTGACCCTCAAATGACCTGTTTTTAAACCCCTTCATGATCTTAGCCACATTCCTCAAGACAATTCTGAAATACTTCAACATATCAAGGATACTTGCCCCACTTAAGTGATGTCACACATAATGCTTTAATAGAGTTGTTGTGGGGGGAAAATCAATTTCCAATTCTTTGACAATTGGAAACCTTTTTTACCAAAAATGTGGCCCCCAGAACTGAACACAATAATCCCCAGAATGGGAAGATCTTTCTCATTCTGGACCTCTTAATTCAATTGATGAGACTTAGGACTCTTTTAAGATTACACGGCTGCTTACTTGCAAAATAGGATCAAAATCCAGGATTTGGGGTGAAATTTTGAGGACAAGGCCATTGTAACCGAGATAGCAATCAGCTAGCAATGTGGCTTGAAAGCCATCAGGAAGCTATTCCATGCCCCAAACATCTCCCCCACTGATACCAGAAATGACACCATGGGAGATTCATTCCTTACCTCTCCTAGAAGATAACCCATGAAGTCACTAACAGTTTAGTGTGAATTTCCTCTCAAGGGATTGAGTAGTAGGAGAACACTGGGAACCCAGGGATGGTCTCAGTGGGGCTGAAGACAAAAGGCGCCTACTTCCTAATTGCTTAGCACCAACCCTGGTGAGGTTCCCTTTTATTCTCTTAGCCCCTGCAGAGTCTAAGAGATAGGGAGCAAGACGAGATATGTATGAGAACTATTTGTGTTTATTTATGCCTTGCCAGAACTGTGGTAAAGCAATCACAACAGAATAACTTCCCAAACTTTTCATATAGATTATTTTATCTCACCCCCCTTAATGTATAAGGTGTCTTAGAGGTGGGGAGGTATGTAGGGGAGGGGATCCTATTTTTTCAGTGTGAGTAAATTCACACTGTACTGTCAGTGACTGTGTGTACTATCCTCTAGGAGAGATAAGGAAGGAATCTCCAAAGGTGTCATTTCTGGCATCAGCTGGGGAGATGTTTGGGGCATGAAATAGGTTTCCTGATTTCAAACCATATTGCTAGCTGGCTCCTGCTTTGGCCAGAATGGCCTTGTCCTCAAACTTCCATCCCACATCGTGGATTTTGATCCTTATTGTGCAAGTGAGCAACTGCACAATCTTAAGAGTCCCAAGTTGCCTCAATAGAAGTATAGGATCCAGAATAAGAAAGGTATTTCCACTCTCTGGATTATTGCACTCAGTTCAGTTCTTTTCATCTTTTGTAGATGAAGACACCGGGTCCTAGAGAGGTTAGACCACTTGCTTCAGGTCACAAGGCCTTGGTGTACTCAGTCTCAACCATGCTGAGTGTGGTCTCAGAAGATCTCCACCCCCTAGATTTCCTGTTCTACTGTTAATCGAAAGCACTCTACATATTCTGGCTTCAGCCTACCTTTCCAGGTTGATTTTGCTCTTTATCTCCTTCATGAATCCTGTATCTCCAACAAACTGACTTGCTTTCTGTTCCCCAAACTGAGCATTCTTTTTCCCACCTCCATGTTTTTAAACAGGATTTGTCACTCCTCTGGAATGTGCTCTCTCCCCTCTTTTGCCACTCAGAAAACCTGACTGCCTTCCAGGCCTACCTCAAGAGCCATTTCCTGCAGGAAGCCTTTTTTGATCTCCCTTAGTTGTGTGTGTTTCTCTATCTCTGTCTCTCTCTGTCTCTGACTCTCTCTCTGTCTCTGTCTCTCTCTGTGTCTCTGTCTCTCTCTCTCTGTGTGTCTCTTTGTCTCTGTCTCTCCTCTTTCGCCTCAAAGTTTCTCCCATCATTTATTTGGGTACATCTTACAACCTTACAGTAGATTCGAAGTGTTTTGAGGGCAGGGACTGGTTTTAGTCATTGTTTTTTATTCCTAGTGCCAAACATAGTGACTGTATAAAGCAAATACTTGATAAATGCTTATTGAATGTGTAGATAAATACAAAATCCCTTCCTTTCCATATACAGGAAGACCTTCTTTCTTGTGCCTGCATAACCCCACCACCATCCTCTCTGTCTTCAACTGCAATGTGTGAAATGGGATGAGATACAGACAAAAATATTTCACAATTCCATGCAGATCTGATCCAATGTAACAAGGCCCAGTGCGTCTTTTCATGACGCCAATTACTTAAAGGGCATAGATGCCATAGCACCATTAAAGTAATAGCAAAGACGGATTTGTAGGACACTGTGGATCAATGTGCTAAGTGTTGTTCAACTTGTTCAATGAAATAAAGTATTGGATCATTAACCTTACCAATGTCAATGTGTTGTCACTATCAAATTCAGCTAAATGAATGTCCAAGGCAGTCGTTAAAGAGTGCACGTGCAGTGAGCGATGGATTCATACCTTATTGGCTGATAATAATGGGAGAAGCCATCCAGGCAGGGCACTCCAATTTGAATGGAAGCTAAGAAAGTTCAGGGGAGAGGGAGAGGAGAAAGGGAAAGCCATGACAGTTGGATCAGGGACTTAGAGGGCCATGGACATGAGGAAGAATTTAGGGAACCACAGAATGCTTAGAACTATATAACGGACCTGAAGGCTCTTTCTCATCCCTAGCTCCCACTGGCATAGATGTGTTGCTAAATGGTGGATAGAAAACTGAACTCCTCAGTGATGTAGTTGAAAGAATACTGGACTGGGAAAGTGGCAGGTGACTTTGTTCAAATCCCTTTCACCTATAAGGATTAGATGAGATACTTGCTAACTTCCTTTTCAACACTAACTTTCAATCAATCAATTAACAAACGCTTATCAAGTGCCTACTATGAGCTCTAGGGATAGAAAGACAGAACTGAAATAGTCCCTGCCCTCAAGGAGCTTCCTGGGAGACACAATATTTGTGTTTATACAAACATTTATTCAATTCTTGCTGTGCACAGACCAGCTAGATGCTGGAGGAGATACAAAGCTCAGAGATGACTCGGTTTTAGCATTTGTGCACATCCCTCTTAACTATAAATCTCAATATGAAATGTGTTTCAAACTTTCATTCCATGTCTTTGTCACCATCCCTCTGGGTAGAAGGAGTTAAGCTTTCCAAGGGAGACAGCTGATGTAGAGGAGAGTATGATGGCCTTTCAATAATAATCTGGTGGCTGTTTTTACCTCATGCCAAACAGGTTGATTTCTTTTCCTTCTCATCCCCCAAGTTAGACAGGCTGGTTGTTCTGGCACTGTACAGACCTGGGCCAAGCGTGCCAATGCCTCATCTCAGGCATTGATACTAAAGGGAGAGGCTCTCTGAGGCAGGGTGAGGAATTTCAATGGGAGCTAAGAATAGATGGTAGAGAATTGGAGAGTTCTCTAAGCATCCTGAAGTGAGGCCTAGAAGGGAGTGAGCATGGGCAAAGGGGAGGTCGACATGAGGACCAGCAGCGAGCAGGAAGGAAGGGTCTTGAGATATTAAGGAGGTGCCAGGGGGTGTTTTTTTAACCAAGTAAGATTTGTTGGGCCTTATAATCCTTGGGAGCTATTTGCTCAGTTGCTTTCAGCCCTGTTCTTGAGGAGGAATCTGGCATCTCTCTCTGCTTCCTCTCTGTGTACCAAGTGTCTCATTTATTATAGGTTTCCACAGGGGGTTGATGATTTTGACTCTTACTCATTCTTCAATGAGAGGTGACTTATACCTTGAGTACAGTTGCAAGTCCCTGGAAGTTTCTCCAAAGCCTTAGATCCACTTTCCTTTCATACAGACATTCACATTTTAGGCCCCAAGCTGAAATTCAACAAAGGCGGCCCCTGTCATAGGGTCATAGATCTCAACCAGGAAGGAATCTCTATGGCCATTTGTGGAAAAAGTAACCAGAACACCTTGGAATATTTTATCAGTACCATTAAGGAATATTTGAATACTATTCTTTTTGGTGATTTTTTTTCCCCCCAACCCCTTCATTTTACAGAGACTCAGGCCCTGAAGGTTAACTGAATTGCCCTAGGTGAGATATGAACACAGGCTTCCTGACTCCTGAGCCCATGACCTTTCCCAGTTGTTGGTCAGTGCCCCTACTCACTGTGACCTAGTAACACAGAAGGCATTGGACTGGAGGGCAGAAGTCTGAGTTCAGGGACCAACTGTATCACTGTTTAGCTCTGTGACCTCACGGAGATCTCTCCATGTCTCTGTTAGTTGTATTAGTTGTAGAATAAGGTTTGGAATCTAAAATCTCGGAGATACTGCTGTGATTTTGTGGTGCTCTGATTCACCAAGACATAGCAGTCTTTCGTGGAGACAAACTGCTGTACCCAGCAGCCTGGGTGAAAATTCTTCTGAGGAAAATGGGGAAGGAGATCCACTGCTGAGGAGGGCTTGGGCTTGTCATAATCAGTGACTTTAAAATGGCTTGAGTTGCAATTAAAAAAGGCAGAGGCCAAAGGTTACTATCTGGCATTTCACTGAGGTGGATAATTTTAGAGGGTGATGTGTCTGAGCTTGTCAAGATATTCCAAGACTTGCAACAGCTTAGTATCTGAAATAAAAATCAAAGCATCCAACAGATGCAGACATTGGGGAGAGAGTACATTGCAGAAGCTAAAGGAAGGAGGGGGAAAAAACTTTGCATGATTGACGCTGCTCCTAGACCCTTACTTCTTGATTAATGGTTTAGATGGGGGGTAATTTTAAAATTATTAATTCTTTGCAGGGAGTATACATGATATCAGGTAGATCTGGGCATGCCTGTCACTGGGAAGGTTAAATACTCCTGGCACTTGATAATTACCTAATCACCATTACTATTTTACATTAATTCTGCCCCAGAATTCATTATGACTAAGTTGGGTTTTTATAGCTGGAGCTGGTTCTCGTGATATGGGAACAGAATAAAGAACCCCGTTGTTGGCGTTGATTTCAGAGCAAATGAAGTAACCAAGCACTCTGAGCCCACCCAGCACACACTGCAATGGTTGCTCTTGCCTCTGTGTTAAATTTGCTCCCTGTCTCACCTTTATGTCTCTACAAGAGGAAAGTGCCTTTGGAAATGCAAATCGGCTCTTACCTGGGGAGGTCTGAAGCAGGGAGGGATGTAACCTGGAGGAGAGGAAGGTGAGAACAATTAAAGAGAAAGGCTTCTCTAGGAAGGGCCATAGTATCTCTGGAGAGGCAGCTTATTCTCCCCAATTCCCCCATCTACCAAGTATCCCTCCCCTCCCCCAGACCTCCCACCCTTCTTCATGGTTGAATGCAAACAGGTCTTAGCGAGGGAACACACCAGGCAGCTTTGTCCTTTTAGCCAGACAGTTTGCTTAAAGCAATGTCAGAGCTTAGGAGTTGGGCACTGTGCCCCTCACTTCTTCAGCCTGGCAAGGGTCCATGGGACCTGCAAAAGGAGGCAGGAAGAAAACAGCCAGAAAGGCCCCCTGTCTGCTGTCTCCAGGGCCTCCTCCTGCCCCCCTTCGCCTGCCCCCCATTCCCTGAGTGGGAGTTGGGTGTGCTCATGGAGCATGTAGCCAACCCTCACAGCCATGTGTCTGGGAATGCTAACATTCTAAATGCTTTGGGAAATATTCAGATTGTCTGGGTAACATTTCTACAGCTGGCCAGGAGACTGCCTTAGAATGTGGCCTTGATTTAGAAGTGAATTAGAAAGGGCCTAGGACTTTCCAGTGACAGAAAAAAGAAAAAAAGGAACCAATACCAGAATGGCACATTTTTTCGCTGTCAATATATGTGACAGGAAAGGATAGGAAAAAAACCCAAAACTCAAACACCTATGTAGCCCTCATGTACCAGACTGCACTGAGTGAGCTTTACAAGCAGTCTGTCATTTCATCCTTAACAACAATTCTTCAAGGTAGATAGATACTCTTATTATCTCCATGGAGGGAATTGAGGCAAAAGTTAAGTGACTTGTCCAGGGTCATATAGCTAGTAAGTGTCTGAGGCTGGATCTGAACTCAGATCCTCCTGACTCTAGACCCAGCACTCTGTCTACTGTGTTACCTCCGTTTGAATCCAATCTCAGACACTAGCTGTGTCTGGGTACATCAGTTACCGTCTCAGTTTGCCTCAGTTTCCTCATCTGTTAAATGAGTATAATAACAGCACCTACCTCCCAGGGTTGTTGTGAGGATCAAGCACTTAGCACAGTGCCTCGTACATAGTGAAGGCCATATAAATGCTGGCTATTATTATTACTATTGTTGGTGATTGTTATCATTAAAGCACTCTCTAAACGGAAAGCATCATTGAAGTTTGGAGTAACTGGACCAGGGGTGGGAAACCTGTGACCTTGAGCTTTTAGGTCCTCGGGTGCGGCCTTTTGACTGAGTTCAAGTTTTTACAGAACAAATCTTTTTATTAAGGGGATTTGTTCTGTGAAGCTTGGATTCAGTCAAAGGGCCGAACCTGAGGACCCAAGAGGGTCATATGTAGCCTTGAGGCTGTAGGTTCCCCACCCCTGGCCCGCACAGTGGAAAGGCAAGGATGGCCATAGGCTCACACAACGTCAAAAGTGGAAGAAATCCCAGAGATCATTGTAGTCCAATGCTTTTGTTTTATAGATGTGAAACTGAGATCGACAGAGGTGAAGTGACCCACCTAAGATCATCCAGGTGATAGGCAGGCTGAGCCCATGTCCCTCGATTCTATACCCAGTCCTATCTCTATACCAGGCTGTGTTTGAATCATACCTGACTTTCCTATGGTTTTACTTGGCGTGATGTGACATTGTTTGGTCATACCGTCCTAAATGCACCTGTTCTCTCCTGGTCTTGGAAGCCAAGCAGAGTTGGGCCGGGTCAGTATTTGGATAGATGGATTTGGATAGAAGACTGCTTGGGAACACCAAAAGCTGAAGGTTTTTTGCATTTAGCAGGGTAGCGGGGTTTAGTGAATTAAGTGCTGGATTTGAAATCATGAAAATCTGGGTTCAAATCCTGCTACTTAAGCTGTGTGAATCTGGGCAAGTCACCTGAATTTTCCAAGCCTTGGTTTCCTCATCTGTAAAATAAGGGGGTTGGACAAGACAGCTTTAGGAATCTTATATTCCTTCTGGCTTTAAAATCTGTGCTTCTACTCCTTACTACTTATGGGTCCTGCTTTGGTCCTCAGTTCCTTCACATGTAAAAACAAGGGTTTTGGACTACATGGTATAAGAAAAATGTGCCCAAATTAAGATTCCCTAGAAACACCAGAAGTGACAGTCATGTGCGTAGCGTCATTCGAGGACGTCTGAACTTGGTTTCCTTTCCTTCACTGCAGGATCATGAAGTTTAATTGGTGCAGAAGCACAGAAGAAGAAGAAACTGTGTTCACTTTGAGAACTAACGCTTAAGGTGTGATCAAACCTAATATTTATAAAGTGCTTTATGGCTTACAAAGTACCTTACTGCCATTGTTTCTTGGGAGCCTCATGTTACCTCAGTGAGGTGGGTAGTACAGGGATTATTTCACCCATTTTACAAATGAGAAAATGGAAAAGCTCACGGAGCTTGAGTGAATTACCTCAGTCAGGAGTAGGTGACAATAAGGTATGCTGATTTCCAAGTCCAGCTTTCTTCCCTGTACGGGGTAGCCTTTTGTATGTGGGCATCCTTTTTTTTTAAACTTTTTTTTTTTTGCTTTTTGGAAGGGGGAGGGCAGGGCAATTGGGGTTAAGTGACTTGCCCAAGTTCACACGGCTAGTAAGTGCTATATGTCTGAGGCTGGATTTGAATTCAAGTCCTCCTGACTCCAGGGCCTGTGCTCTATTCACTCTGCTACCTAGTTGCCCCTATCCTTTTGTTGTTGACTAGTTTCATTCTTGTCTGACTCTTTGTGACCCCATTTGGGGTTTTCTTGGCAAAGATACTGGAGTAGTTTGCTGTTTCCTTCTCCAGTTCATTTGACAGATGAGGAAACTGAGAAAAACAGGTTTAAGTGACTTGTCTAGGGTCACACAGCTAGTGAGTGTCTGAGGCTGTATTTGAACTCAGAAAGACTTAACTTTCTAACTTCAGGCCTGGTGTTCTAGCCATTGCTCCACCTAGCTGTTCTTTTGTATTTCCTATGCATATAGACATGCACACACACACATATATATATGTGAATATGTATATATGTATATATATGTAAGTGACCATTGGGGAGCCCCTCCTTACATATTGGAGAATGCTTCAAAACCTATCCCAGGTTCAAGATATCCTGTGGGTCCTGAATTACTGAAAAAACAAACAAAAATAAAACTCCCAAAATCCTTAGCTCATGAGTTTCCACTGATGTGTTGTCTTTTATTTGTTATAAAGAAGACGGAGAGACAGGATAGGGAGCCCTTAGCAGTTTGCTGAAAGGGGAGCCTCTAATTTGATGTTACTAGGTAGAGTTTAGCTACTGGAAATTAAGGAGGGAGTCCAGGGTATTTCTGTATCTGAGTCATTGTGAGGAATCTGATAAAAATGATGCCCTTGGTGATCAGGAAGTCCAGGTTAAAAAAATAGATTGAAGTCTTAAGGCACGGGTTAGCTTTGACAGCTCTGTGCTGCCTAGAGCTGATTGCCTGGAGCAAAGACTCTCCTGGAGAGGAAGCACCCATTTCAGCCAAGGCTTGAAGAAACAGACAGATTGCCCCCTTAAGAGAGGGAAGGACACCCAGGGTTTTTGTGCCTTAGCTCAATGTCCGGATATTTTAGGGCTTTTGTTGTTGTTGCTTTACTTTTCTAAGTGACTGATAGTAAATATCTTCTCTTAAACTAAAGGAGCGATGGCAAAGCTCACTCTTCTTGTGGAGAGTGTAGGGCCCTAGCTGAAGCTGGTACCAGGAGTGAGAACCTCTATACTGGCAGTGATTGTCCATGACTGCAGGATCAGTCCAGTAATGGTGAGTAGTAATCCCACAAGACCAGCAGGGAGCAATGCCCAGAAGAGACATGCGTGCCCCTATGTATGCCCCTCAACATGTGTGTTTTGACCACAGGTGGTCTCTACATACCCAGAAGAGGCTGCACATAACACCCATACCTACCCCCGGAAGATACTCCATGCCCACCAGAGGCTGCATTTCACATGAAATCACAAGACCAGTGGGAATCATCTAATGACAACACCAGAAGAAACCCACTGTCCTTCTGCACCAGAAATGTGAGCCACCCCTCCATTTTGTGAAGTGACCAAACAAATTTCCTACATGTATTGCCTTCCACACGAAGCATGTGATCTGGCCACATGTGTGTTCTACACATGTCCTTCACGAATGGTGGTTGTCTGTGTGTGCCCCTCAGTGTGTGTGCTTTGGCCACATGTGTTCTCCACCGCTTTTCCCTCAGATGTTCACTCTTTCCATTGATGGTATAGGCATACCTCATTTAATTGCGCCTTGCTTTATTGGGCTTTGCAGAGATTGTGTTTTTTACAGATTGAAGGTTTGTGGCAGCCCTGTGCTGAGCAAGTCTTTTGGAGCCATTTTCCCAACAGTATGTGCTCCCATTGGATCTCTGTTTCAAATTGTGGTAATTCTTGCAATATTTCAAAGTTTTTCATTATTATTGTATCTGTTATGGTGCTCTGTGATCAGCGATCTTTGATGTTACTAATGCAATTGTTTGGGGATGCCATGAACCATGTCCATATAAGATGGTGAACTTAATTGCTAAATGTTGTATATATTCTGATTGCTCCACTGACCAGTGGCTCCTTCCTTTTTTCCCTCTCCTTGGACCTCCTTATTTCCTGAGACACAACAATATTGAAATTATGTCAGTTAATAACCTTATAATGGTCTCTAAGTGTTCAAGTGAAAGGAAGAGTCAATGGATGCAGCAAATTTTATTGTTGTCTTGTTTTAGAAATTGCCATAGCTAGGGGTTGAGGCTAGGTGGTGCAGTGAATACAGCGCTGGCCCTGGATTCAGGAGGACCTGAGATCAAATTTGGCCTCAGACACTTAACACTTGACTGCATGACTTTGGGCAAATCACTTAACCCCCATTGCCCTGCCTTCCCTCCCTCCAAAAAAAGCAAGAAAAAAAAAGAAAAAGAAATTGCCACAGCCACCCCAACTTTTAGCAATCACCCCCCTTATCTGTCAGCAACCATCAACATCCAGGAAAGACAAGCAAAAAACACCAAAACAAAAACACCAGCAAAAAGATTGTGACTTGTCGAAGGCTCAGATGCAGTCAGCATTTTTAGTAATAGAGTATTTTTTAATTAAGGTGTGTACATTGGGGTGTTTTTAGATTGCACACTTAATAGACTACAGTATAGCGTAGACACAATTTTTAAAATATGCACAGGGAAACAAAAACATTCATATGACTCCCTTTATTGTGATGTTTGCTGTGTTGTAGTGGTCTGGAACTGAATCTGCAATCTTTTTGAGGTAGGCCTGTATATGCATTTATGGGAGAGTGTTCCCCAGGTTTATACAGGTAATGTACCATTGCTACTTTCCTTACTAGGCTATTCATTAAATACCTTTTCTTTTAGCTGGTTGTATCCTTGGGCTGACTAAAAATAATCACATTGTTGGGGGGCTCATGAGATATGGATTCTGAATGATATCAGTCAGGATACCAGGGAAGGTTTTCTGCAAAAGAGGGGCTCTCAGCTGGGAACTGGATGAACTAAGAGTTCTGATGACTTTTCCTTCCCCTCTTTGTCCCATATGATAATTAAACATCCTCTGATGACATTTGTTTAAATCTGATGGAAGCCCCCAAGCTTTGGAGATTCAAAGGTAACAAAGCCAGGGCAGCTAGGTGGCACAGTGAATAGAGCACCACCTGGAGTCAGGAGAACCTGAGTTCAAATGTGGCCTCAGACACTTGATACACTAGCCGTGTGACTTTGGGCAAGTCACTTAATCCCAATTGCCTGCCAAAAAACAAAAAACAAAAAAAGCAAAAAAGTAAAAATAAAAACAAAGCTAACAAAGCTGAGCAGGACTGGGTGGGGCAGATGCCTGGTCCTTGCCACACAAGGTAGGAGGAGGATCTTCCTTGATCCCCTTCCTCCCGAAGCTCCAGTCCTTTACTACACTTCCTCACTCTAAGTGAGTACCTGAAAAGGCCAAAGGGGCCAGAGTCTCCCATTGCATCCTGGACCATCTCCAGTTATCTTGATGATGATGGTCACTGGACCCAGATGGCTCTGGAGGAGAAAGTGAGGCCGGTGACCTTGCACAGCCCTTCCTCACTTAAATCAAAGTCAGCTGCAAGTCTGTCATCATTTCCCTGATGCCATGGTCCTCTTTGAGAACAAAGGACAAACACAACAACTACACTTGCTCCTTTTGCTTTTATGAGTGACAAGAAACTGAAATCTAGTGCTTTGAAAATGCAGAGTGTTACTCTTTAGATATCCTTTTTTTTTTTTTTGCTTTTTTGGAGGGGGGAAGGCAGGGCAATTGGGGTTAAGTGACTCGCCCAAGGTCACATGGCTAGTGTTAAGTGTCTGACTCGGGATTTGAACTCAGGTCCTCCTGACTTCAGGGCTGGTGCTCTATTCACTGTTCCAGCTAGCCGCCCCTAGATACTCTTTTGAGGTATCTTCCTGGGCCCACTTGTGATTAACCTGGCAATTATTGGCTGGCATCCCTGATGTAGCTCTGAAGATTTGGGTGATATCAAATTGTGTTTTGGTGCTCATGTTCCTTCAGTCATGTGAAACGCCTCATGAGTGGGAGGGAGAGATGGAGGGAAGGAGGAGACAAGCCAGTCAAGGAGATTGGGATTTCTGAAAAGAGATGGTCGGGGAACAAGCAAGTTGTAGGATAGACATGTCTAGGGTCCATAGACTCACAATCAGAATGAACTTTCTGTAAGTATGTGAAGTTAGGGAAGAAGGAAGAAAAAAGTTGGTCCTGGTGTCCCAGTTTCCCTCCTTCAGCTTATTTTTTTTTTCGGGTGTCCAAGTTGCTTTTATTTCCTTTCCTGCTTTTTCTGACAAAATCTATCTCAGAAAAGACTTTTACACTGATGTATAGATATTTGATTGCTTCAAGTACTCATGCCTTTCTTCCTCATAGCATCATTGATTTGGGGCTACAAGGATCCTCTCATCTGAGTCCTTCGTTTTAGTCCAAAGAGGATCCTTGTCGTTCATCCTTCCTTTTCAAAGAAGACCAATGACATCACGGTTGATGTCTTGACTTGCTTGTGAAGTGGATTTAAGGGAGGCAGAGTTTCACGAAGTCATCAGCCTCACGCTCTCTTCTAGAGTCCAGTGACAAGGCAAAAGTCAAGATGACTGGCTATGGCCAAGGATGCCTCTTTGATACCTGACCAAGCTCTAAGCACTCCCCAGTGCCTGCTTCATCTGCTTTCATGGCTGTTGGAACACAATTGTTCTCATCTGCCTATTCCACAGCGGGGGTGGGGGGGGGGAAGGGAAGTCTTCACATGCTTGGAGTACTCATTCTTCTGACTCATTGATGGGTTTGATGCCTGTCAATTACCCTCACCCTGGTTTAGCCCATCTGTAGAGATGGTTTTATTAGGGTGTGGCTCCTGGATCCATGGGGAAGAGTTGGGTTAAGGTAGAGACCAAAGGTGGAAGGTGTTCAGGGAGGATGAGCACTGCTATATGAGGGCTTGTGGAGCCTAGAGAGAATCAAAACTTTGCCCAAGATACCACAGGTATTCAGTCAGTCAACAAACTTACATTAGGAATCTGCTATGTGCTATGTACTGAGCTAAGTGTCAGGGATACAAAGAAAGGGGGAAAAAGTCTGTGCTCTGAGTCTAAAAGGGAAGGGAACATCCAGAAAATGATAATAGCAAACACTTGTATAGCACTTACTCTGTATCAGGCAGCGTACTAAGAGCTTTACAAATATATTGCCTCATTTGATCCTCACAATGGCCCTAGAGGTAGGTGCTATTATTACACTCATTTTACAGATGAGGCAAACAGAGGTTGAATGACTTGCCCAGGTTATGTGTCTGAGGCCAGATCTGAACTGAGGTCTTCTTGACTTCAGGCCCAGTTCTCCATCCATAAACAAGATAAATACAGGATAAATGGAAGGTGATCAACACGGGGGAGACTCTGGTAATAAGAAGGACTAGAAAAGACTTCTTGTAGAATGTGGGATTATAGAAAGGAAGCTGGGGGATAAAGGTGAGATTCAAACCAAATCCAAGTCCAGATGTTTCCTGCCACATCTGACTCCCTTCATTCCAGAAGTATTTGCATCATTATAAGGATAAACACGTTAAACGGAAGGGATGCAATTTTGGGGTGGGGTAGAGTAGGAATGGAGAATTTGGTTGGGGACATAGCTTTCCATCATTCTGACAGGTATTAAAAGGTTATAGAGAGGTGGCTAGGTGGCACAGTAGATAGAGTGCTGGCCTGGAGTCAGGAGGACCTGAGTTCCAGCTCTGACACTCTACAGTTCTGGGATTTTGTGGAGACAGAATACTGTACCTGTGGCAGAAGGCCTGAGCAGAGCATCGCAGCTGCCTTGGGGCTCTAACCTTGATATTCTGACTTTATTTCCTGCTGAAAGGTACTTTTGTCCCTTGAGAGTCAAGGGAGAGGAAGGAAGACATCAAAGAAGCATCTGGAATAGATTGAAAGACCCAGCTCCAAACCAGATTGCATGAGTGGCCCATTTCAAAGAGCCCATCAAGGCTGTGGATGTGCCTTTGAAAATGCCAAGAAGATTCCAGCTCACAAAGGTGAATGGAGATTCCCTTGAGCGGCCAGAGCTGGCCAGGCTCGTGCTAGGGGAACTGAAGAAAGAAGGCTTTTTGCTAAGTGACCCAAGTCTTTGTCGATTGTTTGAGGGAGAAGGTGAGGAGGAGTATTCTTCCCAAAAAGAAAACCTTCTTCTAGGAATCTTTCCTCTCTTCTTCCCATCCCCCAAGAGGCAGCTAGGTGGCACAGTAGATAGAGCAGGAAGACCTGAGTTCAAATCAGAACTCAGGCACTTACTAGCTGTGTGATCCTGGGTAAGTCACTTAACTTTTGCTTGCCTCAGTTTCCACAACTACAAAATGGGTCACCTACCTCCTAGGGTAGTTGTGAGGATCACACAAGATCCTATTTGTAGAGTTTATAGCATAGCACCTGACACAACCTGTATCCTCACTCCCTGCAGCCCTGTAGGAAGGAAAGTACAAAGCCCACGTGTCTGTGTTCAGCACCTATTGCCCTTAATGATTTCAATGTACATGACAGCCATCTCTAGTAATAGCCACGTTCCAGGGCATTTAACGCTTCCTCTATTCAAGTAGATGAAAAAAATGTAGCCATGACACTATTTTGCAAGTGAAATATTTTTATGATTTCTTTTTTCTTCCATATGGTGGGAGGATCAAACAGTGCCGAAGGAAAGAAAGCTGAACGAGGCTGTTGTGCACTCCTGAAGCGGTTTGTACGCGTTAAAATTTCTCTTATCACCTGTCCCCTCCCTCTGATCCATTCTTCTTTCTAGAAAGACCAGGCCGGCAGCCTGAGTGAGGTTTATGGATGAGACTGATATTTAAGACTCTGGCAAGATGTGACCTTCCACAGAGGAAGGCCTACTGTGGTGAGCAGCAAGGACAAACGGCAGTCAGCCATGCTTCTTGGGATTCTGAGACTTTAATTCCAACCAATTGCTTTTCTCCAGCCCATTATGCATGAGAAATAAAACTGGGCTCAACCTTCTGTGCCTCTGTGATCCAGCGATGTCTTCCTCTAGGTGTGCCCCACATGGCCGGATGCTGTGATTTCTGCTGTTTCTGCTGAATGCACAGAGATAAAGGCACACCTATTTAGATTACAAGATAATGCGTGTAACTTGGAAACAGTAAGGCTGCCATCACCCCAACATGGGTGTTACTTACTGCCTATACACGCGGTGCAATGGGAGGATTGCTAGATTTGGAGTCAGGAGACTGGAGCTGAATACTGGTTCTGCTCAGAGCTCTAACTAGGGTGGGTTGATTGGGGTTTTGTCCCAGTGTGCCAAATCTATAAATGATAATGCTTCCATTCCTCCAGAAGGTTAAAAACAACAGACTTTAGCAGCCATTTTTTTTCCTAGCAAGAATAATATATTAAAATAGGAAAGTACTAGGTATCAAGCTTTCTCTCTGGGGAGAGCTTTGATCCTATTCATCTCCCCTACTCCCTCATCTCTCTTCCTTGACAGACTGTCTAGCAGTGGCCCAGTGTTGGGGTTACAGATCCTTTGAGTACCCTACCCCCACTAGCCAAAAGGAGCCATTTGTTGTCTTCAGACTTTCAATTGAGGTTATGCTTAATATTGCTTAGTTTTGGCCTTTTTTGTTATACTTACCCCAGGTGCAAAAAATACTAGCTATGACTCTGGCTCAGCCATTTGCCATCCACCTAGAGTCAGATGGTAGTGTGGGGAAACAGCCCTGGGTCTAAACAGGGTCTCAAACACTTTCTAGGTGTATGACCCTGGGCAAGTCACTTAACCTTTGTCTGCCTTAGTTTCCTTATCCATAAATGGAGATTATAATAGTACCTACCTTTCATGGTGGGCAGCTAGGTAGTGAAGTAGATAGAGCACCTGGGCTGGGGTCAGGAAGATTCATCTTCCTGAGTTCAAATCTAGTCTCAGACACTTAGCAAACTATATGACCCTGACAAAGTCACTTAACCTTGTTGGCCTCAGTTTCCTCAACTGTAAAATGAACTGGAGAAGTAAATAGGGAAGCACTTCAATGGGGTCATGAAGAGTCTGACGTGACTGAAGTGACCAAACAAATAACAGCGACCTCTCACAACTGTGGGGCAGGAACAAGATAGTATTTGTGAAAAGCACTCAGCGCAGTGGTTGCTGGCGCTAGTCATCCTGTGTGACTTAGGATAACTCACTTAACTTATCTGAGCTTGAGTTTTATTATCTGAAAAATCAGGATAATAAACTTTGAACTGTCTGTTTCTCAGGGATTTTCTGAAGATTAAATGAGATAGTGAATGACAAGCCTTTTGTAAATACTGAAGCCCATATGAAAGCAAAAGTTAGCTGTTATAGTAGGTGCACATGGTCAGGGCAAGGTTCTCTGGGCCTGCAGGACGAGCACAGAGTTAATGGGGAGACTGAGGCGTCCATTCACCTTTCCTGACAAAGGTGGGAATGATTCACGATGACTGGTGCTCTTAGAGAGAGTGATCTGAGCTGGGAAGGGCCTGTTTATATACCCTCTATACACACACATATAGGTATATAGTGTTTGAGACCAGATTTGAACTCAGGCATTCCTGACTTTAGACCCAGGGCTGTTTCCACACACTACCACCTGACTCGCAGTAGGTGGCAAATGGCTGAGCCAGAGTCATAGCTAGTACTTTTTGCACCTGGGGTAAGTATAACAAAAAAGGCCATAAAGAAGAAATATTAAGAATATCCTCATATATACATACATACACATAAGTCTATGTACATGCATGCATATATACACGTGTATATGCATATAACCACACATATACATACATGTATATATTTTACAATTATGTATGAGTATATATTTTATATTGTGTGTCTATATTTTTACAACCATAAGAGACCTTACGTGTGTATGTATTTTACAACTATAAGAGACCTTAGAGATTTAATCCAATCACTCCCTTTTTACAGATGTGGATACTGAAACTCAGAGAGAACGAGTGGCCTACCAAAGGTCATTTAGATGTTAAGAAGTCTAGTGGTATTGGAACCAGGTTCCCTGATTCCAGCTGTGCTGTTCTTTCTACTGTAACATGTTACCTTGTAGTATCTCTAAAATTTAACTCAACAAACATTTCTTAAGCATCTTCTATTTTCAAGGCATTCTGCTGCCATGTTTTACTATAATCATACTGAGGTGGAAAAATTTCAGGAGACACCAGGTGAGGGAGAGGATGCCTTTGACACACAGATTAGGCAAATTTGATCAGGAAGCTTTTTTATTAACTCATGGGCTGCAAGCTCACGCTGTGTAGACCTTTGCTCTGGCTAATTCAGGGAAGCAGCTCTAAGTATCAGATATTGAGCAATAAATCTGTTCTAATAATCCCCTAACTTGTTTTTAGGAAGGAAAGGAAGAATGAGGCCTTTTTACTAAGCACATACTATTTACCTGGCACCTTGAAAAATATTTCATTTGATCCTTGCGACAACCTGAGAGGAAGGTGCTATTATCATCCACATTTCACAGTTCGGGAAAGTGAGGCAGACAGAGGCTCAGTGACTTACCCACAGTCACACAGCTAATAAGCATCTAAGCTCAAATTTGAGCTGATGTCTACCCGACTCTAGACTGAGGGCTCTATCCACTGTACCACCTAGCTGTCTCTAGGGAAGTCGACCAACCAGGGTGTTTGACAAAACAGATTTGCAGTCTAAATGTTCCTTTATAGCATTCTAGATGTTCCATCTAGAATTTGGTAGCCATTTTTTGGAGGAGGGGAAAGCAAGGCA
The DNA here is from genome assembly GCA_028627135.1 of Pseudochirops cupreus. NCBI lineage: Eukaryota > Metazoa > Chordata > Mammalia > Diprotodontia > Pseudocheiridae > Pseudochirops > Pseudochirops cupreus. The sequence goes on from CM053584.1 coordinate 88,226,408, forward strand.
CTTGGGGTTAAGTGACTTGCTCAAGGTCACAGAGATAGTAAGTGTGTCAAGTGTCTGGGGCCAGATTTGAACTCAGGTTCTCCTGCGCTCCCCCCCCCCCCCCATTTTTAAAAAATCACTTGCCTGGTAACACTGCAGTCTTTGTATGAACTAGGGCCTATTTTTTTTTTTTTGGAGCAATGGGCAGCTAGGTGGCAAAGTAGAGTGCTGGGCCTGAAGTTAGAAAGATTTGAGTTCAAATTCAGCCTTATACACTTACTAGCTGTGTGACCTTGGATAAGTCACTTACTTTTGTTTGTCTCAGTTTCGTCATCTGTACAATGGGAATAACAGCATCTACCTTGCAGGATTGTTTTGAGGATCAAATGATACAATAATTGTAAAATGTTTAGCACAGTGCCTGACACACAGTAAGCCCTAGATAAATAAATATTAACTATTATCATTAGTAAACAAAACCGTAGTTTTTGCCCTAATGTTGCCTACACTACAGAGATTAGACAAGACAATGAAATACAAAGGAGGTATCATAAACACACAGATCCCAGTATTTTTCTTCTGAAGGCAAAGAGGAAGACCCTACACTCTTACTGTGTTTGGGATAGGCTTCATGGAAGCCTTGTGTCTTATTATCCACAGCTTAGCTATGCTTTACCTTTCATCCTTTTTATAGTCAAGTCTCCTTCTTAAAAAAATAAAAAGATTCATTATACTAGGAAACCATTAAAAAACATGAGCAGCCTAGATGCTTTCTATCCCTGAAAATGAAAGAAGAGGTGAGTTATTGTTGTTTCGGACACCTGGGGTGGATGAGAGGGGCAGCAGTGACAGCCAGTGGGGCAAGGCTGCCACCAAGTCTGGACAGTTTGAAAGAATTTCTCAATCTGAATGACTTTGGGGAAACTGGGTGACTGAAGAAGACACAGGCATAGTGATACTATATAGTACAACCTTTCTAATGGAGTCCTGACTGCTTTCTCTTCTTTCTGCCTCTGGGGTGAATCTCACTAATGCATTCTGTAGATCATCGGAGGCCCTGCATGGAAGCTAGGGGCTGGGGGGAGAGGGATTCAGCATTCATCCCTCCATTGAGGTTATACCTTCTCTGTCAGAAATATCACTGCTGATTGAGGCCACAGGCAACCTGTTGATGGCTAAAGGGAAAAGACACCTGAAGCAAGGAATAACCTATGCACCTGGGTCCTCGGGCTCTATTTACTGGTCTAATTGCTGGATATAATTTCCTTTCACCTTTTTTGGCTAAGGGCTATTTAAGAGCAGAATACTTAGTAAATTATAAGGAGGTACCAGACTCAAAGTGCTTACAAATAAGAATTATGGGATAAAAATTAGAAACTAAATTTACACAATAGCTATTTTTTCTCTATTTTAATCAGAAATGGAGTTAGAACCATACCAGCGGAAGTGAAGTCTCTGAGGCAAGCGATAACATAAGCTGTTCCTATACTTTAAGATCTAATCTATCATCTTTTTTTATTATTTTATTACAGAGCAGTTTCATAAAAATAGATTCTGTGTTTCAACGTTCCACTGGGTGCCCCAAGGGAGGCTAGCTAAAGGGTAATAATAGAACTAATGGGAATCAACTTTATGACATTGACCCACCAGACTGAGTGGGAGAGAGGCAGAAATTGGGAGATAGGGGAATTAAACCACCAACCGACTGATACCATATTTGTTTGGTGGGTATAGCCACTCGTTTTTAATTTCAGGAAAGGAGAATGAGTCACACAGAAAGTGAGGTCTGATCCAAGCCACAACGATGGCAGAAAGAAACAAAAAGAAACCTACAGTTTCTGGCATCTTGGGTGATCTCATTGGGAAGACTCCCCTGAGTTCTTTAGAAACAGAAACTTGAGCATCTCAGTCATTCATCAAAGAGATGATTTCTTTCTGGGCCCACATCAGAAACTTCTGATGGTGGGGAGAGAACAAATAGAATTGACCATGTACTTTTTTATGTGTCTCCATCACAGCTGGAGTCTATAATAGCGAGACTGTGATTCACTATGGGAAAGAGTAGATCCAGACATCTCTGAAATGCATGGAATAAAGGTTGCAAACTTGAGGTCAACATTATAGAGGTGGTCCTTGAATTGCAGAATGATTGACTTCCCAGCCTGGCTTCCTAGACCTTTCAAGAGTTATTGGTTAATCTTCATGCTTTCAGACTGGGTTGCCCCTATCCCGGAGCAGTGGACTGGGAATCCTCAACTGTGATCTGACTATGAGTTCTGTTGCTGGTACTTATTAGTTATTTGACTTCAGATGAGTCACTTGGCCTCTAAGGGCCTTAGTTCCTTTATCTGTAAAATGAGGCATTTGGATTAGATGACCTCTAAGGTTTCTTCCAACTCTGCTATGGTGACATATTACTGCATCCAAGGCAGAAGGCCGGAGCTTAGCACTGTGACCAGTCTTGATGCCCTTGCTTTGTTTCCTACTGAAAGGCACTTCTGTCCTTTGAAAGGTAAGGCAGGGAGAGGGCATCAAAGAGGCATTTGGAATACATTGAAAGATCTAACTCCAAAACTGCTCACAGGAGTGACTCGTTTTAAGGTTGTGGACATGCCTTTGAAACGCTTGGCTGAGAACAGATAGGGAACCTCTCCTTTTCTGGGCAAGACCATTCAACATATTTTAAATCTCTGTGTTGCAGCCTTTGCCAACACTAGGTCACCTATGTTTGGGACCCATAGTTGGAAGTCATTCCCACCAGGCAGTTGCCCTTAAGTTCTACTTGAGAATGGGTCTTGGAGGCTTTCTGTTAGGGGTTAGTTCTGATAGGGGCCCACTTTCTAAAAGCCACACTTTTCTCTGACAGGTGAACTCCTGGGAAAAGGTTGTGCATTTGACTCTAGAGGATTCCTTTGCACATCAAGTAGGAGGTGCAGAAGGCAAGTCTTAAAGGTAAGATATTTACTTTCTTATTGACAAGTGAGGGCATGTTTCTGAAGTTTGTTTCACACTTGAAAGTGAGTTCCCATGAAAATGCCCATGGTTAAGGTGACTATGAGAGCTTTGGGGAGGTGATAAGCTTCACCAGTCAACCAACCAACCAAATGAAAAGCATGCATTAAGCTCCTGTGATGTGTGTCCCAGGCAGTATGCTGGGTGCTCAAGATATGAAGGCAAAAAAATAGAATGGTCTTTGGACTCATGAAATTTAGAGGCTCTCAGGAAAGACAACATGTAGGTTAGTTTAGCATGGATGGTAGGAAAGATGAGAGAGTCAGAGGGCACAGCTAGGAAGTAGAAGAATGGCTTTTCCAGGATGATTAGTGAATGGCTCAGCCCTCTGAGGCTGCCAATCAGGGCTCCCCTCCCTGCACTGAATTCACCTATGAAAAAAATGCATGGCATTATTCAGTTGAGCAGAGTAGATATGGAAAAGAAAGCGACTGTCTGCCATCCCATCTCTCCACATCATCAAAAGTGGTCAGTTTGATAATACTTCATATCTTTTATACATTGTCAGGCGAGATGCATTGCAAACATACGTCCTTTAACAAATATATGGAAAACAAGCATTTTTCCCCTGCCCTGCCTATTGATACTATATCCTACTAGAGGTGGAGGAAAAGAATAGCTGCTTTGTAAAAATGATAGATTTTGTATAAAAGTCTATGACTTACGCGTTCAACTTGCTCAGTTTTAATAGGGTTGTCATCACTGGACTGTTAGCTTAACTTATTAAAATCAAGAAAATGTCTTCTTGCTGCTTCATAAATCCCAGGGAACAATAGTCCAACAACAGAAAACAAGCTCTGATTTTGGAATGATTGCTTCCCAGGCATAGCCCGTAATGAAGTATGAAAGAAATCTGAGACTTATTGCTCACAGATATTAGCACCAGCCCAGATGGCTCAATTTTTTTTTTTTTACTATAATAGATAATTCTTGAATGATGTGCCTAACAGAGACAAATTCTAGAACCAATGGAAGGCATTTATTATATTAACAAGTGTGTTTTCGATGCCTTCAAAACAGAGTGTAATTTAATCTCAACTTCAGAGACAGATTGGAAATGCTAAATGTCTGCTTTTCAGAAGCGATTTCTGGAGGGAGGGAAGCATTCACCGTCAGCACAAGCTCTGTAACTGGGAGAAAAGATGTTTATCTTAACAATCCAGGAAGGGAGAAGTTGTGGGGTAGTTTTTTTTTCCTCTCTCTTTTATTTCTTCCTTTTTCATTTTAAAATATCGAACAGATTGTATACATCCCATTCCTTCCCCAGGGCAATTTCTGCTGCGCTGAACAGCACACATTTTGTCATAAAAAATAATAATTATCTGATAGTGATGGAGACCTTTTTTAGGGTTCTTTGCATGGATCTGAAAACCAGAAACTGGAAATTAAATTTGTTCTCATGGGGGTACACAATCACATTTGAGACTCAACACAAAGGCAAATAGAGTGATTGTGTCTGGTCCGGGAGGGTCATGTTAGAAATACGACTTGGTTGGAGAATGATAAACAGTACCATGCATGCCAACTGGATCTTTTCTAGGAAAAGGAATAACCAGGACAGTGAAGGATTCTGGAAACCCATTGAGAATGAGCTCCCATCTCGCATTCCACCCTAAAACCTTAAAACTCATTGAAGGCGTTGAGGATGTATATTCCAGAGAAGAGAAGGGAAAGGAGAGACATGATAGTAAGTGGTAGCATGAACCCTAGGCGCGAGGAGGTTTGATTTTTAGCTTCACATGTGCTACTTTCTAGCTATATGACCTTAGACAAGTCACTTAACCTCTCCAAGACTGTTTTCAGTAAAATGGTGATAAAAATGTTGACTCTGTCTACCTCATAGTGTTGTGAGGATTAAGTAGGTGAATAAGCCAATAAATAAGTCAATGTAAGGGCCTTGAGAATTGCCTAACGCTCCATGAAAATGTCATATTATTATTGCTCTCGATAGCAACAACAATATCATACCCAAATTGAAGTATTTGGAGGACTTCAGTCTCTCAGAGAGAGCTAATTTGTTTTATGTTGGTTAAGAGAGCAGAAGAAAGACCTGGTGTGTAGAAGTTACAGAGAGGAATATTTACTCCTATATAAGGAAGAAAGTTTGAATAATTTGAAAATTACATAAAGGATGGTGCAGGGGAGAGGAGTGCTAGACAAAGAGTCAGAGGTCCTGGGTTCTAATCCTCTGGCTCTAGAACTTACTTTGTGTGACCTTGGACTTGAGGTGAGAATAGTGGCGGACAGAAAGGAAGGAGAGGTTTCTCAAAAGCAGGGTATTGAGGTTCATGGAAGAAAGATGGTAAAAGCAAACCTTGCCTGTTTTTACATCTGTCCTGAGCATGAATCTCTTCTTTTCAGGAGATGGGTAATTGGCTGATGTTTCAAGGATGTGGGTGGCACCCAGAATAGCCTGCTAGTCCCTGTCAGGCAGGGAAATCAGTCCCCAGAGTGGTCCTTCAGAGATAATGGGGATCTCCACCCAGAAGGTGCAAAGAAAGGAAAGAAATGAGACTTCACCAGGAACACAGGATAGATGCTTCCCCACTTGTCCAGCTCTATCTACTGTCCTTTAATCAAGTCCCTATTTTTTTGGTCCCTTTGAGATCACAGGAAGGGATCCCACTGCTCTCTAGCGAGAGGTGATGCCTGAAATAAGGAAATTTAAGAAAACAGTTTAGGGTGGCTGATGGGCATTTGTTTTTCATCTTTCCCCTCCTCCACCCCTTTTTCTTTTTGTCCAAATTGTTGATATTGGACTTGAAACAGGCTGATTCAGCACTGAATCATTTAGTAGGAAATGATGAAAACTGTCATTCCCTGCCTTCTGTGGGTTATATGCTGCAAAGGGAGTTGGAATTGATGCAAGGACCATCTGACAATGCCTCGGGCCTCAGATTGCATTGTGGGTGGGCAGGGCCCACAGTCTAATCAGCAGTCAATTCCTCTCGGTGAGTTTATGAAAGGATATTCCAGCAAGGACATATGAATCAAGCCAGAGCCTTCCAGACAGCCCTGGGATACAGTTCAGGCGTGAATATTTACAAATACATACTGCAGACCAAAACAAAAACTATATCCCCAAGCAAACTGATCCCCTGAGCAAAAGCACAAAACTTATTGTGCTAATTTTTCACTGAAACTGAGGGAGAGGGGGCAGCTACACCAGTCACTGTCTGAGGAGAGTATCTATTGAGGGATTCTTTGACTCTGACAGACCAGTATTTCTCCATGTTGGTCACTCTCTGAGCTTTCTCCTGATAGCTGGAAGGGACCTCAGAAATCATTTTATCAGATCCTCTTCATTTTACAAATGAAAAAAAAACCTGAAGCCCAGAGAAGAAATGCCCATGGTCATTTAGTTAGGAATTGGAAAAACTGGAATCCTAACTCTAGTCCTGTGGTTTCAAATCCAGGGTCCTCTCAGCTGTACTATATTGCTTCTCAGTCTATGTCCTTCTCCCCTGGATCCTCCTTCCCCTGGGCTTTAATGGAAACATGAAACTAGAGTCAGGTTTATATGTTCTGGGATCCCCGTGAGGAGCAATTAATAGGACCCAGTCGTAAACCCAAGACATAATAAGTCTCTTCTGCTCCCGTTTTCTACCCTCCCTTTTGTACTGGTTTTCAGGATACTCTCTAGGGATGTCTATCTAGCCAGGAGATAGCCAGAGGACAAGAGAGCACACAATCATTCAGATGTTCCCAATATCAAGATGCTTAGTGTTGTGCAGATCTGACATCAGGGTGTTTGACTGAATGTTTTGTTGTTCAGCTGGGTGTTGAGGTGTTGTGTCTCTGGGGAACCCCAGAGTGTATTTGCTGTTTTTTCGTCTATCTATCTATCTATCTATCTATCTATCTATCTATCTAT
>CM053584.1:88233772-88275360 GCA_028627135.1 Pseudochirops cupreus
CTGCCCTCCCTTTCATCACCCCACCTCTCATCCCCCTTCCCCCTACTCTTCTATGTGGCAAGATGCCCAGTTTAGACTTCCCTAAGCCAGATTCAGTGAGAGTAAGGTATTAACCTGATATCACCAGACCCAGTGGACAGATTTTAGGGAATCCTTGATTTTGAAGCTTTTATTATTTTTATAACTATATTTTGATATAATTGATTTCCTTTGTAATCCTATGTGTTTAATTTGATGAAGTTAAAAATATTATTTGAGAAGGAGTCTATAGGCTTTAGCAGACTGGCAAAGGAGTCCATGACAAAAAAAAAAAGAAGTTAATGACCCCTGACTTATAGCATTTATGCATACATCTAGTTCAATTCAGCTTTGTTTCCCATCTTCATTCTCTTTAGTGTCATTTATACATCTTTTATATAAGCATATCCTGAACTTTAATGTTAGAGCTCAAATGTGGTAGCTCTATTGTCCTTCATGGTAAAAAGTTTGTTGTAAAAATCACTGCAGATCTTTTAAATTTTTCTTTGGTTTGTTGCTCTTTTCCCATTTTTATCCTTAAATACCAGGAAGACATTCCTTAGTTGGAAATCTTTCTATAAACTGATTTTATCCTTTATGACATATTATAGCAGAAGCTAGTGACTGCACATGACTCAGGAGGGGAATTGAAGGTCACTGCTTCCTGAACCCTACCCTTCTGCTTAGACAGGGGTAATATTTTGAGGCCCTTACAAAGTATGATCCTAGCATATATCCTTCTAGCAGAGAAGGCATATCTGTTTCTGACCTTTGAATTCTTGATATCAGAGCTTTTTAAATCCAGATCTGGAACCTTTTAATTTCCTAAATTTCCTATGTAGGTATAATCCAACTTCTGCTCAAGCCTATAGAAGTTTTTCTGAAAGATAGCCCTTTGAGCTGCATGCTGCACAAGTGGAGAGAGTAATGATGCTAGATTGGCTGAGAGAGTGCTGAGCTGTGATGCTGCGTCCCTAGGTGAGTAAAGAAGGGTACTTCTTCAGATGGCTGGAGGACTTTGAGACTGGTTTAGGGACTCAAGGCACAGACTTTTACAAGGCTACTAAGAGCCCTCAGAGTCACGCACATGTAGAGGTAGTCAATCTCTCCTAAAATGTCCCTAGAACTCTAACTCTAGCAACTCTAGAGACTGCTGAGAGCAGACTTCACATAAGTGAACTCATTCTCTGTCCTGTCTCAGGCTGAGATCTTATTGCTTTTCCAGATGAGAAGTCCATTTACTTTTATGTATTCTTTTGTGTAGTTTAATCTGTATGACTCCACTGATTATTGTTCCTTGATTATTTTGATTAAAAAATGCATTAGCTATTTGCAATGGTCTTTTGTATAACCATGTTTGGTGGGAGGGAACTAAGCTGGTGAATGTAAACTAATTATTATTTTCCCTTTGAGAGCTATCAGGGAAAGTGCCTTTTATTTTGAACCTATTATGCCCCTGGATTATTGATACTTGAGGTATGGCACATAGATATAATTCTACCCCAATACCCCTCCTGGAAATAGTTAAGAGGCAGAACAAGTGGCCAGTCACAGCTCTCTTTCTTCTTCCCATAGAAGCAGAATCTATGCCACACTCAAGCCAGCCATCTTTTATATATTATGATACAAACATATATATATACACACTGCTGCTTTACATATGGCCTTTTAGCTTTTCTATTTCTGCTGTGGAGAGAATCTGATTGGGTGGGCTGAAGATGCTCAGTTTCTCTTTGTTTTTTTTATTGTAGTAGTCATAGGGGGACTCCCACAAAAGGATAGTTGGACTCCTTCTTCACCAGAGAGTACAGGAATAGCTGTAGGGTGGATTTAGAAGACTCCTGAAAGTTTGCTGACTGTCTTTCCCTCCATGAAGGAGCTTCTTTCCATATGGACTTTTCTGAGATATGGACATTTCCACCTTTTCAGAAAGCAATATGGGACAATTGTAAGATCACAAAATAGATTCTCTCTCACATTGCTCCTAGAATAAGACACTCCACCTCTCAGTTCTGGGAATTTTTTCTGTATGTCCTCTTTGCCTAGAACATTCTTCCTCTTTCTCTCTGACTAATGACCTCCCTGGCTTCCTTCAAATCCTGATTAAAATTCCACCTTCTACAGGAAGCCTTCCCCAATCCCTCTTAATTCCAGTGCTTTCCCTCTTTTAACTATTTCTTATTTATCCTGTATATACCTTACTTTGTATATAATTGTTTGTGTGTCTCCCCCATTAGATTGTAGGCTCCTTGAGGTCAGGGAATGTCTTTTGCTTCTTTTTGTATCCCTAGCACTTAGCACAGTGCCTGATGCATAGGAAGTGCTTAATAAATATTGATTGATTGACTGATCCAAGAAAAGCAATTTATTCTATTTGAAATTGTTTCCTCATCTGTACCATCAACAACTCATTTATTACATTATTTTATAATATAACATATAAATATATAACAATTTATGTTATTATATGCAATAATAACTGCATTTATCTATGCAGTAGAAGCTTTATTTATATTATATTATATCATTTGATTCTTATTACCACCCCTATCAGTGCTATTGTTATCCTTACTTTGAAGATGAGGAAACTGAGACTTAAAGAGGTCAAGTGACTTATCTGAGGCCACCAAGCTAGTAAGCTATGTGATAGGACCGATATCTCCCCGCATTTTGCATGAAGGATTAGTTTTCCCTAAAAGGTGGTAAAGTTGTGCTTAGAATCTAATTGGACCCTGGCTTCTTTGAGCAATTTACTGGTCAGTTATAGATCTTAAAAATCCCACTTACATGGAATTAGATTGAAGAGCACACAGTTTACCACACTTCGCCCTGCTGAACAGATGCACTTCCATATGGAGATGATGGGGGCAATGTTTACAGAAGCTAAATACCATTGTATCCTTGTTGCATATCCTTATTATATTTGAGCTAAGCAAATCTCCTTTTGTCAACTGTTTGACAACTTAGAAGTATATTGTTTTGTTTCCAAATCAAAGCTAAACCATCAGTGTCCGAGACCAGTTTTGAGCCCAGGTTTTCCTGACCACAATTCCATTGCTCTCTCCATATTCCCATGTTATCAGAAGACCCACTCCTGCTCTGGTATGCTATAATTTTCACTATTACATGGATTGTTTCTCATGCTCACTTACTCACTCACTCCCAGCCTGTACAGGTAGGAGAAGTTATTCCAGGATAAGAAACTTTTTTCCTGACTGGAAATGGGACCCAGGAAGATAGAAAGTAACACATTATCTGCTTATCACTGTTGACAGCTCTACTCCATTTCATTATTTCTTGCTATTATTGTCCTTGACTCTCAAAGGGCTGACCTGACAGCCCTTTATCCCTAGACTTGTACTCCATCATGACCTTGCCAACTGCTCTATTTCGCTCACAGCTCTCTCTTTTGGACTCCTTCTTGTCTCCAAACAATGGACCTTTATCCTCTTCATCTGGTCTATCTGTTGATACTTCCCAAGGCTCCCTTATTTCTCCATTGTTACTTCCAATTTATCAGCTTCTAAAGCTTGACATTATATCTGGTTGTGATATACAGTTGTGTGGCTATTGCTTACTCTGTGCAAGTATATTACTCTGAATCAACAATTTTTTTTCTTCTTTTCCAAGTTAGGAACAGTGTCTGTAATATCACCAAATTTGATGTCTGCAAATCATCCCCACAACCACAGAGATAAGACAGAATTCATTATCGTTGGTGTTACCCTCACTGGGGGGAGAATTCAGGTCAAATTGCTTTGCCCTTGGATGACACATCTGTTTAATTTGAAACTGATACTGGCCCCTCAACTACCGTGTTTGAACTTGTGACTTGCTCCTGCTACTGGTCCCTCTTTCCCTCTTCAGAAATCATCTGCATTGATGTTTGTGCATATTGGGTAGGGGAAAGTAGGGGAAGGATTTTAGATATTTTTTCAAGGTCATGTATTAGTTCTGAAGATAGAATACCAGATAATGTCCCAGGGAGTGAAGAGCATCAAGTTCAATGTTCCACTCCCAAGGCCAACGATTTGCTTAAGTAAGGATTTCTGCCTTGATTACAGTGCTTATTAAATGAAAATGTGCCTGGATTTCTCAGGTTTGTTTTGAATTTCTCAATTTCACATTATACTCCAGGGAACCAGGCTCAGCAGATTTGCTTCCCTGGACGACCAGGTCTGATCAGGCAGAACCCTTACTTAAACAAACAAACAAGTCACCCCAGGTCTAGAAGGAAATCTGTGGAGGTGTTTGCTAATTCAGTTTCCTCACTGAGGACACCAGCTGGTTGTTAGCTGCAACAGATTAATCTATTAGGCATCTGGAGGTTTTCTCAATTTGCTTCAGTCTCAGGTAAATCATATCTATTTATCTATCTTGGTTTGCAAGATCCTAAAGGACAGGTATTCTGTGTACCCTGGACAAGTCACCTGCATCCCTAGACCTCAGTTTACTCATTTGTAAGAAACGTGAGTTATACAAATTTAGAGACTTCCACTCCAAAGGTACATACAGACTCTTTGTGCCGGACCTGTGGTAGAGCCTTCCTAATTCATATTGGTCTGATCAACCACAGTTGGACATACTATACCTTGACCCCAACATGATGATGCCATTTTGGTCCTCTTTGAGAATGAAGGACAACAATCAACCAACTCATCTGTAAAATAAAGGAGTTGGATAAAGTCATAGGATGATCTTGAAGCTCTCAGATCAAAATCTATAACTCTACACACCTATGGTACATAGGTGAGTATAGGATAATGGCAGAAGCTTCCAATCCAGTCCAATCTAAATTCAGTCCAGTTCAGTTCAGTCCAAGTTAAAGAACAGAAACTTCTATGCCCTCTATTATCAATCATTGTGCTACATTCTGAGGATGCAAAGATAAAGGCAAAACAGTCCCTACCCTCAAGGAGCTTATATTACACAATACCTACATAGGTAAGCAAATACAAAATACACACACACACACACACACACACACACATACACATATACCTATATACATATATACACACATACATATACATATATACATACATACATACATATATGGTGTGACTTTTGTCTATGTAACTAGCAGGTAAGAAAAGATAGCTCTAGAATTTTGCCCATCCCTCTACAAAGGAGACTTTGATACCTGTCTGATATCTTTGGAACAAGAGATTCAGGCCACTAGCCTGCCAACTTTTCTATCCTGAGACAGGACATACCAGAATACAATTATATCTACCTGCTTATTCCCTCTCCCCTTTCCAATATTGTTAGTCTAGGGGAAATGATTTTTAGGTGCAAGCTGATTCTCTGGTCTGGAGCTGGGGAGCCTGTGGTCTCAAGACCACAGGTGACTCTCTAGGTCCTCAGGTATAGCCCTTTGAATGAATCCAAACTTCACAGAACAAATTCCCTTAATAAAAGGATTTGTTCTCTAAAACTTGGACTTAGTTCAAAAGGCTGCACCCAAGGACCCTAGAGGTCCACATGTGGCCTTGAGGTTGCAGGTGCCCCACCCCTGCTCTAATCCCTAACCCTTAACAAAGGTATAGTTTATATCCAGAGGCTTGGTTCCTTCTCATCAAATGCTAGTTATACTATCACAAATTGTGAATAATTCACAGAGCCATTTTTCAATTTAGATGATAAACAGAAATCAGAGAAATTATATTGATTAAAATTTACCAGAAAATACACAGAGTGAATGAGCTCTCCCATTGAAAACAAGATATCTCAGCTCAACTGATAAAGAATCCCCAATCTCTTCTGAGGGAAAAATCTTTGAAGTTTCTAGCAATTTGGAAATTAGGGATGTGTTGATGTGTTAGCTTCTCTATGTGTCTTCCATTTCCAAATTTTTTTCTCTTTCTCTCCAGGTTTCTACCCAAAGAGGGTCTGGAATCATGTATATGTCCTTTCTTGAAGCAGAGAAAGCTAGAACAAAGATTTTCCTTGAAGCATCTAGGAGGTAAAGTGTGGATAGAGTACTGGGCACAGAGTCAGAAAGACCTGAATTCAAATCTGGCTTCAGACTAGCTAGATGACCCTGGACTAGTTACTTAACCCTGTTTTCCTTGGTTTCCTCATCTGTAAAATGAGCTAGAGAAGGAAATGGCAAAGCACCCCAGTATCTTTGCCAAGAAAACCCCAAATGGAGTCATGAAGAGTTGGATATGACTAATCAACTAAACAACAACACTTCCTAGCTGTGAGACCCTGGGCTAGTCATTTAACTTCTGTTTGTTTCAGTTTCCTTAACTAGGGAATGGGGATAATAACAGCACCGATCTTCCAGAGTTGTTGTGAAGATCAAATGAGATAAAATTTGTAAAGCACTTAGCACACTGCCTGGAGCAGTGTAGGTGCTATATGAATAGTCATTCCCTTCCTTTTCTTCTTCTCCCCTTCCTTTTCCAGACTTTCTAGTCAACTCCGTTCCTTATGCAGGCACACATGATTTAGCCATTATTGTCTACACCAATGAATGAAATCTGATGTAAAGACTCATGCTTGAACCCTTGATAAAACAAAATGATTTCAGGAGGGAAAATGTCAACAATTGGGAAAATTGTACTAGTACTAGTGCAGGAGATGGCACCTTTGCTGAGTCTTACAGGACATGTAGATGAAGAAAATCTCAGAATTGTAAGGGACACAAGAAACAATCACATCAAAGACCCTGCCTGATGCATGAAGCTCTCTCATACCATCCCTGACAAATGGTCATTTGAGGTCTAAACACCTCCATCAAGGAGGGGCTCAGTAGGCCAAAATATTGTCTTCTCTTCCTCCTCCTTCTTTTCCTCCTCTTTCTCCTCCTCCTCTTCCTCTTCTTTCTCCTCCTCCTCCTTCTCCCTTTTCTTCTTCCTCTCCCTCTTCTCCTCCTCTTCCTCTTCCTCCTCCTCCTCCCCCTCCTCCCTTTTCCTCTCCCTCTCCCGCTCCTCCTCCTCTTTCTCTTCTTCCTCCTCCTCTTCCTCCTCCTCCTCCTCTTCCTTCTCCTCCTCCCTTTTCTTCTCCCTTTCCCTCTTCACCTCCTCTGCCTCCTTCCCCTTCCTTTTCTCCTTCCTGGATAGAAATAATTATTAGTTTCTCCTCACTGAGCAAAATCTGCCTCTAAATAATATTTGATCATCCTACCACATTTGATTTTGGAGTTCAGAATAGATTCGTGAACTCAAAGTTAAAGAGACCTTAGAGGTCACTGAGCTCAGGGCCCTCATTTTACAGATGAGAAAACCAAAGCCCAGAGAGGTTATGATTTGTTGGAGATGACAGTTACAGATGTGGGATTTGAACAGAACTCCAACTACAAATCCCACTGTACCATATTGCTTGTTCAATTATGAGAGACTCAAGGCAGGATGGATCCTGCCATCTATTAGTTGGGTTCATTGATATTAGACCCAAATCTGATACACATACATATGCATGTATATATGTATATGTATGTATATATGTATATGTATGTATGCATATGCACGTAGGTATATGCATATGTACATAGATGTGTGTGTATACACACATAATGTTATATATAATATATATACACATAGAGAAACAATATAGGGTGTGTTTCACAGCGTCACATATCATGAAACTCAAGGACGGTGGGCAGGCTGGTGGGGGTGGGAGGCAGAAAGAGTATGACTATCAAAGACGCGTGGATAGGTATGTGATATTAATGATGCTGGAGTGGGGGAAGAAGGAGGTTCCTGGGGGTGGGAGGAGGTCTTGGAGCATGTGAGCTTTTAAAAAAAATGACTGGATAAGGATGTTTTTGGGAGATCAAGTGGAATCATTCCAAATAGAGTGGAAAAGAACTGAGATAGGAAAATAACAGCCTTGTGAATTGTGAACCCAGATTTTTTTCTCAGTCATTACCTTTCCTTCTCCCACCCCCTGATTCATATCCCAAGCATTAAGAGCAGGTATGCAGAACACTGTGTCACCAAAGGGGTAGGGTGTGGAGGAAGGATGCTAAGTTAGCCTTTTATCTATTTCTAGCACTTAAAAATCCCTAAATGAACTATTTGTTCACTCCCTCAGGGGCAGACTTGGAAAAAACCGAGTGAAATTGCAACGGTGGAGGGAATTAAGATAAGATCCGAGGAAGAATATTCTAAATGGTGATGATGTTAGATACCAAACTAGGTAAAAGTTGTGGGTCATGAAACTTCCCTCCCTCTGATGTAAATCTGTAACTGTAGCCTTATAGCAAGCAGGGATTGTTTCATTCTTTGTACTTACATCTCCAGGGCCTGGCACTGTGTGTGTTACATACCAGTTGCCTAATAAATACTTGTGGATTGATACAAGAATAAGAGAGATAATCCTCTGATTTAGAGACAGATGTATTTGAAGGCAAGGGATTACACTGAATGTCATTTTGAGATTCCTTTCAGGCCTAGGGTTCTATGCTTTTGTGGTTCCATCGTAGGTTCCCTTATATGGCCTGCTTTGGTCAAACTGGTTTTCTCGTTGCCCTGTAAATACTTTGTTTTTTACTTCCCTACCTTTATTCACACTACCCCCTCTCTTAAAAATGCCCATCAACCCTTCCCATTAAATTTCAACATGTTCCAGAGCCAAGCTCAAATTGCATACATCTTCTATTAAACATTCTTTCTCCCTCCTCTGAATTCCTTGAAGCACTTATTGGCTGTACCAACTAGATGACCTCTGACTTCTCTTCCAGCTTCTGATCTATGATCCTATGATCTCTTATTTGGCATTTAACCTCCTTAATTATCTTTTCATATATACATTGTTTTATCTTCTATACAAGGGCATGACTTCAGAAGGACCAGATTTTAGAGTTAGTAGAACTCTCTGAGTTTAGCATCCCCATCTAGTTCTAAAATACTACTTGTCTATAAATTTTCTTCCAAGTCCTATAATCCTATCACCCAAGTGGAAAATGAAGTACAGAGAGATAAAATGACTTACCCAAGGCCACACAGGTAAGAAATGGCAGAATTAGGATTCTGACCCAGGTCTTTGGTTTGGCCTTCAGAATAGGTTGCCTTGGGAAGTGGTTGGTTATATTTTCCTGGGGGTCTTCCAGAAAAATCTGGATGGTTACTTTTTTGATATGATGTACAAGAGATTCCTCTTCAGGTATAGGTGGGACCAAGCAGCTTTCTGAGGGCCCTTCCAACTCTGATGTTCTATGGTAAAAGTGGGATTGACCCTCCCCCCACTCCCCTCACCTTTAGCTATGGTACCTTAACTAGGTAAAAACACTTTCTGATTGAATCAAACAGTCAGAACTGAGCCTGAGCAAGGCCTATACTTCTCCTTGAATCAATCAAAGCGATTGTGTGAGAGACAGGGTCGTAGCCTAAGCAATTTGTCTAAAAGTAAGAAGCTATCTCAGAAGTGAAAGAAAAGATCCTTAGAGTCTGGATTCACAAGATTGGGAGTAAGCATGATATTTCTGACACACCTTTGAGGAGCAAGAGGGAAAATAAGCTACAGTAGGAAAGGAAAACTATACAAGACAGTCATTGACTCCATAGACATTTTGGATCAGGTGACCCAGGCTGAACAAAATTGCAAGAAAAAATCGACTCCTTACCAGCTTTGTTTCTGAAACCTGTCTATTCACAGATACCATAATATAATCTGCTGTTTTGTTACCCAAATGTTTCCAGTAACTCAGTAAACCACGTAATTAATAGCAAGACATGCACCACAGACAGAGGGCCCAACCTCTGCCAGGGTGTTAGGAACTTTCCTAACTGGGGGCTCAGCCACTGTTATTGAGTTCAACATTTTTCATCTAAAATAAACTCCCCAAAGAAAGAAGGGAATGAAATGGACATCAGGGGTCATTATATTGGACCCTAAGCTTACCTGGAGTTAATTATTGTAACAGCAAATTGGGTAACTCCAAATCCAGTGCCTTTTTCATTGGATCATAGCCATCCTTCTCTTTAAGGGAAAGTTTGGAAGAGACTTCTTTGCAGTCCCTACAGGCCTCGCTCAGTGTCTGGTACATAAATATTTTCTGACTGGTTCCTTGATGGATTTGAGCTGGATGACCTTTTCCTTTCACGGAACACATTTTCTGATTTGCTGCATCAGAGAGAGTAGGGACAAGCTAGGTAAGTGTATCACTGTTAGGGACAGAGGAAGAGGGGGGTAAAGAATAAGGGAAAAGGCACCCTATGTCCCTGGTGCAGTGGAAAAAAGGATCGGATTTGCAGTCAGAGCCCCTGGTTGGAATCCTGCCTTTGCCACTTACTACAATGTGGCCTTGGAGGGATTCTGATCTCTGGGTCTCAGTTCTCTCTCAGTCTCTGTGTCTGTCTCTCTCTCTCAAAAGAAAAAAAGACTGCTAGATTAGCTAAGGGCTTTCCAGCAAATCCTATGGGAAGCTTTTCTGAACTGCGCACCTCCAACTTCCCTCCACTCTCTCCAGAGTCTCTCTCTGCAATGGCCCTTGCCCCAGGCCGCGACCTGTCACCGCAGCTGCAGGGGAGCTGAAGGCCCCGGGCTTCCTACCACCACTACCTGTTAGCAGAGGCAGATCCCCGGCTCCAGGCTGAGCTTTGTGTAGCTTTGTGTGTATTTCACACAGTGACAAATTTAGAGACCAGGTGTAGGACGCCGAGGCAGATTGGGGTGCGGGCGGGAGGCAGGGAGCGAGAGCCCATTTCCACGCAGCCTCGGCGCCTCCGCCCCTCACCAAACGGTTCCCTCTTTACAAGCGCGCACAGATGAATCCCCAGCAGAACCGGGAGCCTGGCGCGGCCGCCGCAGTGGTGGCAGCAGCAGCGGGGAGGGGGGAGCGATCTGGCACGCGGAAGGCTTGCAGAATGAGCTAATTGGTCTCAAATCTAAATCATAAAAGACCTGTAATTACATGACTTAGAAAGAAAGGACCCGGCAGCCCGGGCTTTGGCACCCAAGGGGCGGGCGGGGCGTGTGTGGCTGCAGGGGGCGGGGGGAAAGTCCGTTTTTTAAGTGAATTTATACTATTATAAGATCTGTCGCGGGTGAGTAATAAAAACGGCGATGCTAAGTTAAGCCTTGTGTTATCCTGTTTGCTCAGATGCTGCTTACACCAGCTGTAGCCCGCAGAAAGCACTTTTCAATTTATTTTTATGACTCCTCTCTAAAAGCATTCCATTAAAGGAATATTACCCGGTATGAAGTTGGAAAGTACCAATCGCACTTTATTTGCTTGTGCTGGGAAGGGATAAACAGCTCTGCGTCGCGACGGTCATTCTACCCACCCAACCTGGCTCAGACCGAAGGAGGGCAGGGGCAGATTCTGGAGGCGCACCCTGAGATCGCAGGGTCTTCTCCCACTCCATGGAGCCACGTCTGGGCCATATTTCAATTCCTGCAGATTTGGGGGTGGAAGGTTCCCCTACTTGGTCGGTTAACTTTCTCCATCCCACTGGTAAGAAGTAGCTTGCGTAGCCTGTCCTAATACTGAGTAGCAATGAGCTGAGTTAGGCAGAAGCAGCTGTCTCCTGACACTCAGTTAATTCTGTCTCCCAGATCCTCCCCAAGTCGTTTATTTGGCCCTCTTGTTGCCTGTGCAGCTCAAATGAGGGCTGCATTTGCAGCTGTGAGGGGTTCCTGCGATCACACCCTAAATTACACGGATCTACTTATAGAATCCCAGAATCAATCTTAAAACGTCAGAGCTGCAAGGGATTCAACTCAGCAAGCCTTAATTAAGTGTAAAGTACTGTGCTACCTGTCGGAGATAGTAAAATTGCGTATGTGATTGTGTTGTGGTTTGTCCTTCCTTCTCACAGAGGGCCCTTACATCGCGGAGATGAGGACATGATTTGCAGTTGATTTTAATTTGAATGAGGGACTGTGGGAAGTCGCTGGCCTCCCCTGGGAAGTCGCTGGCCTCCCTTTCTCCTCCAGAGCCATCTGGATCCAGTGGCCAGATATTCACTAGGACGACTGGAGGTGACCCAGGGTGCATTGGGAGACCTTGGCCTTTTTAAGCTAAAGTCTTTTCAAACTGTGGCAAAAAGGGGAAACAGTATACCTATTTTCAAAGAACATAACTTTGGGAGGAATAATCCTGGTACAGTTGGAAAAGCTCTGGAGTTGGGAGTCCTAAAACCTGAGTTCAGATCCTTCTCTTACTTATTGTGTGACCCTGGGCAAATGACTTCATTTCTCTTGGTTTCAGGTATTTTTATCTATATAATGAGGGGTTGAAGTAAATGACCTGTGAGAACCCTTCTAGTTCCAGCCTGGAAACCAAGTGCCAGGTTTAAGCAGTGACCAAGTCAAGATACGAATCTAGAACTCCGCTTCTAAATCTCATTGCACTTCTTGTTACTCAGTTATTTCAGTCCTGTCTGACTCTTCATGACCGTTGTTGTTTTTTTTTGGGGGGGGGGGTTTTGAAGGGGGAAGGCAAGGCAATTCGGGTTACATGACTTGTCCAAGGTCACACAGCCAATGAGCGTGTCAAGTGTCTGAGGCAGGATTTGAACTCAGGCCTTCCTGACTCCAGGGCCAGTGTTCTATTCACTGTGCCATCTAGCTGCCCCTGGGGTTTTCTTGACAAAGATACTGGAGTGGTTTGCCGTTTCCTTCTCTGGATCATTTTAAAGAGCAGGAAACTGAGGAATGTCTGGATGTAATCAAATTGTTAACCCACACTCTCAGAAAAAAGAAAGGTCCAGGAGGAAAGACTTTTAAAGCTGATGTTTGGGAGGGAAGGGATTTAAATGGTGCCTACTATGTGCCAGGCGCTGTGCTAAGTATGTTACAAATATCTCATTTAATCTTCACAACAGTCCTTAAAGGTAGGCACTATCATTATCCCCACTTTACAAAAGAGGAGACTGCAGCTAAGTGATTTACGCAGGATCACACAGCTAGTAATAAGACCAGATTTGAATTGGGTTCTTGACTCCAGGCCCTGAAATCTATCCACTTCACCATAAACTGCTTCGATTTTGCCTGTAAAAGCTCCTGGTTAATACAGCACCTGTCTCCCAGATTTGTCATGAGGGAAAGAGACAATATTTGAAAAGCACTTTATAAATATTATTTGTATGTTATTATTATCTTTATCATTATTGTATACATGATAGTGTTGTTTGGAAATGTTCAGCAAATATTGTGATGACCTGGTTCTGGGCAAGAGAAACAGAAAGTTCACCTATTACAGTTTAGGGTTCCAGAGGGCAGAATCAGAGTTCCATTGAGAAGAAGATGAGGAGGATAATTAGAATATAGGTGCCATGGTACATTTGCTCAACACTGTCCCTTATGTCATGTCTTGGTCTCAGGTCATAATTGAAATCATGTAGCTTTATTGGGCCTGTTTCTTGTTCTATAGAGTTAGAGGGTTGGACTAGATGAGCTCTGAGGTCCCTTCCAACACTTCCTGTGATCTTATGAATAAATTGTGTCCTTTGGCTGACAGTAACAACAAGCACTTCAGTGAGGGCGCATCAGCTAAAGTTTTTGAGTGGATGAAGATCCATTAAGTATTGAACCTTCAATGTAGGGTGACTTAGACCTATATGTAAGTAGGGGAAGGAGGAACCCAGATACTATGCAAGAATATCAGTATTGATGTGATTCAGATTTTCTAATGTAATGGTCATTTGACTACTTTCTCATTTAGAGTATCTGCTGTTGGATTAATGTTTATATGTGGTTTAAAATGAGTTCTTTTTAAAATACAATTTTTAGTTTTGGTTATTGCTGTATTTGGCAAATACCAGTTAATCCAAACATTTTCATATATAAGGAACAGAGATGATTACATATGAAACTATAAATCTCTATTTCAAATAGCTTGCTTTTTAAGAAAGCATATAAAAATTCAATTTGTTGGTTTTCAAAACTGTTTAGATTGTCTGCCTCTGAACTGCCATCCATTCTCATCTGTATCTTTTTTTAATGCTTCAGTGATGCTTTTTTCTTTTTTGACATCACTGTCATTTACCTTCCTCTCCTCCTGAAATCCCCACCCCATCATAAAAAAAAAAATCCCCAAAACAAAACAAAAACAACTCACTTGTGACAAACAAGCATAGTCAAGAAAACTGACTCCATGCTTTAGCCATGTCCAAAGATAGATAACTCATTCTGCATCTTGTGTCATTACTTCTCTTTTAGGGGATTATATACATTGTTTGGGATCTCTCATTTTGCCCTACATCAGTTCATACAAGTCTTCCTATGTTTCTTTGAATCTGTCTCTTTGTCATTTCCAAAGTGATATAACATAATATTCATATGTCTTCATCTGTTCAGTCATTCCGCAATTGATTGGCACCTCCTTACCTTTCTGTTCTTTGCTTTAACAAAAGTGATGCTATAAATATCTGCACACATGAGACTTTTCCCTTTGTCTTTGATCTCCTTGGTGTAAAAGGCAATTCTTCTTATTTCTGAGTCAAAGGCTATGTGGAAAAACTCTGATTCTCAACTCTTTCTACTTCCTTTTCTGTGACTCTACCACCATCAAAGAAGTAGAAAGGGGCTGTTAGGAATGTGGCCTACTTTATATTTTTTTGTTTGTTTCCCGGGTTGCTATGACCCCCAAGTCCAGGTTTATATGAACCTTTTCATATTTAGATAGGCTAGGTTTTGTAGAGCAGACTCAGTTTATCACTGGAACCGTGCGGTTACACTATAGATTAAAAAAGCTTTGATGGATTGATATGAAAACTAGCCTAATTACAAATGAAATTATTTGTTGGGAAATTAATCTCAAGTTTCAAGTTGATGTAAGGTTTAAATGCCTGTTTAAGTTACACACACACACACACACACACACACACACATTTTTGTCCACATGGGATATCTTATAAATATGTGTATATATGTATATATGTATATACATATATATATATATGTATACACACACACACATACATGTATATGTATAAACAGTTCAAGGTGGAAGCATTGATAGATAAAACTGGAATTTTGTCCACTCCCTCCAAAAGAGTCTGTAATTTTTGCCTTGCTAGGAGAAGGGGCCACAAGGCTGGCTACTTTGCACTCCTTTGAGAGAGAGGTACCAAACTAGAATTATATCTATCTGCTCCCTAAAATTGCTAGTTTATGGACAGAATTTTGATTCAGACAAATTAAACTCCCTCCAAAGCTGTTTCCCTGGCCACTATCTCTTAAAAGGGGGGAGAGTGAGTTACTTCAAGATCATACCCACTCATGCGCTCCTTTCGCACCAAACACTTATTATAGAAAAGACCATTAAAAATAGTGAATAGTGATCCAAACAGATAGCAAACAGAAATCATAACAGTTCTGTAAATTAGAATATAACACAAAATGCCTAAATATGAATGAACTCTTTAGATAGGAATAAGATGAGATGTTGACTCAACCAAGAGAAAGGCCTCATTTTTAACCAAGGGGAAATTCCTCTAAGTCTATAGTGAAACAAGCTGGAAATCAGGGATGTGTTGAAGAATTGGCTTCCCTTACTTTGCTGACACTTACAAAGTCTGTCTTTCTCTCCCTGTGTCTGGAGTCAATCTCAGAGAGAGTCCAAAATTATGTGTCCTCTCTCAGAGAAAAATGATAAAGAATCTCTCTCCTCTCCAAAGCTTTTGCACCAACACCTCTCCTCACACGGCATTGCCTTAGCACTTTTTCCACTAATGAGGATAATCTCATGCAATATAGCCCAAGCATGGCTGGAAACATGGGTTACTTGAACAACTCACAAATGAGACCAGATAGCCACTATCAAATATATTATGTAGAGGTTAGGAAAGATCTGGTAAGGACTAGAGCAGCTGATCTCTGAGGTCCTGCCCAACTCTGATACTATGAACACTGGAAACAGTCCATTTGTAGTATTACTTATATCTAGAACTCCATCTCCTATCTCTGTGCCTTTGCTCTGTTCCCCATGCCTGGAAAGAATTTCTTTCTCACTCCTGTTTCTTTTAATATCCAGTATCCTTTAAGACTTTGCTGAAGTGCCACTTTATAATGAGGCTTTTCCTGATCCCTTAGATAACTACTTCTGTCTCCTTAAAGTATATCGTATCTATTATATAATAATAACAATTACCAGCATTTATATAACGCTTTAAAGTTCACAGAGCACTTTACAAATATTGTATTTTATCCTCATAACCACTCTGGAAGCTCAGTGCTATTATTATCTCCATTTCATAGATAAAGAAACTAGAAAAGAGGTTAAGTGACCTACCCAAGAGAACAAAGCTAATAAGTGTCTTAGTCTGGATTTGAATTCAGTTCTTCCTGACTCTGGAAAACTGGGGTCTAGCCTCTATGCACTTCACTAGTCTTTGAGATAGTTGTTGGAAAAGATACATACATGGGTTGGGAATCAAACTGGGCCTCCCACGTATCAGGGAAGAATTCCCCATTCAAGGCACCTTTATATCTATTTTATGTCTCCTCCAAATAAATTATCTCCTAGAGAGTAACAACCGTGATTCTTTTGTCTTTGTTTTCCTAGAACCCAGCACAATGCCTGGCACATAGTAGAAGCTTAAATAAGTGCTTGTTGATTGATTGCCTTGTAAATTGGAGACTGCCTACAAATGAATATTCCTGTTACTATCCATTATGTTTTTATAACCTAGATAAATCTGCTGTTAACTCAAGATGACAGCAGGCATTCTATTGACCAGGTACACTAGAATGATCTGTTGCTAGGATATAAATATTCTGGTGTTGTGGATTATTATGAGAATAATAGAATCTTAGAGCTGTAAGAGACCTTAGAGATTATCTAGTTTAACCTCCTACCAGTGTAGGAATCCCCTCTGTTCCATCTCTGATAGATGGTTATCCAACCTCAGCTTGAACACATTTAGAAATGGAGAATGCACTGCTCAGCAAGCCAGCCAACTCCACCGTTGAAGACTCTGAGAGAAAAAACAGACTTCCATGGTCTCCAATATGTCATCTCCTTAGCTCCATCAGTTTGGAGACACCTTCTACCCATGCACAGCATGACATGTCTATAGCTGGTAGATGGTCTTTGAGATTTGTGAGCCCACTTTAGCACCCCTAGCATACTGCCTGTCTACTTGAAGACCTTTGATGATAGAGAACTTAGTCCATTCAGAGGCAGCTCTCTCTACTTTGGGACAGCTCTCATTGTTGAAAAAGATTCTTTTCCTTATATTAAGTGGGAATCTACACCTCCCACTTGGTCCCCTTGTTCTTAACTCTGCCCTCTAGGACTCAGAAGAACTCATCTGGTTCCTCTTCCATGTGACTATCCTTCAACTATTTGGGAATACCAACCACGTCTCTCTTAGGTTTTCTTTTCCTCAGTTCTCATATGGCATGTTCTCTAGCCCCCCTCACTTCCATGGTTGCTGTCCTTTGGATGTACTCCAGTGTCCTTAGACAGTCAATAAATATTTATTACCATGTGCCCAGCCGTATGCTAAGCACTAGGGGTACAAATATGAAAGATAGTACCTGGCCTCGAGGAGCTTACATCTGATGGGGGAAGACAACATAAAAAAGGAAGCTTGTCAGTGTCTTTTGCAAATTACGGTTCCCAGAACTGAACATGGTATTGTAGATGTGACCGACCAGCTCCTCCTTCCTCTGGACCCTGGGCTTCTTTTAGTGAAGTGGGTGATTGTATTGACAGTCTTTTCTTATTGCTTCTGTGCCATTCTCTTTATTCCTATTGAGCTTTTACTTAAGATTTTACATTTATTGCTATCTGATTTTATCTTATTAGATTTGGTCCAGTATTCTAGTCTAGGAAGATACTTTTGGATCCTGACTCATTAATCTAATGAATTGGCCACTCTAGATAAGGTCTGACCCAGGTAAAATGCTGCTGGACTATTGACTTCCTCAATTAGGATGTTTATTAATGCAGCCCTGAAATTGCATTAGCTCTTTTGGCGGTCATATCACAATGTTGGCTTATATTGATCTACAACCACTTAAAATTAAAAAAAAAAATTGCTATTAAGCCAACTATCCCAAAGTTACATCTGCATTTTTGAACCTAGAGGACTTTACCTCAGGAAGAGCAATTCCATTTGAAACCTAGCTCAGATATGGGCAAATCACTTCCCTCCCTCCTTTGGGCCTCAGTTTCCTCATATGCAAAATGAGGGACTTGGACTTCATGATCTCTAAGGTCCTTTCTAGTGCAAAAATTTATTTTACTCAATGGGAGAGACTTATCACTATCTTCCAAAATTTGGGGTGATTGATTCTGTGTAATTCCAGAGGGCAAAACTAATAACAATCCTAGCTGACATTAAACAAGTGATTTAAGAACTGCAGAGATCTCATTTGACCCTCCTCACAACCTTGTGAGGTGGGTGCTAGAGGTATTACCTCCATTCGGTAGAAGTGAAAATCCAAGCTGAGAAAAATTAGTTGACTTGTCTAAGGTCATAAACCGGTAAGTATGGAAGGAAGGACGCCCCACATCCAGGTCTTGCTAATTTTAGGTCTAGCATGCCAGTAATTCATTATGCCAGGCTGACCCTTGACTAGAACCAATAGGGAAAATTTACAGAGAGGCAGATTTTGGCTCAATAAAAGGAAGTACTAACAATAATTTTCATATTTAGAGGCACACAAAAATGAAATAAACTTGTTTATGAGGCAGTATGCTTCTTGTTGCTGGAGACATTCAAACAGAGACTAAATGGCCAGCTGTTAGAGATGTTGTACTGGGGATTCCTATTCTGGGTTAGAGGATGGAGTAGTTTGTGTCTTTGTTGTGTCTTAGATGGCTGCTTGGGCCAGTGGGTGAAGCCTAGGGATTTCCCTCTCAGAGTGATGTTTTTAATGCATAAAATAATAAAATACTCAGGGTTACAAAGGAAGCCAATTATGTTTATACACACACACACATACATACATACATACATACACATATAGATAGATTTAGCTATCTATAGCTCTCCTCTCCTCTCTCTCTCTCTCTCTCTCTCTTTCTTTCTTTCTCTTTCTATCTTAACAGTTTCATGGATCCCATGTTAAGAATCCTTGCTTCAAGATCTTGTCTTGCTACAAGTTCCATGACTTGATGGTTCATGTTAAATTTTCTTTTGTTAGTTTCAGCCAGATTTTTCTGAGATTGCCAATATATTTTTATTCTTCATTCTGACACACAATCCCTCCTAACATCATGGTATTATTAAATTGGATAAGCATACTTTTTTCTCTCTTTGCCCAAGTCCTTGATGAAAATGGTGAGCCGGTTGCAGCCAAGAACAGATAGGCCTGTAGCTATCCCTTCCCCCTTTTCAGGTTGATATTGATCCATTAATTGGTAATCTTTGGATATGGTCAATAAGTAAACTAGGAATCCACTTAGCATCCAGTCCACATGTCCTCAGAGCTATTATGAAAAAATTTTGTTGAAAGGTCCTCAAAATAAAAATGTATGACATTGATGGTATTCTTCTAATCTACCAGTCTAGTAATGCCAAGAGGAAATGAAATGAGGTTACTGTATGAGATGAGGCTATAAAGTAATGTGACTGATTCTTAAGAAACAATCTAAACTTATTCATTCAAATGAATGTTGTCCCAGTCAGTTAGCCAACAAGAATTTTTTAAGCTCTTGTTATGTTCCAGGCACTGTGCTAGGAGCTATGGGTTGAAAAAAGAGGCAAATCTGGCTCCTTTTATTTCCAGGGTTCACCTTCTAATGGGGGAGACAAACATGAAAATAGCTGAGCATGTATACAAGATACGTATAAAAGTAGATGGAAAGTAATGTTGGAGTGAATGGCACTAGCCATTCAACATAACAACAAGGGGAAGAGGGATGGAAAAGCTTCCTGCTGATGATAAGATTGGAGCTGAGTCTTCAAAGGATGCCCTCTGAGAGGCTATAAACATTTATTTCAATGATCTTGCCATTTATCAGAAGATTTTTGGAATTTTTCTTTAGGAATTGTCTTCAAAGTTGACTCTGCCTTTCTAGTCAAGCATCCCTCGGGAGATTTTAAACAAATGTCTAGTGGGTTGCTATGGAAGGATGAACCCCATAGGAGTGTAAAAGGCATAAACAGGGTATGCCAGCATACCTGGTCCCCACTCTCTGTAGGTTTATGGTGAACCCCATTCACTAAACAAATACTTTTGCCTGCTAGAGAGGCAGAAAGGTATTTAATTAGGACCACCAAGCACACAATCTTTCCAGAATTCTTTGGCTCAATAAAAACATGCAAATCTGTCAAGAATTACTCCTATAAACAAAGAATGCAGTTCTTGCTAACTTGAAAGACAATAAGCTCATGAGCACCAGCTCAATTAGCCTTACTTCAGCATTTTAATAATAATGGCTGACATTTATATAGTACCTGCTCTGTTCCAGTCACTGAGCTAAGTGATTTACAATTATTATCTCATTTGATCCTCACAACAAACCTGGGAAGTGGGTGCATGTCACATTCTCTACTAGATTTGCTCACAGTTTAATGGATATGGACACACAATATTCTTAAGTCCTTTTGGATGTAGCTTCATACGAGGTCACCCCATTTCCTAGAGTGTATAGAGGAGAAGAGGGGGGTGGGAGAGAGACAGAGACAGTCAGAGACAGAGAAACAGACAAAGAAAGACAGAGACCGAAAGAGACAGAGACACAGAGACACAAAGAAAGACAGAAAGATAGAACAGAAGCACAGAGAGATACACATAGAGATAGAGAGACAGACAAAAAGAGACACAGACAGGCAAAGAAAGTATAAAAGAGGGAATCTGGAAAATAGTGTTCTTGTTCTATCAGTGTTACCAGCTAGAAAAGAAGGATCTACAAACTATGGGGAGAAGTTGAAGACCATTATATGTCTTTCCTTCATCTTTTCCATTGCTTATAGTTCAGAGTTTCTAGACCCTGCTCCTAAGTTCCCCCAGGAGTAGTAGGCAAAAATAGAGAAACATTCCCAGCTCTGGTGGTCATTAGGGAAAAGGTTTGACCATTTTGAAGGGATATAGTTTAGTCTTCAACCAAAGTACATTCAATCTTGTTAACCAGAGAAAATGACTTTCTTAATTTACTCACATGACACATTGCCAACCTCCTTTCTCATATCTATTGTTCTGACTGGATCCCAATTAGGGAGAGTCATATCAGTTTGTCTCCAGTTCCAAAAAAACTAAGTTAACAAGTTGTCACTCAATAATTACCAAGCATACTGGAAATATTGCCAAGATAGCTAATCTGACTGTCTCTTAATATAAGTCAATTCTCTAATTCCAGAAATAGGTGAGCCTAGAGCAGTGGTTCTCAACCTTCCTAATGCCACGACCCTTTAATATAGTTCCTCATGTTGTGGTGACCCCCAACCATAAAATTACTTTTGCTGCTACTTCATAACTATGATTTTGCTACTGTTACGAATCATAATGTAAATATCTGATATGCAGGATGTATTTTCATTGTTAAAAATTGAACATAATTCACAGGCTGAGAACCGCTGGCTAGAGGGTCCTCGATGTAGGATCAAATGAAGGTTAAAATAGGTGGTGGGGGTGAGGTGGAGTCGTGGTCAGTGGTTTGTAGAGGCGTGAAGTGAATTCATGAGAAACAGTAAACAACAACAAAAATGTAATCAGAGAGAATGGAGGGAATGACTTTCTCAGCCATTATATGGGGCTGACCTTAGCTTTCCTCCTGGATCCAAATGAAAGACTCTACTTACAGTAATTGTTGTCCAATAAAAATCAGGAAAGCATGGAGCAAATTGTTTCTCCTCAGACCTCTCAGTTCCTTCATGCCCAGATTAGTTTCTCTGCTGGCGTTGCAGCCATTGCATTTTGGATTTCATATTTTTACTTTATTTTTTCTAGGTCCTGAATCACTTCTGAGATTATCAACCTTAGAAACAAGCCCACATGACTGGAAGAGGAGGTTGGAGATTTGTCTCCTTTGGACTATAAAGATGACAAATCTGCCTCAACTACTTGGTTAGAAAACACAATTAAATGGACAGGAGTGGGCTCTCTCCAGAGAAAATTGGCTGGATTGAGATGTGAGTATCCCAGAAGCTGGACTAATAAAAATCAATCGTTCCCATGCCCTGGGGAAATGGCACTTGGGGAAAAGTTTGCTTTGCTATCTCAGCGCTGTGGACAAAAATGTGTGTGATTCTTAACCCAATCAATAGAAATCTCTGAAATGAAAGATTGAAGCTGTCAAAAGTTGTAACATCTCTGAGAAGAGAAATATTTGCAGGAAGTGTCTCAGTTGAATGGCAGTCTCTCTGTTGTTGCCCCAACCTCCCTGTCTTTGTGGCCTTCCTGAATCTGGGTTGCTAAAATCTTGAATATCCTCTGTTCTTTTCTTTTCTTCTAGCTGAGCATGCTAGATGAAGATCCAAGTCTGTCTAGGGGACCTCAGAGGGGAAAAAACAGTAGAGCTTAATTTTTCATCAGGTTAAAATGGAGACCACAAGACCTAAGGTGACCTGTCCTCTTATATTTTGAAGGATTGTTCCTCATCCACCCTTTTTGTTTCAAAAAAAATCAGAGGATCATTTCCCAGTCTTACCCTGTTATCACATGCAGTATCTAAGAGTCATAACTGTCAGTAGCTTTCTTTTGTCTAACCTAAATCCATAATGGTAGAGATTTAAGTCTCCCCTTTCCCCCCCCCCCCCCACTGCTTTTGATAATCGATGAAGAAATATTTATTAAATCCCTGCTATGTTTCAGGCACTGTGTGAAGTGTTCTAGATCGGCTAGTGATGCTAGAGCAGTAAACACCTTTATTATAGGTGTATTTTAATTCGTACAAGGGAAGGCTTATATAAAGGCAGAAATGGAATAATCTTTGCCCTCCAAAAGTTTACATTCTATAGGGAGAGAAAGCATGTGTATGTATATACAATACACACACATATATGTATATACCAATATAGACACACGTGCATTTGCATATATATGTGTGTGTGTGTGTGTGTGTGTGTGTGTATACACCCAAAAAATAAATAGAACTTCTTTAAAGTAGAAGATTCTAGCAGCTGAAAGGAGGTTAGACCTCATGCAGGAAGTGGCATTCACCAGAGCTTTGAAATAAATTCGTATTCTAAGAGACGGAGATGAAAAGGGAGAATATTTTAGGCATGGTAGGTAGGTAGTCTATGCAAAGACACAAAGATGATTGATGGAGTATCATGAATGAAGAATAGCAAAAAGCCAGTTTGGGTTGACCAAAGGGTGTGTGAAGGGGAATAATATATAATAACTACAGAAAGGTAGATTGGAGCCAGGTTTTAAAATGCCTATAGGGAAGGAAAACATGAATAACATTCACATATAAGTATAAATATATATGAAGCTTGAAATGTCAGTCAGAGATGTTTGTATTTGATTCTTGAATTAAAGGGAATTGTTGTTTGCTCAACAAACATTGGACTTTGTTGAGCAGGGGAGTGACAGATGCTTTAAGAATATCATTTTAGAAGCTCTGTGGAGGATGGATTGGAGAGTGGAAGGTCTTATGGCAGGAAGACCAATTAATGAACTAGTGAAATATTCTAGGGAAAATGATGAAGTCCAGAACTAGAGTAGTTGTGGTGTGAGTGGGAAGGGAAACGATGCAAAAACTGTGGTTAGAGTTATCAGGATTGGGCAACTAACTGAATGTGGATGTGGGAAGTCCAGGGTGATTACGAACGTTGCTGCAGTGGTGCCTGCAACAGACAGTGGGAAGTTTACAAGACAGATGGGTTTTGGAATAAGATTAAAGAGTTCTGTTTGGGACATGTTGAGTTTGAAATGTCTATGGTACATCCAGTTCAGAATGTTCAATATGCAAATGGTGATTCTACGTATCCTCTACCTTAGGTCACATATCAGGTGCCAAAGTAACCATGTGCCATGCATTAAGTGACATTGGGTTGGGGGAGAAAGATAGAAATGAGGGAGAAGAATTTATTGAGTCCTTTTGTTTCCCCCACATTTCTTCTGTCCCAGATTAGTGTGGCTAATACAGATGATAGTTGGAAGTCAGGAACTCCATATACGCAACTCTTTCCTATGAGGATAGCGCAACCCTTTTCTCCACTTTAAATTGGTCAGCTGGTCTGTCCCCTGGATATGGTCATGAGCATTGATCTCCTCTATGCAAGGAAGTCACAATATTCACCTTGGTTTCAAATTCTGAAGAAGATGTTGATGCATGAAGCTGGGAGGAGACTGTGCTTAGGGTGAAGTCTTGTGAGCTTGGCAATGCCTGCTTGCCTCAGTTTCCTCATTTGTGAAATGGGGATAATAATAGCACTTACCTCACATCATATGTAAAGCATTCAGCAAATCTTAAAGCACTATAAGAATGCTGGCCATTATTATTTTAGTTTCTAGTATAGTTATTTGTAGATGGGTTTTACTTCCCTTACAGATAATAGGATCTTCCGTCTTTAATTTGATAGGAAGTTATTTCCCCCTTATCAATTGTCCCATAGCACTGTTCATATGGCTCAGGTGGGCTTCTTTCATTTTAGTCAGCTATGTGGTGCAGTGTTTAGCGTGTTGGACTTGGAATCTGGAAAACCTGCGCTGTCACTTAACCTCTGCTTGCCTCAGTTTCCTAATATGTAAAATGGGGAAAAATAGCACTTATAGCATATGTAAACCATCTGGCAAACTTTAAAGTATTATAAAAAAAATGGCTATGATTACTGTAGTTTTTATTATAGTTATTTGTGGATGGGTTCTACCTCCCCAATTAGGTTACCAGCTCTCACTGAGGACAAAGATTGTTTTATTCCCCAGTGCCCTGCACATGACACCCTACACATAAGATGTACTTGATAAATATTTGCTAAAATGAATTAAAATGACTAGCTGAGCCTCTGGAAGGTGAAAGAAAGTCCCATTCATTGACTTTCTGATATGTTGAGTACTTGAAAATGTCATCCATTGTTATTTGGAGCCCATTACTTATGAGTTTTCCCAATATATCTTTATCCACTGATGCTTGCATTTCTATGGATGACATTTGTTATTTACACTCTTAAAGTATATGCACATGTGTATTGCACACACTGATCCATGACATATCCAGCTTTCTGGGGATAGACCTTCTTTTGACAAAGTTTACCTTGACCTGGAACACGGTGAGGGAAACTTCATTTCCTTTGTTGTGGGTCCTTTCAAATCTCTTGTTTGTAATGTATTATAGCTTGCTGAAAGATGTCATCCAAGTTATTGGGGAATGACTGGCAATGTTGTGAGGAGGAGGGATATTCATTGGACAACATATCAATCAGGTGGTCAATAGCATCCATTAAATACCTACTGTGTAGCAGACATGAAGTGCTGGATAGGGGTATGTGCATATAGAAAAGGGCAAAATTGGTCCCTTGCCCCAAAGGAGCTCATAATCTAATGCAGGAGACTACATGGATGAAACTATTTGGTTAATCAATAGTTAGTCAATAAATATTTATTAAGCCCCTACTATGTGCCCGTCACAATGCTAAGAGATACCAAAAAAAAACCACCCAAAACCCAAAACAAAACAAAGGCAGTCTCTGCCTTAAGGGGCTGAGGATCTAATATAAGAGACAATAAACAAATATGTACAAACAAGATATATACAAAATATATAGGAAATAATTTAAGGAGAGAAGGCACTAGTATTAAGAGGGTTTGGGGAAGGTTTCTTGGAGAAGATGGGATTTTAGTTGGGACTCAAACATTGCGTATATATATATATACATATATATATGTATATACATATATATATATATATATATACATACATATGTTTTTGTGTGTGTACACATACACACACACACACACAAGATATATGCAGGATAATTTGGAGTTCTTGGGGAGGAGGTATTAGCATTAAAGGGAACTAACAAAGGCTTCTTCTTGTAGAAGGTAAGATTTTTGCCTGAGACTTGAAGGGACCTGGGAGGTAGATAAGGACAGAGAACATTCTAGGCATGGGGTATGAATGGCCAATGAAAAAGCACAGTGTTGGAAGATGGAGTATTTTGTGCAAAGAGCTTCCTTTGAATGGCCAAGTAAAAATGAAGAAGGACCCTTAGCATAATCACTGGATGAATACCCTGATGTTAAATTATGGGAAGACGTGGACGAGAGTCTCCCAGACACTGATGGGTTGCGATCTGAGGTTGGAGATATTAACCATGTCTGGGAGATAAAAGCTCCACTTGAATATATGAATATTTGAACATTAGGCCAATTGTAGTTCATCCTTCATTTTCGAAAAGGACCAATATTGTATTCCCAGAGGAATAGGGGCAAGCAGGGCCACTCTTTTAGGTATAAACCTCTCTCAAATGAACCAAGGTTTGGGCATGGATAAGGGGAGGGCCATACTGCTGGAACTCCAAAGACCCACAGCCCTGGGAGTTGGGAAGGCATTGCTAATTTTGGAGAGGTATTACCTCCATGTCACGAGGTAGAGTACTAGGTTAATTGAGACATGACAGTGTTACATGTGTGAGCGTGTGTACACATACAGAGAGGCACACATTTGCATACACCTGGCTTGCTGTCACCCAATGTGCTTTGGAGACAGTGGTGTGCAAAATCTCTTTGTGAGACCATATGACAAAGCAGTGATCTTGTGAAATGGAACGGGTGGCAAGTGTATTGGAGGCAGGTGTGAAGAGAAGCTCTGTATGCTGTCCCAAGGACGACAGAATGCAAAACTAAGAGATTAGATCCTCATTGTTGTGGTTCTGTCATTTCTTTTTGTTGTTGTTGTGTTTGCAGAGATACAGGAATGGTTTGCCATTTCCTTCTCCAGCTCATTTTATAGATGAGGAAATGGAGGCAAAACAGGGTTAAGTGACTTGCCCAGGGTCACACAGCGACTAAGTATCTGAGGTTGGATTTGAACTCAGGAAGATGAGTCTTCCTGACTGCAGGCCTGGTTTTCTATTCACTGTGCTACCTAGCTGCCTGGTAGTTAATAAGCCTTTATTGTGTGAATATTTTAACTTGTATATAGGGGAGCTTTGAACTCAAATTGAAACATTTGTGAGTGTCAGAGGAAATATTAATAAAATAATAACAGCTGAAGTTTACGTAGAAGGGACAGCTAAGTGATGCAGTGGACAAAGCACCGGCCTTAGAGTAAGGAGGATCTGAGTTCAAATTTGGCCTCAGACACTTACTAGCTGTGTGATCCTGGGCAAGTCACTTAACCCTGATTACTTCCATCCCGCCTCCCAAAAAACAAACACATTTATATAGAGCTGTAAGGTTTACAAAGCACTTTACACATGTTATCCCATTTGATCCTCATAATAACCCTGTGAGGTAGGTGTTATTATAATCCCAATTTTGTAGATGAGGATACTGAGCTTGAGAGAAGTCATATGACTTTCCCAGGGTCACATAGTTTGTAAACATATGAGATGGGATTCAAACTCATGTCTTCCTGACTCCAAGTCTAGTGCCCTATCCACTCTGCCATCTAAGGTTTTGGGGGTGGGACAGGGGCAGATAAGGACATATCCAAGGAGACACGAGCAAGCAAGGAAAATGGTGGTGATCAGGCAGCAAATCAAAAAAACCATCTGTGAAGTCCCATCAGCCTCAGGTGTGAGGATCTTCAGGCAGCATCAGGAGGAGGAAGGGGGTCATGATCATGGGAAAGACTGCTGAATGGAGCTCATACCACCAGATTACACCAAGCTCTCATCATTCCTTTCAGTGCAACGTGGGAACAACCGGATCCTTCATCCTCAGCAATACAGAGGGAGAGTTGGGTTTTATAGGGAGGGGATGAAATTTTGTTTAGGAATATTCAACTTTCATTTATATCACAGACCAGGAGAGACCAGGATCCTGATAGGTCAAGTTGAATACAACAAAAGGATAGAAATTTTCATCAGAGAAGATTCTAGTATGGAAAATTCCAGATAGAAAAAAAAGGCAAGGAAGAAGAGGTATCTAGACCAGAGGCAGTCCGTCATACTTGTCCCTTATGGATTTTAAAGACTCCCCTCCCCCAAATCATAGGTTTTTCAAACTATATAACACAAATGATCCTATATAGCTTTCAACTGGAATATGAATATTTTATGTAATATTATATTAATCTTCTTTTGAACAGTTCTCCTAAATTTCTTTTCATGACATTGCACTATCTTGATTCTTTTTCTTATCCTTGTGATTTGTCCTTTACTTCATCCAATGACTTCTTTCTTCCCTTCCCTGTCTCCCTCATCTTTCTCTCTCTCTCTTCATCTGTCTGTTTCTTTACCTCTGTCTCTCCTCACTGTCTTGAAGAAACAGTACTCTCTCAGCTTCCATTATCATCTTTATGGGATATTATGACCTCTCATCCAAGTTTCTAGCCTGCATTCCCAAAGGCCTGCAGATGTTTCAAATTGTAATTTCCCATCATCACCATAAACTCAAAATATTTCAAATCTAACTCATCACCTTCTTGGTAAAGTGACCACCCCCTCTAACCTCCTTGTTTCTGTCATTCTTTAAGTCAGACAGACTTGAAAACTCAGTCATCCCTCTCTTTAACCTGTCACATGCTATCAGTCACCAAATATTGTTTGTTTTTGGTTCTTCACTGATCTCCCTGACTTGAGTCACTTCTCCCTCCACTCTATTAGGCATGCCATGGTCAGATTCGTCATACTAAAATGCTGGAAAACATGTCACTCTCTTCTATTTAATTTTTTTTCCTGTGGTTCTCCATTATCTGTAGGAAAAACCTGATATTAGGCTATCGAAAATCTGACTCCAATCTACATTTCCAGACTTATTTCCCACTATTCCCCAGCAGAAAATTATCTAGACTGTCTACTCACTGTCCTTCAAACATGTTGATCTCATTTATATCACCGCTTTCCTCTTCACCTATATAAATTCTTCCCATACTTGAAGATCCAGATGAAATTCAACCTTCTCTATGAAGCCTTTTCTGACTCTTCTACAGCATAGTGACTTCTCTCCTCTGAACTCGTGGAGAATTTTACTGTCCGTGTCCCTCATTCAATACTTATACTGCCCTGTACTGGGCATTTATGTTTACAATTGTTGTTACTGTTTAGTCATTTTAGTCATAACTGACTCTTCATGACCCCATTTTGGCAAAGATATTGGAATGGTTTGCCATTTCCTTCTCCAGCTCATTTTACAGATAAGGAACTGAGGCAGAGTTAAGTGACTTGCCCAGGGTCACACAGCTAGTAAGTGTATGAGGATGGATGTGAACTCAACAAGATGAGTTTTTCTGATTGCAGGGCTGGCCCTCCATCTACTTCCCCACCCAGCTGCCCCATTATCTTGATGTAGGGGTATGCAATACATACACGCATCTACATTATGCATATATTACAAATATATGTACGTGTACATGTCTGTATATTTTATTTTATTCTCTACAACCTAGGGAAACACAATAAACATTTGTCGTATGAAAATGCCCCATAGTTAATCCACATTTGAATCAACACATTTAAAGTCAAAATGATTACCTTTGGAGAATGGCTACATAGTGCAGTAGGTAGGAACTAGTCATGGAATTAGAAAGTCACTTATTAGCTTTGTGGCCCTGGGTAAGTCACTCGAACTCTTTTTGCCCCAGTTTCCTCATCTGTAAAATGAAGGGGTTAAATTCAATGGTTTCTAAGGTCTCTTTCAGCTCTAAATCGATTTTCTTCTTATCCTAGGAGATTTCTCTTCCCTGGATTTACCCTTCTCCATTACAGTTAATTAGGACTCCTATTTTCCCATTATCTCTGGCTTGGGGTTATCATAATTATCATCATCACTATTGAAAATATTTATCTAGACTTTCTATGTTCAGGGAACTCTGCTGGTTTCTGATTTTACATA
This sequence comes from Pseudochirops cupreus, assembly GCA_028627135.1. Classification (NCBI taxonomy): domain Eukaryota; kingdom Metazoa; phylum Chordata; class Mammalia; order Diprotodontia; family Pseudocheiridae; genus Pseudochirops; species Pseudochirops cupreus. The sequence continues at coordinate 88,263,590 of CM053584.1, forward strand.
TCTATCAGCAGGTAATTTGGTGGATCTCATATCTTGCCAATGTGCATCTTCCCCCTGATGGTGCTGATCCTGACTTATTTGTACCTTCTCATTCTGTTCATGTTCTCCCATAAATCTTCCACAGTTGATCCACTCGTGATGTTTGAGGTCTTCCTCCAAATCTCTTGCTTTTGCAGAGGAACTGATGGAGCACACAAGCTGTCCATTGTTTATTCTTTACTTACCTACCACACAATTGACTTATTTTGTTTTCTAATCCTGTGGTTTTCTGAGACATACTTTACACTAGTTCTCTTGGGCAATTCTTTATTGATAGCATTCCACAGTCTATTCATAACCACCATATGCCTTTCCATTGCCTTTGGGTGCTTCTCAAATTTAAATATTTGGAGACTGTGGTATTCCATAATTGACAACCATCAGCATCTTTTGAAGAATATTGAAGGAAAAAGACTTCCCCTTAAGGGAGAAGCTTGGAGACCTTAAAAGCCTTGCACAGTTTTCATAAAAGTTTAACTTCCCTTGCTGCTTAAATTGTAGGTCCAGCTTATTGGGGAATGTGCTTAGTGTCTATTTGAGATCTATGGATGGATGAATCAGTGGCATGGACTGGCCATCATTTATCCTTTTGGCTTTTGCCCGTGTGAGTATAGGAGGTTATGCAAGGGTCTGGGGCTGGATGTAATCAGAACAATGCTGTTCACATATAGGGTCATCTAGAGCAGCAGTTCTCAACCTGTGGGTTATGTTCAATTTGTAACAATGAAATACATCCTGCATATCAGACATTTACATTACGATTCATAACAGTAGCAAAATTACAATTATGAAGTAGCAACGAAAATAATTTTATGGTTGGGGGTCACCACAACATGAGGAACTGTATTAAAGGGTCATGGCATTAGGAAGGTTGAGAACCACTGATCTAGAGGATATTGCTATAGTTGGGAATTCTTCAGTTTGGCCTATATACCAAATGTTCTCTGTGACAGTGGCAAACAACTTGGGCAAGCATATACTTCATGATTTTATGCCTTATTTGAGTTAATGATAAGAGGACAGTCATGTTATTTCTGTTGCCACATATTTCAAGGACTCTTGTATGACTTCTGCCTATGTATGGTCACTAGACTTTGAGAAATTGGGTTCTGTGGGCAAAGAGAAAGTTCTAGAAACCAACTCTGTAAGTTTCTGGGAAAGGTAGTACCACCTTCCTCAAATAGCATTAATTTCACCATCCTAAGAGGCACTGAGAGACTCATTATTTCTGAATATAGTAATACTATGGCAGAGCAAGCAGTTGGAATTTGGGATTAGTTGGAATTTTGGTCTTGGAGAGATGCTGAATGGGTGATTTCAGATGGAGTTAAGTGAATTGGAATAAGGAGACAGAAGGGAGGATAAAAAAGAGGATTAGAATATGCAGTATGTAGGCCATTTGGTTTCATAGCTGCTGTCTCCTCTTGTCCAGACAGACCCCAGGGAGAGACATAGCTGGAATGGATTGAGGCTTGTGGAATTTTTTTCTTTTTGGGATATCTGAGAGAGATGGTGAAATGCTTTAACTTTTCTCCTTTCTTTCTTTCTATCTTAAATAGACATATTTACTTCTAAACTTCTCTGCTTATGTTTGTTCACAATTTTTAATGTAATTGGTACTTTAAGTCTGGTTTGATTTAGATTTAAAATGAAAATCATGACTTTTTTTGTGTATTTCACTAATTCTGAATGGGGGACAGTTACAAAAAAGAGAGTGACTAATGTTTATATATAGAAATGGGTAGAGGTTCAAATCTTCTGTTTGAAACCCTAAGGTTCTGTCTTGGCTAGGGGTCCTTAACAAATGGGAGGGAATATTATTGACACTAGGTTCTTCATTTTTTTGAGCATTCCAAGTAGACAAAGCTGGATTTGGGCTTTTCTGTGTCCTTAGGCTAAAACAAATAAAAAACCCATTGCTGTCTTGGAGGAGTCTAGTTTGTCAGTTCACATTTCCTCCTTTATTGTTTCTCTACTCCCCACAAAGGAGTGAAGTTGAGAGTGATAACTAGAAGTAGAAAATACCTTGTGGGAGGAAAAAAAGGTTGGAGCCAAAGGAGAGAGTACTTTCCTTTCATTTCTTCCTTCACTTTCCAAACTCAGACAAATCAAAATTACACAGGGAAGAGAAGACTGCTTTGGAGAGGAGAGCCCCTAAAAACACTTTGCTCTACTCAATGTAATGTTATATTGTACTAAATACACAATAGGAGCAGTGGGATTATGTATTCTCTAAACATTTCAGCCAAATGGGTGGTTGTGAGGATGTGGTCTGCTGTAGAATAATATTTGCAAGAACCTGCCTGCTCTCTTCTCCTAACTTCATTAAAGATGCCCTCAAAGAATTCCTAGGCTATTCTCATAAAAAATTTTATAGAGTTGGAGAAAGTAAATATTTGAGCTAATATTATTAATATTAATATTAATATTGTCTCAGTCTTTTTTTGGGGGGTAACTGCAAATTTTGAGATGTTTTCCAAGTCTTTGGTATACTCCTCCTCTTCCTCTTCTTTCTTCTCCTCCTCCTCCTCCCACCACCACTACCACCATCACCACTACTACCTCCACCTCCATCTCCACCTCCACCACCTCCACCTCCACTACCTCCACCTCCACCTTCACCACCACCACCACCACGACCACCACCTCCACCTCCACCACCTCCACCACCTCCACCTTCACCTCCACCACCTCCACCTCCACCACCTCCACCACCTTCACCTCCACCACCTCCACCTCCACCTTCACCACCACCACCACCACGACCACCACTTCCACCTTCACCTCCACCTCCACCACCTCTACCTCCACCACCACCACCACCACTACCACCACCACCACTACTACCTCCACCTCCACCTCTACCTCCACCCCCACCTCCACCTTCACCACCACCTCCACCTCCACCACTACCACCATCACCACTAGCACCTCTACCACCTCCACCTCCACCACTACCACCATCACCACCACCTCCACCTCCACCTCCACCTCCACCACTACCACCATCACCACCACCACCACCACCATCACCACCACCACCACCACCACCACCACCACCACCACCACCACCACCACCACCACCACCACCACCTCCACCTCCACCTCCGCCACTACCACCATCACCACCACCACTACCACCACCACTACCACCACCACCACCACCACCACCACTACTACCAATAGATAACATTTATATAGCACTTACTTACTATATGCCAGGCACTGTGCTAAGCATTTAACTAATATTATCTCATTTAATCCTTACAGCAATCTTGGGAGGCAGGTGTTATTATTATCCTCATTCGGCACATGAGGAAACTGAAGTCCTGTGAGACAGTATGGTATAGTAGAAAGAACACTGAGTTTGGATTCAGGAGAACTTGTGTTTGAATCTTGTCTTACTAATTATGTAACCTGGGATAATTCTGTTAACCTCTCTGATAAAACCTCAGTTTCACTATCTATAAAATGGTCTCTACCTCATAATTTTGTTGTGAAGATAAATGAAGTAATCTATGCAATATATTGTAAGCCTCAATGTACTATATGAAGAAGCAACTTGCCCATGGTCACACAACTAGTAAATGTTTGAAGCAGGATTTGAACTCAGGTCTCCTAAGTTCAGTATGCTATCAGTATAACAAAGCTTTCTATGTGTGATAAATCAATTAAAGTTTCATAATATTTCCAGATTCAGCCGTTTCTCTTCTTTCTATTTCCATTGATGTCACTCAAATACAAGCCCCTATTATCTGAAGCTTAGAGTATTGATGGTACCTGGTGAAAAGAAAGTTTTTTTTTTTGTCACCAGAGTCCCTGGAATAAATAGCTCAGCATCAAAAATGGATATGGTTTTCACAATTCAAATGACTCTAAAGAAGATTCCATTCCATTCTCTAGCCAAACTGGATTATTTGCCATCTAGACCATTTGGTCTTACCATCTGCTCTGCCATTGAACCCTAAAGACCACTGGGATTTTCCATCTGCCCTACAGGTTGAATCCTCTTATATATGTTGTCTCCCATGTTAGAATGTGATCTGCTTAAGAATAAAGACTGTCTCACTTTTTATTAGTATCCGCAGTACTTAGCATAGTACTTTGTACTTGACAAACACACAATAACTGCTTTATTCACTCACTTATTCATTTACTCATTCATTCATTCATCTCCTTGACTCCATTTTTTCTCCTATCAGGTAATATTGCAAAGCAATGCCAGATTGATCTCCCTAAAATATCACTTTCATCATGTTTCTGTTCAAAACCCCTCTCAAATGTGCTCAAAATTCTGTTCAATAGCTTCCTATTGTCTATGAAATCTAAATTCCTTGCCTTCATTTCAAGGTTTTTCATAATCTCAACTCACCCTACCTGCTCAAATTTATTTTCCACCATTCTCCACTATACACTTGGTGCTCCTGTAAGGAAAGCTAATTTATTGTCACCCCCCCCCCCAACCAAACACCACTGTGGCACCTCTATTCCTTGACTCAGTCGCTTTCTGCCCCTCCCTCTGCTGATCCAAATCCTCCTTATCTTTCAAGGCTTAGCTCAAGCCTAAACTCCTCTATGAAGCCCTTCCAGACAGCATTAGACTACATTTATTTCTCTTTTTTTTACTTTATTTGCATTCTTTCCATGTGCTGAATAATTAGTCTCTTATTATACAATTTCCTATTCTCTGATTGTCTCTAATGCATAATTTAACACTTTATTATATCAGTATGGATGTTACTATACATTTTTCTACTTGTTCATTAATTTTTCAAGCATATATACCATTTTTTCCTTAGCTAGATTATAAACTTATTGTGAGTAAAGACCGTCATACTTTTGAACTTTTTGTAGCACCTAAAATGGTACTAACATCTATATAGATACATAATCAATTTTTATTGATTAATTAAAACAAGTTGATTTCATGCATTTATAACAAAAGTGCTTTAGTCTCTAGGAGCTCCAAGAAACAAATGTTAGACTGGTGCACCCGTGTGCATCAGTTTAGTGTAAGTCAAGGTCAAGTCCCACCCTTTCCATGAAGTCTTCCTTAATGACTGTAATCATTACTGGAGTCATCACCATTTTTTCCCTCTTCCTAATTGCTCATGGCACTTTTTATCTGTTTAGGGGAGGAGGGATTTGATTCTCCCCTCCATACCTCCAGCTCAGTTGATATAGTCATGGAATATTTTCAGAGATGACAAGTGGTGGATGTTGTAAAAATAAGGTGTTAACATCTGATGATCCCTTTACAAAGTAAGAACAACTCTTTCTGATTGAGTGAGAATGGGCAATTTGATTGGCTGGGCTGAAAATTGGCCATGATCCTGTGGGATTTAAACCTTGGAGCTATCCAGAAGTTCAAGAGTTAGAAGCAGTCCTGCCAGGAGCTATCAGTCAGGGAAGAACCCAGGTCTTCACCTCTCAGGGGAGGGGGAGTATTCTCTCTTTGCTCCTTCATCGGCCTTGGCATTGAATCAGGTAGAGGAATTTTGAGGAACAATTGAGGGATGAGAGACAACTCTAGACAAATGCAAATAAAGAAAGGTAGTCACTTGAAACCAAAAGCAACTTCAGTGATTTTCTGGCCCCTGACAGCAGAGAAGAGAACTGGCTATAAATACATAAAAAAGCCCTGGTAATTGGGAACCAGCTGCAAAGAGGATCAGATCCTGAGAACTCAACTGAACAACTTGCCCAGAGGAGTTTTGTTAAGACTCCACTAAGAGTGAAAAGACGAGGCCCTAAAGTTTTGACTTGTGAGTTGCATGGTCACATTGCATTACCTACATATGTCCTTCAAAACTATTTTTATTTTAAATTGCCCCTGTTCTCATGGATGCTGCATGTAACTGTTGGTAAGTTTGCCTCCACATTTCTTTGGAGGAAAGGAATTGTTTGTAGCTACTGTTCTTACTATACCATACTAGTAAATATTTTTTGCTTAGAGCTAATTAAGTTTACTGGCTGCTTGTTAATGGGAAACAATCTAGTGGAGGCATCTAGCTATAGTAATAGGAACCCAGATTTACAGGGTACCCTAAATACTGTGGGGATTCAACTTGAAAACCTGACTGCTTGCTTGGCATATCTTAGAGGGGGTCCTACATCTGTACTTCATGTACATGTTGTTATTTAGATATATTAAGCTTTGTACATGTCTCTTACTTTCACATCAAATTTACTTAATTGGTGCTGGTTTTGTTTTCTTTAACTGATTATAAGTCTTTTGTTTTGTTTTGTTTTTTTGGAGGGGGAGGGTAGGATATTTGGGGTTAAGTGACTTGCCCAAGGTCATGTGGCTAGTAAGTGTTAAGTGTCTGAGGCTAGATTTGAACTCAGGTCCTCCTGACTCCAGGGCTGGTGCTCTATTCGCTGTGCCACCTAGTCTCCCCGATTATAAGTTTCTTGAGAACCTGTGCTCACAATATCATTTTTTCCTGTTTCCTCCAAGATGTTAATCTATTACCTTCATTTTTCTTTTATCTTCTATCTCTGGGTAGGTCTCCTTTCTTTCTGCCTATAAACATGCTCATGTCTTCTCAATCCTACTTGCCCTCACAAAAAAGGAGAGATGACAACATTACCATTACAATAAATTTCCATTGTTCCCAAAATCTCCCTCAATAGCGATCGTATTTTTTTCCTCTTCTCCCATTTAACTACCAATTTTCTAGAAAAGATAGTTCATATTTTCTGCCTCCACTAAATCATAGTCCACCTACTTATTTCTTTTCTTTAGTCTCTTTGAAACTTTTTCCCACCATAATCATCTAAAGTAGCCATACCCATTGGACTCTCTTTCTTTCCTGATAGCAATGGAATTGTTGATCATTCCATCCATTTTAGTACTCTTTCCTTCCTTGGCTTCTGTGATATTGCTCTTTCCTGATTTCCCTCCCACCTTTCTAATCAGACTTTTTTAGTCTTCTTTTTTAGTTTCTTTTTTCTCTTCCTGTCTTCTAAGGGTGGATGTTCTGCAAGGTTCTGTTCTCTCTCTACAATGTTTCCTTTGAAGAACTCAGCCACTCCTGTGACTTTGCTTATAACTTCTGAGCAGTTGATCGCCAAATTTGCATCTCCATACCCATCTTCTCATTAGTCTTCTATTCACATGGAACTGAAAACTTAAAGACTCTTCCTTCCTTCCTTCCTTCCTTCCTTCCTTCCTTCCTCCCTCTCTTCCTCCCTTCTACCCTCCCTTCTTTCCTTCCTCCCTTCCTCCCTTCCTCTTTCCCTTCCTTCCTCCTTCCCTTCCTCGCTCCCTCCATTCCTTCCTCCCTGTCTTTCTCCCTTCCTTCTTCTTTCCTTTCTTCCTTTTTTTCTCATTTCTCATGTCCAATAAGCAGCCATGTAATCATGGTATAATGGTTAGAGTGCCAGATTGATAATGTCACTTTCCTAATCTATAAACTCCATTAGTTTCTTATAGCCTTCAGGATCAAACATAAAACCCTCAGGTTGGCATTTAATTCCCCATCATAACCTGGACTCTTCATGCCTTTCCAGTCTTCTTATACATTATGCTCCTCCATGTACTCTTTGATTCTATGTCTTTGGAATCATGGTTGTTTCTTACATGAGACATTCCATCTCCCAACTATGCTATTCCCCATGCCTGGAATTCTCTCCCTCTTTTTCTCCTGGCTTCCATGGCTTCTTTCACATCTCAGCTAAAGTCTCATTTTCTGGAAAAAGCCACCCAGTCCTCTTTCTGTTTTCTCTATATCCCCAGTGCTCAGTGCAGTACCTGGCATATGGTAGATACTGTTTGTTGAGTTGATGATTTGAACTTGGAGTCAAGGAGACTTAGATTTGAATTCATTTCAGATACTTACTAGCTCTGTGATTTTGGGCAGTCCATTCCTCTCTGAAACTTAGTTTTCCCAACTATAAAAGGGGGTGGTGGTAATACTAACATTTATATCACAGGATTTCTGTGAGCATCAAATGATATCATGTATATAAGATATTTTACAAACCTTAAAATACTATATAAATGTCTGCTACTGTTATTTCTTTAAAGTCTTATAGATTCAACTTCTGAAATATCTCTTGATTCTTTCCCTTTCATTGTTGCCATCTCAGTTTAAGGCCCCATTATCTCTTTCTAGACCATTATAATAACCTCTGTTCCCTCAACCTTCGGGCTCTATACTCTACACTCCATCCTGTATATCACTATCTAAGTAATCTTCCTAATAACACACAGCAAAGTCATGTCACTATCCTACTTAAATACTGTCAATGGATTCATAGTGCCTAAGGATAAAATACCAATACCTTAGCCTGGTATTCTAAGCCCTTTGCTACATGACTCCAACCTATGTTTCCAGTTTTATTTTACACAACTCTCTTCCATATAGTCCACATTACAGTCACATTGAACTACTAGTTATTCTTCAACCCCATCTTGCTCTCCACCTACTCTGTGCATTTATTTGAACCTCACATCCCTAGAATGGACACTCTTCTCATCTCTGCCTGTGGAAATCCTTTCCTTCCATGCAGGGTCAATTCTGTATCTAGCACCTCCTTGAAGCCTTCCCTAACTCCGTCAAGCTGAAAGTGAGCCTTCCTCCCTCTAATTGAGTTCAACAATTTAATGAATGTTTATGAAGCACCTTCTATGTGCAAGACTCTGTCCTAGGTGCTGGATACTGTGCCAAGGCTATAATCTCTCTCTTTTTTCTTTCTGCTCTCCCCTGTGCATTTACCACATTCTAACTTGTATTGCAATTACTGGTATCTATGTCTGATTTGCTTCCTCCTATCTGCCCTTCTTTTAGATTGTAACCTCCTTGACAGCAGGAGCTGTGCTTCTTTTCATCTGTTTCTCCTGGTCCCCTATTGCTTGGTGTGCCTGGTTACATAGTGGTCACTTAATAAAGATCAAAGAAATGGATAATTGAATAAGAAGGCAGGATGTCTCCTTAAAAAGTTAGATGCACATTGAAAAAGCTAGGTTTACGTTTTGACATCTATGCTAGAGTGATAGGAACACTAGTCTGCTAAGGTTCTTTTTATAAAAATTGTTTGTTATAAATGTAATAGCTTCCAAGAAACACAAATAAATCAGATCACATAAAATATGGAGTAAATCTCTAACTCCAGCCTTCAAAATCCAAATTATTTACATTTTGATTAGCAAAATATCACCATCAAATATATATTCAAGAAAATAACAGTAACAATATATTTGTTCAAAACCCATATTATTGTATTTCAAGAAAATAACAGTAATAATGTATTTGTTCAAAATTCACATTATCACATTGGAAGAAAATGGAAGTAACAGTGTATTTATTCTAAATCTGCATGTATAATCTTTTCTCAGTTGTAGACATCTGTAGCCTTCACTGGTACAATGCTAAGCCCATAGTAGGTACTTCAGAAATACTTATTGAAGTGAAAACTAAAAGCAGGGATGAGGATGGCTTAGGGGATTTCAGGATACCCTCAGTGTGTTTCCAGAGAGGAAGAGAGTTTCCAGGTAAAAAGCAAAAAGACTCCCAAATGAATCAGGGCAATTTGGCTCTGGACTCTGGGAAGTCCAGACAGAGCCAGATGCTAGCCTTCTTAGTGGGATTGGACATTCTCTATTCATATCATACTTGAAGAGTTTTTCAGTCCCAGCTTCATCTTATTTCATCAACCATAAAATATATGTGAAAATCAATGACATTAGATCAGCATGTCTTATGTCTTAATGGTTTCCTCTGTCTTCCTAATGATGTGGCAGATCACAAAATAATTAAAAATCATTTAGGTTGCAACCTCCCTTTCTCCTTCCCCCTTAGCCCGCCCCACTCCTTGCAAAGAACAGAGGGATTTATCTTTTTCCTTCCCTGCCCCCCACCCCCGCAACCCTTCCCAATGTTCCAGATTGTGCAGGAACAACTTTAGAGATGGGAACAGTGCCAGAGCTGATAGTAAACCCTGGTCATGTGTGCCTTTCTTTGTGAAAGTGAGACAGAGAATGGGAAGGAAATGAGAACCAAAGTAAATGGTCTTCGATTGCAAGGGGATACTGGGCATGTTCCACGCATTGTATGATGTAAAACTGGTAGAGATCTTAGAGGCCATCTAGTACAGTCCCCTCACATTATAGAGGAAAAAATTTAATCTAGGAGAGGGGATATACAGAGGTGGGCTTCAAATCAGGAGTCCTGTTACTCTCAATCAATATCCAACCTGCTTAGGACAAGTCATTGCTACACCCAGGACCTCCACCCCTTTGCCAAAGATGCCTCATCTTTGAGGAGGAATATGTACGGAGAAGGATGAAGGAGTATATAAAGGGTATGGGAAAGAAATTGGTGGGACACCTCCCTCCGATTTCATGTTCAATTCCTACTTGTTCCATCACCCTGAAGCTAGGTTGTGTATCTTTGGTGAAAGGCTGACCCCAAGACTAGAAGTCTATAGTTTCATCTGAGCCAATCAATATCCACCCTGCTTAGGATGAGCTATTGTGAGGTCTCAGTCTCATTCTCCACTCTATCTCAACATCCATCCCCCAGAGACTGCAACTATATACCTTCAACATGGGCCCACACATGCAAAAATGACCAGTAGAGTTGAGGTGTCAAGGGTCTACTCAGCCAGTGAGACAAATTCCTTCTCCAGTGTTGGAGAAGGACTCCTGCCTGTTGCTTATAATCATGTTTATAGAGCCCAACAGACTGAATTGTTGTGATATGATATATATAAAAATTTGAGAACCTTGAAGTATCATATGGGTCAATTATTGTTGAGAGATAGCAGGATATAGTGGATAGAACACTGGTCTTGGATTCAGGAAGACCTAGAGTCCCCCAACTGTCATGAGCTAAATCCAAAAGGTATTCCAAAAAGGGGATTTGACAGATTGTAGGGATCCCACAAGACAGAAGGGTCAAAAAGACATTGAATCCTGCCAAAAATCTCACTATGGAACAAAATGTTTTGGGGGTAGCATGGGGGTTGATATCTCAGTTGGGGCTGTCTATATAAATGCAGTTTCCTGAATGGTTGCATGCCACTTTGTTTGGGTATATGTGACTTAAAAAGGAGCTCACCATAAGGCAGGCAGGCAGAGGTGCCCAGGAAGACAGATTTCTGCTAGCAGCAGATACATGGATGAGTGATGAGGACCCTGGTAGCCACAGGTTGGTGGAAAGGGGGGAGTTCATCCATTGGCTTCCTTGGGTAATAAATCCCAGAAGGGAGACCAACATATTCCTGGTATCAGAGAGAAGCCACTGTTTAATGTCATCCCAATAATGTCACTGAGCTCAGTCTCCCTAAAATTCAATGATTAGCAATACTCACGCCTGCTCCCGCTTGATACATCACTTAACCTGGTAATCGGGAAATCTATTCCACACCTCTGCTTTGATTGATGATGTCACAATACCCTGGTACTTCCTTTCTTTCCACAATGGGTGCAAGCATGTTATCATGTATCAGTCCTAGGCATTTGGGCTATAGAAGCCACTTATTATTTGATTAATACCATGGGCTCCCTTTGTATGTCTCAGAAATGCTGAATCTAGAATCTTGCAAAGTACTATGTAGCATCAAGATGTCACTAATAGAGACTGCCATAGAATGGCTTTATTGATTTCACTATTTCTTGACTTATTATAGATTTTCTTTTTTTTTTAAATTTTATTTTAGTTTGCATCATTCATTTCCACAAGATTTTGAGTTACATATTTTCTCCCCCTCTTTCCCCCACCCAC
>CM053584.1:88275860-88296490 GCA_028627135.1 Pseudochirops cupreus
GTGAAGAAGGGAGGAGACAGGTCCTCAGGCCACTTCCCAGAGGACAGAACTGCCCAGTTCTTCAGGCAAGATGAAGCATTCATTTCCAAGTCAGGAAGCAGCCCACCTCTCCAAACAGAAGCAACCCCACTGAGATGTCAACACCGTAGATTGAGGTGAATGATGTGTCATGTAATAATGGGAACCAATGAAAAATACATAGAGGAGAGAAACATATTCCCAGACTGGAGGAAGATTGAAGGGTTAGAACCCAGGAAAATATCATTTTAGAGGGGCAGAGTTTTCTCAGCTCCATGAATAAATCATTGACTATACAGAACCTCCTTCCTTTTACTTTATTTATTTTTTTATTTAGAAGCCAGTAAATTGCCCCTGGATTTGGAGAGGAAGGAAGAGGCATACTCCCAATGCTGGCTGCCTCTTGCTGCAGATAAATGAGGCAGCAATTTTAACTTTTTATGAAGAGGTTTATTAGGCTTCTGTGCTGTTCTGGCCTAATGTTCCTTTGTTTGTGGCAGTTCATTTTTTCTCTGATGAAGTGCTGCAGAAAGTCACATGTGACCATGATGACTTGTGACCATTCTGACTTTTCCCCATGCAAACCCAGCCCATGCCTAAGATGAAAAGGCTTTCCCTTTCCCTTCTTTTTTCTCTTTCTGCATGGCAGCATCTTAGCAATCTTATGAAGACTGCCTCCCCCACCTATTAGTGACCTAGATGACGAGATTTTCCTTGTGACCAACCACTTTTGTCAAGGTGGAAATTAAGCAGAACATTTGGCTTTCTAAAATCCACAACAGAGGGCTCAGGATCCAGGAAGACTCATCTTTCAATCTTTCATCTCGCGCTTCTAGGTTATGCCACTGTTTATCATCAGAAATGAAATTATGTCTGAGGGGAATTATGTAAATTGAAATATCATTTTAGTCAACGAATGTTTATGACGCATTTTTAATACTATATAACAAATGTGTTTGTATGCCCCTTTGTCTTTATATATCCCACTTATTATTAAATATTTATGGGAATTACTGGTTGTGTGTTTTTTTGAACCACTGAAATACAGCTCATCATATTTACTAACACATTCCTGTATTTCTTCTCCTTGAAGATGCTCAATATCGTCACATATTTCTGTCCCTGTCGAGTCTCCAAGAACATTACCATTTCTTGATTCAAGATGCAAAGGAAGCCTCCTTCCAGTTGCTGACTCACTCTTTCCTCTTCCAGGCTTCTGCAAGAGGTGAAATGTGCAGGTGATTTACTCTGCCTGAGACAAGCAGATGCCATTGTCATCTATGGTGACTCTTTGTAATGTGAGCTATGACTCTGCCCCTTATGTGGGTATAAATCCAGCTTTATCTTTTTATTAATCGAGTACTGAATATACAGCCCAGCAATCCTATTTGCATTTTTCATAAGCACACCACAACCGAAACCTCTGGAAGATAGATATATGTGCATGTATGTATACATGTATGTATACATACACAATACATGTGTGTATATGAATATATACACTTATATAGACACTCACGTCCATGTGTGTCTATACATATATGTGTATAGACACACATATATATGTAGAGTCACATTGAATCAACAGTATCAACATAGTTACCTAGATAGATTTTTTTTTTTAACTAACAATGGCACATAGCCAAATCAAGGCTAAGAAACTGGATTGCTTGATTCCAATGTGGCCGCTGGCAAGAATCTAGACATATGAGGATACGTCCCTTGGCTTGGGCTTATCCATATGACAGGAAAGCCATTGTAGCAATGTCAATGCCATGCTGAAGTGAGCTATGATTTTGTATATGCTGGCTCCTTTTGCTAATGTACAACCAGCCTTAGGGATGCACTAAGATGAAGAGCCAGGTGTGTTCCTGACTTGATGAGATTTCATTCTTGAAGAAAACATAAATGCTTAGATTGAGTCCCCTTGTGGGTGTTTTTCTTTTCTAACAAGTAGAATTGCCTTGTCTTGTGCCTTCTGATAGTCTATATAGTTTTATAAAGGATAATAAGGATAATAGCTAGCATTTATATAATGCTTTCAGATTTACAAAATGCTTTACATATTTACTCACTTGATACCTCTGATAGTCCGGTTTTGGAAATTATGGTTTAGATTCAGAGACTTTGGGTTTCATCCTAACTCAGAGACTTATAACCTATCCTGTATCTGGAGGGGACCTTAGAGATCCTTGGTCCATTGCTCTTTTTTCTACTGAGGGCCAGAAGCAAGTTGCCTCAAGTCACCCAGGTTAAAGCACAATTTGAACTGAGATTCTCTGACTTTATTGTGCCCTGCTGTTTATACAATAGATAACGTGATAGACCTGGAGTCAGGACAACCTGAGTTCACACCTAACCTCACACATTTACTGTGTGAGCCTGGGCAAATAATTTAACCTCTGTTTGCCTCCCTTACCTCAACTGAAAAGTGGGGATACTTACCTCATTGGATTGTTGTTGTGAAGATCAAATGAGATAATATTTGTAAAGTGTTTAGCACAATTCCTGACACATAGTAGGTGCTTAGTAAATAAATAAATGAATGAATAAATAAATGAATAAATAAATAAACGTATGTTTGTTCCCTTCCCTTTCTTGGGTCTTAATTTCTTTATCTATAAAGCAAAAGATTTAGACTCGTGGTCTCCAATCACACAATAAACAAGCCCTTCCTAAATGCCTACGATATGGCAGGTACTAGACAGCAAGGCAGGATAGTGGATGGAGCACCGAGCTTGGAATCAGGAAAATGCGCCCTCCTGAGTTCAAATACAGACTCAGATACTTATTAGCCGTGTGTCCCTGGGCAAGTCATTTAACTCTATTTTCCTCAGTTTCCTCATCTGTAAAATAAGCTGCGAAAGAAATGGCAAACTACTCCAGTGTCTTTGCCAAGAAAACCCCCAAATGGCTTCATGAAGAGTTGGATACGACCGAAACAGTTCATCCACAACACCAAATGGCAAATACTGTGTTAGGCCCTCAGGATGTAAAGGCATTAATGAAACATTCTTGCCCCTGAGGAACTTGTATTCTATAGGAGTTAGAAGGTCTCTTCTCTTTGTCAATCCAATACTATGAAGATTTTATCATCAAACAGAATTTGTTGGTTTGAATGTCATGGAACTAGAAAATGTGAAAGAAACTACAAGTCTGAATATGAAACAAGGGTCTGGAAAGAGCAAAGAGACTTGCCCCAGATTACACAACTACTAAGTTTTGGAGCGAGGATGTGCACCCAGGTTTTCTCACTCCAAGACCAGTTTTTCTGACAATGTATGATGCTTCCTTCTTATCTATGCTTTTCATTACCTTCAGACCTCCTATAACGCTTAAGAGTATTCTGGCTTATTTGTTGCCAAAAGGGCTAACAGGTTCAGCTTTCCATAAACTGTTTACATTCCTGAGAGAGCAGGTCAGGTTAACATGAATATCAGTATCTGCCATTCAAGAGGCCAAGTGGACCTACTGTATCTTCTGGTGCTCACATTGCAATGCTTTTGCTATCATGCAGATTATCCTTTCTGAAAATTCTTCTCTAGACTGGAAAGCTTTGATTTGTCAGCACAGACTCTTCATGACCCCATTTGGGGTTTTCTTGGCAAAGATACTGGAGTGGTTTGCCATTTTCTTCTCCAGTTCATTATACAAATGAGGAAATTGAGGCAAACAGGGTGAAGTGACTTGCCCAAGGTCACACAGCTAGTAAGTGTCTGAAGGCCAGATTTGAACTCAGTATGATGAGTTTGATTCTAAGCCCAGTGCTCTAGCCACTGTGCCACCTAGCTACTCCTATTCGAGAAACAGCACATATAAAAGAGCAATGGCCTTTTGTTCAATAGCTCTGTTCTATTCAGAGCAGTCAAATAATTGTTTAGACATTGGGGGGGGGGAAAGCCCATTGATTTTCCTAGTTAGGGGGATTGAATCTTTCTGCAGGAAGGACTGCTGCTGGGTGGGAAGGGGTAAGACTGGGTTGGGTCTGATTTCTCTCAGGTGACACTTCTGTTGGTGGAGCAAACAGGTTTTGGTCTGAGAAGACACTGGGATGGAGCATTATGGGAGTTATTGGACACATCCTTTCTGGTAACAGTGCTAGTATTAATTTAATTATGGTTCCATAACTGGAAAGTGGTGGTGAGATGAGGAAACTGAGGCCCAGAGAGGTCACCCAATTAATTAGTGGTCTAGATTTCTCCATGACAACATCCTGCGGCTTTTCTATTTCTGGGGGGGAGGGGGGATAGGACGTTTGAATCTCAAACATGAGTCCCAAGGAGCAGCAGTTTCCCCAACCACAGGGGATGGATGCTGTGTGGGAAAATCAACTTTTGGATTAATGAATTTCTCTTAATATTTCCCTTCCAGAAACATGAAATGCCCCAGCCTGCCCCAAATTCCTTTCAGTGCTGGCTTTCCAGGGCTCATTAAAATAATGTCTCACGGATAACCTTTGGCCGGGCCCATTCTCAGGAAGACTTGAATGCATGTTAATCAGCCCTACTTTAAAGGCCACAAAGAGCTCTAGCCTGGTGGACTCTTTCATACCTCAGCAGCCTTGATGGCAAAAGGATGACATGGCTTTTATCAGGGCCTTTGGTCACATTCATGTCTCGTGACATCTTTTTTTTAAAAAGCAGAGTTTCAAAGAAGCTCCCTTATCACCATATCTTTAGTCTTCCTTAAGAGTTCATATGGCTATTTCCTCAGAACTCGCTTAATCAAAGCTATAAAGTCATTTGTACATTTATATGATATTATATATATATATCTGGGTACTTGCAGACTTGGGAGAATCAGTCTTTAAAGGCAATTGCTGATATAAAGAGCAACTTCAAATCAGCTCTGACCTTTTGTTCAACAGCTCCTCTCCATTCAGAGCAGTCAAATAACTGTTTAGACATTGGTGGGGGGAAAAGCCCATTGATTTTCCTAGTTAGGGGGATTGAATCTTTCTGCAGGAAGGACTGGTGCTAGGTGGGAAGGGGGAAGACTGGGTTGGGTCTGATTTCTCTCAGGTGACACTTCTGTTGGTGGAGCAAACCACACCTATCTATACTATCTGCTCTACCCTCTGAGCCCTTCCTGGCCTTCTACATCTCTGACCAAAGGACTGGCTTTGAAGGATATACTTAGTTGGGGGAAAGATTTGACTAAAAATATAGGATTTAGATGGGCATTATATCTTATATTCCTACTCCATTCTTCCCTTTGCTAAGTTCTAGGACTCCTGTAGGCACATGAATGTGAAGATAGAATGCCTTTCTGAGACATGGTGATGAAAAATCCTAGGGCAAAAGTCACTTAAGAACATTCAGAACAATTGTGCACAGTAACAACATTTCAGAAAAAAACTTTTCCTTGAAAGCAGAGACTTAAAAAAATAAACTTAGCACAGTACCTCTTACATGGTGGGTGCTTTGAAATGGTCTTTTAAAAATTTTTTTAAAAATTCATTACTTTTTTTTTTAATTTTGAGTTCCAAATTACCTATCTCTAGGCTCTCCTCTATTGAAAAGTAAGCAATATGGTAGTTCTTAGTATTCTTTTTTTCCCCACTTATTTTTCCAATTACATGTAAAGAAAGTTTTCAACATTCACTTTTATAAGATTTTGAGTTCCAAATTTTTTTCTCCCTCCTACCCTCACCCCAAGATGGCAAGCAATCTGATATAGCCTATACATGTATACTTATATTAAACATATTTCCATATTAGTCATGTTGTGAAAGAAGAATCAGAACAAAAGAGAAAAACCATGAGACAGAAAAAAAGAGAAAATGGTATGTTTTGATCTGCATTCAGGCTCCATAGTTCTTTTTCTGGGTGTGGATAGCATTTTTCATCATGAGTCCCTTGGAATTGTCTTGGATCATTGCATCGCTGAGAAGAGCTAAGATGATCAAAGTTGATAATTACATACTGTTGCTGTTACTATGTACGGTGTTCTTGTTCTGCTTACCTCATTCGACATCGGTTCGTGTAAGTCTTTCCAAGTTTTTCTGAAATGTTGTTACTATGCACAATAGTTCCGAATATTCTTAAGTGACTTTTGCTCTAGGATTTCTCATCACCATGTCTCAGAAAGACATTCTATCTTCACATTCATGCACCTACAGGAGTCCTAGAACCTAGGCTCTCTACAGCTGTGATTTTTGGATTTGGAGTAAAAAAAAAAAACAAAAAAACAAACCTCCCAGTTTGAGTTCTGGCTTTGCCTAGTTTTATGTCCTTGGGAAATCCTATAGGAACCTCAGTTTTCCTATCTGTAAAACAGGAATAGGGGTAGTTGTATTATTAATCACTTGTACCAATGATTACTGAATTATTGGGAGGGTGAAATGTGATAATGTCCGGTAAGTGTGTTATAAGCTATAAAACACTCAGAATTCAAGTGATTATTATTATTTATTGTTATCCCTTCCATGACCAGTTCACCCAGACACAGCACAATAGTGAGCAAACAGGCTTCATCCCATAGTATTGAGCCATAAAAGTGGCCTGTGCTTTGAGCTAATGGAATCTCTTAAGAATAGTTGCTTTCTCCCTGTATTCTCTGCCTGGCAATCTCCGCTGTATTATCTGCCAGAAGACTACCTCCTCATTAGAGTCAGGAGCGGGCCAGTCTCTGTCCCATGCTGTCATCTGACTCCTGACATTTCTGCCATGCAATGATGAGGCAACTTAATCTGAATAAAGAACCACACTCCATCTACCAGTGCAATTCTAGAAACTCCTTTTCATTGCTTTTTTATCGCAGATTCTGTGTTGCTTTGGGGATCTGGGAAGGTGGGGAAGAAGGGTTGGGGAGCATTTGGTGCCTCCATCCCACAGAATCTTATAACATTTCTTGCTGCTGCTGCTTTGCAGGTTAGGAGAGACAATGAAGGATGAGCTACACTTGCAACAGGCTGTTGGATAGAGCTGTCTCATTGGAATCCAAAGCCTGCTACAGATCCCTGAGGATGCTCTTGCTTGGAGCAAATGGGTCAGACCACATTCCACATGACTGGGCAAGTTTAAATCTGTTCCCAATAGAATAGCCTAAGGTACCTATAGAAGATGCCCCTAAACAGATGCCAATCAAGAAGAGTTCATTGTTCATTCATTGGCACTCCCAGGATGGTGCTTGAGATGGTCTCGTCTGTTCTTTCTTTGTAGTCTTTTTAACAGGTTGCATAGGAGTGCTTTAATATTTCAAGGATTTGCCTCCTCACTTGATGTGGGTGCTTCCTTTGTCAGCAGAGATTGTAGCCTACTCCATTCCTTAGCATGCAGTCATAATTTGCTATTGCTAGGGGAAAAAAAAATCAACATTTTGTAGCCAATTCTGGTGATGAGCCCTTCTAAATTTAGCTAAGCTCGGCTCTGGATGACAGACACAATGTATTGTCAGACTAGCACTCAAAGGCTTTCTAGGTCAGTAGGACTTGCCAGTGTTTACAAGTCACTGGCTTGGCCTTAGAGAATTCAGGGTCAGCCCCACGATCCAGGGGAGGGATGAGCAAATAAATACAGAAGATTTATCACCTTTTCTTTCCCTTTCTTTTTAGTCAATGAGGACTCAAAGACCTTAGATAGGGATGTCAGAGGTCGCCTAGTCCAAACCTCTTATTCTACACACAAGGAAGATGAAGTTAAGTGAATTTGGCCAAAGTTACACATATTACATAACAGGTGAGATTTGAACCCAGGGCCTCTGAAACCAGAGTGAGTTCTCTTTTCACTGTGCAATGCCAGCCTGGATTCTTTTTTATTCATTGCCGTGTTAACCACATTCCTAAGGCAGCATGGTACTCTGGGCGAGTTCTAACTTAGGACAGTCCCCTGGTAGTTTGCATTTGATATTAGAACAAAACCAGATGTTTATTTTGACTCGTAGATCATTCAGTCATTAACAAAAGATTTACTTAGCAATAGCAGGAGGTTATTCAACAAGGCTAGGTATGAAGACCCTTTGAGTTGATTCAGCTGATTCAGATGAAGCACCTGAGAGCTATGGGGGGAAGGGTAGCACTTAGCACAGTGTCTAGCACATAGGATGTTATAAGATTCTGGGGGATGGGGTGATGAATGCTCCCCAGCCCTAGCTTCCCTCCTTCCCAGATCCCCAAAGCAACACAGAACCTGCAATAAGGACCTGTCCCCAGGTCCTCATGGCTCCTTTGTACTTAGATGATAAGGGAAGTGATGTCAACAGTCTGAGCCCATAGTTTTGGAGCCAACCACATCTTGAGGAATGTCTCAGTACTTTTTAAGTAAAAACTGGCTTAACTGAGATGGGGCAGGGGAGGAGTTAGGATATTGCCCTTACCATACATGATATAGTGGAGAATTTTGAATTTAGAGGGAGAGGAACCAACTTCAGTTCCAAGCTTGGCCACTTACTTACCAGTGTGACCCTGAGCAAATCACAACTTTTCAGGGTCTATTTCCTTATATGTAAATAAGGGGTTAGAATGAATGAGGCAGTACCACGTCTTACTTAAGATCCCTTTCAACTTGAGACCTGTGATCCTGTATAAGCCATGTAGAGAGTGGTCCATTCCTGAGCAATGTTACTACATCATCCCCAATGGGTATTATAAGAATAACATTATCACCTTAACATTCTCAGGGTAGAAAGGCATCTGCTACACACTTGGTGAGCTGAACCCTGTGCCAAAGGTCCCAGTCTCCTAGAAGGTCAGTTGTGCCAGGAAATACATTCTCAAAAGACAGATCTGCTCCTACTAGGGCTGTTGTGGGTGAGTCTATCATAGCCGGAAAGATAGCCTTCCAATAAGCACACAGACCAATGAATCATTAAGCATTTGCATCCTGTCAAAGCTCTAGCACTCTGTTGAGGATGAATTCTGCTCTAATATGATGAAACCAGAGGTGTAAGCCACAGCTATTGGGAAAATAAAGCCATTTTGTAGTTTTCATGGCAAAGCATGTCTGTCCTACCACATGGGGCACATGTATGAAGAGGCATGTACATGCACACATTATCTGCAGCCATCTGTCCGGCTTCCTCACACAAGCAGCACGTTCTTCTTTCTCTTGCTGACTGTCACCATATGGCCCTTGTTAATGATTTATATATCACACCCTTCATTAACTGATGTAAAAGACACTCATGGTAATTTCCTTCCATCAACTTTCATTCCTCATAGGATACCAAATAATTTCAAAAAGTGTGGCCTTTCGGTTAAGTTGTTAATGAAGCGAACTCTAATTAACATTAGGGGTGTCCTTCATACACACTCTATGAGAATGGCAAGATCTTAAAAATTCCATCATCATTAAATTAGTAAATTTTTATTATAGGAGCCTTTGTGTGCACTAACTTTGGATTTTAAAATTATCATCGAGGGTTGATACGTTGTGTTTGTCTTCCCCTAATTGAACACTACCTTGCATTTAATCAAAGCAAATTGGCCTTCCCTCTAAATAGATCCAAGGGCTTGAACACTTGTTAACTCTTGCTCTATTCCATTAGGCCTGGAATGAACAGCAAAAGGGCTAGACCAAGAAGCCAAGAAAATGGTTATGAGGGAGGGGGAGATGTAGATCAGGAGAAGAGCCATAATTAGTGATTTTTCTACTGAGGGCCAGCTGCACAAAATACGTTATCAGCTCAGGTGACAGGGACACTGCCTGCCAAGGACACCAATATTAGGGTGAAGTGAGAGGGTTAGGTGGGTCTTGGGGGAGCTCAACAGGAATGTGACATTGGGGTGATAGCTTCCCATTTTAACTAATTATTCTTGCTAATTAGTAGATAAGCTTCATTGTTCCTATTATGCTGAAAGTACTGTTATTGTTCTTCTAAATCCTGGCATCCTAGGGAAAGACTTAGTTATCTCACCTTAGTTAGAGCTGTGGTCAGGGGTTTTCACTTGATAGTAGTGGCCTCTAGTAGGTCTATGTTGTCCTGGGCCCCACTTTCACAGAATCTTAGCATCATCTTTGGAATTCGAGCTGAAACTAACTTTGGAGGCCTTCTGGTTCAGTACCATCATTTCATGGATTGGAATCTGGGGCCCAGGAAAGTTAAATTTTGCCCAGGGTCACAAAAGTTACAAATGGCAGGTAGAAGTAGCATTTCATTCAACCCCACATACCCAACTCCAGAGCCAATGCTCTTGTTAGGATGTCACATTGCCTAGGCGACTTGATTGAGGACCTATCTTTTCCATGTGCAAGTTGGGGTTGTGGTCATATGTTTGGAGTGCCCAAAAAATGCAAGGCCAGGTAACAGTAGACTCAGAGGTGCCGAGATGAAACTTTCTTTCAAAGCAGCTAAATAAATGAATGGACCCCAGGAGATGCCCAAAGCCAGCTCCATTCTGTCAATGGCTCAGCTGGGGCTGCCAGCTGAGAGTCCCTGTGTCAATTTAGGCAGCACTGGGGAGAAGGTTTGTAATTGGCAGGTCAGAGGCAGGCTGGTAGCTTCCTCAGTTGCATCGAAGAGGAGGTAACTGATTACTCCTGGAAAATGGAGGTGGAATTGAAATGGAGTTTTCTGATGGAAGGGAGGATCTAAGAAGGGAATGGTTGGATTTTGCTATGGTTAAGAAGGTTAGATTGAAAAAACAGTAGCCAATGGCCTCTATGAGTCTTTTCTATATTATTTCCATTAAAATACACATACTGGTTTCCTTGGCTTCCTCTAGCTTACTCTCTTCTTGCTAAGTCACCTTCTTTTTAACCTCCCACAAATGTGATTGTGGATCTCTGATGGTCCCTTGTAATAAATGTTTGGTGATCGCCTTATTATATTTAGGTGTACTGAGACATACCCAATACCTTTTGGAAAGGTCATAGGGTCATAGGTTTGGAGCTAGAAGGGACTTCAAAGTCATCTAGTACAATTTATTCATTTTACAGATGAGGAACTGAGGACCAGGGAAGTTAAATGACTTGTTCAAAGTTGTAGAGATAGGAAGTGATCCATGCAGGATTTGAACCTAGGACCCCTGGCTCCAAGTTCACCACTTTTTTCCATGCTTCTTTCTCTGTAATGGAAAGGTCTCATCCATTCGGTCTCATCCGTTCACCTAATAGAAGTGGCCACTTGTTGCATGATCTACTCCCAATGCATGGTCCCATCATCACCATCATTCACTCCATCCAAATTCTACCCATGCTTCGCTTTCCCATCCCATCCTGCATGCCTCTTGTCAAATGCCATTGTCATTGTCTCACTTCTCCCCAACTGTGCCATTACCTCCAGAGCACCAATCCTCTGAACCAGGTCTCTAGAATTCATGTTCCCTGGTCCTAAGAAAGTTAATTTGCCCGTCTTTGGGAATCCTATCTTGAAGTCTAGTTGTCTTGATCAATGACTGAGTGAGCATAAATTAGTCCACTTAGCTTGGTACATCTATCTGCTCCCAGCTTCCAGACCTTGTTTCACATTCACATCCATCTAATTGTTTACCCAGGACCTTTTGTTATCTGCCAGATACTCCATTCATCCCCCTTTCACCTCTTGCTCTGGACATAACAATCAAATCAATATTACCATTATTTTTTTAAATGTGCACATCATTCAATTGCCGTATGGATCAACTCATCAACCCCAGACCAGAATCCCTCTCTCTGGCTACTGCTCTCCCATAAGTATTCTCTTCCCTATTAGAACATACACTCCCTAAGTATGGAGGTTTTTCTCTATTTTTGTATTCGTATCTCTAGCATTTAGGCACATACTGTGTTAAATACATGATTTTTAAAACTTCATTCATTCCATGAAGGCCTCATGCCTTATCTAAACTTTGTATATCCTCCCCATACTAAGCATAGTTCTTTACCCCCTAGTAGAAGTTTAGTAAAGATTTGTTGAAACAAAAATAAAATCATTGTCACAGAGTCATCAATTTTGACTACATGATAATTTTATTTAATTTCTATACAAGTTGCAAAGTCTGTCTATAGTGTCCTCAGCAAGGGGTTGTGTTCTCTATTTGAAAATCACTGGAGGTAGGACATTTGCCAGGCCTGAGGCATCCCTTTTCCCTTGAGGACACCTCTTGTAGTGAGACAATTTTACTTACTTTGAGCTAAAATCTGTCTCCCTATAACTTTGACCCTAGTTCTGCCCTCTGAAGGCCAAGCAGGATAATTTTTAAAAATTGAACTTAAAATTTCCAATTAGAAAAGCTTTTTTCCCTCTTCTATCCCACTTCTAAGTTAAAAGAAAAACAAAGCCTTTGTAAAAAATATGTATACTAAAAGCAAACCAAATTCCTATATTGGCCATGTCTAAGAATATTTTGTGCCCTGAGTTTATCACCTCTCTATCAGGAGGAGGGTAATATGCTTCGTCATCAACCCTCTGGAATCAGAGTTGGTTATTATATTCATCACATTTCTTAAGTTGAAGCAGAATCTCTCAAAAGCCCCATTTTAAGGAGAACACCCTGGTTAATCATGTCTTCATTCCTCCCCAGGACAGACTCCTGATTTTTCCACACTCTGCAATGTCCTTTCACTGGGTACCTTCATCTCTCTCTGCTGGCCTCCATCTTCCTTTTGTGGATGGTCTTCCTGCATTAAGATGTAAGCTCCTTGAGGTAGGTCTTTCTGCCTGTGTTTGCATTACTAATGCTCAGCATAGTGCCTGGCACACAGTAAGTACCTGATCATTCCTTGTTGACTTGGCTTGCTTTTCATGATCCTCATCGCCAGCCCTACCTACTATGAGCAGGTGACATGCTAGGTTAAAGGGAACACAGTCTTTTTTCTGAGGACTTAATGATCTTGTTTGAGAGATAGGCTGTGCTCAAGGCATCTGGTACATAATAAGCCTGTAATAAATGCTTGTTAATTGCTTGAATGTTAGACTTATCAGGGGGGAATGATTGATGGTGAATACAGTATTTTAGGAAAGTTACCTTGGCATTTGTGCTCAGAATGTATTGAAGGGGGAGAGACTGGAAGCCAAGAGAACAGATAGGAGATCATCATAATAATACAAATACAATGCAACAAACATTTCTTAAGCACCTACTATGTGCAGAATATCGTGCTGAATTAGGTATTATAGATATTTTAAAAGTGATTTAATATTTCATTCCCCCTCAAATTACATTCAAAAATAATTTTTAACATTTTTTTAAATTTAGAGTTCCAAATTTTCTCCCTTCTTCACCACTCCCACTCATTGAGAAGGCAAGTGACTTGATATAGGTTATACATATGCAGTCACGCAAAACATATTTCCACATTAGTCATGTTGTAAAAGAAAACACAGACTAAAAAAAAAAAGCACAAAACCCAAGAAAGATAAAAAAGACAAGGAAAACCTATGCTTTGATCTACATTCAGACTCCATCAGTTCTTTCTCTGAAGATGTATAGCAATTTTTTCATCACAAGTCTTTTGGAATTGTCTTAGGTCATTATATTGCTGAGAACAGATAAATAATTTATCATCATATAGTATTGCTGTTAATGTATACGATGTTCTCCAGGTTCAGCTAATTTCACTTTGCATCAGTTCATGTAAGTCTTTCCAGGTTTTTGGAGAGCATCCTGCTCATCATTTCTTAAAGCACAATAGTTTTCTATCACAATCATATACAAAAACTTGTTCAGCCATTCCCTTGTTGATGATCATCTCCTCAATTTCCAGTTTTTTGCCTAGGTGTTGTAGGCATTAACACAATTTAGTCAAAATGTGATCCTAGCCTCAAGAAGTTCATAGTCTTATAGGAAAAGACTAGCAGAGATAAATAGAATATATAACATTACTTGATGAGCACATTTGAGAATTTTGAAACAAAGTGCTATGTGAGGTTTGAGGAGGAATGTTATTATTAACTGGTGGGATTATGAAGGAGGTGGCATTTTAGTAGGAGTCTGAGGGAAGGAGTAGGAATTAAATAGGTAAAGAGAGGGATATAATGCACTCCAAGCATGGAAAACAGCTTGGACAAAGATATGACAATAAGAGACTGCATTTTGTATTCTAAGGGCACAAAGACTATCCAGTTTGACTAGAGCATAGAATATGTAGAGAGAATAACATGAGATAAGACTGACTGGTTGGTGCTAGGTTTTGAAGGGTCTTGAATGCCAGTCAAAGGTTTTTGGAATTTGCTCAGTTGATCATAGAAAGATACTTGGGTAGACTCATGTATCTTAAAGGTTATTTTGCAGTGGTATAAAGATGAATTGAAGAGGGGAGAGGGTTAAGGCTGGAAAATATATAGGAAGTCACTAAAAATTGTTAGAACTGAGAGGAACAAAGGCTCATGCTGAGGTGGTGTCCATGGGAGTGGAGAGGAGGGAAAATAAAGATATTTGTCAGAGATGGAATAGTTAACACTTGGCAAGTGATTGAATGTGAGAAGGAAATTTTTTTAAAAATACCACAAAGATTATGACTACAAAAGAATACTTGAACAACGATGCCACTAGCAGAAATGGTGAGGTCAGAAGGAGAAGGTTAATAATCTGCATGTGAAGGACTAGGGTTCATCTATTCCCCAACGTGATGGAAAGAGTACTAGTTTTGGAATTAGAAGAATTGTGTATGGGTACCACTCTTACTTTGTGCTACTCATGTGACCTTGGGAAAGTAATTTCTCTTCTCCTTTTTAGCTCTAAATCCTATGATCTTATCGTGCAATGACTTTACCTTCCCCTAAATCCCCCCTATGTTTAGCTTGATAAATCTTCTCAGAACTCAGAACTTCATGGACATGAGTGGGTGCTTGTACTCAAGAATGTTCTCCATTTTTAATGAACAGATACAATCTGTCTTCTAAGGGGCTGGGAGAAAAACTTTGTCATGTTGAACTGATTTTTCTTCTCCAGAGTCAAGTTTGGGAGCCAAGAGTGGCTTTCTTGGTAGAGAATTGGCATATGGTGGAACTCTGAGCTCACTATCAGCTGAGAAACAACCCTGAGGCAACCTCTTCCTTTCCCCCTCCCAGATGTTAAATTTATAGCTATTTTCTTTCTACTGTAGAGAAAATTATAAATGTGGGAAAATGCTTATATTTGTACTGAGAAAATGACAAGATCAGAAAAGGTGTGACTTCTGAACTACTCATCTTGGCTGTTGGAGAGTGTGTGATGAAGCAGAGATGGGGTTCGTATGCTGGAATATGAACATAAAAAGAAGGCAGATTTTAGGAAGAACTAAATGAGACAGCAGAATTAATTTGATGCAAGTTGTTGAAGAGCTTCTGGTGGATGGCATAAGAGAAGGCCAGGGGTGGAGGACTTGTAGCTCAGCGAAGCTAACTAGTAGCCAGGAAAGAGAAAGAGTGGTTTGAATTTTTTAAAATTTAAATTCAACAACTAATTATTGATATAATACAAAAGGCTATTTTTGATTAGTTCAGGAAATTTGTGTGTGTGTGTGTGTGTGTGTGTGTGTGTGTGTGTGTGTGTGTGTGTGAATCTATGGAAGGATAGAATTATTCTACTGAGTATAGACATTTGTGGAAAGATTATTGACTTGAAACAAGAGAGGATAAAAAAGCCCAGAAAGAAATACTTTGCTTTTTCACTGCCTTAGTGAGCTAAGAGAAGAGATCTTGGGCAAGATTTGGGGTAATGATAGCAAAGGGGAACTAGGAAGGGATGTTAGAGACCGTTTTGGAGCCTGATGCATAAATTAAGCTTCTTAGAGCTAACTTGAATCTATAAGCATTATACTTGTAATGTATCTGCTTGTTTGAAATGTGCAATACTTTATCAACTGAGTTAAGACCACTTATCTGCCACCGGCTGATTGGATGGATGTATGCAGTGCATGTTTAAGTACCATTACAGGGGATGGATAGAGGTAGAAGTGAAAGGAAAAGGTCAGGGTGCCAACAGTATTGTCGTCGTTGTCATCATCATCATCATCATCATCATCATCATCATCACCACCTCTATCATCATCATCATCATCACCTCTATCATCATCATCATCATCACCTCTATCATCATCATCATCACCATCATCATCACCTCTATCATCATCATCATCATCATCATCACCACCTCTATCATCATCATCATCTCTATCATCATCATCATCATCACCTCTATCATCATCATCATCATCACCACCTCTATCATCATCATCATCATCATCATCATCATCATCACCACCACCATCATCATCACCTCTATCATCATTATCATCATCATCATCACCACCACCTCTATCATCATCATCATCACCACCTCTATCATCATCATCATCATCATCATGATCACCTCTATCATCATCATCATCATCATCACCACCTCTATCATCATCATCATCATCACCACCACTATCATTGTCACAATCATAACCACCACCGCTATCATCACCATCACCATCATCACTACCACTGTCATCATCATCACTATCACCACAACCGCTATCATCATCATCATTATCACAAGAATTTATATAGTTCTTTAAGGTTTACAAAGCATTTACAAATACTGTCTCATTTTATCCTTGCGACAAGCCTGGGAGGTCAGTGCTATTATGATATCCATTTTACAGATAAGGAAACTGAGGCAGAAAGCAGTTAAGTGACTTGCCTAGGCTCCCACAGCTAGCAAGGTTCTGAGACTGGATTTGATTTTAAGCTTTTCTGACTCTAAGACCAGGGCTCAATTGATTGAAACACCTAGCTGCCTAGGTCTAAAGAGGAGAAACCTGTGGGCCCTTGGATGTTGCTTTTAACTCTCTCCTTTCTTTTATAGCATTTCTTGGGCCCTTGACCCAAATTCCCCAAGTCTTAGTCTCTGTCTTCCCTGGCCCAGTGACCTCTCTCATTGTCCCTGATTGTCCCACTGTCCCTATTGAGCTGACCAAGCTAGGATTTTCCTCATGTGATGTCTCCCTGTACTTGCTCTGTCCATCTCTGGTGCATTCCCAGCCACTTGAAGCTAGTTACTGTCATGACTCTTTCCCTTTCTTGAAAAATATCTTGTGTCTTATTTTCTCTGGGCCAGGCTCTCTGTGTCTTCCAAGGTGACAATGATCTAATCTGTGTTTGTGAGCAAGGTTAGATGAAATTCCCTCAGGGCCCTGTCCTTGCACACCCAGGGAGTATAACAAGATGTCTGGCTTTGGTCCAGGTCACATATCCATTTTGGGCCTCAGTTTTCTTTATAAAACAAAGATATTATACTAGATTGTCTCTGAGGTCTCTAAGTTCTATCGTTTTATGGTCTTATGAACCTATGACAGCAGAAAATAATAACAGTTGCTGACTTTAAATACCATTGTACATAAACTAACTGTTGGACTGTCATGATAACCCTTTGAAGCATCATTACTTCTACTTTACAGAAAAGGAAACTGAGAGGTGAGAGAGTTCTGGGAAGATGGAGAGTAGGTTTGAAAATGCCAAACTCTCAAGATTTTCCCCTGCAAAAGAGTTAAAATAGCACCTTATGGTGAACAAAGTATGAGTGGAGATATATAAGAACAGAGGCACAACCAGGGTCTTCCTGGGGCAATTTGATAATATTTGAAAGAAAAACCCCAGGACAAAGTTTGGTTCCTGTGAAGAGTAAACACCTCTGTTTTAACAACAAGCCTCAAGTCACTTAAACAACAAGCTGAAAGTCCTGGGGTGGCTTGGTTTGAGAGGCTACACTGGCCGTGGCTATAGGAACTTTTATCCCTAGTATAGTGAGGGGAGTTGAGCATTTGATCCCGGGAATATTGAAGGAGCCTCTGCTGATAAGGAATGCCAGACCCAGTAGTGCTGTGAAGAGTGGTGGGGGTGAGAAGGAACTAGCACACACACCTGGGGAATTCAGAAGCAGTGGGACAGAAAGCGCCTGACTGTGGACACTCACAGAAGGTTGGAAGTTTGGTTTTCGTTCCAGGCTAGAGGGGAGAACTGATGATCTGGGGCAAGAGGTACCACCCCCCCATACCCCAGAGTTAGAGGTGATTATAAAAATTAAACTATTGGAACACACACACACACACACATGCACACACACAGAGAATGCACAGGCAAAGGAGAAAAAAATCCAACTGTAGAAAGCTATTATGGGAATAGAGATGAACAGGGTTCATTTTCAGAGGAGGAAATTGAAGTAAAGAAACACCCAAAGGGTAATGTCAAATGGTCATCTGCTCAAAAAGAATTCATAGAAGATCTTAGAAAAGACTTTAAAAATCAAATGATAGAGATGGAGGAAAAACTAAAAAACTAAAATAAAAGAAGAATAATGCAAGAAAAATGAAAAGGTTATGAAAGAAAAGTCAATCAATTAGAAATGGAGATCCAGAATCTTAAGGAAGAAAATGACACCTTGAAATTAGAATTGGGCAAAGTGAAGCTGGAAAAATTATAAGAGATCAAGAAATAATTAAACAAAATATGAATAATGAAAAAGATAGAAGAGAAAGGGAAACATCTGATGAGAAAAACAATAGATCTGGAGAATAGATCAAGAAGACAAAATAGAAAAATAAACTAACTGAAAGCTATGATAAAAAAAAGAATATTGATACAATAATACAAGAAATAATTGAAGAAAATTGTCCTGAACCATTAGAACAAAGGGGGAAAGTAGAAATAGAAAAAAAATTAATCAATTACCACTTAAAAGAGATCCTATGAGAAAAACTCCTAGGAAAATCTTAGTTGAATTCTGAAACAGACAGTTCAAGGACAAAATATTAAAAGCATCAAGATTAAAACAGTTTAAATACGATGGTGCCACAGTTAGACTCACACAAGACCTAGCAGCAGAGACATTAAAGGACCGCAGGTCTTGGAACACAATATATTGAAGAGCAAAAGAACTGGGGCTCTGGCCAAAAATATCATACCCTACAAAGTTAACTATTATCCTGAATGAAAAAAAAAGTGAACATTTGATAAACTCTCAGACTTTCAAGATTTTGTTTAAAAAAATCCTGAACTCAGTAGAAGATTGAACATACAAGAACCAAGAGAAATGTAAGGTGCATACCAAAGACTGATTATAAAGGATTCATAAGAACTGACTGTTTATTTTTCATATATGTGAAATGTGTATCTAGGATTCTTATTAATGATTGAGTAGTTCATAAGAAAGATTGGGGTAAATCTGAGTATGATATGAATTTAAAAGTAAAACCATTTACAAACAGCTAAAAAGAGTAACTATTTTATACAAATGAGGTCCAAGAGGATGAACTGATACAGAGGAACTAGATGGGGAGGAGGGCTAGCAGTTCTGGTAACCTAGTTTCATCAGGAATGGGTTTAAGAGGGAGCAATATATATATATTTAGAAGAGCATAAAAGTCTTCTAAATTCAGAAGAAATAAAATGGCAGGGGCATAGGGAGGAGAGGGAGGACAAGGGAAGGATCTTTAGAGGGGAGAATGAGGGAATAGGTAAAATGGGGGTATAGAAAGGTGTTTAGGTTCATGGGAATGGGAGGATAGGAGAGGGAGCCTTGGAGAGGGGGTAGGTAAAAGATAGAAGAAAAGTAGAAGAGGCAGGACGGATAGGAAATAAGAGATGTGCATATATATAAAAGCAAAGATAAGGAGTAGAATATGTTTGGGAAAGTCTATGCCTATATATGTATGTATATATGCATATGTCTATGTATGTATCTATAGATATAGAAAAGTGCATCTAAACTTTATTGTTGCCTTCTGGGGGATCAGGGAGGACATAAAGGAACAAAGTAAAAATAAGTACAACAGAGAGCAAAAGAAAACTTATAAGGAAGCAAAGAAAAGATGGACAATTCTTAATGCAATGTGTATTATTTATCATACAGGCTTTCTTGAAATGAAAATTTGTTGTTACATATTTTGAGACCCCTCATGTTCTGCTATGCACATGACATGCTTTTTTGCTTTCTTGGTATTTAAGTTCCAATATTTAAATTTATGATATGTTTTTGTTTCTTTTCTCTATTCTGTATTTGTGTTTTGATCCTTGAATCTAAAATAAAATTTTAAGAAAGGAAAAGATTTTTAAATAAGAAAAAGAAAGGAAACTGAGTCTCAGCGGTAAAACAATTTACCCAAGATCAAATAACGTGCAAGTGTTGGAATCAGAATGTGAATCCACGTCTTCTGATTCTACACCCAGTGCACTTGCCTTTTACCTGGAGTTTACGAATGTCTATTGCTATCTCTCTCTCTATGTAGGTATGAAACAGCTAGATGGTTCAATGGATAGAGGACTGGGCCTGGAGTCAGGAAGACCAAAGTTCAAATTTGACCTCAGACATTTATTAGCTGCATGACCTTGGACAAGTCACTTAGCCTTTTTTGGCCTTAATCCACTAGAAAAAGAAATGGCAAATCACTCTAATATCGTTGCCAAGGAAACCTTATGGATGGTATGCTCCACAGGGTGATGAAGAGTTAGACATGATTGAACAACAATAGCAACATATGTAGGTATATATACACAAATGTGTGTATATATGTCTATATATATATATATATATATATATATATATATATATATATATATATAAGCACACATCCATCCATCCGTCCATCCATCCATCCATCTAGCTAATCTCTCTCTCTCTTTCTCTCTCTCTCTCCATCCATCCATTCATCCATCTGGCCGTCCATCTGTCCGTCCAACCATCTATCTGTCTATCTATCTGTCTATCTATCTATCTATCTATCTAT
>CM053584.1:88296990-88314986 GCA_028627135.1 Pseudochirops cupreus
CAGAGCCATTTCCAAGCTAATAAATAGTCAAAGGATATGACCAGGCAGTTTTCAGAAGAAGAAATCAAAGCTGTCAATAGTCACATGAAAAAGATGCTCCAAATCACCACTGAGTAGAGAAACACAAATTAAAATAACTGAGATATTACTTCATACCTATCAGATTGGCTAACATGGCAGAAAAGGAAAATAACAAATGCTGGAGGGGATGTGGAAAAATTAGGACACTAATGTACTCTTAGTGGAGTTGTGAACTAGTCCAACCATTCTGGAGAACAATCTGAAGCTATATACAAAGGGCTATAAAATTATGGCTACCCTTTAACTGAGCAACACTCCTACTAGGTCTGTGTCCCAAAGAGATGAAAGAAAAAGGAAAAGGACATATATGTACAAAAATATTTATAGAAACTCTTTTTCTGGTGGCAAAGAATTGAAAACTGAGGGCATGCCCATCAACTGGGGAATGGCTCAACAAACAGCTGCATATGATTGTGACAGAATACTATTATGCTGGAAGAAATTGTGAGAAGAATGATTTTTTTTAAAATCTGGGAAGATTTACATGAACTGATACAAAGTAAAGCGATTAGAGCATTACACACGGTAAGTACAATATGTAAAGGATGATCAACTGTGATCAAGATGATGATCCGAGGCAAAGGACCAATGGTGAAAAATGCTGTCTACCTCCAGAGAGAGAACTGATAACGTCTGAGTGTAGATCAAAGCATGCTTTTTAAATTTTCTTTATTTTTATTGTTTTATTTTGTTCGTTTCTTTTTACCACATGACTAATATGGAAATATGTTTTACATTAATTTGCATGTACAATCAATATTAAAGTGCTTGCCTTCTCAAGGAAGGGGATGGGGTGAGAAGAAAAGAGAGACTTGTAACCCCAATTTTTTTTAAATATCATTTTAAAAAATCAGAAAGGCACATGAGACATGACTATAAAGTTATGTGACTGATTTGCTTATGAAATCAATCTCATTGACTTCTTAGCCACATGTGTTGCTTCGTGATCCATAGGAGTGATTACCATGGCATTGTGGAGAGAAGCAAGACTTTTCATTCCCATTTCTGGGGCTAACCAGATTCATGACTTTGGATGAGTCACTTAAACTGTCTCAGCCATGTTTTCTTCTTAGGTCAAATGAGAATTATGATATGTCCGAGAGTTGTGAGGATCAAATAAATTTTACACACACACACACACACATATATATATATATTGTGTAAACCAGGAAAATTTTTTCACTGCAAGGAAGGATATGCTGGATATACATATACATATACATATACAGATATATATATATACATATATATATATATATATATACACACATATATACACACACATATCCTTTGTATGTGTATTTATATATATATATATACATACATAGAATTTATTAGTGTTTCCAGTTATCATCATCATCATCATGTCTTGCCCACCTACAAATACATAAACCTTCCAGATTTGGAAAACTACTTTAGGACCACTGAAGAAAACTGAAGGCTCAAGGTTATAGTGTCAAGTTACCACTAGTTTATGACAAGTAGAAAGGAAGAGGTAGGGGACCAATGAACCCATTAAATTAGGGCATCTTAACCCTTTTTGAGTCATGGACCCCTTCTATGGTCTGGGAAGACTATGGCCCCCTTTCTCGGGATAATGGTTTTAAATGCATAAAACAAACATAAAATTGCCAAGGAAAACAATTATCAAAATATTTTCTAACAAAACAAGTTCAAGTCAGTGAAACAATTATTAAGCACTTACTATGTGCCAGTGCCTAGTGCTAAGCACTAATAATACTCCAAAAAAAATAATAAAAGACTGTTCCCATTCTCAAGGAGATTACAGGACCCCGTATTGAAAACCTCTGCATTGAAGAGTACCTTGAAACGTTTAGACCCCAACAGTGGTTTTTTTAATTAATAATGCTGACAATTATAATAGTTAAAATTAGCACCAAGCTTTACAGTTTGCAAAGCATTCTACATATGTCCTGTCATTACTTTTCATCCTTATAACAAATCCTGTAAGGTAGGTGCTATTATTGTCCCCATTCTACAGATAAAGATAACTGAGACTGACAGAGGCAGAGTAACTTGCCCAGAGTTACACTGTTCAGTTCCAAATGAATTTATTCTGATCATCTGATTGCCTCCAGCCAGATCAAATATTCCTAATAGTTTCAACTGGTCCAAAATTATTGCCTTGAGCCAAGGTTCTCTGAGCAGATGTCTACATATGGGCAGCAGCATATAAACAGCTACCTGTAGACAGCTCCTCTCTCCAGGGCAGCTCAGGATCATCTTCTCCACTCTGTTTGGAAAGCTGCCCAAGAAGGTGTCTAATAACATGCCCTTAGATGAAGATGAACATCTGTGGGAAGATTGCACTTTCCATAAGAATTTAGAGGTAACCAGCTTAACATTTCTTTCCCTCTTCCTCCTTACTTGGGGCCTAGGGGAAATGGCTATTTTAAAATACAAATGTGGGGTCATAAGTATTTTTAAATGTTTAATGAAAGTAAAAGAAGGTTTCATTTAACATGCAAATATGTATTACAATCATCAAATGCAAATATTATAAAGAAGTATAATCTATGGTTCCATTCTGAGCACTACTATGGTTTAAGAAGGACATTAATAACCTGAAGTGCCCAGAGCAAGGCATCCAGGATGGTGAGGGGCCTTAAGTCCATGTACTATGAGGATCAAATAAAGGTATTGTGTATGTTTAGCCTGTGGAAGAAAAGACTGAGAGGTACACGAGCACTCTCTTCAAATATCTGATGAATTGTCATATGAAGGAGGGATTTGAAAGGTTCCATTTATCCCTGGAGGGTAGAACCAGTAGCAATAAGTGAAAGTTATTAAGAAGCAAATTTAGGCTTGATATCAAGAAATACTTCCTAAGAGAGCTATCCCAAAGTGGAAATGCGTGCCTCTGAGAGGTAGTAGGTTGCCCTCTTTGTAGGTCTTCAAGCACAGGCTGGATGATCATTTGTTGAATATGTTATACTGAGGATTCTTTCATGTTTGGGTTTGAATGGAGGCTAATCAATGATCAAAAAAAGGAGGGGGGAATGATAAAATGGGAGGGGAAGTGGAGGAGAGAACATAGAACTGAGGAGGAAAGGAACTGGTCAAGACCTATTGGCTTATATTCTTTTTCTCCCCCTTTCCAGCCTAAAAGAAAAAATAGACAGATAAATTTCCATGTCACAGATAGAAGAAAACTAGAATAGCTAGAATAGAAAACCAGGATGGTAAAGAACCTTTGAAGTCAGCATAGTTCAGCCAGTAGCCAGATATGGCCATACAAGAAAAAGTTTTCCCCTTTCAGAGACCAGAAGAAGGGACTAGAGACAATGAGTAACTTTAAAAGACTACTGGGTTGATCAGAAGAATAATAATCCTGACAGTCAATCCCTTAGAGGAGAGGCCTGCAGACTCAAAGGAAGCAATACCAGAGAGTATTGGAAACACTGGTTCAGATTGAAACTTGAGATGAAATTGCTTATGATATCATTAATATATAGTTTAGTCTTTGAATTTCTTTGCATTGCAGTAAAGTTTTCTCGTACATTGAACCATCCGTATGTGGTAGTCTGTGGTAGATAGGCAAGGGGAAAAGAAGCATTGCCCAAGAAGCCTGAGAAAGAAGAAGGTAAATGGGGATCCAGGAGCTTAGGGACATATCCATGCTTTTATTTTTAACCATTGGATGGTTGCAGAACCAGAGGGCACCAGAGCTCCGAGGAATAAACAGATAAGATGGGGAATCCAAAAGGCAGGTGTTTCCAAGATTCCTTTGGCCACCCCATCAGAGGGGAAAATGCAACTGTCAAGAAAAGAGTCAGAGAAAGTAGAGTATAACAGCCACATAATCAATGATCAGCATCACAATACCACAACAACAGCATCGCTACCATCATCAACATCATCATCATATCAGCAGACTTTTATCTGTCATCACCTCCAACCTCACCACCCCCATCATCTTCATCATTCAGTGTTTTATACTTAGTAAGCACTTAATAAAGACTTTTTATTCATTCATTCATCACCATCACAATCATTTTCGTCATTGTCACCAGAACCAGTGCCATTATTAGACACTTTAGCTCTACAGATACTAGTACTGAGTATCTGACATTGCAGACCTGATATCCTAGCACACAATATAAAGACAACATAAGAATGTCAAGACAACAAAGCTTTCAAAAGGATAAGATTCTCATGTATCATTACTTTCTCCTTCACCTCCACCCCAAGCCACATAGTTGGGTCATCTCCAGCTAGATTTGATAATTTACCAGGGACTGAACCAAAGAGAATAATCCTGCCTTCACTGCAGGGGACAAGATGAAAGATTCTTCATAGCTTTACTCTGGTTCCTTGAGCTATGGCTCTCAGTCAGTCCCATATTCCCCAAAGGCTGTGTTGTTTCTCCAGACTTCCACCATAGAGTTGCCTATGTCTGTACAGGTTGCTATGATGATAATACATGGTGTAGTAGCAGTTGTTGTCATTATGGAAGTAATAGTAAATAATATTTATATAGCATTTCAAGTTTTATAAAATTATATAGAGGGTCTCCAAAAAGTCTTAGTGTAGTTTTAAGCTATAATGGATTATACACGTCTGTGCGTTCATAGATATAGATAGAGACATAGAGATGTATTTGTGTATATAATGACATATATAATCTAAAATTATAGCTGAAAACTACACAGACTAAGCCATGTATGTCCATATATACACATGTGTGTATATAGAAATATTGTATGCATACACACTGTATATAACATTTGCATATTATATTACATGTATACAAAATGCACATGTGTATTATGTACATGTGTGTATACAATGTGTATGTATGTATGTGTATATATATGTATACACATATACACATATTGATTAAAAATTACACATTTGATCCTAATAATAACCCTATGAGGAACATAGGTGCTATTGGGATTGAGAGAAGTTGTGACTTGCTCGGGGGCACCAGGAATTTACTAAACATTTATTATGTCCCAGGCACTGTGTCAGGGGTTTAGGATGCAAAAACAAGCAAAATCAAAGATTGCCCTTTCCCTCAAGGATTTTCCATTCTAATGGGGAAAATAAGGCACAGAGGAACTGAAAAGCAGGACTGGTGGGGGAAGGTAGCCTACCAGGAGATATGGCAGTAAAGTCTGGCCAGTCAGGAGCCTGGCAGGGAAAGGAATGAAGGTTAGCCTGCCTGGGTCCCTCCCCAAAATGGAGGCTGCAAAAGGAACTTATCCATGGGAAAAGGGATCTGGCATAGTGAATGGATGTCCCTTGAGAAAGGTTCCAGAGTGAGATTGCCAGGAAGTCATGGTGCTAAAATGAGGCAAGTTAAAAGATCAGTGGGAAAGAGAATAATATTGGCTCATAAGTGTCTAAGGCAGGATTTGAATTCAGATCTTCCTGATTCCAAGCCTATCTACACTATATGCTATAAACTAGACTTTGTTGGGTATAAATAGATCCCTGAATTTGGAATGAGAGCTGGGTTCGAGTTCTCTCCTTGTGTGAACTCATAA
The DNA here is from genome assembly GCA_028627135.1 of Pseudochirops cupreus. Lineage (NCBI taxonomy): Eukaryota > Metazoa > Chordata > Mammalia > Diprotodontia > Pseudocheiridae > Pseudochirops > Pseudochirops cupreus. Next base: position 88,302,585 of record CM053584.1, read on the forward strand.
GCCTTGGTTCTTAGTTCCTTCATCTATAAAAATCCAAAGGACTAAATATCCTCGGCAATCCCTTCTAGTTCTGAATCTGCGTTTCGGTGTCTTGTTAAAAATTAGATGTATCAGCTAAGTTTGTCTCTCTAGACAATAGGATTACTGCAGGAGTCATCCAAATAAAACAGACAGCCCAACAGTCTGAAAAGGCATTCCACATGATGCCAAGGATCATCCAGGATGATCTGCAAGCACATCTCTCCCCCATGCCAACATAATTACCCAAGAACACAAGCAAAAGAATGATCTACTTTTACAATTTTACCCACAAACATATGTCCAGACGTACGCAGGCATGAGGGTAACCCATATACAAGAGGCAATAGAAAGAACACAGGCCTGCAGTCAAAAGACTGATGTTCAAATTCTAGCGCTGACTCTTAATATGGACACATGAACTAAAACAGGTTTTAGAAAAGATGTAACTATTTGTCTTCCAGCAACTTAGAGAAAAACCCTGAAAAACAGCAATGTGCAAGACTACTAATGCCAGTCAGTTAACAAGCTTAATTAATTAAACACTCATTATGTGCTAGGCACTGTGTCGGTACTTACTATCCCAGTAAGACTGTGCCCACCCGGGCAGTGAGACCTCAGACAAGTCACTTACCCTCTAGATAGGTTCTTAACCTTTTTTATATCACAGATTTCTTGGACCATCTGGTGAGGCCTATGGACCAGTCCTCAAAATAATGTGTTTAAATGCATAAAATACAATCCATAGAATTACCAAGGAAACCAATTCTATTGAAATAGTTATTATGTTAAGTTAAAGTATACAACATTATGAAATCTTGCTCTAGGGCCTCCATTCCTTACCTTTAAAGTGGAAATAATATGTAATCTATGTCACTGGGTGGTTATGAGAAAAGCGTTTTGTGATATAGAGCTGTGAACTATACAATAAGTACCTAAGATAGGCCCACAAGCTCACATATACCTCAACACACAAATACTCAGTGGCAATGCATACACATAAATGTCCAACTCAAACATATGTTCCTATGTACATAACTTATCCCTCACACGTATGCACAAGTACCTGCATAAAAACATACTCACAAGTATGCATACTCACCCAGGATATGGGTAATCAGATGATTACCCATGACTATGTGAGAAGCATACAGGAGTATGTGCACAAAAAAACATGCTATCAGGAGGCATACACTGCAAAACATATTCAAAAGTTAACTTGCTGACATGTTTGCAAGTACTTATCCACCTGAATACTTGCAGAAGCACACATTTATACACATGCCCAAATATATACATATATGTATATATGCATATATATGTATATGTATGTGTGTATGTATATATATAGATATATATATATATACATGTATATATATCCTTGAACATCCATATAAGTATAGACTGAAATCAATGCATCAAAAGCTCATGGGCAGAACCTTTACAAAGGCAGGAAAACTGAGACTTTGCTCCAGAGCACCAAAATTTAAAAGGTTCACAAATTTATTTCAGATCAACTTCTCTCCCACCTCTTCCATGGGTGGCAGCCTCTGGTGCCCCAGGACTTCTCCATTGAAGACCAGTGTCCTGTCTTCTCTGCCTCACAACCCCTACCCCCACCCCAACTCTAGGACTTTCCTCCCAAAGGCCTGATGTGGAAGAAGAAGCAGAGAAAGGGGTCTTCCAGCTGCCCATGGTTGACTTAAGGGTACACGTAGTACTTCTTGTCCATAGCACCCAAATTACAGGTGGTAGGTCTTCCCATAAGTGTATATAGCTTGCATATGGTCCCTCCCACACACCAGTATCTACACAGTTGCACAAAAATGCAAATAGCCTGGGCATACACACACACACACACACACACACACACACACACACACACACACACACACACACACACACACACACACACTGCTCTCCCCATTCCCTCCACTGCTCCCAAGGCATACAATTCCGCTGAGCCAGGCCTTCCAGTGCTGTCGAACCTAATCCTCAGAGATGTTTCCTTCTGCTTCGGTTTCCTGTCTTCAGCTGTCAACAGTTGCAGCCCATCATCTCTCTGTCTCGTTTAATATCAGTAGTATGGATCTGGACATTGTCTGAATCCCCATCACAGTCTCCGGCATCTGTCTCCATCCCTCTTACCTCTCTTCTTGGGTTGGCTTTCAGCATTTTCGCTCCACTAAGAGAAGGGCACTGGCAATTTCCCTTCTTGCCGTGTTTACTTTATGTCTTTGCCCAATATCTATTTGTCATTTTTATTGCATTTCTCTCCATCCGCATTCATCTTCAGGCGAGGCCTTGTCCTTAGCATTTGCCTTACGAATAGAGAACAGGATGCTTCGTGGAGCTAGGGATTTATGGGCAAAGAATCTTCTGTGTCACCGAGTCACTGGTTCCAATTGAACCCAGCTTGGTGGAGAACAGCAGAATATGGTCAGTATTTACCAGTGATAATAATACAATAGAGAATCAGCAACACAATGCAGTAAATAAAGCACTGTTCTTGATGTCAGGTTTGAATCCTTATTCTAATACCTTAGATGTGAGACTTTGGGGAAAAAAAAAACTTCTCAAAGCCTTGGTTCTTCATCTTTAAAACAGGGATAATGATACTTTGATTACTTATCTCACAGAGTCGTGGTGAAGAAAATAAACCATATCGGGGAATAATGACATGAATTGTTTTTTATTATTTTATTATTATTTATTATTACTTTTGCAAAATGTTTGCATGTTTTTTTCAAATTATAAATTATTGTAATTATTGATGATGTTCAAAGGCTTTCACATCCATCATCTCGTCTGATCCTCACCAAAACCCTGTAAGAGTGTCTACCATCCCTCAGAGGAGGGATAATCTTTACAGGTAAGGAAATTGAATCCCAGAAGGGTATGTGAATGGCCCAAAATCACAGATCAAGTTAATTAGAGAATTAAAGACTCTCAGAATTAGAAGGAACCTTTAGTCCAGCCCATTTATGAATAAGAGTACTTCCCTTTAATCCATTGAGCAGCAAGGACTAGAATTCCTAGTCATGTGCCTACTTCTAGTAAATGATGACACTCATGTCCATGTGAGGGTGTGGAAGCAGAACAGAGCAGAACAGGATGAGGTCCATAGGACAAAAGGTAGCAAATTGAAATCTGTGTCAGTAAGTATAAAGCTGAGCACAAAAGAGTAATAAAAGTCATTTTCCTACCAATCTGAGCTTAAATTGTGGCAACATAGATTTAGGTTAGATGGGAAAGGGAGTTTCCAAGCTGCCTGCATTGCAAATCACTGAAGTAGGGGATCTAAGAGTTAATGTGGAATTTCCCATTTCTAGTGATGCTTAATAGCAAGACAAAGTCTTACTTCCTCACCTCCAAAAATACTAGAGAGTGAAGGGAGAGGGACATGCCTAGAGCAAAAGCAAGGCACTAGATGCATAAGAATTCAAGGTCATTTTTCTCCTAGAAAGAAGATTTAGGTCCCTGAAATACCATCCCAGAGTAGGAGATGCCCAATGTTCTCCTCCCTCCCTTAATCTCCAAGCTGGAACTCCTCTGCCCAGGAAAGCAGAAAATCACCATTCACTATACCCAGGGAGCAATGACACTTGTTAGAAGTGGAAGGCACATTAAGAGATTGTGTTATTCAACTACCTCATTCAACAATTGGAGAAACTCAGACCCAAAATGTGAAACTGACTTTCCCAAGGTCACACAATGAGTCTAGGAAGAGCTACAACTTGGATCCAGGTCTTCTAATTCCCAGTCATGTGTTCACTATGCCATACTGCAGTATGGCACAATGGATAGAAAGCCAGCCTGGAAGACCTGAGTTCAAGTCCTGCTTATGGCTGTGTGGCCCTGTGGGCAACTTACTTATCAATGCTTTAGGCATCTCTCTGAGATAACAAACTGCAGAGAAGTTGCCAACCTGCAATGGTGGAAAGATTTTCCTCACTTGGGAGTTCCCTATAGCAATGAAATAATAAACCCAGTCCCTCTTCTTACTTCCCACACTTCCATCATCATAATAAATCACAATCAGGTAGGCTGAGTTAAGGGACATAGGTAAGAGGCATTCAGGAGAGCTCCCCTCCTCTCCAGGCACTTTCTCCCTTTTCATGAGTTACCTAAACCAGGTTGGTAAATAATTCATATTTTTGTCTTTCTTTCTTTTCTATTTAGTTTTCCATGGCCTATCATTTGTGGCTCCAGCACCAGGGCAATTTTCTGACTCACTGAATGATTTGACTCTTTTAAAAACATCTCAGCTCACCAAAGGATTTTCTCCCCAGCGAAAATATATCAACTGGCTTCTCCTCATTCCTCAACTGTGATATTGTTGCCGGGGTAAATGTTATTTAAATGTATTTACATACCAGGCCACGACTGGTCTGCAAAGAGGCAGTCAAAAAGCAGGCTTGGGCCATGTAAATGAATTGCAAGCTGAAAGTGACCTCAGTTTTTAGCAGTGAAGTTAAAGACACTTCAGCACAAACAAGATGAAATTACAATATTTTCTTGATTCAAAACAACTTCATGGAAACATCTTAGATTCAAACCCAATTGCTCTCACTAGAGATAAGAAAAAATATTTTTTTTAAAAATGCTCTCTTGATAAGAGCCAGTGCCTCTCTCTCTCTCTAATTGCATTCAGCTTGACCCTCCTTCCTGATTAAATGCCTATAATTTTTCTCCCAGCGTGTAATTTTTTAATTATAATATGTTTGAAGAACATCAAAATTGTTTGGCTGTTTGCAGGAGGTGGGGAGCGAGTTGTTGACAGAAGAGTCAAACCATTTCTTCTCTGATCTGCTAGGGGGACCTCAGCGGGAGCTTGATAAATATTAATTGACGATTATGACAGAGGTGTCCCTTGGTGGATGGATGTGGGCGGTGGGGGGAGCTTGAAGAGAGGTGTGAGCAGAAAGGAGAGAGCTGGGATTCTATGGGTAGAAAATTCTTGTTGCATCCTTCCATTTGGGTTGGCGAAAGATGGAGAGGAAAGACATCAGACTGTCTTTCCAATTTCCATTTGCCATAGTGAAATTTCTGCTCAAGTACCTCTAATGGGTTGGCCTGGTCCAGTGCTTTCTGGAGAGTGGAGTTGGGAGAAACACATGAGAAATATTTCACTGAATGTTCTTTATTTGGGAAAACACTTTTCCCCCATGGTACACACACGTGGAAAGCAAACCAAAATGTGTAATTTTCAGAACCAAGAAAAATAAAAAAATAAAAATCTTAGAAAGTGTGGGAGACAGGAACAACAACGAAAACAAATATTGATGTAAGACAAACAGCTTTTGTCAGGATTACAAACCATGGTAGGCTTTAATCTCCCAAATTCGGTTAAATATAAAAAAGCCCTTCCTGACCAAAGAGCTCAGCAGCTCAAGGAACAAACAAATCTTTCTGGATGACCTTTCATAATAGCCTTGATTGTCTAAAGTCTCTTCTTCCTAAAGGCAGGGGGATAGACTTGATGACTAGCAGAAGGACTATTCTTGTTCAAGGGGTCTGTAGGACTGTGTCTCTGTAGACATGACCTGAAGGTTCCTTTGCCTTTTCTCTTCTTGTTCTCTACAGTCTAGGCCATGGACTATTCCCCCCCCCCCCCACCTTAGGTCAACAGTCTGACCTCCAGACCTGAAAAGGATACAGAATTGCCAATTCAATTTACCTAAAACTGGTGGAGCCTGAAAGCCTGTCTCTACATTGACATACAGCTAATCTAATACGAATTGATTTCAGTTTTTAAATCCAAGCAAGTAGAGAAATTGCAGCAGGTTGGGTAGGAAAAAAAGAGGGAGACATTGCTTTGCTTGCCTGCCATAGTATTTCTCTTTCCTGGCATAGGGTTTCTCTTTTGCTGCAAGCATGTTCAAGATATTGCTTGCTCTGGTCCCATTATTATAAATTTGTTACTCCTACCCCCTGCCAAATTCAATTCTGGAGCCCAGTTCATCCTTAGAGATTCAGAATTCTGGCTGAGAAGTCACCACCAGGCTAGCTGGGTTGGGTTCAAAGAAGTTTTTGAAGCAGAATGAGATGGCTTTCCCAAAGCAGACTGGGAAAATTATCATCAACATCATTGTCGTCGTCGTCGTCACTACTTATTGAACACCTATCTGTATAGGGAACCTGTTGGGTAATCAAAAAGTAAAGAGATATAATAGTGAGAAATAAGGTTATAAATGTAGGTTAGGACCTAGAGGGTCCTTCCTAGCACATAGTAGAGGCATAAGAAATACTTGCTTGATTGAATTGAATTGTTATAAAAGAAGCTTTTACAAAAACCCCAGCCACCTGATTGCTCTCTGACATCCTAATTCTCCTTGAGGGTATAGTGGCAGTAGAGAAGAGGAAAAGGGAGAAACAGATTGTATCTGTAAGTCATTTCCTCCATGGGTGGTTGGGAAGCTTGTGGAGACTCATCCAAGGCAAAGGGATAGAGACAACAAGAACCAATAAATAAAGGAAAAAACTGAGATTCTAAGAGGTGCCTATGATGGATTCTTCTTGTGATAGCAGAGCATACCCAGGTATCCCAATTCTCAGGATAGATTCTATTCAATACTCCATTATTAAAGAAATAATCGGTTCTCTGACATTATTTGATTGAGTGTTGAGGTTTTCAAGAAGTAAATGGTATATCTTCATTGGTAACAGAAGATAGAAAAGTCTACCCAATGCATAGGAGGAATATGTAGTTGCCTATGAGATGGTATATCACCAAGGCACCCTAGCATACCCAGGATGGCGGCTAGCACAGGTTCTTTGATCTGCTTTTCTAAAGGAAAGTAACTTTAAAGGGGTCAACAAGTCAGCACCCTGCACTTCAGAGAAAATACAAACAGAAATTACAAGCAGAAAATAATACAGACAGAGAAAATAACACAAATCAACAGACAGGGCTTCTAGTTGTCTGACCAAAGTTGTATATACAGTTATCAGAGAAAAAAGCACCAGCATCTGGGTTTTCAAAGCTGGGGAATACCATAACAGCTACTCAGAGTCTCCTCTGGCCAAATCACTCAAACACTCGTCCAGTGAATGAACCCTGAAACAAAACCTCACCTCAGAGTATATATACCTTCCTTCAGAGCCAGAGGACATCACAACCCTCATGACCCACTGCCTAATTACAAAGTAACAAAAGGTATGGACCATCCTGAAAAACAAGTCTTACTTAATCAAGTTTCTCTTGTTGGGCTCCACATGAGGCCTAATAATGGGCAGGGAAGATCTTCAACTCTCATTAGCATTACAGATGGGCCATCACCACTAATTGATTGTAAACTCTTTGAGGACAAGGACTGTCTTTGGTCTCTTTTTGTAACTCCAGTACTTAGCAGAGTGCCTGCATAGAGGAGTCAGGAAGTCCTGACTCCTCTCTTAGCGTACACTAGCCATGTCATACTAGTGTGCGGGATAAAGACCCCAAAGACCCTTACCCAAATAAACTCAGAGGTTTCTCCAAGTAGAAACAGAAACTCTTTATTCTAAAGACAAGTCTTGCGAGAGTTGGGTATCACCTATCCCAGAGAGGCCTGGTATAGGGAGGCACCCAACAAGAGTCAAGCAAGCGGTTATATACCCTTACATAAACAGTTCTAAGAAAAACCTCAAAAATTCCCAGGTCCCCTCCCATCAACCCTCCCTTAGTGCTGGATCATCAGCCCATTGGTGGAATTGTATAACCTCACAGTCTACACAAGAACTCGGAAAATCCCTCTTACCCAATACAAAGACATACAGCTATGATTATCCATATTTAGCAAAAGGGGGCTGTTACAAAAAGCCCCTTACAAGAGAAAGGGAGGGGGAGTAGGGGCATACCATCTGATTTCCCCTAAATAAGGAGATTTATAAGAATACAAAACTTAGGCCTAAAGAGATCTAGGACCTAGTTCAAGTTTGGTGATGGTCTCTTTCATTTTATGAGAATGCTTTCACCTATCCCACTCACTAGATAAATCTCTCTTAACCCCTAACAAACTGCAGTCAATTACATAGGACCCCAAATAGATTGTAGATTAATTTGTAATCAGTATTTGTGGAAAGAGTTGCCACACTTGCATGGTTACAGATAGTTGCTAAACTACACCAGTGTTGAGAGTTTCCATATTGTTATTTCCCTACACTGATGAAATTACAGTTCTGGGCTAAAAAAAAAAAAAAGTATACATTTAAGATAGGGGTGAGCAACCCATCCTCAAAAATCTGTTTTTCCCAACACCTATCCATGGTGCCTAAAATTTCACCATTTACCTATGTGGTATAATGGCTAGATCACTGGACCCAGAATCAGGTAGACCTGAATTAAAATTCAGCCTCAGATACTTAGTAGCTGTGTGATCCTGGGCAAGTCACTTTACCTCTGTTTGCTTCCATTTCTTCATCTGCAAAATAGGAATAATAATAACACCTACCTAACAGTATAATTTTCTGCATATTAGGGATATTTTCCATATTAGGGAAAGCTAGACCCAAGAAAATGAGTTGCCCATGATCACACAGTTAATAAATAATGGAGCTGAAACTCAAATTCAGTCTCCTAACTTCACAGTGATCTTTCCATTCTGAAAATCTGATGAGAGTTTGATTGTCTGGTAAAGGTCTGAAGTGGGGTGGGGGGCAGAGGGTGGATGTCTGGAGGAGATGGGGCAGGGTAAGACCCCAAAGTGGATTGTCTTAAAGAACCACAGGGGCATCATGGAGATTCTGCATGTCTGGCAGAAACAGTAATCACCACCCTCATCAAGCAAAGGGAGTGGAGGTTGGGCACCAAATACAAGGAAGTGCTGGGCATAAAGGGGTATGAATCAGACCTCTGACTCTTAACAGCTGTGCAACTAAGGGCAAAGCAATTAACCTCTCTGAGACTCAGTTTTCTCTTTTGTAAAATAGTGATAATAAAATCTGTAATACCTACATCACAGGATTGTTGTGAGGATCAAATGGGATTATGCAAAGTTCTTTACACACTTTAATGTGCTGTATAAATATCAGTTATAATTACTTCACAGCTTTGATTAGGGCCCTAACTATAGAACCTCCCCACCCCCACCTCCATCATACACTTTTTTTTTAGTCCAGAATTGTAATTTCATCAGTGTAGGGAAATATCAGTATGGAAATTCCTAACACTGGTACAGTTTAGCAACTATCTGTAACCACATAAATATGGCAACTCTTTCCACAAATACATATTAACAACTCATCTACTATCTCTCTGTGGTCTTACATAATTGTCTGCAGTTTGTTAGGGGTTAAGTGATTTACCTATAATGACACAGTTAGTGTGTGTCAAGGCAGGAGTCAGGACTTCCTGTCTCCTCTATTGACATCAGACTATGTTTCCATAATCATTTGGGGGTAGAGGGGAGGAGGAAAATGGATGATACATCCACAACCAAAAAGGGCTTTAAAGGCCATCTAGTCCAATTCCCTCCTTGTCCACATGAGGAAATTTAGGCCCAAGGAAGTTAAGTTACTTGCTCCAAATAATACAAATAGAGGCAGAGTTTTCTAACTACAGAATCAGTGGGCTTTCCCCATAACTTGCTGCTTCTCAAAAAAGTAAAACAAATTGTGTTACCTTGTACTAAATGGAGAAAGTTTATATTATGGAAACCATATAAACGAAATCAATCAGATAATTAGTTAAGTGCATGTATTCATATAAGCTGTTCCTCATTACCTGAAATCCATACCTTCTTTATTTCTGCCTTTCAGCATCCTTATCTTCCTTCTCCAGGTACCATCTCCTAGAATAATAGGATCATGGATTTAAAGCTGGAAGGAACCTCAGAAGCCAGTTAGTCCAACCCTCTTATTTTATAAATGAGGAAATTAATGCCCAGAGAAGTTAAGTGATTTGCCCAGGGCCACACAGGTAGAAAGTGCTGACATTGGGATGTAATCCCAGCTCTCCTTCCTCCAAATGGAGACCATTTTCCATAACATGTGTATTTACCACATGCTTATATACACATACTTGTACCACCCCTTCCCTGGTCCTCATGTATGTGTGTGGACATGTGTGCTCTCACAAGTGCTGGGCTCTGTCTCTGTTAAGCAGAGCTCCAAAGTGAAAATATGAAACCAGCAGCTCCATATCAGAGCCAGGCTGTGCTGGGCCATCTTGGCAATCCTGCTCACTTGGTGGAGCATAATCGAACATCACATTCAATTAACCTCCATCCTCAAGTGGGCTCTCTGTTTTCTCTTGGGAAATGCAATTTAGGTTGTCCCAGTTAGGCTGGCTTCCATTTACAAAATAACTCAACCTTTCAGTTGCATTCAAGAGGAGATGCCCCCTGAGCAGGGGTAAAGGGGAGTTGTGATGACATCAAAGCAGCATTGTAGGGCATACAATCATACCTGCAGGGAACCTCCAACTAGGACCAAGGCTAAGTTAGAAATGAACATTAACTGCCTGGGCATTTCTTCCTTCTGATAACCAGGCCTCTTGCCTTCTAGCTCCCCTGCTACCCTTCTATGGGTGGTCTTACTAAAAACCTAGGGTTTGGATAGTGTCAGAAACAAAGTAAACACACAGCAGCATTCCAGCTCCTGCCTCTTCTCAATGTATACAAGAAAGAGAGGGAGGGATCAGCTGCTGGTTGTTCAGCTGAATCTCTTCTCTGCCATATGCCCTACAATGTGTTAGCTTCTTGGGGCTTTTAAGAGCTCTCATGTTAAGAAGTTGAATTAGGCTGAGATGACAGATTAGAGGTAACAACTTAGCAAGACTCTCCCGACATTCCCCTCCGAACAACTTTAGGATAATGCCTCAAATCGAATTCTGAAGGGGTAGAATCAACAAAAGGTTGAGGCATTTTTCCAGCCTGACAACTCAGGACATTAGCAGGAGAGATCTGTGAGGCTGGAGTTGGGCCTGGCACATAGTGTGCAGCAGCAGCAGCAGCTTCAGGAGCTCTTAGCCCAGAGATGGAAAGGGGGTCAAGACGTTTGGTCAGAAAGTGACTACAGGGGATCTTCTACTGGCAGTGGGTGCAGCTGGTGCTGATTGGTAACTCTATTGCCCATAAACTGTTCTGGGTTACAGTTCCATGGCAGAGGGGAGTGCTTGTGACTGCAGGAGAACAGGGCCCTGATCACAGTTTTCTAGGGCCAAGAGTCGCACTAGAGCTTGCTCCTGCAGGGGAGCAGGGGCCCTTCCTGATGCAGATCAGGTAAGCAGTGACCACATCTCTCCCTAGATCACACTGTCTTAGAAGCGCCAAAAACTTTGCAGACACCAGAACTAGTTCTAAAAATAGCAGCACAAAAAGCCTAAAGTTTAGTACAGTGCCTCCCAAGCCTCAGGTAAACAGAGTCCAAATTTAACATAAAGTACAAAGTTAAGAAATAAGCTGGAAAAATTGGCAAACAACAACAAAAATAAATCTTAACCATAACAATGCTATTATAGTGGCAGGGAAGACCAAGGCAAAAACTCAGAAGACAATAATGTGAAAACCCCAATAACCAAAAATCAAAGAAAAATGCTATTTGGACAAAAACCTAACAAGAATTCCTGGAACAGTTGTGAAAAGAGAATTAACAACTCGGTAAAAGAGACACAAAAATTACTAAAGAAAACGACACCTTAAAAAGCAGAATTGATCATGTGGGAAAAGTAATGTAAAAACTTACTAAAGATAATCATTCCTTAAAAATTATAACCGCACAACAGGAAGCTAATTACTCCATGAGATATCAAGAAACAATAAAACAAAGTCAAAAGAATGAAAACAATGGAAGAAAAATGTGGAAAATCTCATCAGAAAAGCATCTGACCTGGAATATAGATCAAGGAGAGATAATCTAAGAACTATTGGACTACCTAAAAGCCATGATTTAAAAAAAAAGATCCTAGACATCATATTTCAAGAATTTATAATGGAAAATTGACCTGATATCTTATATTCAGTGGGTAAAATAGAAATTGGAAAAAAAAATCCATTGATCATCCCCTGAAAGAGATCCCCAAAAGGAAACTCCCAGGATATTTTAGTCAAATTCCAGAGCTCCCCTTCAAGAAAATATTGCAAGAAGCCAGAAAGAAACAATTCAAATATTAAGATCACAAAATATTGAGCAGTTCCCATAGTAAAGGAATAGAGGACTTGGAAAATAAAATTCTGGAAGGCAAAGAAGCTAGGATTACAGCCAAAAATAACCTATTCAGCAAAACTAAGTATAATCCTACAGGGGAAAAAATGGATATTTAATGAAATATATGACTTTCATGAACTCCTGATGAAAATACCAGAGCTGAATAGAAAATTTGACATTAAAACATATGATCCAAAAAATACATAAAAGGTAAACACAAAAGAGAAATCATAAGGGATTCAATAAAGTTATACCAAT